>CM057159.1:10350778-10815113 GCA_029962745.1 Echinometra lucunter | reverse complement strand
AAGAGATGGTTATTTCTGTCTTATCTAGTCTAGTATAGAGACTGGGCAAAGCAGTAAGCAGAGAGGGACTGGTCCAAAAAGGGCAAAAGCAACGGCTCGAGATCGCGGCCCGGGGTCGCTCCAGCTGAGATCTTCGTCAGGTCCGTAGACTATATCACGCAGAAACTCACTCACATCACACAGACATCGGACATGAATCATGTGAATGAAGGCAGTAGAGGGTATATTACCTTGTTCTTGGTTTTCCATCGTCGAAAAGTTTTCTGTTGATCTGTATACGTTTTGTTCCTGAGCCTTATTACTCGCAGTTCCCAACCAGCATATAACAACGCAAGAGAATCAGACAGTTGAGCATTGAAATTAGAGGAAGACCATGAGTCATGACCATTGACATTGTTTACAATTCTGCATCATATCAAGATCAGAAGCACCACTGACTGTTCTTGACTTCATGTTTTCGTATTAATATTTGAGAAATATACTGAAAATGAAACGTTTACTAGGTAAAATCATGAAATCAATCACATTTCATCAATTATTTTTTTTTAAAACGTTCGATCAGAGTGATTTTATTTTGTAAATTAATACTTACTAGGGATCTATGTGTACAAATTTTATTTGTGAACACTAAAAATATCAAGGTATCTGAAATAAGATTAAGAAAAAGGCCCCGCCCATGCGCTATTGGAAGAGAAAAAATCTCGCCCAAATCTTTCATAAAAATCGCCTTAGTGTATTTAGCCTGTTTCAATAAGAAAATAAATTTTAATAATTGATTTTAGATTCGATTTGGTGAGATACTTGTATGCACCTTTTTCTTTTCTTTTTTTTTGGAAGAAATATAATAAAGTATCAAAAAATATAAATAGGTACATTATTAAGCTTTAGGTTATGCCAAAAATCGGTCAAATCATTATAACTATTTTATTTTTTTCTTTTTACTGAAACTAGCACAAGCCGAAGTCAGCTGTTAGTAGAGCTAAATTGAGTTGTTATGCCGGTATACTGTACACGTGGAATTGATGAAGGACGATCAAACCTTTTTTTAGCACAAGATCACAGTCTACAATAATGTTGTCCTGTCGATGTAACATCAATACTCATGCTGCTAACATGTGTTTAGAAGTGCTTATCAGGATATTCCTCTTGGTTGGCTTCCTGTAAGTATGTTCGTCATGTTTGTGAAATTAAAACTAAAACTAAAGGAGGAATTAGGCCTAACGTTAGGCCTTTGTCCAGCTGTCTCTCGAAAGTGAATCTGACTGTGACTCTCTCTGCAGCTGTGTACGTGTGGGTCGTATGCGTGTTCCTAACTTGGTCCAAAGTACAGTTCAAGAAGAATTTGCTTTTGTGACTTGATTTATGTTGATGAGTCTCTGACTCTCTGTGAATAAAGTTATTATGTCTTTGATTTTGCGGGGGGAAAAAAACACTGAGGCAAGACTCAAGTCAAGAGGCGTATTTTTGCCTCCTGGCAGCAAAAGGTGTGGACTAATCAAATTCTTAAGTTGGCGCAGTATAGATCTAGAACCCTCTATAGACTAGTTTATTTGCACAATTTTTGGCAAAAACTCACTTTTATTTAAGCATGAACTATCTTTATGCATCAGGGTTTGCCACGACATATCTGAACAAACCTTTTTTATTTTAGAAACTTGCCTGTAACTTGTATGCCATTTGATATCAAAATTTGTTACTAACAAGCAAATGTAGCAATATTTGTGTTGGTAGATTTCACTCAAATGATTAATGCTTTCCTTTTCCTTCTTGTAGACCTCAGGTAGTCTTACACCACCACCCATCCACCCCCCCCCTAAAAAAAAAAAATCATGTTTTTTCTGTTTTGGGAGGGGGTTGTCTCAATCAGTCTCTTATTAGAGTTCCTATTATGTTTGTGATTAATCCCCCACCCCCCCCCCCCCCCATGTCTTTCTCTCTTTCGTTCTCCTTCACTACCCAAACAGAATCACAGAGGAGCTTGACCCTTTTCAGCGAGTGATACAACCAGAAGAGATGTGGCTGTACAAGAATCCCCACTCAGAACACAGTACTGTAACAACCAGAATGCTATTTGTAAGTCTAAGACAAGATGCATGACACCTTTATAAGTTTTCTCTTTGTTAGGTCAAAGGTCAGAGGTTAATTAGATGAAAGTCATGCAGTTATGCAGGAAACCCTCCCCCCCCCCTCCCACTCTGTGCACAATAATGTGACAAGTAGAATTTTATTTGTAAATCTGTGCCAATATGTGCAACTTTTTCATGGCAAACAGAAGTTTTCTCTTTGTTGATCAAAGATCAGTGATAATTGGTAATTGCTGTAGTCTATGTGAACATGTGTGACATCTTAAATATTTTCAGGTCAAACGTTAAAGATGCTAAGTCATGGGCTTTCATGGGGAATTTGACACCATGGGTGCTTTACCCAGTAACAGGTGTTGTCACTGTGAGTTTTATGACCAACAGACCTTATGTAATGCTCTGTATACTTCACCCTTTCCCCATATGGCAAAGTCATTATCTCACTTTCCCTGACCCGAGAATGCCCAAAGCAGGCCGAAGAATGTTTGTGGTGGGACAGCTTGTTTTGCGGTGCTCCAGAAATGTAGCTCTGTTAAAGGTATTTTTCACAAAGTCTGGTGTCAGTAAATTATGATCCATTCCCCATGAAAGCCCACGACCTAGCGTCTTTAAGTATAGGATACCAGAAATAAAAATCATATTAAAGTTGAGCAAAGCCTCAATGTGGTCTCTTTTAAAAGCATTAAGAAACAATTTGGTGGAATGAAAGGTAAATCTGTCTTTATTTAGTAATTTAAAGTCCATCGTTACATGAAAAGTATGTTTGAGTTATTGTAACTAAGTTCTGGATACGGTACATTCAAGCCAATCTTTCCCTTCAAAAGCCTCCTATCATGATCTTTGAAATGAAAGGTAATGAAATGAAGTGGAATCTTTTTTTTTTTTCCTTTCCACAGAGTTCTGCTATCTTGGCTCCACTTTGTGTCATAACTGTCTGTAGTGTTTTGAGGAAAGATAGACTGGACTTTCTACATGCTGTTTTAGGTGAATTACTAAATATCTTCATATTGGTTGAATTTGTGAATGGAGGTAGTTTGTTCATGAATGATGTATCTTTGGGATCATATGATGCCTGCGAATGCTGACATTACAATTACAAGAACAGCCCAACAGGAACAGAATGCAACTAATTTAACCCATTCATGACAGAGGTCCACATTTTGTGGTTTGGCCTAATATCTTTTGATGCAAAGCCCTAAAAATCATACCAAATACATGAGCAGAAAGAGCAAAAAATTCTACACAAACTGGGCCCATTTTGGTTGCGTTAATATTCGTTGTTTGATGCTGAAATTTTTTTATAGGAAAATAAGCATTAAAATCCTTAAATTGGCAATGTGATAGAAAGTTTAAAATCACCGTTTTCCCCTGCAAATTGGCAACTTTTTGACTTCTCATCATAATTTCTGTCAATTTATATTCATTTCAGATACATGACGTTTTATAAGAAAATGTAGCAATAAAATAAAAATGTTGGTGTTGCCAATTTGAAGAATAAAAGCTGATCAAATTAGGCTTTAAATAATTCCTGTCAGGAATGGGTTAATGAATGCTGCCTTACTGTGGCAAAAGGAAGCAAGTGATATTTTCATGGAAATTGACTTTTTCATGTATAGATTTGGCATTTTTGAAGCATGCTTCGTATAACTGACAAAGCAATTAGTCAGAAATTTGACATGTTTGTGAAATATCTTGGTGGCAAAAAGCAGTAAGCACACAGAATTGCCTGGAAAATTTGGCAAAAAGAAGCAAGTTACAACAAACAACATTATTTCTGATCACAATTTTCCGTGTTTTAGATCCTGGTCAAAAATATATTTTCTACATTTGTGTACTTCTTATCACTTGCTTCCTTTTGCCAAGGTATGGGGGGGGGGGGGGGGGGCAGAATGGATTATGGTTGTGTGAGACAGCTGGCATGGTGTAATGATTGTAAGGGCATATATGCTGCTTATCTCTTTGTGAACTCAGCACATGTTGTGCCATATGCATTTTCCCATGATATATCTTGAGCTAAGAAGGAGAAACGCTGTACCATGAGAGAAAATGGAGAAAATATGAAATTTGTGTACAAAGCGTATTGAGAGTTGAGCTCTAAAACCTGCCATTTTGAAGCAACATGGCCAGTTTGAGGATCGCCATGGAAAGTAAATCAAGACTTTTCAAACTTTCATAACTTTCTCATTTAGTAATCAATTTGTATGGAACTTTTTAAAAAATTGCTTCTCTCTATCTCTTTTCATTATGATATATTTTTCCTCTGGGTTTCATTCTCCTTTAATAACTGTCTATCAGGGTTGCTTTGATATTATGGGAAGTGGTAATGGAGAGTGTACGTGACTTGGGTGGGTCCTGTGAGTCATATTCTTAGAACCCTGGGATGGTCATTTGTGGTCAATGTTCAGGAGTAAGATGATAATGTGAGTGGAGGAAAGGTGATTGACTGAAAGGGTGACAGGAAGTGATATCACATATATTTCATGTACTACATACCAATACATTTTATTTCATTGCTTCTTTTTCTACAGCTTGCTCACTTGCTGAACTATTGGATGGTGTCCTTACAAACAGTATTAAATTAATTATTGCAAGGTAAGCCTAAATCTGAAATGTTTTCAAGGCTTAAGACATAGTATTAGCAATGCACCTTTGGAGGAACTTGCACTCATTCTGAATTATTTGTCATGCAATGGCAAGTTAGTAAAAGATTTTAAAATCATTTTCACCAAAAATCACAATATACATTTGCTCATTATGAGACCATGTGCCTGCTCAGGTCACAATTTTTTGTTTGTTCTCCTAAAATTTATTTCAGAATCATAGGGGAAATAGTTTTTTATTTATTGGTATAATAGTCTTCAACCTTCAGGGTATGGAAGTTTCGACTGATTCATTGACCCTTTTTATTATTCCCTTCGTGTTACTAGAGTAAAAAGAAATTTCCCAAGACTTCTTCCATTGGCCGTTGTACAGGGGAGATGAGCTGTTTACAGACCTTTGAAGACCTATCAAAAGTGCTGTCCCTTAATTCATACTTTCCTCTTGACTACATGCTGCTAAGAAGTGAGCCTATGAGTTTTGAACACTGTGAAACTTCAGTCCGTGTTCGTTTTCAGAATAAAAAATGCATCATTGTGTTTCTGTATCTTATCCACATCCCAGGCCAAGACCAGACTTCTTTTCCCGATGTTTTCCAGATGGTGTGATGACAGCCGACCTCAAATGTACAGGAGACTTGGCCACAATCAACGAAGGCAGGAAGAGCTTTCCAAGTGGACATTCCTCATGTGAGTGTGATTCTTCAGTCTCTTCCCTGTATGGTAGCTACATCTCTTGCAGGATCAACTACACCAACAACAAAAATCTGTGAAAACTAAACTTGTTTTCCTCAGATTGCTATATGAATGTGTGATCATGATGATGGTAATGATCGGTCCAAAAAGAGAGTCAGTATATATACTGAAACAGCCAGGAGAGCAATAGCTTTAAAATCTGAGACAGACTTGACAGTGGGAGTAATGCCTCACCAGGCACTACCACACCAACCTTTTAAACCTTGAGCCTTCCGCACGTTATAACTCCTCTAAATCGCACCAGCTGTTGCATTTGATTTTGATATAGTTATTTCTTTAATTTGTTCATTTCGATAGATGGTATTTCTAATGTTTCAGAATTTCTACGTCATCAGTAGACCTTTTTTTTTTCTATTGCCTATTCCAAGCAATTTGAGTATTTTAAAGTATTTGGTATCACCTATGCCTGGGAGGGAAAAACCAAACTTAATCACTGTGACCCTCAGGTCTCTCCTTCAATATCACTCACTGGGATGTACAGGTGTACAACTACACCAGGGGTTCCCCTTACTCTTCTTTGAATAGTGCAGTGGGTTCTTAACGTATTAAGGTGGTGACTCTCCTCTATACGTCACCTCCATTTAACATTGTATGGGAGGGACGGAGTGTTTCCACCGAAATATAGCTTGTGTCTGTGAAATACGGTAGTGGCACGATAGCTCATAGTGCAGTTTTCTGTCATCCGGATAGATTCAAACCCACAATATTTGGTTTGACAGGCAGATGCTTAACCCTTGGAGCCAATTTACCTCCTGTTTTTAGACTTTGCTACCTACTGTGATTTTTGTCATTTCTGTTTGTTTCATTTTGTGCAGTTTCGTTTTGTGCTTTTGGCTTCACTGCCTTCTACCTTGCCGGAAAGCTGCACACTTTCGAGAGTCAGGGTCGAGGGGTCGGCTGGAGGATTCTGGTAACATTGGCACCCCTGTATGTCGCCCTCATGGTTGCGTTATCAAGAACAGCCGATTACAGGCATCACTACGAAGGTATGCAGATGGGCATGATACTGTGGCATTATACAGAGATGGATATCAAGCAGTGCTGAAACTGATGTTGTAGAGTCAATAAGAAGTTGGGCTATAGCTTTCTTGCAGAGTGAATCTTATCAATTGCGAAGCAGGGGATGGAAGTTACAAATGCCTGTCTCATTTTTTAATCTGGCTTCAAACTTCTTCATCCCCCCAATCTAAAATCTGCCTATACCTTCTTTAAAAAATGCAGCCTCCCCCCTGCTGCATGGCGGGGCTGGTCTGTTGCTTCTCAGAGATGTACAACATTCGTCTTTGAATTGGCACCAGTAATAATTTGTTTTATTATTTTTTACAAAATATAATGAAATTTAGTGAAATTTTCCCTATATTGCAGCAAGCAGTTGTCAGTTTGCAGTAGTACAGTCCGACCTTGCTTATCCGGCCTTCATTAATCCGGACTCCTCTATTAAGCGGCCGCGTCTCCCGGCCAGCTTCCCTCTTTTATTTTTCATCCAATTCACCTAAAACCCTAGGAGACGGAAACATGGGCAGTTTTGTTTTTTTTTGTTTTTGTTTTTGTTTTTTTTTTTCATCTTGTAGAAACAGAAAGATATTATTGATCATTTACAATCATCCAAAACACCAAGGAAATAGATATTTTACAGCAATTAGACTGTTCTACCCTATAAATTTTCATAGAAAAAGGGGTCCCTCTACATTACTCTTATATGGATGGGCACCGGTCCCGACGCGGCCGGATAAGTAAGGTCGGACTGTGAGTAGTACGTTTTAATGGACCTGCATGTCCCGAATGCCAGTTTCCAGCTTTAATTCAGGTGAAATTAATAGCTATTTACATTTTACTGATTGTTATATTGATGGTCTCTTACAGATGTTATAGCTGGGTCTTTACTGGGTCTTGCCATTGCCTATGCGATCTATCGCCAGTACTTCCCAGCCCTCACCCATGCAACATGTGACAAATCTTACGCAAGGCTCTATGCCCTCAGAGACGCAATGTCATTACAGGAATACAACACGCACAGTGCAATAAACGGACAGATGGACAGCGTTAAAACAGTGTGATGAATGGCTTGTACTCTGAATTACAGTATTATAGACCATGCTGAAGGCATCTACCATATGGGTCAATGCAACACTTCAATTCTCGCATTTCACCATGCGTGCACCACCACCGTCCGTACCATGGGAGACCTATTTTCCCATTGGCAGGTCGATAACTATTTCCAAGATAGCAGACGACGCGAGTGAGAGGTTGACCAATTGAAGAAATATTCAACTGACCCGAGGTGTCCCAAGCACAGGGAAGAAGAAGGACGAGTTAGTAGAACAAGCAGTGAGAGCCCAGGGAAAATATGGAGTGTTAGAAGTGTGTGTAATCACTTAGAATAGGAGCGGAAAAGGCAGCTAGTGCAAGGTTTGGATGGTACTGTTGTCAACCCATCTCCCAGAATTAACGTGCTGAGCGACTGTCACAACTGAACCAAATGAGGGCGCAAGGATTGTGAAATGCGAGAATTGTTGATTGTTTGTAAATTGGGAAGGCAATATGAACATTTGTGGCATTGTTTTGGAATAGAAACCTCCAGCTGATTATATTGATACCATTTTTGTGCACCATTTTCTCATGGTTGAATATACAGGGGAAATATCATATTTAAAAACTATTTGTGGAAACTCCAGCAAAGTTTGGCCCTACTTGGAAGGTACAACATCCCAATTACATATATACCTTTGTATTGTACCATGGTAACTTTCTCTTTACATGTATTTGTTCATTTACTCATCCATGAAAATATGATCTGCAAAAAATGGTATCACATCAGTTGAAAGTTTACTATACTCTACATATTATGTTAAACACACCTACATTTACACTTTAACCTCTTGCCTACAGGAACCAGATAGCCCTGTACTAAGTCTATGGGAATTTGAGAATTCAGAAGTCATTGGGTTTGTAAATTGTCAATTTGTAAACAGTGAAAGACTGAAAAAGTGTTGCATTTTTATCAACTCACACGGTATATTCTATAGTTATAAAACAAAGATTATTTATGTCTGTGATCATTTAGCTTCTCCGTTTTTACACAGTGCAGAGGAGTTGAGGTCTAGTGGTTAAGACACCAGACTGGAGATCACAAGGTACAGGGTTCAAATCTCATGCAGCCTGGCACCAATGTCTTGGTAAGACAGAGCTACATTAATTTTGCCACTCTCCACCTAGATTTTGATCAGTACCCGATATGTTTGGGCTGAAATTAAAGCAGGGTAATAGGGTAATAATGTCAGCACACTGCGTACGTCACAGTTTGATGGGTATAAAGCTCATGAGCACAATATATTAAAGTCTGTAGGCACAACATTTAGAGGGCGCTATTCTGAATTACGAGCACGGACAGATGGGGAGTGTGTTGCCCATTGAGATTTATGGGTACCCCATCAAGAGGTGGGCATGCGCAGTCACCATATTTTCCAAAAGCCAGAAAATTGCCAAAGTAGATCAAAGTTTTGTTTGGATCGTCTGGGAACTATGTTTCCAAAGTCTGTTCTCGCACATCTCACAATGCATTGTGGGATTTTCCTTTGGTTGCTAAGTCTTCATTTTCATCAGACTTTTGGGCATTTTTACGCATTTGTACGACATTTCCTTTCCTCTGTATCTATTGAGCACTTAATTTGCACAAAGTACCTTGTACATGTATTTGATACAAATACAGCTCCTCCTTAGTTCCATCACATGTATGGATGAGAACAACTAACCAATGTAGCTTGATATACTTTTAACCCATTCGTGACAGGAATTATTTAAAGCCTAATTTGATCAGCTTTTATTCTTCAAATTGGCAACACCAACATTTTTATTTTATTGCTACATTTTTCTTATAAAAGTCATGTATCTGAAATGAATATAAATTGACAGAAATAATGAGAAGTCAAAAAGTTGCCAATTTGCAGGGGAAAACAGTGATTTTAAGCTTTCTATCACATTGCCAATTTAAGGATTTTAATGCTTATTTTCCTTTAAAAATTTTCAGCATCAAACAACGAATATTGACGCAACCAAAATGGGCACAGTTTGTGTAGAATTTTTTGCTCTTTCTGCTAATGTATTTGGTATGATTTTTAGGGCTTTGCATCAAAAGATATTAGGCCAAACCACAAAATGTGGACCTCTGTCATGAATGGGTTAAAAATATTGCAACACTAACATCATTCATAAGCAGAATCCTGCAGAATCATGTCAAATTATATTTCCTAGGATGAAATGGCTGAGATTTGTGACTAAATCAATGCTGAAATCTTTAAATTATCAAGTTTTTAATGCAAAATTTCAAAATCAAAGCCATTGTTTGATAATACCATGCTACTAATATTTGGACTGTTTGAGTGTATATACATGTATGTAATATCTGCATTGAAGTTATATAAGAATTTTTATTTATGTAGAATTTTAAATGTGACAATCAGCTACTTTTTAATTGATATTGTAATCAATTTACAATGCTTGAAATAATCCTTTTATTTCTTACTGATTGTGACTCATCAGTGTGCAACTGCACACTAAACTAGTGAAATAAAAGGTTTGCCATCGAAGGCGGATACTGACATTACCAGGGAAAGCGTTTCCCTGGACATACAGTACATTGGCAGTTTCGTTAAAACAGGGAAATGTAAGCTGGTTAAAACTAGAGCTGACTCCACATCGTAGCAAAATGTTTTACCATACAAGACAGAACACTCCACGAAACCCTCTATACCAAGTCCTGAAAAGATGATCACTTAGGAGACCACTGAATGTCAGTACATAACACCCATGGTTCCAATACCATGCGTAAAGGATTTCAGACAAGGAAGAACCATGTGTGAAATTGCTGCACCATGTGTGGCAACAAGGGTTAAAAAAATGTTGGAGTATATATTCCTAACAATAATGATAAATGTCACAGATTGTTTTGCTTTTTGGCGATGTATTTTTACTGTAATGCCATTAGTAGACAACTCCTGCTTACCAAGAAGTATTTTTCATCCTTTTGCTATAGCATATACTGCTGCCACACCTAACTTTAGGTGTTATTCCGTAAAATTTCCAGAAACTATGCGCTTTGCGCAGAGGGGGAACCATATGTGGATTTTTTTCTAGTGAGAACCCTGGTCAGTACATGTATGATGATGTATTTGTCTTTGATAGAGAACCTTTTATTTCACTAGTTTAGTGTCCAGTAGCACACAGGCGTGTCACTCTGATATGACAATGAAGGGTATAGATTTTTAGTGGTCCAAGGTTTTGTTGTAACAAGGTTCATTTGTACAGGAACTTGCTGAATTCAATACAGTGTACAGGTAGTTCATTGCTGTGTAGTGGTATTCACCAATTGGAGTACATTTAAAATCAGGGCCTTTTAACTTATTAGTTACAAGTACTTTACATACATTTCCCGTCATTAATCATAACGAATACAATCAGTAGTAACTTAAATTATTTTATGTTATAGATGTAGAAGGAGTGAAGATAGAATAGATTTTCACATTTGATATTTTTGTTTTGTGTCACAGGGCCTCGTCTTATCAGCAAAATACTTCATCCGTTATATACATGTATGTACAGGTGGTGTTTCACAAAACTGTGCAAAGTTATGCATGACGTTATGCATGACTTTAAGAATGACTTATATATGGAAAGGCAAATGGGATTCTCAGTCATATTTGATCGCATAAGCTAAAGTTGAAATATCTTTGGAAGTTAACATTATTATCATTAACAAATCATTTGAAATGTAAGGTTTAGTTTGGCCAACAATTTATTTGAGATTTTGGGAAATACAGTCACACTTTGTTCAAACATGAGGAAAAGGTTTTGGTATTCCATTGGGCTGTTCATACTTATGTCACTCTTAAAGCCATGCATAACTTTACGCACAGCTTTGTGAAACACCCCCCCCCCCCCCCCAGGTGTATTAATCTATGTATCATTCATGCATTTTTCAGGTCTTGTGTGCAAGATTGTATTTTGCAAACATTTTTCTTTGTTATGAAAAAAAGTAAAAAAAAGTATTTATAACAAAAAATACACAATCCACATATGAACAAATGTCACTCCATGATTGTCATTTTTATTATTTTTCAGTGTATTTACCCTACTTGATGTGTAAATGTCTTGTTAATCCTGAATATCTTTATGAAGAATTATTTCATTTATACTATTAGATGATTTGCCTAAGAACAGTACTTAATACTACTTCTGATAATCCTTCTGGACACTTTCACTAAAATATACATTTAAGAAAAATCAACTAAATTTAACCATGATTTCATTTTTTTTAAACCTTCATATGAAGTGATTACGATTACATATCATGTATTTGAAAAGAATGAAATACATGTATTTAAAATAAAAAAATATATACATGTATTATTCACTTCTGTGTCAAAGAACTAATAGCAACTAAGATATTGTACTTTTTCTTAAATATGCATATCATATTTCAAGAAGTAAATATTGTGTAAAACATACATAATAAAAATGTCATAAATGCCCCATTTTTTATACTACAGTCAAACCTAATTAAGTGACCCACTTGTATAGAAAGATCACCTGTCTATAATGTCCATACTGTATGTATCCCCAAATGGTCATTTTATATACAGGTTACTCTACTGGGATTTGATCGAGTTGCAAAAACACTGAATATTTAATTCACTGTGACTAAAACAAATTTTTAAGTGTACTTAATGAAATAGCAAAGTTCTTGCATTAGTGAACATGATCATTAAGGATGAATTGCATACAGTACAAGCATATTGCAAAAGAGACACAAATGCATAAACCTATACTTCTTGTACATGTAGCTAAATTATATTTCAGCCCAGACAAAAGCACATAATTATCTTTGATGTGAAAGAGCTATGTCATATAAACTACATTAGACTACAGTACAGCTTTCATGTCTACGAATTTCACAATGGGTGAAATAACAATACCAGTGCATATCAATCTCTGACATATTACCTAAGAAGTTTTCAGTGGAATGGTACAGTTATCTTGCACAAAATGGTAATTTAGAAAAATATGAAAAAGTCTCAATTATAACGAGGATATTTTGCTGGATCCATGATCCACTTTGTCACATTCTACTGCTTTTTGAGACCGAATATAACAAGTTTTCATTGGGAAAAATATAGTACTTTCCTTCATCACAAAGAGCTTCATATGCTATGTTTCAATGTACCACAGAACATGTTTTGAAAAGAGAGAAAGAGGGAGGAGATTTATACATTAAATACCTTAAAACTTTCACATCCATTCTTGTATGCATATTTTACCAACAGTCTTAAAAAAAAAATAAATCTCACATTAACCAAATTGTTCATATTTCTCAAGTCTGCAAATAAAGACCGAAGAGATCAGTGAAACACATAAGCACTATCACTGGACAGTGCAACAAACTTTTCTTTTCAGGTGATTGATGGGGAAAAATACGCTTTATCATGCGAATAACTTTTGACCAATCCTACAGCAAGATTCTTACTATGTGGAATACGAGTTATATTGCAGATGACATAACAATGGGAAAAATAAATCGCTGAACATGTACATTACTCGTGAATGATAATTAGTTTGCAGGCACAAGCCCTGGTCAAATGAAACATGCATAAGTGTGCCTGAACTATGAGATTAAGTGAGCTCTGTGGAGTACTTATACTAGCACTGCTCCTTATTTGCTAGGCTCTACTCAAGGATTTATGAATTGTGTACTAGTTTCAAAATAGGGTCTGCGTCTGTAGGCTAAATGGTAATCTTCCCAAGTATTAAAAATGAGAAAAACAAAACTTCTTGTTGAGTTGCTGGAGAGTGCATATGAGGTAAGCAAAATTCTTAAATCAGAAGCAGAAGACAGGTATGTTTACATAATTATGGTTCAAGGAAGGTAAAATGTTGAATTTATGAGTTTCTTGATTCTTCTTTGAATTTTCTTTGAGGAAGAATATGTAACCAACAAAAAGCAAGTTTAACTTAATGAAATATTGGCCCAAATTACCCAAATCATATAACACCAATTGTATTAAAAAACAACAAATCCTTCCATTCCTCAATACAGTATCTATATTGTACATGTAAGAGATTCTCAGCAAGTTTGCAATTAGCATGATTTTACAGTTGTACGCAAAATTCTATGGGTCACGCTCTTTCCAGGTTACATCAGCAGAGCTTTGTAACAGACTGCCAGAATACATAAAAAAATTATGAAACTGTTGAAAGCTTCAAAGCACATCTTAAGACATTTCTTCTTAGGAATAATAACTTTAGGAATGATGCTGAGCATATCTCTTTTTACTCCTCTCTATTTTCACTTTCTTTTCTCTATTTCAGCGCATGGAGACACTTGTGTGAGATGCGCTGTATAAATGTGGTATGTTATCATTCTCATTACGTTTCCTCATCCAAATCATACAGAAGATATCAATATTTCTCATTTCAAAGGAATTTAAATTGAAGAATACTCATTCTTTTTTTCAGCCTACTTGGTTATGGGAAAGGATAAAAGAACCATGCAAATTACTCATGAAAATATTTCACAGGTCCAAAATTGCTTACTATGCATAAATCCTTGTGTGACTATGGCTAATGGAAGCTACTTTTGTGCATTTTGAAGCTGTTTGATAATCTTAAAGTTGAAAGTGCTGAACGTAAACGTGTATTGCTTTCGTTTGTATAATCAGTTTCATAATGACCCAATCTAAAACATAAAATCATGTTCATAATTTCTGTTATTGATACTGTACATTCCTATATTCATGTGTTTAGTCATACCATAAGTTGCTAGCTAATATCCACTAAACCCTGTTCTGAAAGATCTAATCTTAAAAA
This sequence comes from Echinometra lucunter, assembly GCA_029962745.1. Taxonomy (NCBI): domain Eukaryota; kingdom Metazoa; phylum Echinodermata; class Echinoidea; order Camarodonta; family Echinometridae; genus Echinometra; species Echinometra lucunter. The sequence continues at coordinate 10,800,820 of CM057159.1, read as the reverse complement.
CACTTACATGTCCATAATATATCTCAAGCTAAACATTACAAATCCATACTTTTTAATACACCTGTACTTCACCTCTGCATTATTTGTACAGTTTCTGAAAGAAATGCAAATACACTGTATCATAACCCATTTTCCAAAAGATATTTTTATGAAAAAGATAAATAAATAATCATGACTTTCTAATCACTACAGAGAAACAATAATCCCATACTGTATTTCATTCATCATGTTATGCTAAGTTCTCTTAACAATAAGAATCATGTATTTTCACGACTGATTTCTTTACTTCATATACAAAACCAGGTTTGATATATTAAAATATATTTAACCTTACGATTATTAATAATGGAAGACTTTTTATAAACACATACCAAAAATCCTAAAGTACAGAAAATATTAGCAATATTTGCACTTCGGACAAGTCCTCAACAGAATCTTTCAAAAATATACATGACAGAAACAATGTATCACACACAATGCAGTGAAAATTAGTACTACATTTACAAGCAACAAATAAATACATGGCTTTAGTGCTAATGGTACTGTTTTCTTTGAACCTGTACTTCAAATATACATAAATCATACTGCTTTTGTGTAATCAAGAACAGCCACCGGTAAATGTCCACTGTATGTATGAGTTGCTGAAAATAGAAGCATTGCTTAAAAGAATAAATTATCATTGCCCAATGTTTGGTGGAAGAAAAACAAAGAAAGGTCACAGACTAGCAATCAAGGTTAGCCAAATTTCATCAAATACAACACAAACACCAGCATAATTTTCTTTATTAAATCCTTCATCTAAGGAGTAATAACACATATAACTATTGAAGTAAGGAACCAATTAAACATTACAATAACCTCAGAAATATATAGAGAGTAATATTGTGAATTGTCTTGCATCCTTTTTGGGGGGAAGTGTTTGTGACCTTATTCATGGAAGTTCTTCTAATGTTCCAAAGAACCAGAGATTTTACAGGATTTGCAACTTGGCATGGTTCTAGAAGATTCCTTAGCTATTTTTCAATCATTCCATCAGCTTCAAAACCTTAGGCCTATATTCATAGGGCATACTCAGCTACTGTACTTATCAACTGATATCACAGCTACAGTTTGTAACTTTGTAATTCAGAGACATCAAGGTCTACTACAGTTTCGTGAATATATCAGCCATGGAGTATCGAAAATAGCACAGGGTGTTACTCTGGAAGGGGCATCACTGGATCTTAGCCGGAATGATTAGAGTGAGCAAGTAGGTAGGAAAAAACTGGGCAGGGCTCTGGAAATACTGCAGATTGGCATGGCACATCGAGGGGTAAGATCACTTTTGTCTTTGCAGTGACATGGTGTGGCTCTGGTAGTAGGGCTGTTCCACAGCAGGGGAAAATCATTGGGTCTTTGCAGGGACTACTTTGGTGAGTAGGTAGATGGGGAATACCATGAGGACAGCTCCCCAAATGTAGCAAACGCCAGCTCCAGCTCCCCAGTATACTGCAAGGTTAACCAGAGGAGAAGGGAAGCTCATTACAACACAGGAAAATAAATAACGGTATGCAGAAAGGATGAACAACGATGCTGTAAGAGGTTCAGTCTTTTCAGTGTTAACTTAGATACATGCAGGTTTGCAAGGCAGTTTTAAAATTAATGTGACCCCTTGTCAAGCGACACACTACACAGAATATCAGAACAGACAGGCAGATGACTACAATCTTATACATAGGAACAACGAACAATATCATACACATCATAAATTGATGGTTCAATTTATCAAATCAAAATTCTGATTTTTCACATGAAAAAAGAATATGGATATCAATCTAATATTGAGTTCTAGTAACTTGTTTTTATCAAAGAGTTACTGTCTTAAACTGTACTGCATTCATTATGAATTAGGTAGTAATAATAAAAGTGATAATATTGATTATCTATATACATTTAGCACTCGTATCCCCAAACAAAGTGATCAAGGTGCTCCCAATATTAGACGGCTCCGGTACGCTACCAATTTCACTGCTCACTGCATTCAAGTAAGCATCTCAATATATATAATAATCATAATAATAGTGGGTTCTTGCTCATGTCCATCAGAATTGACCCTCCTGGGGCTCCACTGTTATTACCCTGGCTTTAGCAAGGCAGCCATTAAGGCGCTCTAGCATTTCAACGAAATTCATCCTACCGGGTACCCATTTACTACACCTGGGTCAAGAGTGGCAATTGTAGATTAATGTCTGAATGAATGAGCCAGTGAATGTAAATATAAGTCCTGGAACTTGCTGATGAAGGAAATAAACATCCCCCAAATACCTCAAGAATGAATGTGGTACAAATTATCTACCTGCAGAAGCTGCTGCTGGTCCAAAGGCCCTGGAAAGAGCCCCCAGTGACCTAAAGATGCCCATGATAGTACCTTTCTGGTCCTCAGAACCTATAATGAAACAATCCGGAAGTCATGAGAGAAAGCGATGTTGACCTTAATAATAATAATAATAATAATTATATATTTTTCACCCAGGGAAGCCTCATCAGCTTCAGTGTTGTTCTTCCTGCAACCCTTCTTGTCACGATGGTCTAAGACATTGGTTTTACCTACTTGAAGTTGCTGTCTACAGCAGTAATGGTACCAACTACTGATAAGTTGAAATTCCATTTCAACATACCAATGATTAAAAGTTTTGAACTGAATACAATTGATAACCTTCACTTGCAATCAAAGAATTTACAAGAATACTTTCAAATTTCCCATGAATGTACTCTTCAATATGCTTTTTACAGGAAATGAAATAGTTTTATAAAGTAGGTATAATTTGAGCCATATAATGAGAAAAGGAAGCAAACAACAAAAACAAACAAAAAAACAAAAAAGTGGTCAGGTGAATTTCATGGCTTTCAAAATATAAACATATAAAATATTAAGAGCAAAACAAAGTAGAATATAATATCGGAGATGCTTTATTCAGTTGTGATATTGAATATTTGTAATTGGTACCAGTATCTTTTTTTAATAAATTAGTTGAAAGACAGTTAATATATTTGAATATTGATTTACAACTATGACTGAAATTAATTTATAAAAGGCATCTAACTACTCACCATACATAGTTACAATGGTAGTCATACAAGGCACTACAGTTCCAGATGCTATAAAATGAGAAGAAAAAAAGGAGGGAATTTTACCGTCTCAATTCCATTCAAGGAAACAAAATAGCACATAATACTAGCTGTACAAAACATACCATTTCATATATTTCTTTATTTGAATATATCTGTCATTTCATTTCTAAATTCTTTTAAAATGATAAATATATCACAAAATGCAATGCATTCTTATTAAAATGCAGCAGAGAAACTACTATTAACTAGGAGAAAGAACAACATGAACAATATGCATATCAGTTTTAAGACATACATGTACTAGGTGTTAAAACATTTGACACTTTGAAAGTCTGAATAACTCAAAAGTCAAAACATGTAAGACCAAGGTTTTAACAGTGTAACGTTAAAAGATGTCAAATTTTATTCAGAATACGTTTTGTGAATTTTATTCAATAGTATTCTTAAAATAATGCTCTGAACATTTCATTAGATTTTCATTCTTATTCCAAACTGACGCATCAAAGTTTGTGTGTATCAAATAATCAATGATGAATTCAGAGCCTGACAATTGCAATGGTGCATTGCAGCTGAAATTCCACTGTACCTCTTTCAACCCAGAGTCATGAATCATTAACCCATTCGTGACAGGAATTATTTAAAGCCTGATTTGATCAGCTTTTATTCTTCAAATTGGCAACACCAACATTTTTATTTTAGTGCTACATTTTTCTTATAAAACGTCATGTATCTGAAATGAATATAAATTGACAGAAATTATGATGAGAAGTCAAAAAGTTGCCAATTTGCAGGGGAAAACAGTGATTTTAAACTTTCTATCACATTGCCAATTTAAGGATTTTAATGCTTATTTTCCTTTAAAAAAATTTCAGCATCAAACAATGAATATTGACACAACCAAAATTGGCACAGTTTGTGTAGAATTTTTTGCTCTTTCTGCTCATGTATTTGGTATAATTTTTAGGGCTCTGCATCAAAAGTTATTAGGTCAAACCACAAAATGTGGACCTCTGTCACGAATGGGTTAATGACAATAGAGAGCAAAAGCTTGGCAGAAATGACAGGTGCAATGCCATACAAAGGTATTGTTGTGTCTGAATTAATTACTGACACACACACAGATTAGAGGGCTGTAAGGTGCGTTCAGATATGATGTAAGTAAACAGGGTTCATACACTTCAATATACATTTTCAAAATTCCATGATTTTCCATGTCTTTCCAGGGCAGAAAAATGCAAATTTCCATGACTCATAGATAACATGTGATGCAAAACTTACATAAGAAGCGCGCTGATTAAAAGAGTTTCAAAGCTGATCTGAGTGCCATGAATGCAGGGCTGCCCGGAGCATATCTTGAATAAATGATTTTCCATGACTTTCCAGGAGAAATTTACAAATTCCCCGACTTTCCCTGACTTTTTGCTTCTGGAAAAAAGAATTTCCAATTCCCTGACTTTCCAGAAATTCCCTGACCCGTATGAACCCTGGACTTTGTGCCACCACATTGTACCAGCACATTTTTTGTGTTCAGATACGACACGACTTTGTGTCGCCACTTATGCTAATGAATGCGCATAAACGTGTCAACTCTCAAATAAGAGAGAATTTTGTCAAACCTTGCACAAACGATCTCATGCCAACAATTTTTGCACTACCTTTTTAGGAATTTGATTGGTGCACATTTTTTGCAGTCAGGCAAAAAACCAAAACATGTCCTGCCTCAGTGACATTTTTTGGTCACCCCATACCCCATAGACCTGTACACAGAAAATGTGGCTGCATAATGTGGCGGCACAAAGTTGCATCATATCTGAATGCACCTTTATTTTCTTTTTTAAGTGAAAATCTTACCAAATATTCAGAACATTATTTCAAGAATATTCATGAGGAAAAATGCACAAACCTAGTCCAAATAAATTGATATCCTTAACCTTTACATTCTGAAAACCTTGGGCCTTTTACAAGTTTTAACTTTTGAGTTATAAATTATCAAAAGTGTCATGTTTTGGGCCCCCAACGCATAAAACTTACAATTGATGGTAACTTTGCCATCAATGGTAACTTCCATAGAAACCTTGAACTTGATTGGCTGTTCAGCAATGTTACCATGGTAGTTACCAGTGAATGAATGCAGAGTTACCATTAATGGTAAGTTTTATGCAATGGAGCCCTGTTTTTACACCTAGTACAACATACCTATTGAGAATAAGGCCAGCCCTAGGTAATACAGGAAGGATCCCGAAGCGAAGGCAATGACAACAAAGGCTGGTATTAAGATTAACATTCCCTGTAATGAGAAAGAGAGAAAGAGAAAGGAATATGGAGGAACATGTAAAACATAGAGTAAGCCTGAGTCATTTCGATTTTTTTGTAAACCGGGGCTCGACGGCTTTGCTCCGGTCGAACACTGGTGCGTCGATGAAATAAAGAAATGTGTAACAGTGTCAAAAGGTTTTGAAATTCAACCGGTTTAAGAACTAAAATTCTATTATACGGTCTAGCTTTCACATAATATTATGTTTCAAACCATAAATCAATGAAATAGAACAATGGAAGTAAGGTTAGCTTGCTGGATTTCTGGCATTTTTATCTGCCTATGACATCATTCAATGTTTGGAGGCCGCCATATTGTTTACAATAAATATGTATGCTTGTTCACCACAAGATGACACTATATTGCTGGCTATATCGCTGATCACAATCAATCAACATTCTGGAGATTGGCGGTATAGCATCAAGGGTTCTGATAAAGCCAGCGGACGCAGAAAACAAACGCAAGAAATCCAGCAAGTTTATCTTACTTCCATTTTTATTTTTCATTGATTTAAGGTTTGAAATATAATGTTTTGTGAAAGCTTGACCCTATAATAGAATTTTAGTTCTTAAACTGGTTGAATTTCAAAGCCTTTTGACACTGTCATTTCGTTATATATTTCTTAATTTCTTATCGATGCGCCGGTTTAGCCATAACAGGGCCAGGGCTCGATAGTGACGATCGAGCATCGGTTTTCAAACCGAATCGACTCAGGCTTCATATACAGAAAATTATTAGTAATTGTCAAATACTTTAATATGTGAAAGTTGGTATATGTTTCCTTCCATGATTAGACTTTCTATGCGGAATGGTATTTAATACTGCTTCAAAACAAAGCACAAGTATATCTCTTTAAATGTGGTTTTCTTTCAAATATACATCTACCAATAAGTAGAAATAGTACATGTACATAGCTTGGTTGAATTCATACATTTGTCACATATCTCTTTATATGCAAATATCTTAGGGGAAAAAATATTAATGTTTTGCAATATTCAGAACATTTATGAAGTCAAAATTTTAATGATCTGAAAATGTCATACAAGCACAATAACTGCTACATGTATATTACATCACAATTATTCAATCATAAAAAGGAAACTGAACAGTGCTGGGACTCATTAATAACTACATGTATCTCTTTAATGGATTCACACAATGCTGTACTCACAGTTAGTGCTACTCGCTTTTCTTGTCCTGGTTTTATTCTGCGTACATAACCACCTGGGGAGAAAAAACACAAAAGCACAAGGCCATCTGTTACACATCAATCTAAATAAAGCTCATACCGGTAATTAAAACAATTACCAGGATGAAAATTTGCAATGTAATCTACACATGCTGTTTTAACTGTTGAAAGCAAAGCCGAGGAGTTGGCATTTTATGTTTTCTCTCTCTTTCCTCTCTACACCCCTCCCCTCCTTCATTCCCCCCCTCTCTCTTTCTCTCTCTCTTTCCCTCTGCCCTCTCTTCCCTCCCTCTCTCTCTCTCTCTTTCGCTCTCCTTTCTTTCTTTGATGGGTTCAAAAAAAATAAGGTTCACTCAAAAATTTTGACATGAAAATGAAAATGTACTTCATATACTTTAATCAAAAAGTGAAGAAATATTTTGTTCGGGGGAACTTCTTTCAGTAAAAATCTCCTTTCGCTCTATGGACCCCCATTTCAAAGTGCTTCATGAATAAGGGGTACAATAATTACAATCTTTACAACAGGGAAAAAATTAATAATTTTCTTTCCGGGGCTACTTTTTGAGCCCATCTGCCCAAATTTTCTGCATTATATTACAGTTTACATTGGGCCCTATGAGAATTTTAGGGGCTCTTTTTTAGTTTTCCAGGGCTCTTTTTGGCATTTCGGGTGAGAATTCGCCTTGAGCCCCCGTGTATTTTTTTTCCTGCTTTACAATAATGAATTCTACTAGGCCCACATTCCTGAAACCTTACAAAGCTAGTTATCAACTAATTACATAGGTACACAGTTAGGTGACAACTAGGCCTGTGAAGGTTTCATGAATATGGGCCCTGATCATTATTAGTCCTTTGATTGTCTTACCTTGCATGACAGCCATTATAAGTCCCATGAAGACAAACATCTTACCCTGTTGCATACTGACAATAAAAGACAGAGATCAAACAAATAATCAAATAAATATCAATCAGTACATGTACGGTTATACTGTACTGTACTTTAACAATAAACAATGTACATATTGCATACTGAGTATAAAAACAAAGAAAATTCATCAAACAAATTGTTATACATACAAAATAAACACACCTTAACAGGAATTATATTCTGCTTGTTCTTAACCCCACCTCCACTAACAATTTAGTGAGCAATTGTCATGAATCAACTTCAAGAGCAAAATATTGGCTTTAAACACTTCGTTCATTGTTTAATTGGACTTGAAATGAATTTCAGGTGAATTAACTTTACTCTAGAGGTACTTGTTTCTGTTTCAGGAAAAAAATAAAGAAATAAAGAAATAAATATACATTCTAAGTTCAAAAACATTTTCAACACTTTGCACAATTAGCTGGGATGGCAGGGGACACTATGAACATGGCGGACAAAGAAAGCGGACAAAATAAACAACCTCTCATTCTACCCTTCACAATGGTTCTGGTAGTCAAAAGCTCATCCCTTCACAGCTATTATGTTTAATCATGTAGTTCCAGGTGAATATGCATGTGACACCTGTTCCACATATTTTAGACAATAGCATTGAAGAGATGTTCTTTTGACTACCAGAACCATTGTGAAGGGTAGAATGAGGGGTTGTTTATTTTGTCCGCTTTCTTTGTCCCTCATGTTCATAGTGGGAGGGGGTTACATTGTTTAAAAAAGAGACAATTAAACGGAGCTTACCTAGTATACTGGAATCGTATATGAACCAGGAATGTAAGCGTAAACTCCAGACCAGAAAATAAGAAGAGATAGATGAAATAACTAAGCCCAAGCTGTTGTAAAACCTGCAACTCTGGATAGAGGAAAATGAAAGAGATATTTCAGATATGCATTTATCAGTCACAAGCACTTTGCATAAAAATTTGGCAAGTCATTCACAATTCTGGCTTCATAAATGGTTTCACAAATCTACTACCGGGTAGAAAAGAAATCACATCACATGCTTGTATTGGCATATATGTAAGCTCTAGGCGACGTAGGGGTGTTGTAAGTTGCAATCAATTGCAAATCCTCTAAATCAGTTGAAAGTCTTGCGATAAACTGCAAATTTGCAACTGATCACAACTTGCAATCAATCCTGTTGCAAGACAAAGTTGCACATCGTATAAGATTACAGTGTAGTTAAATTCCCGGACTGTAACTCTACCTTTGGACCCAACACTGTACCTATATGTACAAGTAACACTGAAATTCCCATTTTAGAGATGCTAGGTCATGGGCTTTCGTGGGGAATTTGACACCATGGGTGCTTACCCAGTAACAGGTGTTGTCCATCACTGTGAAACAGACCTTATGTAATGCTCTGTATCTTCAACCTTTCCCCATATGACAAAGTCATTATCTCACTTTCCCTGGTCCAAGAATGCCCGAAGCAGTCCAAAGAATGTTTGTGGTGGGACAGCTTGTTTTGCTGTGCTCCAGAAATGTAGCTCTAGTACAGGTATTTTTCACAAAGTCTAGTGTCAGCTAATTATGATCCATTCCCCATGAAAGCCCATGACCTGGCATCTTTAAACTTTACTGTCAGTGTTGCAAATAAAACTTCCCCTGCATTGGTTAATCTGAGGTATTCTTTTTTCAAGTCTGAAATGCCAAATTTATTGAACCACATGGATAGCAGATTGAAAATATCTAAACTGAGCATCAAAAGAAACTTGTCACTTCTTCAGAGTGACATACATTAAAATCCAAAGCATTAAATGAGTCATGATTGGGTACAGATTAGCTAAAATAATCCTCACTAAGCACAACTAAAATTTTTTTACGTTTTGTTAGTCAAAAAAGAATAAAATAAGGTGAAATCGCAAGAGGTAATTTTTCAAAATCACAAAAACTGCTTGCCTCCCAGGCAGGGTGCTCGGTATGGACAATGGGCAGTACAGCGGTAACAATAACCCGCCTTTGAAATGGAATGAACAGTTTTGAAATGTTCTGAATAGACGAACTTCCGCGGAGGTTCTCAGCGAGCAGTTTGTGATTTTTAAAAAGTGACCTTTAGCAATGTCATCGGATTTTTCTCCTTTATGGCAAAAATGATCTTTAAATTTTCAAATGTGCATCATGAGGAGAATTGTAGCTTATCTGTGTCTAAATATGATTAGTTTTGATGTAGTAGATTTTATTAAGCATTGCTCTGAAAAAGTGATATTTTTCTTTTGAAACCAAGTTTACATGTAAACTGCTCCTCTATGCAGTAAGACATTTCTTACTGCATATGCTTCATGTCATATACATGTACATCATATGCAGAGCAAACTGTCTTGTGAAGTATATTATATCTAGTAGGACTGAATTCTAACTTCAGCTCAACAAAATCATGAAACTTTCAATGGGCCTTGCACATTCTCACCCTTTACATTTGTGTTTTTGACAGCTGAAAATCTGAATAAACTGAAAGGGTTGATAAGGTTCTGCCTCTCCTGAAAACTATTTCCCATTGATTGAGCCTAAGAAATCAAACAAAAAGAGATAATAAATAAAATCATTACAAAAGGAATTTTCATTTCTGTTAATCTCATCAAGTTAAATCTAAAATCAAAATTTTATTAATTGCGATATCATTAACAGAGAATATTAATGTTAATGTTTGCAGTAAGAAAACAAGTACATCTAATTCCTTTCTGATTCTAAGTGCTCTATTCTTAATGAATATTTGAATTCCAATGTATATGCATAATATTCAAATTACTCTTTGTTATGTTATTGTTATGACTTGTGTGTTCTTTTTCTGTTGTAATAGCACTCTGATCAGTCTTTGTGTAAAAGACAAGTGCTTAATAAAAATCCAATATTATTATAATGTACAATTTTTAAAAATGCCCTGATTTAAAATAAAAATCTCAAAATATGACAATGGTCATGAAACTGTACTGCTGCAAGAAAATTTACTGATGAATTCTGAGGTGCCTTAAAGCAAAACATTTAGAAAACTGGTTTTTGAATGAAAGTAAGCAAAGAAAAAGCAACAATAGACAAAAATTTGGTGGTTACCCTTTTTTCCTGTGGAAGTGTTTCTTTGAGGAAGGCATATACGAAGAGGAGATCAGCTACTGACAGGGTCAATGCTAGAAGAGCCGGTGTGATTGCCCATGATCCTTCAGCAAAGAGCCCTCCCTTGGCAAAGTAGGCTCCAATCATTGGACCGACAATGAAACCAACGGAGAATGCTAGACCAATCAGGGCCTATTTAAAAAGCAAAAGAGGCAAATTTTCATATTAAAGGCACGTAACGACTGTTTGTGATGCTGTTGTAAAAGGGAAATAAATTTTTCTCATTAGATAAAGCCCGAACTACATACAAGAAAACAGTGAATCTCAGAGAGAATGCAAGGCCAATCAGAACCTACATGTACAATGCAAATGAGAAGCAAAGAAATAATGAGTTTCTTAAAGGGGGTACCCAATGCTGAAACAATTACTGCTTTCACACCAAGGTACGGTCGCTGGGTACGGTCTCTGCGACCGTACCCAGCGACCGATGAAACCATGGTGTGAAAGCATTTCATCGTACTCAGCGACCGATCGTTTTGGTCAAAAACGATCGGTCGCTGAGTCCGACCTAAGAGGTACTTCAGCGACCGATTGCGACCGATGCAAGCTTGATGTGAAAGCACATCGTACTCAGCGACCGATCGAAATGCAATGACCCCCCATACATGCCCACGCGCTATCTCTACTTGCGCTTCCGGCCAGGTCAGCTATACAGCGACCGATCGCTCTGGGCCTGACCAAATTTTTACGGCGGTGTGAAAGCACGTCCGATCGGTCGCTGGGTACAGTCTCTGTGACCGTACCCAGCGACCGTACCTTGGTGTGAAAGCGGTAAATGTTAGTTCATTTAAAAGAGCATGATTTCATCAGCAGAAAATAATCTGCCTTAAGTTTTTTAAAAAGTCGTGTTGCCAAGGAAATCCCCAAATGTGTTATGATTTCAGGATATTTTTTTGACCCCTCAGCTGTGACCCAGTTTCAACTGGGTACCCACTTTGACGTCAAAATGACGTCAAAGTGGGTACCATGTCGCGCAATTCTAGCAAAATGCGCGCAAGGTATTGTACAGTCTAGCGCGCAGCACAACTGCAATGCGCGAAGCTGGGTACCCACTTTGACGTCATACCTCATACCCAAATTTTTTGGTCAACTCTGGACTTTTTATGAGAAAATTAGCAAAAATGCATTGATTTCGATTGAAAATCATCAAATTTTTAATGCTATTCTTCTTAGAATTCTATTCTTGATCATATATCCAAAAAAAATTTACCATTGTGTAATCACTTTAATACAAGACACATATGACAAATAAAGTATTTTAATGTCTTTGTGGAGGAAAAAAGAAACAGAGACCTGAAAAATGAGAGAACAATATGGAATCAAAAAAGGTCAACACACCAAGACTGAACACAATGGAGGAAACCTGTGGATCAATGTCCTTCCTGTAAAGGAATAAGCTACAAAAGGCTTAGAGGTAAGGATTTTTAGGGTGGTGAAAAGAGGTATCAATTTCATTACTGGCAGGCTCCAATCATCGGACCACCAATGAATCCCACAGAGAATGCAAGGCCCATCAGTGTCTGTGCCAGAAGAATGAGGGGAAAATCTTGATTAAGCCTTCATTAAAGACACAGGAGGAATCAGCGGAGAGGTCACAATCCATGGAAAGTCTTGGTAGAGAGAGAGTTTTACAATATAGACAAATTCGGTTTGAGAACACTGTAGTTTATGTCAGCCATAACTGGGGGGCTTTAAAAAAAGTAGAAAAGATGATTCAACGGTTTATGCATGAGTCATGAGCATGAGTGCTTTTGTTCGGCATGCCTGAAGCCCCCATTTAGGCATTAGCATTAAAAAAGAGCATCCAAACTGAAAAGGTCTATACAAGTTTCATACAAGCAGTGAAGTTGAATCAAGTTTGCCATTTAATCATTTGTCAAGTCCAAGATACATGTATGTATTAATCTCTTCTGTGTGAGTTAGTTTGTTGAACATTTTTTATGACTTTAAGTTTAATCTATTGTCAAGCAAGATAGTTGACTTAACAATTTCCTCCTCACGTTCCTGTAAAGTTTTGCATGCAGTTTATATGTGACACCAACGTGTATGGCCTTTCCAGTCACATATTGGATTCTTTCTTAGTAACAAATAGAGCGGCAACTGGGCAAGAATCTCCCAAGTTGCCATTCAGTTTATGTTCCATGATATATATTTCCTATTGGAAAGCATATATGTATGAGGAATATGCTGAAAAACGTAATTCAAGAAGTAAGTCAGGCCATTCTATTTACATGTAGCATTTATTGGGCTACTTAATGTCCACACAATACATTTTATCTCAATACAACCAAGACCTCATTTTAAACTCTACTAATCTTAGTAATCAGATAACAATTTGTTTTCCTCATTAGAAAGCCATGCCAATCCTTATATCGATTTAAATCAGTGCATTGTAAAGGTATTGTGTTCAGAGCATACTGGTAGTGGTAAAATATAGCAAACTAGATTAGTTTAAAACATTGTGAATTTTATGGGTAGTTGTGACCACTTTTGTTCACATGTCAAAAAGTACCTCCAAATGTCTTCTTTTTTTTCCCATTTTCCCTATATTTTTTCCAGATGAAATGTAAAGGTATAATAGAGATGGATAAAACTATTCAACTTATTTTTGTCTTCAAACTGATCACAGTATCTAATATCTAAATGAGCAGGAGTTGTGCAGTGATTAGCACTAAAATATAGAAATTCATATGAAAAACAACAACAACAAACAAACAGTGACAACAACAAAATATAGACAACATTAAAGCATGGGTAAAATTGTGATTTCACAGGAAATTCCATACATGTATACAGAATATTGTCCGGCTTTTCTTTTTGGTGTACAACCCCAAATGTAACTTTTCTCAACCATAGGAAACCTCTCTTCATTCTCTTGTGTTCCACAATCCAGTGACTATACAATAAATCGTAAATCGTCATCATTTTTGAGAATTGACGAATCCATGCGCAGTACACAAAGACGTGAATTTAGGAAAACGCAATTACAGATGTAGGTGTTCTTAGTTAACGGAATTCGCTTTCTTTGCACAATTTCATGTATCGATATATTTATCAAAAGAAAGCCAATTGTATATAACCATGTATATTAATAATAAAAATAATAATAATGATAATAATATCAACTTATAATGCGTACATATCCGAAAAACTTTCGCTCAAGGCACGACAATAGTAGATAGATAAGCAGGTTACATGAAAATATTCATAGTTCAGCAGACAATCAGTTTTAGTTACAGAATAAGAGGGCACTGGCAATGCTAACACGATACCACAGTTCGTCAAAACATTTTCCCCACAGCAGGTTTCTGAGCACGTGCATGGATTTGTCATTTCGTAAAAACAACGACAACAAAATGTACAATACAAAAAGAAAAGATATGCTTACCATTCCTTTCCCTCTGGTCTTGGTAGTGGAGACATCGGTCACTATGGTGGTGCTTAAACTGACGTTGCCCTTACTGATCCCACCAACAATCCTGGCGAGGACAAAGATGCCAAAGTTGTATGACATCGCCCACAGAACATAGGACAGAGAAATCCCAACCTAGTAAAAATCATACAATTAGAATATACTGTAATCATACATGTTCTGATGGATGAAATGTACACAAATGGGTGATTTCAAGTTTGGTGTTTACCTTTTGGTGTTAGTGTTGGGTTGATTTTTACATCAACGCAGCTCCAAATTAAAGATAAAACTGGTCTTGGGACAACTGTCACTTGGAGTTGAGCTGTCAATAATGTCATTTGGACCACTTTTGTAAACTCAGATTAGGTGTTGGAGCTATGGAAAGCAATCTAAATTGTGTTTCTAACACCAACACCAGCACCAACACCAGACTTGAAATCACCCACCGGCTATACAACATTCATCTTTTTTCTCAAGAAAATCTGAATACTATGAGATACTTTCCCATCCACCATGCTAACAAAGACATAAATGCTAAAGTTGTAGGATATCGTCCCAAGAATAGCCAGGATAAAGAAATGCCAACTTGTAATGATCTGATAAATGAATCAATACTGATAACTTTGACAAAATGTAAAATGGAGATGAAACTGTACATGTATAATCTCTTATTTTCTGAATTTTCTAATGCTTAATTTTAGAGTGACCAGACTTAATCGGCTAATACCAGCAACAATTCATTAATTCAAGATTCATTCAGCATCATTCCTGCTGTTTCTATAATTAACTGATTCATGATAGAATTCCACATTATGCAGAACTACAGTAGGCCCAATAAATTTTTATGCCCGGCCTTAAAGGTAATAAGCAGTAGTGGGAAAGGTGGGAAAGGTAGTCTTTATAAAAGACAAGTGATCTTTCTAAACGGGTCGTCACTAAAGCAAGTTTGACTGCAATAATGGAGTTGATAGACTTGATGTATTTTACCTACCACAATACATGGGAATTCTTTTAAGAGTAAAAAGTGAATTGCAGGGCAAAACCAAAGCTGAAAATAGAACTTCAAGCTACAGTTTTGGTAGCAGAAAGACAATTCTCCTTATTGCAAATACGAGATTCAACAGCAGAGGGCGACATTTCCTGCATACCACGCAGGTCAGCACATGCGCAGATACAAATCCGGTACTGACGATTTGACAATATTTCTTCTGGCTTCCATAGAAAATGTACAGCCAGGTTAACAAATCCCTCATTTGACGAAAATATTATTAAGGTTTCATAAACTCTCATGATCTATGAAGGTAGCATCAGACTTTCTTGCTTGCATCTTCTACACTCAAAACTATAATTTCTATGGGACTTATTAAGACTCGACCCACTGTGTTTGTATGGAAAATGGAAGTGCCCGTGTCTGCATCGTGTGTGGGAAATATCGCCCTCTACTTACATGTATATGGAAAATTGACTGACTGGCTAAAAGCAGAGAAATCTGACAAATAGTTTTTGAGGGGCTACCAAAACAGTAACTAACATTAAGAAATTTACTTATTAATCACATAAAGAAAGTGCCATTTTACAAGTCACTGGTCAAATCAATAAATTAGATTAATTACTTAAAGGAGAATGCAACCCAAGCATCAGTGTGCTCTTAGTGAATAAAGATGACCAAGAACAGTCAACAGTGAAAGTTTGAGCAAAATCGGACAATCGGTTCAAGAGTTATGAATTTTGAAAGTTTCAGTAAATCCCTACTATGCTGATCCTTGAGTTGGCAACTTTGCCAGCATCTGTGATGTCATCGTGGACAACTCTCTAATCATTTACCGGTAGTACATAATTTTTCAAAAAATTGATTTATATGAAGTTTCAGGTCAGGAATCAACATTATTCTTCCCAATATGATTGCAGAATTGATATAGCCATGTCATACTCAAACAATAAATCAAAATAATTTTTATTTCTCTTGAAAATGAAGAAAATGTTGAATTCTGTGTACAAAATGAATGGAGAGTTGTCCACGATGACATCACAGATGCTGGCAAAGTTGCCAATTTAAGGATCCTATAATAAGGATTAGATTAAACTTTTAAAGTTCATAACTCATGAACGGATTGTCCGATTTTGCTCAAATTTTCACTGTTTACTCTTCTTGTTCTTCTTCATTCACTGGAAGCACACTGATGTCAAGGTTGCATTCTCCTTTAATGAAAATACTATAATGTATCATATTTTCAAATGGTGCAAACCATTCACTTGATGCATATGTTATCACAATACAAAAACTATGTCACATTATAATATAGCATTTCAGTCATTTCTTCATATTTCTGCCTCCACTATGGAAAGAAGTGCGCACATCCTGCTTAATTCCCACAGACACAGTGGTGTCATATAAACACAGCCATCTATTGTTAAAATGGGGTGTTATCATTTTTGGACAATTGAATCAGAGCACTTGTGACCTTCAGTGCAAACAAAAGTGGACAATAGTTGAAAAGGAATCAATGGCCATTGGGCCATGGATACTACAATATGCGCACAGATACATGTATGTGTATGACTGGTAGTACATGTACATTGTAGGTGATATTTATCCATACACTGGCACAATATTCAATGTGTAAATAAAAAATTTTAAGTATCATGCAAACAGCATTCCATAATGGAAACACAAAAAAACATGATTAAAGACATTGGTTAACATTGTTATGATTTTAACAAATCTTGTTTTGTTACTTGAAAATGGGATAAACATAAAGGTTATAGTGTAAAAATACCAGTCTGAAAGTTTCAAAGTATAATATCCACAGGAAGTATTTTTAAATATCAAATATGTGAACCAATGTTTGAAAAATATACGAGGGTCGGTTGCACAGAATAGACATAAGGAGTGTGCATGCGCGTATGACTCACCTTATGTATTGGCGTATCACGCGGCAGGAGGTACATAACGGCATTTTCAATTTTCAAGCAAAGTGGTCCTCTTAGTGATTGTCTCGTGAGACGAAGGATAATAAAATCACTGTTTGCGTCTAACTTACACTTTTTCATTCCAAATCATGGTTGGTTTCAGGGTTTTTGAGTACAAATACAAGTACTCATAAACATGTTTCATCTTTAATAGTTTGAGAATTTTTCAAATCAGCTACTCACAAAGTTAGCCAATGCCTTTAAATAGGTGGTTAAGTTCAAATAGATTTCCTGATTTGATGATAATGACATGATTTCACAGTTCTTTGGGCCATTGTACAGATACAAATTTCATCATTCTCGATAAAATGAACATCAAATTTTTCCAACTGTACATGTCTGTCTGGGATTTTTTTTTTTTCTCTTCAAATAGTCAAAAAGGCCAGTGGCTAATCAGTACAAAGCAATACACCCATTTTCACAGTCATGTCAGAATTTTATAAATCAAATTCTCAATAAGTTTACAGGGTTTTAAAACAAGCCATTAAGTCACTCACCATCGTAACAAGCATAACTGATCGTCGGCCATATACATCAGATGCAGCTCCTATCACAGGACTTGTTATAAATTGTAATAGCGAGAAGAGCGACCCAAGTACTCCTGTTGAAAATTCAAACGAAATCCTTAAACAGGTAAAGTGTACCGATCACTACATACAAATTATATTGCGACCCCAAAACTATTGGTGAATTGTCACTTAGTCTAATCCCACTTTGTCAAATGCCTGTTTGGTCTCATCCCACTTGGTCTAATCCCATTTCGTCTACAACCAGTTCGTCTAATAACCATTTGGTCTTGTTGCCACTTAGCACATTTACCATTTTGTCTTATACCCACTTGGTCTAACACCAGTTCATCTATCTGATTAGACAAACTGGTACATGTAATAGACCAAATGGCCATTAGACAAAATGAAGAAAACTAAGTAGATAAAGTAGCAATTAGACCTTTTGATCATTAGACAAAATGACAATAAGCCCAAGTGGATATTAGACTAAGTGATGACTGGACCAAACAAAAATCAGACCAAATTTATGGTAGACTAATGGGCTTAGCCAACCATGTAATTAGATAATCTGAGAATTAGACCAACTGGTATTAGACCACCTGGCTACATGTCTAAACCTCACTATCACCAACATTATCATTCTAACAGTTTGATAAATTACATTCTACATGGCGGATCTGTATTCATGCCCCATTTTATTTTTTCTTTGAAGATCCAGAGAACATTTAAGGGCCTTATAATAAGCCTCATTTTATAGACCCATCTGAAAAATGGTACATTTCCTGTTTAAATTCAAAATGTCACAACTTACCATAAATATGTAAACAGTTCATAGTTGCTAATGTACAACAATACAGTGTAAATATATCTTCTTTTTGTTGTTGTTTTTTTTTTTTGTTATTGTTATAGTTCTTGTAAAATCTGCAATTTATCATAATCAATCGTAACATCCTACATGTACATGTATGCATGAAATTGTTTGGAAGATGAATATTTTCATACATGTAGTAGAAGCTGTACTGCATTCTTATCTACATTTCGAGCAAGAAAAAAAAGGGAAAAAAGATAAAATGCGAACCTTACCTCCAAAAAGTACTGAATTGTATTTCTTGGTGTCAGGGATTCGTAGAACATCCCTGAACTGATCCACACTGTGCTGCAAAGATGCATATAACCCACTCTGTACAGAGAAAAAATTTGAATGAACTGATTACTTTACCCAGTAATATGTTTGAAAACACTGGTGGATCCAGGATCCTCTATATTTCTGAGATTCTTTAAGAAATTGTCGTCTGCACCCCCGCTATTTTCAAATTTGCCATTTGCGCCCCCTCTACAGTATTTCCAAATCCCAGATCTGCGGCTGTTGAAAATATCAATAAATCTCTCAAAAATTTTGAATACTTAACGACTTTGACCACTTTGAGATAAATAATGAACATGTGTTGTATTTCTAATCTTGTTTAACTATTACTAGGAAAGTTTTTAATTCTACACAAAGAACAGGAAATGCAACAAGTTTGAAAAAATTTCAACAGTATACCTAAATTTCAAAAATATCCACATTAACTTTTTATTTCATTTCAGTTCATTATCAAAACATATCACATGCTGATAATAGGCAGGTTCACACACAAAAGGAATCAAAATTTGAATTGCGATTCCAATCGTGATTCGAATTTCGATTTTACAGCCACCGTTCACACACGGGGAAAAAGCGAGATTAGGATCGCGATTTGAATCGTGATTAGAATTTCGATTTTTTTTTCCGACCATTCACACACACATGATGAATCAACAGAAACAGGCAGGAGAGCCCACAAACTTCTCCGCTTAACTGCTGTTATACACGATCTGAACGGGGGAAAATACAATCGACAGTAAAAGGGCTACAGAAAGTACAGCACAAACTTTTCATCAATTAAATAATTAATGATTATGTACATGTACTATCATACAAAACATTTACTACACGGCATCAATGGCGCCAAGATAGCGTGCAGTGCGTCCATGCTATACAGTGCATGCACCCCATAACCAACGTACACACTGCATACACTGCACAGTGCACGCACAGCGCATCGATCGCACACGCGCAAAGAATGATAGGATAGATAAAACCGATTTTCTAATCACGATTCCGTTCACACACACAATGCTGGGCAAATAATTTCGATTACTCTGAAAAATCGCACTTCTTACTGCGAGTTGAATCGCGATTAGAATCGCGATTATTAGTGAGATTATTCTGTCCACACACAAAATAAAATCGATTTTCTAATCGCGATTAGAAAATCGATTTTTGAATCTCACTTTTTACCTTGTGTGTGAACGCCCCTAATGTCTTCAGAATATACATGTAGGATAACCTTAAGTTATGACTAGCATTGCATATTTTTGAAAGTCCAAAGTGAACTTTGATCCATCATATGCACCCTCCAAGTACTTCCTTCTACTTAATACAGGTCATAATGCAACAAAGTGAAATAGCAATCTGCATTCAGGAATTGAGAACATAAATAGTCAAGTCATTTCCTGTTCCATATGTTGTGACTTTAATAGCTTTTGTTCACTAATGTGCAGAACAGGTACAGAATACAATTTAGCAATATCCAAAGATATTTCATTCTTTTTTTTTTTCTTCCACCTTATCTTTTAGTATACATGTCATATGACTTTATTTTTCTTTTCACCACCTTTTTTCATGAGTTCATTGGGCACTCCATCATCTCCAAAACCACAATAATAATTTGAAAAATGAAAGAAAAATCTGAATTCTAGACAATTTAAAAAAAAACATGAAAGCTGAGAAGGCCCATTACATGCACAATTGCACATGATTGCAATGTACAAGGTACAGAGAGAACAAATAACCCGTTCACTACTAGAACCAGGTGGCCCTTATACCCCGTTTAAATCTACCACAAATGCGAGGTAACCTCCAGAGGTTACTTTGTGTCGTCCTTTTTCCAATGTAGATTTAAACGGTCTCGACACAAAGGACAAAGCACGAACATGAGGTAAACGCGAGGCGAAATAACGCTAGATGGCCTAGCACGACACGGCACAACTTCCTCTGTCATCCGCGTGATCCCGTTTGAGCATAGATTTAAACGCTCGCGGGGTAGAAAACGGAAGTCCTCTCGTCTGAGGCGCACTTAGGTGAGCACATGTAAACCAATGAGGCCGATTTGCCGAACATGTATTGGCAAAAACAGGGTGTTTCACCTTAAGCTTTCAATAAAGTGCCCATAAAAAAGTATTAAAAAAAATTGATATTAATATTGATTTTCATTCTGTATGTTGATCATTCTAATGTTTTTCTTAATGACAAATACCGATATATTCAATGTATAAGCGACAAGCTGCACATGTTATAGTTAAGTATAAGCATGTCTCTGTAGTTGTCGACATTGAGTTTCGCAAATGAAAGATTAATTTACGAAGTAACACAATTACGTACGGTAGGCCTACTTCTATTATTTCTTCTTTATTTCAACACGACAGTGCAGCACGCGCTTTTCCCCCGCTGGGCATTTTACCATGACGACGCACCTTGCGATTACCGCAGATGTGCATTCTGATTTAAACGGTCCTCGCTTTTGTTACCTCGTGTTTGAGAAGGAATTTCACCCCGACTTTACCCCAAACAGTCATCTGGTGTGACACCGAATGATGTAAATTTAAACGGGGTATCATATTAAGTCTGTGGGGGATAACAGGTTAACCCATAGCAATGTGCAGAGTATTCTCAAGAGCTACAGGTATTGTCACTTTCCCTTCTCAAATGGGCAAGAATCAATATTTCCACCACTACGTGGTTTGAAACGAAATACAATTATGAATTTAATATGAACCAATGTACCGGAATAGAGACTAAAAAATCAAACTGAAAAAATACAATTTGCACATATGATAATGATTATTTATTTTGCACTGCGGCAATCTAGACTTTAATGATAAGTTAAACAGCGCTTATTCCAGAATGGCACAATGAATTGCAGTGAAAATGGACCAATAATTTCCAGTGACTTTTTGCTCTTTCTGCTATTATGTGTAATTCCCAGCATTCTTGCTTAGAAGATACTGCAAAAGTGTTCCTAAAAGGATGCACTGTATTGCTAAGGGTCAAGAGATAGATCTACACTGTACATCGTACAAGTCCATTTTCTTATTTGGCCGATCCAGCAACCAAGATTATTATTATTATTATTATTTGGTTTGGCGTCAGCTGTGCCTGGGAGGCGAAAAGCGATCTGAATCACTGTAACCCTCAGGTCTCTCCTCCCGATATCACTGATTGGGGGTGTGCAGGTGGACCACATACACCAGGGTTTCCCCCTACTCTTATACGAATAGTGCAGTGGAATCTTTAACATGCAAAGCTGTTAAAGGGGCATAGGGCCTCCATTTAACGTCCTATCCGAGGGACGGAGTGTTTTCCACTGTAGCATAGCCTGCGTCTATGAAACAGGGGAGGGGCACGAAAACACACAACGTAGGCTTCAGTCATCCGCCTGGGTTGGACTCGAACCCATGATTTTTGGTTCGACAGGCAGACGCTTTATCGACTGAGCCAACTCGCTCCCTCAAAGATGTCTTGCAGAGCAAGTAATATCCATGTAATACATGTACTGTACATGTAGTTGTAAAGTTGTGCAAGAAATTCCAACACAAGGACTTTGAGATTTAAAATAACTTCCTTAATTAAGAGATGGAAAGAGTGGGAGAGCAGGTTGCAGCTCTAGGCAAAGTCCCATCTACATGTATCCCCACTGAACCATACCACCCCCCCCCCCCCCCAAAAAAAAAAAAAACACAGTTAACCCACTGAATACTAAGCTCATGATAACTTATGGGGCCAATTTGTACAAGATTTATGCTTTCTTTGACCCCTCCACATGTACAATATCTTTTTACATCTGTAATTTTGTGTATTTTTTTATAGTGGAAAATAAATTGAATTGAATTGAATAACTTGGGTATGGACAGGTCCTATTGGAAATGCTTCTTATACTGAAATCAAATCATATTCAACAGGTCAATAGATTCACTTGAATACAAACTTGTAATCATTTCCAATCCTTACTATCAAACTTTTAGTACTTATTCCTTTATTGTTGTAACATGACAGTGAAATTGGAGACCTCTCCCCCCCCCCCCCCCCCCCCCCATGGCCCCACATTAGAAAAAAAAAAAAACACCTGGATTCACTGCTCTTACAGTATATCAGGAGTGGTGAATCTAGCTCTTTTTTCTGTAGATCTATAAAAACAGTATACCTTGCCATGCTGTCCATAACAGTCAAACTTGTAATCATGTGTCCATCCCAAATCCCCACCATCAAATTTTTAGTACTCATTCCTTTATTGCTGTAACTTTACAGTGAAATTGGAGACCTTTCCCTCCCCCATCCCCCACATTACAAAAAAAATCAGGGGGGTGTTTCATAAAGCTGTTCATAAAGTTACAAATTACTTTTACGAATGACTTGAAGGCAAGCCGAAAGGGATTCTTAATCCTTATACATCGCATTAGCTAATGGGGAAATATGCAGACATTGGTTAACATTACTATGGTTTACAAATGTTTTTATTATGAAGTACTTTTTTTGCCACAATTTAATTGAGATTACGGGAAATGCTTTCACTATATTAAAGCGTAAGGAAAAACTTTGGGCATCCCATTTGGAACTTCATGTTGAAGTTGTTCATAAAGTCATGCATAACTTTATGAACAGCTTTATGAAACATTCCCCTGGATAAACCGCTCTTACTATGCTATTAATGATAGTAGGACTCTAGGAGTGGTGAATCCAGATTTTTTTCGGTAGATCTAAGTATACCTGGTCATGCTGTCCATAATAATCAAGCAATGTCGGGAAGAGAGGTAGGATCATGGTGAAAGCCAAGAGATCCAAGACTAACGAGATGAAGACGATGTGGACCATGTGATGCGTCGTTGATTTCTTGGTCTCCGACATTCCCTGCCTTTGGTCGCTGACTTCGGCTGGATCGGCCTCGGGATATGATGTTCTCCTGGTGGACACCATGATTGTGATTGTCTTTTTGTCCTCGCAGGAGAAAAATAACTTGGATGCACCCTGCCCTGGATGAAGAGAAAAGGAGAGAGAGAGAGAGAGAGAGAGAGAGAGAGGGAGAGAGAGAGAGAGAGAGAGAAAAGAAAAAAGGAGCCCTCACCAAGTGATCTTTGCAGTATTCATAGTATTGAACACATCTAATTTTCTATGCCTTTACCTCGACACTAAAACTTGACTAGCATTTTGGCAATGACCAAAGCAGAGGCGACATTAAAAACACATCTTCTGACTCTTCTGAGTGAAGACTGCACTGAACACATCCTACACTACAGACAGTACTGGACAAATTCACAACTAATTCAGGGCTGCCAACACTCACGCATTGAGCGTGAGACTCACGCATTTCACCCATTTCTCACGCTCTCACGCTAATCATGAAATTTCTCACGCACGAATCTGAAATAACTAAATATAATAATAAAAAATGATAGATTTCAATAAAATGGCGACCAACTCAAGAATTTAGGAAGCACTGAAAAACTTGTGAAAGTTTTCCCGCCTTTTGTCGAAAACTCTCGATCTCATTTCGAGCGCGTACGTATGTAAGATAGAGATTAATTTATAGGATCTCTATGGTAAGATCTGATCCGCTCCTAGCGGGGCTATGATACCCTGACATGACCGGCCCGTACCATACCGTATACGCACAACACATGAATTCTTTATGTTTATATGGAACACTTTCAGCCATAATGACAATAAAGATGGCAACAGAGGAGGCTTGATACAATAAATTCTCTGTTTGGATGTTTGCTTGTTGCATCTTCCCATCATCTGCACCCAAGAGTACCTACATCCAAAACCTGGGTCAAACAGAGAAGGGAACCAAATAAAGACATGGTTGACATTTTTCAGCAAGTGGGTATTCCGTGTTTATTATTTTCTTTGCATGTAAAATTGTATAATTTTCTCTCTTCATAATGCCTTAAGGTGTATGTTAAAATATTCTATAAAGTATGCACCAGATCTAACAATTTCACCTTGAAAAATAAAAAGGCTCCACACCGTGGGAGGGGGGTTGCCCCCTCCCACACCCTCCCCCACTCCCTCGCTTCGCTCAGTCGGGCTTGGTCGCTTCGCTCCCTCGCACTTTGCTTCTCGTATAATCTCACTCTCAACTATTATCCAATGTTGGCAGCCCTGCTAATTACAATGTAAAAAAGTTACATCAGTATCAAACGCTCAATTCCCACAACCCTCAAACCTTACCATCCAACAGAGAGTATGTGATTTGATCTAGTTAAAACAAATTAAATTGAATAGGGAAAAGGCCAAATGGCAAAACAAACCATTTCAATCGAGTCAATACAAAGCTGTCAAAGAGCTACCGTATCAGAACAATTGCAGAATACCCTACCAGTAGTCTACCACCATGTTCATGTTATACATCCATACCAGTTTTTAGTACGAGGCATAAATGCATGCATGTATGTTAGAAAACTGTAGGGTATTCTGCAAATAAGCCGAGCTATCAGACTCAAGTCAAGAACAGCAAAGTTCCTTCCGAGAGATTTGTGGGCGGCGCGGCCTGGCGGCCAGGTACCGTACGATACCATCTACTTGGGCCGAAACCATCGGCCTGGAATGTAAAGTCACAACCGCACAAAATCAGACAAGTTCCTCGCAGTCACCTTTTTTTATTATTGTATCCTACCACAAGAATAACCATTTGTACAAGTAATAAAAGGTAAATTTCTCACCTCAAGTCTCTGACCCCCTGTATATCTTATGGAAACTGGAATGCAGTGGATAAAGCTAGGACTTCCTCCCTGCTGAGTTCCGTGTTTGTACCAATGTGGTTCTAGTGCATATATGTTTGCGATATGCAAATACCCGGTAAGTATGCTGCTGCAGCGCGCGCAGCTAGCTGCATGTTTTATACTCTATGTATTCAATGCAGATCAGTCGCTCTGCTAAAAGTAGCTGTGCTAATTGCATATCCAAGGGCATGCTTGCCACCCGGTACAGATGCCAACCCGGATGCCATCTGAGTCGATCACTCCTACCCCGTCCCCAGCAAAATCAAATCTGAAAAACTAGAAATGAAGCTTTTTCATGCCCCTTCCTCCCCAAAGCCAAAGTGGAAGTTTCCCCCATTTCTTCCCGCCCCCACCCTCTCTCTCTATCTCTCTCTCTCTACTTTCGTGCATTTTTTCCTTTTTGTATTCAGTTCCCTAGTCACTTTTTTTGGAGCTATATGCCCCTGGCCTTGCCCTCCTTGGTCTCTTTCTCTCTGGTCAGAGAATCATGGATTCCCATCACCCGCGCCCCCCCCCCCGTTAATAGGTGTGTGTGTACCACAATTCTAGCGAATTCCCCTCCTCCACCTGCCCACTTCCCTAGCTCACAGAAATTTCCACACGGCGCCAGGCATGGTATGGGTGTCGACTTTGAGTAGTGTGGGCCGCCGGGGGGGGGGGGGGGAGAGTGATTGATGCCGAATATCCTCGGCGAGAGAGCAAAACGACTAGGCGTGGAAAGGGTGTGGGGCAAAGTGTGGGGTTCAAACGTGAAGGATCGACTGGCGAAGGAGCAGGCGTCTCTAGAACATTATGAATGGCTGGTGTAAGACCCAGGGGCGGCGGAGCGTCTTTCAAAGTGGGGGGGGGGGCTCCAACAAAAAAGGGTACTTTGGGGGAAAGGGCACTTTCAAAACATGAACACAGAAAGGAAAATATACCCTTACATTCTATTTAACACACTTTAAGGGGTATTTTTTACATACTATTTTTATTTTTACATAATAATAACTACTTTGCAATTGTAAACTCCTTTGAATATTCATTTACGAGCAAGCGAAGGGAGCGAGCAAAAATGCTAAGTATTTTTGCTGAAGGCCATGTTATTTGCAATATTTAGATGGGCCTATAATGATAAAAGCAACCGCAAATTCATTTTATGGATGTTCCTCATAAGTGAGTGGAATTTTCATTTGAAATGCTCTTAAAAAACAAAAAAGGTGTTTATTTTTTCGCTTCGCTCGCTCGCCAAATAAATGCATTATTATCAGAAAACAAAAACGGTACACTCATTAGAAGTGAAAAAGAGACACTTATCAGATTCGAGGGGGGGGGGGGGCATTAATTCGTGGAGAGATGGCATTTACTACCAAAAGAAATAAAATAGGCATGTATCAAATTTAAAAAGGGGCCATTTCCCCGAATGGAAAAGTGACAATATCAGAAAACAAAAAGGGTGCTTATGGCACTTATCTCAATGCAGGTGGAGAAACTGGACATACCAGAAGGGGAAAGGGACACTAAGACTTATCACAAGTGAATGAGGGCATGTATCAGATTTCAAATGGAGCACTTTTCAGGGGGTGAAAAGGGGCAATCTGCAGAAGAAGAATTGCACTGTTTTTTTTTTTCAATACTTTTTCATAATTATTATACCTATAATGTCCTAGGGCACCCTCGGCCCAAGCTTTTGCTTTCAGAGGTGTGTCCTCCAATTATTTATGTAATTACGATGATTGTATATTAAGTCATACCATGAATGTCAATTTGTTGTTTCATTCTTTTGCTGTTTATTTGAATAATGGGAAATAAATGTGTTTGAATTGAACTGAACTGAACTGAACTATGAGAAACGAAAAGAGGCAGTAAGAGGCGCACTTCTCAGAAGGGAACCTGTCGCTATGAAAAAGGGAAAATGGCACTAATCAGGCATAAAAAGGGCGATCTTCTATGTTTTAAGACGGGTAACTTATATGAAACTAAAAGAGCACTTCTAAAAAAAGTAAAAGGGCACTTATTATGGGCCCTTGTAAGATAGGCTCTCCACAGGTTTGAAAAGGGGCATGGGGGAGGTAAAAGGGGACACTTTGGGGGTGCTTTTGGAAAGTGGGGGCCACTGTACCCCTGCCCCCCCCCCCCGAGCACCGCTCCTGGTAAGACCTATTTTTTCTACATTTTCTCTGCATTCTTAGTCTAATCGAGGAGTAACAGCACTCCCTGGTCTAATCTACTGTCCCTCCCATGCATCACACAAGAATGTTTTCAAACAATATCGCAGAGGTATAATGTTTAAGGGGCTCGAAGCTTTTTACTTTTTTCTGTTCAAGTTTTAGTTTTGGGGAAATGAAAATTCTTTTAACAGTATGAAGTATGTTTTTGTTGTTGTTATTATTAATACAGTGTATTATTATTTTTAGAGCGAGCCAAAAATTCCAAGTTCTTGCCATAAGAGAAAATATTATTTTGTCATAGATCTATATTTGAATGGTGTATTTGGCATCCTCGCTGCCAAATATGACTCTATTTTATCACCTCGCTGGTCCAGCTGTTTACTGATGTCCCAAATCCCCCTGTTACGAGTGAGAGAGGGGAGTGAAGAAAAACACACTCTTGATTTTTTTAATGATAAATTTCGTCATCAAAATACACTAGGCCTATAAGAAATCTGAATTACCTATTCCATCAACTCAATTCGTTTGCCTTCCCAATTATACGAGTGAGCGCAGCAAGCGACGAAAAATTTACCCTCTTCGATACGTCACTTCAAAGATATCTCATTCATTACCTTGACACCTTTTTGCCAAATATGACGCTTGCCTTTTGGGCTTGTCGCTTGCCATCCAAAACCATTCTACGGGCAAGCAAAGCGAGCTAACGACAAGAAAACACTATTTTAAAAAATGTAGAATTACCATCAAAACAAACTGGATGATTTTCTTCCTGCAGATTTCGAGGATAGTTGGACGCCTCGCTGCAAAAATATTCGGAGTGTTGCTGAGGGAATAAGACTACTTGCTGCTCAAAAATATCTTCTAGATTTTATGAGCGAGTGAGAAAACATGATTTTTAAAAAAATGATGAGAACAGGTTCTATTGTTACTCATTTTATCGGCATCTTCCTTTCTCATATTGGTACGATAGCAATAAGAGCATGGGTGTCGATTTGTGTTCGCGGTTGGGGGGGGGGGGGGATGACTGATGCCGAATATCCTTGACCGCGGAGCAAAGCGACCGAGCGGGGAAAGGGTGTGAAGGTTCAGATGTGAAGGATAGACTAATTAAGCGGTGGGGGGGGGGGGGGGGGTAGGACCTGTTTTTGCTGCCCATATAATTATAACTGCATTATTAGTCTAATATATTACCGTTCCTCCAAGTACCCGCGCAAAATTGTTTTCAAACGATATCGCAGAGGTACATCCTCATTACTTGAATGAGAAATTGAGGGAATTGAACCTTTACTTAGAGTATGAACCATCCTGTTTCTTATTTTGCGAGCGAGTGAAGTGAGCGAGCCGAAAATTCCACTTTCTAGCTATAAAAGAAATGTTATTTGTCGTCAAAGTACACTCAAGCAATATAAGATGTTTGACTAATTCAGCACCTCACTGGTCCAATTGTTTACTTTTCTAAACCATATTTCAAATACTACAAGCGAGGGAGGCGAGATAGGAGAAAACACATTCTTTTAGTGATGAAGTGCTATTTTGTCATCAAAATCCACTAAGGTCTATAAAATATCAACATTACATATTCGAGTGAGCGCAGCGAGCGAGGAAAAAATTTACATTCTTTGATAGCCTCAAAGATATCTAAATAGTTTTTGATTACCTAAATGCCAAATAATGATGCTATTTGGCGCATCGCTTGCCATCTAAAACCATTTTGTTTCTATTAGCGAGCGAAGAGCTACCGACAAAAAACTCTTTTTCTTTCTAATAAAACGTAGAATTTCCACACAAATAAATTAGATGAATTTTATGATGTACCATTTCCCTGTATTTGAGAAAAGCTTTACATCTTGCTTTAAAAATATTACAATATTCGGGCATGTTGCTGAGGGAATAAGAGCGATTGCCTCCTGATCTTGTTTCTATGAGCGAGCGGAACGAGCGAGCGAGAAAGAACATTTTTTTTTCTAATATTGAACAACTAGGTTCTCCAATTTTACTCCAATTTCATGAATTTAATAACATACATTTTATAAGCATCTTCCTTTCTCATATTTGGTGTGATAGGAATAGGCTATCGGTCACAGTGAAAATTCTTTTGTTATGGGCCTTTTTCCCGTTCGACTCCTTGCAAGTAATTATAATAGTACATGTATAACATTGGATAGAAAGACAAGATGCAAACCAGTTTCATTTCATAATAAACCCTGATGAAATATTAACTGGCATTGGTTAAAGATAACCAGAGATATTAAATGCGAGTAGAACAATAATAGCATACTTAGTACTATTTGATAGAAAGACAAGATGCAAACCGATTCATAAAGACAGTATTATAACCTCATTGGTTTGGATACTTAAAATGCGAGCGAGCGAAGTGAGCGAGCGCTGAAAGCCTTTTCCTTTCATTTCCTTTTAAGAAATTGTTTCTTTGCTCTTTATTCTCTCTGTCTTTGTCTGAATTTTTTTTTAGGATTATAGGAGGCTATGAAATTTTTCAAGTTTTTCATGGTGAATTATTGGGGGGGGGGATGATTGTACAGGCCATCCCCCTGACCGAAATATTGAGGGATATATCTCCATCCCCCCCCCCCCGGATCAATACACATGAATAAGAATATAGGATATAGGTCACCGTCCATTATCTGCTTAAAATTTGTCTATGATAGGTTAAATTGCCGGGATCGACACCATGGCGCCAGGGTATTTTGATGGGGGGGGGGGGGGGGGAGGAGGATGGGGCATTACTGGCAACTTCGCACGTCGTGCTTGAGCGAAACAAAAATAGGGCTATATTTAGATGACCCTGTCCTCACTTCCCTCATGCTCTTCTTTCTCCTTCTTCTTCTTCTTCTTCTTCTTCTTCTTCTTTTTTATCACTTGAAAAATCATAGGGGCGCCCCTGCCCCTAAATTGCCCCCTTGTCTCCAAGGTGACGGTGAAAGTGTTGATAACAATTCTTTTCAAGGATTCAACTTATTTTTAATGGCTTTGTCAATCCTCTTTTGATATGGGCGGACATTACCAGTATATTCTTAACATGGATTCTATGCAAATGAGTATTGAGACTGCCAATCAGTTTTTAGGGGCCTATCTCTAAATCTGTGACATGCGATATTCTAGCTTGTCTGTTTATGGGCGTCAATCGGGGGGGGGGGGCGGGGTAGACAGGGGAAGCTTGGGAAAAAAGCACCTGAAAAAAGACACTGGGGTGGTCCTGCCCCCATATAGATAAATAAAAACATGACTGAGACACCTGTGAAAAAAATTGTCAGCATATTTTGCGTATGCCCCCCCCCCTCCCCAATTTAAGCTTGGGACTGGAGGGGGTGTATTATGACCCAGTCCCCGAACAAAAAAATACTTTGGGTTTGCGTGATACATGTAGGCCTAACGTTACCTTTGCGGCATTTCTGAAAAGTCACTAAACTGCTGTGATCTCGATCATCATCAACAAAAAACTTTTCGGATCAGGCTCTGTTTCGGATCAGAGCCCTGTACATAATAAAGGGCTCCGAGAGCTCTTGAAGCATAGCGCCATCTAATGGTCAAGTACAGTACAGTTGTTACATTGTTGATATAGATCTATTGCTGCTGAAGTGGAAGTGTCAAAGTCCGGGATTATTTATGGCAAATTCACAGGCAAGTATCATTGTTTTAATTATCAGTTATGGTCACCTGTTTCTAGCCTTCTTGTGAAGATATGGAGCTTACTTGATCAAAAAAATATTCAGGTTACGGTGTCATTTTTTGAAGGTAACTTTTGTCGTGACATGTAGAATTTCTTATGATAGTCATTGTATCTTCTTGTGCATGATATGCACAATCACCGGCTGTATAACTTCATACATGTAACAATTAGATTCTTGTGCTGTGATGCGATTATACCGCTGGCTTGCTTTGTTTATGTGAACAGTGAACCTTGAAGAAGTACTCTTCCACAAAGTCAAAGCGTAGACACTGTCCTGGAGTTATTTTATTACTGTGTCCGCCGTGTCCGCAGTGGTGAATGCATGGGCATGATGCCTTGACCATGTTGACTGATTAGATTATTGCTTTTAGATTTTGAAAATATTCAGTGAAAGAATTTCTGAAATTGTTCAGTGGCATGCCATGCATGGCACTGTCTCTGGCATTGTTTGCTAGCAGTGAGATTGAAATTATGAAATGCAATCTGAATCTGAATGGTTTGGTCAGCAAAATGTCTCTTCCCGACACATCCACGCTAACTTGATGAAATGAGAAGCGCACTGCGTGTGGAAAGACTTATTGCAATTGCTTTAGTTTCGATTTGAATGTTTCCAAGGAAGGGCTATTAACAATGGATGAAGGAAGGTTGTTCCAGTCCCTTACAGTAGTTACAAAGAATGAGTCTTGAAATTTAACGTTAATACTTTGGTCATTAACAGTTATTTATCTTGATTCTACTCACACGAATAATGTTACTACTAACTTTAATGCTGAAGCTACTGTTACTTGTAGAGTGTATACCCAGCTGTTGGATGTCCGGACAGTCAATTTTAAACAGCCAATTGAAAAAGTTCACAAGCAGATCTCTTAAACGTTTTAGCACAAACTGTTAGACAATATTATAGCGAACAAATATTGATGATGATTAGCACAAATCAATGCATAGTTTTTGTTTCATCCAAAGATAAAAAAGAAGGCTTCATTTTTGTTACGTGTCCGGACACCCAACCCCCACATCCTAAGTTGTAAAAAAAAGTGTCAAATAAATAATTCAGTAATAATTTTGTGAGCTGTGGCCTGTATCATCCATCCACACAGTGGGGCATTTGTATGTTGGTTGAGTACATTGGGTTGTGTAAATTTCTCACATTCAGTGACTGAGATGCAGATTGTGATGATAATTTTGCTACATTTTTGCAATTACTTTCTTATAACATGAGATGCCCTCTCTTCAAATGAAAAGTTAGGAGAAGAATGAATTCGGATGAGATGAAGGTAAAAAAAAGGGGGGGAAGATGAAGAGGACAACAAGGGAAGGGGGGGGGCTAAAAATGGAGCTAGAGTATGGCAAAGCAGAAGATGTGAAGTAAATGAAAAAAGAAAACTGTAGAAAACAAAACAGAAGGCTGAAGGGCGGGGGGATTTGGGAAAATATGTACAGGGGGATGTTTCATAAAGTTGTTCGTAATTTACGCACGACTTTACGCACAACCGGTGATATGTCCTTGTGTTAACATGTCAATGATTGAGAATCCGATTAGCACCCAAAAACATGTTCCAGTCGTGCGTAAAGTCGTGCGGAACTTACGAACAGCTTTATAAAACATCCCCTGGAATAGAAAAGAAAAATGAATGGAAAAGCAGGAGCAATATAAAATGAAAGAAAAAACTAGAAATAGAAAAAGGGTTGGAGGAGAAAGAAAAGAAATTTGGAGAGGAAAAAGAAGAAAAGAAGACTTATTAGAAGGAGAACCTGGAAATTGGAACACGAAACAGTAAAATTCAAGGGGGGGGGGGTTGGAGGGTGGGAAGAGATGATATGAATTATGAACTCTTTGTTCTGGATCATTAATAAGAAATTATGGGCAGAATTTCATCCCAAACATCAGATGAATAAATCACATTCCTGTTACAATGTAAAGAGTTTTTTTTTAAAAAGTTGAGCAGAGTTTCTAACTTTTAACTGAATTTTCTTGTAGAGGTTAACCCAAAGACCAAGCTGTGATGTTCTTGTATTTAGCCATTTTTTGTTTGTTTGTTTGCTTGTTTTGTTGTTTTGTTTGATACTCTTGTTTGAGGAGAATTCAAGCTTGCTAAATGTTTTTTTTTCTTTCTTTCTTTCTTGGTACGTACATGTACATGTAGTATCACTGAGGGTGTTTTGCATTTCGTCGGCTTCCCGGAAAAAAGGCCGTTATCGACCTTTCTCAATTTTCCCGCCATTTTTTTTCATTGCAGAAATGGAAAAAGCATGTCATAAGCTTTCTTCTCGTACCATTCTTGAACCTGAGTTTGACGTCATTATGACGTAATAAGCCAAAAAACAAAAATATGCAAGCACATGAATTCCTCCTCACTCAACCTGCTTACGCGCACAGGCCGATTCGCAATAGCACCCTTTTCTGGGAACTATTGCGCATTTTTTGTTCCCGAAAGAAAGACACTATCCTTTGCTCAATGTGCGTACGCGCATATAGACTGATTCGCATTAGTGGTCTTTTTCCGGGAACTGGATTTATGTACTCGCGCATTTTTGGTCTGGGAAGAAAGCCGTTAAGGATAAAATGCTAATGATTAGAAAACCGTTAGAGTGTTTTAAATAAAAGCACAAAATATCATTGAAGAAAAAATCTTACTCTGTCAGAAAGTTTGAGAGTTAGGATGGAAAAATAATACACTAGCTGCTAAAAGCTAAAAATAAGGTCAAAACTTCATTCGCGTTTTTCTCGAAAACGTACATTTCGCGCACGTGCGCGTTAGTGGCCTTTTTCCGGGAAGGCGACGATTTATAAGTACTTTATAGTAGTACTTGCTGAACTTTCTCTGTTACCCGTGTCTTATGGGAAGCGCATGATCCATGCATTAAACCTATGGAAACATGAGAAGCCAGTGGCTTAACTCTTCTGTATATGTTCTCTCTCCCTCTCTCGCAGGGTATAGCGATGGAGAACATCACCAGACAACTCCAGGGCAAAGTCTTCATCCAGAGAGACTACTCAGAAGGCACCGGAGTCAAATTCCAAACAAAGCTTCCTCAAGAGCTCACAGATAGGGTAAGTAAATCAGTTCATGCATGATGCTAATTTGAACTCAATTTGTTGTATCATGCTTAGCTCATTGTCACTATCTTAAGACTTACCACTTACCACTTGGAGTACTCTTTGGAGCCTAAAACTTTCAAGCACAACTTTCTCTTTAGGCTCCTCCATATTTCACTTTTCTTCTTCTCAGTTTACCCATAGAGGTACATGTACAATGTCACCTTTAGGAGACGCTTTTGCAGTATCTCTTGGTCCAGAATGTTGGGCAGTACATATCATACATGAGCAGAAAGAGAAAAATGCACTGACAAATTTGAGCCCATTCCCATCGCTGTATGGTGTGGCGTTCTCGAATTAGAGCAGTTTAAGTGTAACTAATCATTAAACTCTTTAAATTGGCAATGCAGTGAATAATATATAATCATTATTTCCATGTTCAAATTGGCAATTTCTGATTCAATTTCACAATTATATTTCACTTTGGTTTATGTTATATCCATATTTATTTTTTTCAAGCTATGTAAATGTGGAAAAAAATAATTTGTATTGCCAATTTGAGGATTGAAGATGATCAATTTAGAATTCAAGAAAGCTCTGTACTGCTATGGGTTAATACTGTATGTAACCATATAGTATATGAGGCAGGAAAAAAAATACAGGGGGGCCCGGGGCGAATTCGCCCCCGAAACGACAAAAAGAGCCCTGGAAAACTAACAAAGAGCCCCTGAAATTCTCATAGGGTCCAATGTAAACTGTAATAAAATGTAGAAAATTCGGGTGGGTGAGCTCAAAAGTAGCCCTGGAAAAAAAAAAAAAAAATTTTCCCTGATATGAGGTACTCACCTTCTTACATACATGTGTATTATGACAATTGATTTCATTATCGTTTGTACTCTTTATCTTGTTTGTACCTCTTATATTGTTTGTTTGTACCATCTATGTTCTCAATACATTGTAAATGTGAAACATGAAACAATAAACTGAAATGAAACTGAAAACTGAAACTTTAATGACAAAGTTAAGTTTTTCTGTATTTTTCCAGTATTTTGGAGAGCACCGTTATAACTGCACTTGAATTGGTATAGTAAATGAATGTACAAGAGTACTCTTAACTGTTACCAGTTATTTGACCATTAGAATGGTTGACATTGTAATTAAAATCTGTCACTGAATGAAATCCAATATTTTGTCCTCAGCTTTGCTTCATCAAATATCAGTTATGGTTGCAGTATGCTTGTAGTTAAAACTTTCTGGTTAGGGTTAGGTAATGCTTTAGGATAGATCCAGGGATGATATTAAGAATGTGACTTATGAAATTAACCACAGAACGGTCATCATCATCACAAACATTTCACACAGTACGATCCCATGGATGTCTAAAGTTTCGTATGAAATATGTCTAGGATAAATAATTTTGTTTTCAAAGATAGAGTGAGCTTCCTTTTCCTTATTTTTTAAAATTTTATTTATTTATTTTTTGTTAGCTTAGAAAAGTTGAGACTATGCATGTGTACATGTTTGTCTTTAGTTTTAGATATAATCCATTGTTACAAGTATTGTTGAAGATAGAACATACATGTATCAGTGATATTTCAAGCATTGTGCAAGAACAGGATTACTAATGGAATGCCTACAAAATATTATGAATTGTTAGCATTTTCCTGTCTAAATTTTTTTATTTAAACAACAAGCATTAAAAGTAGAATAATTTGAAGTTTAAAATCAACAAATATGAAAACTGATGAAAAATTGAATTGAAAAGAGATAAACATATAAATTCCAATTTTGAAATGAACACAAAATATATTCATGCAATTTGATGAATGAAAAATTTTATTTGAATAAAGGATTATTATGCTTGTGCAGTTACATTAATATGCATTTATTCATTTGTGTATTTATTTATATATTTATCTGATTTCCAGGCAGTAGAAAACAAAGAATGAATACAAACAAAGAGAACAAGAAAGATATACCACCAACTAGTGCCTGAGGATGTGGAGAAGGAAACTTGATTCTCTTGAAAGGTTCCTCTCATTTGTTGGTGGTTTACAAACCTGTAGCATACACCAACTAGCACAAGTACAAAATGTCACCAAATACAAACCATATACCATCTTCTCTTGCCATTTCTGTAGATTGATCAAGCAAGGTTTGAGTTCACCATCAACAAACTGAATGAGTTCTACGCTGAGGCGGAGAGGTTAGGTGCCAGGACGTACTGTGAAAGCTGCCTGGCTTGTCTTACTGCCTACACAGTACTCGTCTGTATGACTACACATTATGATAAGGTACAGTTTTGAACCAAAAAAAAACAGTTCTCTTTTACATTTAGTAATTTTGAAGAAGGAATTTTTGCTTTAGAAAAGAATTAAGCAAGGTTTGAGGAATATTTTGTCTTTCTTTGTTTTTCCTCTCATCAGTTTATCCAGCATCAAATTTAATGTGTCGAGGACTTCTCCATTTTGATATGCAAATGAACAGACAACTTTGTACTCTGAAACGATAGCAGATTGGATGATGAAAGAATTTTGTCAGAGTGATCATTTAAAATTCCAGCCCTGTGCATCCTGATTGTACAAAAGAATGCAAGCAAGAAAAGAATATGGAAACTCTTTTCGTCATTGTTGTTTTGAAAAGGCTCCGATTCTGTATTATCTTTTGCTATTAACATGTTGTGTTCCTTTCTTCTCTTACAGTGTGTTAAGAAAGCAGGTCTGTTTATACAGCAGCAGAACGATGAAATATATGCTCCTAGAGGGTTGGTCATCACAGACCCATTCACAAGAGGTCTCAGAGTTGTATCCTTTAATAATTATATTCAGTGAGATACATGTAAGATATCGCTTGGCTTTTGTAGTAACATATAGGCCATTGAGGGGGGAAAAAAATGGTTTCATTTCACCAAATGTTTCTAAGAGTTGATGTTCATTTTGCCTGTTTGTTTGTATGTTATTGAATTATATACAACTGTCCAACACGCAGCTGTTTGGCTGCATATTTTGACAAATCATAGGAAAAAAAATATGTATTGATCTTTTGTAAAAATTGTTATGTTGATGGTCAGTAAAGGAACCCTGTGGAAGGAAAAAAATACATAATCTATTGAAATACATGTAAATCAAACTCCTTTTGAAATTTGATTTCAGTTTCTCTACAACCCGCATTTATTTTGTCTTGAAGTTTTCTGGTGAATACTAGCATTTCCTTAACCCATCTATATCAACTGCAGATTGAGATCACAATCTACACTGCCGATACATGATCACCGCATGGCCATGCAGGGACGTGGTTCCGTCTTCATGCACAACACAGTATACCGACATCTCTCATGTAAATAGCTTGACCAAGAAATTTTCATACACCTTTTTTATGTAAATATATATATATATATATATATATAATTATAAGTATGTAATGATCTTGTTTTTGTGAATTAATGCTTTCAATATTCAATAATGCTTCTAATGGTTAATGCTGTATTTGCTTAAGTTTTAATGGCCAAATCCGTATTTCAACCATAGGTCATTTGTTGCAATGAATTGAGATGTGATTATAGTAATTCAGGATTATGGCTTGCATTAATTTGAAAAAGGATGAAGTCATCAGGGGCCTGTTTCTCAAAACCATCATAAGTCCAAGTTTGTGGACAGCCTATTGAAATGCATGTTAATTCTATGACACATGTTCCTGTGGGTTGTCCAGAACTTAGGCTTATGAACGGCTTTGAGAAACAGGCCCCAGGTTTTTGGCATCGTAAAATATTTAGTGTTAAGCTTGAGCCAAATGAAGTTATCAGAACCTTATAGCCTTTTTAAAAATCCAAGTTGATTATTATATTTCTGGTGTGTTATCCCTTATGTTTTATATTTACTAAATTTGTAAACACACTTTCTGAACAGCCCTATATATTGTAGGGCTTGAAAAAGAAAAATTCCTTAGCATGAGAAGTTTGATAGAGACGACTTCATAGGTACATGTACTTAAAATGTACATGAAAAAAAAAAGGGGTTGAATGATCCAGCATCTTATTAATTTGTAATTTGGATGATTTGGGAACTTACTAGATACAACCTTTTGATAAATATTGTTCACCCATTGCAATATTCTAATATTCTCATCAATATTATTGCATTCTATGCAGATTAGATCAATTGTTGTATATTGTTTGTGTCTTTATCTGTTTGCCCCATGTTATTATCTTGCTGTTTTGATTTGAAATGTCCATAGATTTTTGTTTCCTTTGATTTTACACATGTACATGTATATTTCTGGCCCTGCTGGTTTGTACATATTCTGTTTCAGATACTAGTGATATAAATTTCATTTGTGGAAACAGGAAACATGTTCAGTATTTATTTGATAAATGTGTGTTTTTGTTTTTGTTTTCTTGGTACAATTCATCAATGTCAACATCTGTAGATATATTTGCAGACTTGTTCTTTTGGATTTTATTCCTAGGTGTAATTGTCATGAGGTCAATACTAATAACAACAATAATTTAAATTGCGTATAAATTATAATATAGTTGACCATTATCAATATACAGGATGTAACAATATACATGCAATTCATTTCTCCATTACAGTGAATCTGAATGTGATAAAATGAAATGATTACTTGTTAAAATCTGTAATTCTCTATTGTGTACATCTTTTGCCCTTCTGTTTCTTACCAGACCAGTGAGGCATTCACAGAAATGACAGAATTGTAAATCTGGCTACTGGTAGTTAATTTGAAGCTTTTTTTTTTTTTCTTCTTCTTCTTTTTATTTTTAGAAATGACATAGGCAAATTTCAGAAGATCATCTAAAACTGCATTGTTGATATGTAATACAAACATAATTTTTTGATCCAAACTTCAGATGGGCTTGTGATAATGCTTTTTATGTGTAATTGTATTGTATATTTGATAATCCTGTATATTTCGGCATAAGATAATATGTAAAGTGTCTGCTACCCTATGTATGACCTTGATGAAGTATTGGTAATTACTGATCAAAAAAGCAATGCAAAATCTTTAGGTCCGCCTAAGGCCTGTTTAGGTACATGTATGGCGTGACAAATCCCAGCAACATTTTTAGTGTTCACATATGGTGCAACAAATCACCCCACTTATGTTACTGAACGCCCATTAGCACGTCAACTCTCAAATACAAAATACATATAGTTTTGTCAAAAGTTGTGCAGACAAACTCATGACAACATATTTTGCGCTAACTTTATAAAGAATTGTATTGGTCCACAGCTTTTTGCAGCCAGGCGACAAAAAAAGTCTCCTGCCTTAGCGACATGTTTTTTGCCACCTCATAGACTTAGTACACTAAAAATTTTGCGGGGATTTGTCGCGCCATATCTGAACAAGCCGTTAGGGTGGAAAAATTAACATTTATATGCCATGTTTGATATCATGTTCGTGATGATCTCTCTTCTTCGATGTACAGAGAAAGTATTGATATGGGATTGGCAATAAGCATCAGTTTCTAGTAAAAGCTCTCCCCCCCCCCATTTTGTACTGTACATCCAAACGCTCCAGAAATTTTAATATAGGTGATGGTTTTCTTCTCTTTCGAAATACAACGTGGTCACATTTGGAGTTATGCTTTTTCCACCAGAATTTTTTTGTAATTCCAAATAAGGTGAAAAGTAATATTTATTTCCTGTTTGAACAAAAATAAAAGCTACCGGTATGTGAAATTTGAAAAGTGATGATATTTAATTATGTGTATTGTGGGTATGAAAGCAGGTGGTTATTTTTAAAAGATATTTGTGTTCATATTGCTCTAATCCAGTTCACACAAATATATTTATGATATAGTTTCTATGTCAAAATGAAAATAAAGATATCTAACAAAATTAATTCAGATAATTTCCTTTTGCAGATTATTTCATGTATGGAATGTGAATGTGATGTTACATTCATACAATTCCTTAAATTCATTGTCTTTGTCAGATTTGCCTGCATCTATATCTCACATGATCATGGGCAATTCCACGGTAAGGGTGTAATTCAGTTACCAACATTTTTAGACTTTCTGTGCCTCCCTTCTCACCGTTTAAGGACGTTCCACAGTTATGTTTCTGCGCATCCCTACCGCGCAGGTTAAAACGTCACGCGCACAGCTGATGGATCAGCTGTGCGCGTCAGCTGATTGTTCACAGTGCATCACAGCGCAGATGCAGCACCGAGCCTGCCGAGCTGGCCGGCCTGGAGCGCAGCAGCTAGCTCTCGCTGGTTTTGGTTTACAAAATTGACTAGATTTACATTCGTCACGATACATGTATAATTATGGTAACAATTACCATTGATTGTAAAGCCTGTCTAAAGCTTTAGTAAAGATTCACAGGGCTCTCACTTCACTTTTTTCCTTGGTTGCCAGCCAGGCAACCAATACAGTTGGTTGCCAGCCAGGCAACCAATACAGTTGGTTAGGTTGCCTAATGGCAATTTGGTGGTCACAGTGATTACGTTCAAATAGCAATAGCATTGTGTAATGAAATGTAATGTGAATCGGCGAATATTGCTAGCGATTCGCAATTCGTGTGCTTTCTTTAGTGGGAAAACCCCCCTCTTTTGGAGGCCCTACTCTCAGAAAACTGAATACTGCATACCTGATGGGATATTTTTACCTACTTCTGCAGGCATTATTCCTGTGTTCAATTGAGAAGTCCAATGAAAAGTGTTTATATAATCTCAGGAAAACCTTGACCGGACGTCTGCACTATAGACTAAGGAGATATTCCTTAAACCTGTTAGTAATGAACGAACACTATAGTACTTGCCTACTTGGGTAACATTACTAATCTTGGTGCTCTGTCTTGAAAGCCTTTGGCAAGCTTTCCGGTTATCAACAACAACCAGTGATTGAAAGGTATGCACAAAATTTGAATATGTTAGTAAACATGTCTATTAACTACAAAAATGATTTGGAATCAACACTACTTGTTGCTATGTCAGTCAAGCCTATGACAAGCATTCAGGGTGTCAAGAACTGCCATTGTTTTAAAAAGTATATATAAAATTTGAATATGCATGTGTGAAATTAGTTCCCATGACTGACAGCGTACCTCAGCACCACGTCATGTCATCATTGTCTAAAGACTAATGGAAGACTAATGTAAGACTAACTGATTTCAGTGTTGGACTATTTACGTACCAATTCTTTCTCATGCAATACTAATTATTTCCAGGATCATTCAAATAAGACATAATTTGATTGACTAATTAATAATATGCAGTTTAAAAAACAAATGACTAATTATTTCTAAGTCAAATAAGACATTGTGAATGATTAATCTTTTTAGTCATTTGACCAACTTTCGTTTTCAGTATAGATTCTCAGCCTTTTGCATGTTTTTGGCGCGTTTTTGTAGTTTTCAAGCCGATTCGCAACTATTAGGGCGACGATAGTTCAAAAACAAGCACATGGACCCCAATTTCTAAATGTTTTAATCTCTTCAGTATACTCTCCTCTACAATTCTAGAGAGAAAGACGAATGTGACATGGGTTTTGAATGTTTGGGGCCATAAAATTGAATCGGCCGTATTTTGGATTAGATTCTCGGCCCTTTGCATGTTTTTGGTGCGTTTTTTGTGATTTTCAAGCGGGATTCGCAGCCGTTAGGACGCCGAACAACTTGAAAACGAGCACATGGACCCCACTTTTTAAATGTTTTAATCTCTTCAGTATACTTTCCTCTACAATTCTAGAGAGAAAGACGAATATGACATGGGTTTTGAATGTTTGGGGCCATAAAATTGAATCGGCCGTATTTTGGATCAGATTCTCAGCCCTTTGCATGTTTTTGGCGCGGTTTTTTTTTTTTTTTTTTTTTTGGTGATTTTCAAGCCGATTCGCAGCCGTTAGGACGCCGACAGCTTGAAAACGAGCACATGGACCCCACTTTTTTAATGTTTCAATCTCTTCAGTATACTTTCCTCTACAATTACAGAGAGAAAGACGAATATGACATGGGTTTTGACTGTTTGTGGCCATAAAATTGAATCGGCCGTATTTTGGATTAGATTCTCGGCCCTTTGCATGTTTTTGGTGCGTTTTTTGTGATTTTCAAGCGGGATTCGCAGCCGTTAGGACGCCGAACAACTTGAAAACGAGCACATGGACCCCACTTTTTAAATGTGTTAATCTCTTCAGTATACTTTCCTCTACAATTCTAGAGAGAAAGACGAATATGACATGGGTTTTGAATGTTTGGGGCCATAAAATTGAATCGGCCGTATTTTGGATCAGATTCTCAGCCCTTTGCATGTTTTTGGCGCGGTTTTTTTTTTTTTTTTTTTTGTGGTGATTTTCAAGCCGATTCGCAGCCGTTAGGACGCCGAACAACTTGAAAACGAGCACATGGACCCCACTTTTTAAATGTTTTAATCTCTTCAGTATACTTTTCTCTACAATTCTAGAGAGAAAGACGAATATGACATGGGTTTTGAAT
Organism: Echinometra lucunter; assembly: GCA_029962745.1. NCBI lineage: Eukaryota > Metazoa > Echinodermata > Echinoidea > Camarodonta > Echinometridae > Echinometra > Echinometra lucunter. The sequence goes on along the minus strand of CM057159.1, from coordinate 10,758,073 downwards.
GTTTGGGGCCATAAAATTGAATCGGCCGTATTTTGGATCAGATTCTCAGCCCTTTGCATGTTTTTGGCGCGTTTTTTTTTTTTTTTTTTTTTGGTGATTTTCAAGCCGATTCGCAGCCGTTAGGACGCCGACAGCTTGAAAACGAGCACATGGACCCCACTTTTTTAATGTTTCAATCTCTTCAGTATACTTTCCTCTACAATTACAGAGAGAAAGACGAATATGACATGGGTTTTGACTGTTTGTGGCCATAAAATTGAATCGGCCGTATTTTGGATTAGATTCTCGGCCCTTTGCATGTTTTTGGTGCGTTTTTTTGTGATTTTCAAGCGGGATTCGCAGCCGTTAGGACGCCGAACAACTTGAAAACGAGCACATGGACCCCACTTTTTAAATGTGTTAATCTCTTCAGTATACTTTCCTCTACAATTCTAGAGAGAAAGACGAATATGACATGGGTTTTGAATGTTTTGGGCCATAAAATTGAATCTGCCGTATTTTGGATTAGATTCTCAGCCTTTTGCATGCTTTTGGCGCGTTTTGGGGGTTTTTTCAAACCGATACGCAGCCATTAGGGCGCCGACAGCATGAAAACGAGCACATGGACCCCACTTTTTTAATGTTTCTACCCCTTTAGTAGGCATTCCTCTACCTTTTTGCAAATTTTAATGAAAATGACATGGATTTTGAATAAAGTGCAGCTTAATCTGTACTTTTTATTTTTCCTGTAGATTCCCAGCCCCCTAAGATATGTTTTTTGTCCTTTTTGGCACCATTTTCGCCACATGAGGGCGCTGCTAGTTTAAAGAGAAGTACAGATGGCCCAGTTTTAACAGTCTTTACACCTTTGTCATACATTTCACTACAAATCTGGAGGATTTGATGAAGTTTGATAGGGTTTTGACAGAGTAAAAGTGATTTATACTCGTTTGTCGAAATCGTGAGGTCTAAAAGAGGCCTAAATCTCTTGATTGCGTCATTTTATCTGCCATCCAATTATGGCAACTTCAAAGTCCCGTAGAAAAAAAATAAGCACATGAACCTATATTATTTTTTGCATTTTTGACCTACATAGGTACCAAAGTAACTCCATGCAAAATTTTGAGAAAATGACATGGATTTCATTTTAACTGTGGAACGTCCTTAATACTCTGAAAATATGTCCATAGTTTCATGTGAGCTCTTTCATTCCAACAATTTCATTCTTACATTCACGATATTGTGGTACATGTGTAACACCTCAGTAACGGAATTACCAGAAAAAAGTGCCAATTTTAAACTTCAAACGTGTCTTTTGAAATCAAACATGCATTATACCAACACAGACTAAGATTGTGAAATTGTTTATTGTTTCAGCTTTTTTTAATTCAAAGATTTGGCTATTCAGGGCTATCAAAGTGATTGTTTTTACTACAAATGTGAAGTAAGGTGACTGTTTTTCCAACACGGAATTGTCCTCGTGTCTGTTGCAGGTCCCAGAGATTTATGACAAGGGAGTGGGGCAGGGTGCATTTTAATTCACTGAAATGTCATATGTGAAGGAAATATGTCCAATAATTTTGTGATAAACAAAAAAAACAAACAAACAAACAAAAACAGCAGCTAAAAGTAAGAGGTGGGAGGGGATCCATTTGTTGCACCAAATCATATACCCCCCCTCCCACAGTCCTGTGTAGATGAGAAAGTTATGCTCACTTATTTTGTTTTGTAGTGCTTTTGTGACTTTGTGACTGAGTGCTTACTTCAGAATGCAGGGGGTGTTTCATAAAGCTGTTCCTAAAGTTACGAATGGCTTTACGAACGACTTGAATATAAATTGCCAAATGGGATGCCCAAAGTTTTCCTGATGTTTTAATAAAGTGTGACTGCATTTCCCATTGTGGCAAAAAAATACTTCACAATAAAAATAGGTTTAAACAATAGTAACCTTAATCTACGTCTGCATATTTGACCTTTAGCTGATGGAATTTATGATGATTGAGAATCCCATTTGGCTTGCCATATTCAAGTTGTTTGTAAAGTCATTCGTAACTTTACGAATAGCTTTATGAAACACCCCCCCGTTCATTGAAATTTGATAGTATTCCATCTTGGGCTATGAACAGTCACAGCAGCAAGTCCAATGGTGTAGCCCTAAAACAGGCCCCCCACATGGTTAATTTTTCAAGGACTGATTTTTTTCGAGGAATAATTGTCACCTCGTGAACTAGAGACCTGCTGTCTGAAGGTTTATAAGCACACTGTGGTTCTGCCAGTTGTTATGATGATAGCATTCCTAATCAAATTCAATTTCCCTTTTTTGTACTGATAAAATGCTGCGAATGACGCAGTTGACAAGATTTTCGAGAAATCAACTCAAGGTTAGTTTCATGGGGTTTCATCACCCTTTGGAAATGATGTTCACATTGTGTAAAGTTCTTGCAATGCTTTGCTTTATTTTAAAAGATATTTGGTGGTCATCTCACCCGACTGCTATAAAGGGGGGGGGGGGGGCAGGAGGGGCAGTCACCCCCAAACGAGAAAGTGGTGGGGCAAAATGCATTTTTCACCCCCCCCCCAATCCCACCAACCCCCCCCCCCCCTCCCTGCAAAAAAAAAAAAAAAAAAGAGAAATGTGAAATGACAAAAAAGGTCAAAGCTTTCACACTCCTCCCTAGAGGGGGAAAACTGCCCCTTAAATGAAATCTTGGCATTGTCTGTGCTTTACCTTGCAGGTGTATTTGATTAGACATGTTAGAGAAATTCTGAAGTGTATGTATGCTTGAGTGTTGTGTGCAGTGTAAAGGTGCGTCTATGCATATTTGTGCAAGTGTGTGGTGAGTGGAGCGTGCATGTTTTATATTAGGGGTGAGAAGACATGAGCCCCTAAAAGGTGAGCCCCCAGGGATGATCCCCCCTCCCCATCTCAAACTGCTTCCGGCATGACTGGCTATAAGTCCTCTCCAATGGATTGGTTATGGAGATTAATACTTTGCCAAAGGGCACTGAAACATCCACTTAGTTTTGAACCTGGTACTCCCAGTTACGAGACCACTGTTCGACCACTGAGCCATTGCAATCTACAAAGCTACTGAATTTGCCTCAGGTTGATATTCTTGAAAGTCTTTTGATTTGTTTTTTTGTGGTTTTTTTGTTTGTGCATGAAAGACAAAACTTGTAAATTTTTTAATGTCTGCATCATGATCATCCCTGTTATATCTGTACTGTCATCCACAACAGAGGAAGCATCAATTTTTTTTAATGTACATTTGTATTTCCTGTTTACGCTTTATAATAACAATACTGCTACAGCAACACATCATCTTCCCCTATATTGTACCTCTAATTGTATGGCTACTGGCTTGAACATCCTGTTATAGTATCTTAATTTGTATGTGTGACTCATCTGTATGTCATGTGCTATTTATACAGCATCGTTAAGCATTTGATGCTTGCATACATGTATTATGACTCATGCTCTGTGTACATGTAACATGATATTCCAGCGTAATTTTATTGGAGACCCAGTTGCTGAAGTAGAAACTGATACATGTCTCTTTCTCCCTCCCCCTCACAATTTTCTTTCTTTTTCTGTCTGTCTTTACCACCCCCACCCCCACCCTCCTGGTGTGTGTGCGTGTGTGTCTCTCTCTCCAGGGCTCTTTTATATCTTACTCTCCCCTCTCCCTAATTTTACCTCTGTCCATTTCTTTCTGCCCCCACTTCTCTGTGTGGGTCTCTCTCTCTCTCTCTCTCTCTCTCTCTCTCTCTCCCCTTCTCAATCCCCCTCATTCTCTCTCTCTCTCATTCCCTGTCTGTCTTTCCCCCTCTCTCAGCTTGTACTCTATTTGACTGCGACCCGATTCTGGAGGAAATCACATCTGGCATTAGATATGAAAATTCAAACAACTACAATTTTCTTTACTGAGAATTTCAATAATCATAGCAATACTCAAATCAAATTTTCATTTCCAGTGAGGCCATTCACTTGGATTAGACACTATTATTGACTTCAAATCATAGACAATCACATGACTGCTACGACTTAACAATGATTCAAGATTAATTTCCCTTTATCTCCTACTAAGAGGCTTGCAATAGCCCGTAACTTATATTTCAGTACTCATACGGCTATTGGGAAGTTTGATCATTCAGATTTGCATGTTTGAATGTTCATATACCTATTGCTGTCTTTCAAAATGGGGTCACTAGACAAATGTGCAGCAAGCTTTAGGAGCAACTCAATAAAATAAGACACCATCCATCATAGTTTCACTTCATCAATGATTTAATGTTCCTCCATAAATAATCCACTTCAATTTTATCTACACTGGGATCACAATAAGTGTTCAGATTCACAATATCACAAACAACGAGTTGACATAACATATACAATGCATGTACTACACTATTCAAGTTTCCTCTTTGGAATGACATGTACTAGTATAGTGCCGTCCAATGACAAAACGAAGCAACTCCGTAGACTGAGTTTGCGAGTAAATGAAAATGTGTCACCGTTTTATGTGGAAATTTCTGGAGTTGCTTCCTTTTGATAAATATATATTTTGGAAATTGCAGGTCAAGTGATCTCAATTTCTTCATCATCATGTAGCACATAAAAAAAGTACCTGAAATCGAGAAAAAGTCAATTTCGAAAAAAAATCAATGTTGCTTCCATTTTTGTCATTGAATGGCAGTATAAATCTTTTAAAAATTCACAATTGCAATCTGAAATTCTAAAAATTTCTCTCTCATGGTTAAAAATGGTGATGAAGAAGGAACAATTTGAGAAGAAAGCAAACATTGTTGGAATATTCTGCTGTATGCATGAGTCACAGAATATGAACGACACACACTCCAGCCCTGCAATCAATTTCAGATACTATGAAATTTGAAACATCATCCCTGGTCTTCGCACTATAACTTACATGTATACCCTTTTTGAGGCCCACTTTGGTTCGATCTTGAAATTGTTCGAGGCCAACCTTGCAAAAACCAAGAAACATGATTACACTACCTAAATACCCTCCTTTCATAAATAAATCTTGCAGAACATTTTTCACAAGTAAGGGTACACATGCATCTGAATTCCGCTGTGTCAATGAACATTAGACATATTTTTGTTTTGTTCTACTTCTAAAAATAATTTTTGACTGACTGTAAACAATTCAAAGCACGTTTAAAGAGTTCCGCCATTGCTTTGACAAGGTTCATGGGGGTTTGAGAACCGCCGTGAACCGCCGTCTAAATCAGCAAAGTGTGATTGCGCCTTTAGGTTGGAGCACTGTCATTCATCAAAATAATTTGTAGACAGTTAAGCATCTATCAGATTTGCTCAACAAGTAAAATAATACATGGGCAGATCCAACATGTCCCATTCATTAATCAAATTATAAGGAATTGTGAACATACATTGACATACAGTATTATGCATTTATCTGATGTTGTCTGTACCTAAAGCTCAAGTAGGGTTTGACACTGAAGGAGTAATCAGATGCACTAAAAATCCTGCATGTGGCTGGTAACATATGGCACAAAATAATAATAATAATAATAAAATTAATAATAATTAATAATAATAATAATAATAATAATAATAATAATAATAATAATAATAATAATAATAATAATAATAATAATAATAAATAATAATAATAATAATAATAATAATAATAATAATAATAATAAATAATAATAATAATAATAATAATAATTAATAATAATAATAATAATAAAAATAAAGACAATCACTTCATGTATAGTGCATATCACACTACAATCTAACATCTTTTACACTTCCAAAGGACTTTGAAATATGATTTTAATTTGACTTCAGTATCACATAGCTTAGACTTGCCGACATGAACATGATTTCATGGGGTTTAGCCTACCATTGATTTGGTATGTTTATTCACGTGTTTAACTTTGTCACTTGTACAGATCAATGATTTTGAATGGTTGAAGACTACAAAATGAAAAGACATAATTATCCTAGCTTTTGGCATAGCCTTGAGAGACCAAGAGAAAGAAAGAGAGAGAGGGGAAAAAAAATCATGTTTACAAATCGGTCTTTAAGTCAATAGAAAATTCTTTTCCTTCTATTTACTTAAGATTCTCGTAAATCACAATACAGAAGAGTTCATAACTTTGACATTTGTCCAATTTCTTTTTTACCATTTTTATTCCTATGTTCCTTTCACATTCCACTTTTTTTCAGCACATCTTGAATATTATGAATCACTTAAGAGTAGATACATGTACTGATGGGCACTGAAGGAAATTTGACCCCTTACCTCCTCTTTCACAAAGTAAACTGCCACCGTTGACTGACATTTTAAGAAATCTTTTTAGAAAGCACAATGTGCTTCATGTAAGAACAATGTGCTTCGTGTTTGTGCATTTTACACATAAAGCTCCCAAATATTGGAGTACATGTATGCATGGGCCCCTTTTTGTGCGCATCCCCTTTTTCCCAACCCACATACCATTTATTTATAAATAATAAACTGTAAGGTTGTGATTTTATGCAGCGTATGTGAACTGGCCTTTAATATGTTCATTTGTGCATACTTGTATGTGACCCATAGATACATAGTGCATTTAAAGAAATATTACATTAAACAAACCTGCCACCTAAAAGATATATGTTTGAAATACCGTAAAGTCATGCCCATAATAACTTACTAAGCCAGTGACATCTTATATCTCTTTACGTATATGAGTATTAACGTGAATAAGCGGCTACAATAGATCACACACGGTTTTCTTGAAATAAGCAGATATGATACAAATGATAAGGAGAGAGTAAAATATTGAAAATTGATAAAAGAACTGACATGTTTTTAGAAATTACATGCAAAGAATATGAATGATTGATATTTCAAGTACCATTATGAAACCTTTTTGGTGTTGCTGCTTTGGAAATGTATAATGACCAACAAGAACAGATGAACAAAAAGTATGAAATATGCTTGCAATTATAGGTATTTCAATTTCTAATTCAAATATACCTATTTTTTATATGACTGTTAAAATTAATGTACATAACTAAAAAATTCTAAATGTTATTCTAGTGTTTTACATGTAATCTCTTTGAGCTAAAGACAATCGATTCAAATCTTGCTACTTTTCTGATGAAATTGTAAAAGTATGAAGAAAAAAAATCAAAAATAATTAAAAGTTTATAAGTTTTTTTTTCAACATCTTTTTCTTCCCAGCAGAAAAGGATTGGCAGCATATTAAGCAGACATTCTTACAACATGTTTGCAACTGGCAAGACTACAGTGATAGGATAAAAATCACACAATTCTCTCCTTTTCTTCAATAAATGGATTTGATGAGACTTAAATACACCGCACACAAGAGCAATATGTCCTCTCTATGCTCAGTACTGAATGTGCCTTCTGTATTTCATCGGCTTTTGGTGACATGAATACACAAGTTACCGTTTACAAACATTTCATTTTTGCTTCTCTGCCTGAGCATCATAAACTTCATATATTCATCCTTGAATGAATGGAGAGGAAAAAAGTAGTTTGTGCATAAATTACATTATACATACACATGTATAAATACGTTCTTTGAGGATAGTTAAATATCAGCAATGAATGATGCATAAAAGGTCTATTCAAGGTATATAACACCATAATAAGAACAATGTCTTGTAGCTTTATGATAAAGCCCTTGTCTTTTACTTACATGTATAAAAGGAAACATGCTCGATAACTTTTTATCAGTAGCCCCACATAAAGGGAAGGGAGGACAGAGCTAAAATTATACTTGTGAAAACTTTGATGGCAATACTAAATAAAGCCAGTAATTAACATGAGCAAATATCATATACAGGATTCCATACTAATTTTTTTGCGTAGAGGGCACCTTTTTGTGTCAAGCCCTGCATGAACACTGTAGTTTGATAACACGTTAATTTCAAATAATTATATGTACTGGCGATTCAGGCTTTTTAATCATCTGCTCATCAACTATTTCCATTTAAGACGGATGACATTTAGTCAAAATACTGAAGACGCATCAAAAGATGGATCATTGTTGCCAATTTGAAGAAAATGTGCTTTAGGAAGCCCTATCAAAACATTGATATGCTAAGCCCTCTCACGAGAGCGAGATAGAGAGAGAGAGAGAGAGAGAGATGAAAAAGCACTTCAACTTAGCCAGATTTTTTTTCTTTTTTAAGTTAATGCAAGAATGCATATTATTTAGTAATAGAGGTCCAAATTTGGGCTTTGGTTAACATGTTTAAAATGAATTTACTGTTGCAATTGTAAAGAAGAACCTGACAACTGAAACTATTGCTACCACAAATTATATATTGTATAATATGTAAAAGAAAACTTGGATGAGAGCCATTGTTGAGTTCTAATATTCCATCTTTTTCGTCACATTACTATCAGGAACTCGAGATTAAAAGTTACATGCAAAACTCCAGGTCATCTGAGTTTTATTGCTCGTACTGTACAACTCTGACACTGGGTGTATCTTCAAAAAGTCAACATCTTTGTTTGTGCTTCTAGGCATGATTTCATGAAATTTCAAATGAAGTCATGGTAAAGACTTAACCCATTCATGACAGGAATTATTTCAAAGCCTGATTTGATCAGCTTTTATTCTTCAAATTGGCAACACCAACATTTTTTCTTTTAATGCTACATTTTTCTTATTAAATGTCATGTATCTGAAATAAATATAAATTGACAGAAAGTATGATGAGAAGTCAAAAAGTTGCCAATTTGCAGGGAAAAACTGTGATTTTAAACTTTCCATCGCATTGCCAATTTAAGGATTTTTATGCTTATTTTCCTTTGAAAATTTTTCAGCATCAAACAACAAATATTGATGCAACCAAAATGGGCACAGTAAGTGTAGAATTTTTTGCTCTTTCTACTCATGTATTTGGAATGATTTCTAGGGCTCTGCATCAAAAGTTATTAGGCCAAACCACAAAATGTGGGCCCTCTGTCACGAATGGGTTAAGAATAATTAACAGTCATAGTTGTGTGTATCCAGATATTCTAGCTTCTTTCCAGGCAACATCGTTGCTATGACAGTGCTACAAGATCAACTATTTAGCATAACCTTCTTGATTTAGCTCATACCAATATAACTTGATTCATGGTCGTTGTTAATTTTCAATATCCTACATTCATATTTCTCACCAGTCAGAAAATGAAATATCTAACTAGGCTTTAAACATGTCTTTAATACCTAAAATGAAGTTATATATGCTAATCCTGATCATTATATATTTGGCTGCTTTTCATTTTCAACCACAAGTTCTTTCCATATTTCTTTCACGTATTCAGTAAAGCTGAAACCCACCCAAGAAGCTAATAACAGGTCTAAATTCTGACACAGGCTAATGTACTATTCTGTACCTAGGATATTTCATACGTTACCTAAACCTTTCTGTAAATCGTCAATTTCTAATATCATTCCTACATATTAACAATCTTATACAGCATTTACACATATTCAAACACAATACACCAAATGTGACCTCATTATTAATATACAGAAAAACATTGAATGCATAATGTTATGTTTCTCTATGTATAAGATTTACAATTGTGTATCTATTTTTCTCCAAAATATATATCCTTTCCAACATAAATACATAGAAACTTTGTACATTAAAAATGTTCCAGGTTTTTGAAAGAGCAATAATTAAAAATATCTTATACATATGTAGGCTATTCTAGATAAAATGATTTCCACAGAATGTCTGTCAGTAGAGACAAGAACTCTTGATTAGATAAATCCATTACAACTAAGTTCTGTACTATATTACTTTTTCATAACACTGGATTAATCACAATTTCCCACATTTTACGAAACCATAATAGACCAATCGTTCTACATTAATCCCTACCCTAAACCGACTGATTTCTATTAAGGGGCCTAATAGAGACACAATATTTACTCTACGAGTTTGGATAAATGCAATCTTTCTCCATCAAACGAAACTGTTCTATTAATAAAATAAAATTCAATTAAATATTCCATATTGTTTGTAGCAAAACAAAACTATAATATTTTCAATAAGATATTGAATGAAATGGAAAGAGAATACTACGTCCGACACACACACAAAAATTTTTTTTATAGCTGATGATCACTATTACGCTAAGAAGATGGATTCAACAGCAAAGGCAACATATTGGTTATTGCTTTAATGGCAAGAGGGTAATATTGTTATAGACTGTAGAGAATCAAAATCATCTGGACAGGGAGAAATAGGAAATTGATTTAAAAGTTAAAACAACTTTGCTAAACATACAGATCTCTAAATTCAATTTAAGAATTTTTTTTCAAAATGGGTTTCCTAAACAGCTGGAAAGAATTTTTTAAAAATAGAGTAAAGAAATTTAGCACTGATAAAAGTAAGCTGTCCAATTCCAAATACATATTCCGATTTTTTTTTCCTAAATGATTCCAACAACCTATCATCCTAAGAAAAAAAAACACACACATTGCTTGCAGCACAACTTATAGCATGATTAATTTTTGAATTTCTGAAATACCCAAATATTTTCCCCTTTTGTGCAATGGCTACAAAAATAACAAGAAAAATACAATAGTCTGTATATCCAAAACATGCCACAGCTGAATATGTTTGTGGAGTGTATTCAGTGCATCAATACAACAAACAATTTGATGGCATAATGGTAATGGATGAGGATCGACCTTTAATGCCATCATCCGAAAGGCGCAAATGGGATTGGACCCTTGCCTTTTAGCAGGCAGATAAGAGTTCTGCCACTAGAGCACTTCAGATCCATCCAGTTTCTCTTTCAAACAAAATCTGAATCAACCAGTGTTGTGTGTCTTTTGATGATGGCTGTTGAACCATTCAATGCACAACAGCATTCAATAGGATGCTTCTTAAAGGGGGTACCCAATGCTGGAACACTGTTTTTTCATTTTAAAGAGCATGATTTTATTAGCAGAAAATCATCTGACTAAAGTTTTTAAACAGTCGTGTTGCCAAGAAAAACCAAAAATATGGTAAGATTTCAGCCTATTTGTGGCCCCTCCGCTGTGTCCCAGTTTCATTTGGGTACCCACGATGGCTTCATTGTGGGCACCTTGTCGTGCACTTCAAGCAAAATGCGCACAAGGTGTAATACATACTGTACAGCCTAGTGTGCGCCACAACTGCAATGCGCGAAGCTGGGTAACCAAATCTACATCATACCTCATACTCAAATTTTTAGGTCAACCCTTGACTAATCAAAAATAATTTACCAAAATGTATTGATTTTGATTGAGAACTCATCAAATTTTTTATGTTATTGTTCTTAGACTTCTATTCTCGATCACATATCATAATTTTGTAATCACTTTAAGGGGTGTTAAGATATGAAGCAATATGCCCCCACAACAAATTCCTACAACATTTTAATGTACAAGTCAATGGGGTATGAGGCAACAAAAAAATGTCGTTGAGGCAGGACACTTTTTTTTTTTTTTTTAACTGCCTGAATGCAAAGAAATGTGCACCAATCAAAGTCTTAAAAAGTTGACGCAAAATACATTGTTATAAGTATGTTTGCGCAAGTTTTGACAAAGTTTTCTTTATTTGAGAGATGTTGCGTTAATGTGCATTTATTAAGATACATGTAAGTGGTGCCACAAAGTCTCGCCATATCTGAACACTATAAATGTTGCGGGGATTTGTCATGAGGACATGTCGCCTCGTACATGTATCTGAACACCCCTTTATGGGTCCATGTTACACATAACTGTGAAAGCGATATCCAAAGGAACTTAACCCATTAAGCACACTTTGATTTCAGTTTAACACAGTGTCACATTTTTCATAGATCCCAGTCCGGGCTATCTTGGGCCTAGTATTCAGCAGGTTAAAATACAGTACTGCCTTCAGATAAGTTCACAGTTCTCAGAAATACAGGATAACAAAAGTGGCAGTAAATAATCTCATCAGCACATAATTCCACAAATACAGGCTGCCAGAAGGTGTATACTGTATAAAACATCAATTACTTCCACTGATCCAAGAAAACAACGGGATAGCAAGGATGGATATATTCCAAACAATACCCGAAATACAACCCTTTCTTCCCTTTGCAAACACAAATTCAACTAATATGCATAGAATATACCGGTAAGCAGCTTTAATTAAAAGGGCGGATTTTAAAAAGAATTCAAAATTTTCTGAACATCTGAAATGATGAAAAGGAAATAGTTTCCAACTTGAATACATTCTTTTTTTTTTTTTTTACAGCATACATACGGAGCACATTACTTTTCAACAATTTCTCTTATCAAAGCCACTGCCAATGAGACCAGAATGGCTCCTGGATTAAAACCTACATGTATGGCAAAGTGATAATTCAGGAGCTGGGATAAATAAAAAGATTAAATGTTACTGAAATCCATGTTACATACCTATATCAAAAAATCAAGTAGATCCTATACAGATGCCTCATAAATAATGCCAACCAATAAGAGTTTTCTAGCATCTTATACAGTAAGAATGGCTATAGCAACCAACTGTGTAGAAATCATCTACACTGTATCTAAAAGGAATACTTTGTTTCCCTTGGCTTAGTTCCTCAAAGCAATTTGTATTCAGAGGGACCTGCTTATAAAGACCACCTGCTGATAAGGACCCCTTTTCTTGTCTCCCTTGAATGCTCTTTAAGTACACATTTCACTGAAAATGCCTTTAAACATAGGAGAGTATGGCTAAACCTGCAATGACATGCGTAGAAAGACAACCTGTCTATAAAAACCACTTCATATCCCTTCAAAAACTGGGAGGTACAACTTGTCTGCTAGTCAGAAGGGGGAATAGCCCTGTGTTAAGCCCACTGCTCACAGGGTGCAATCTGCCTGTGACCTGATTATGGAGAGTTTCAAATAACAGGAACATTCACCAGTAAAAACACTGGTACGTCAAGAACAGTCAAAGGAATCCTGAAATAAAAAATCCAGAGTTTTGCAAGTCTTCTTGTAGAAAGATAAGTCACAAAGTGGCTCCCGATCATAGTGATGTCAGACCTTGGTTATGATTCAAAGCCACTGTGATCTCCACATCAACTAGAAAGCTATTCATGTCACTATTCAGAATCTCTATCCAGAAGATTATAGTTGTCAGAATGTCCATGCAATTATAATTTCTTTGAAAGTCAGATCACAGTTGGATCTTAAGCATGCAATGGGCTTAACATGATGTCCTTCTGGCCCAGAGCAGACAATCTCTCTGACCCTATCCATGGTTGAGAATCAAAGCTGTATAAATCTTGTTTTGCACTCCCTTCTCATCTTCATCTCCATCTGCATCTGTTCTTTCTGCTGCTCTGCCCGAAGGTTTCCACTCCGCGCAAAGTTCATTGAGCCCAAGTTACGGAACCTGAGGGCAATCCTGCTGATGGTTGCTTGAGCGCCTTCCCTTCCGATACTGTCCGTTTCGGTCTTCTCGGTTGATGTCGTGCTCATGAAGCAATCCTGAAGTGAGTTCTCGCTGTGGGCACGGTACTTCATGCGGAGGTTATCTGCAAGGAAGTGGTCATGGAAGTTTTCAGGAAGAGGATTGACGGTCAGCTCCAATGGACCAAAGTTGTCATCAAGGGATGGCAAACGTATGACCGGATTCGACACCTGTTTTTGTGGAGATTGAGGAGGTATCTCATCCTTGCTTGTTTGATTTGAATCTTGCGTGACATTTGCATTCAATTCTTGACACTGCCCTTGGAAGTCTGAATTATCAGCAGAGACTTTTTGAGAAGCATCTGTTTCATCCACACCATGCACCGTAGGCATTGTTCTTTCACGGCCTAGGGTGCTATACTTTCTACTCGGATCTTCCCCAGCAGATAACAGTCTACCTCTCCTAGCATTATCTTCATTAGCATTAGTGGTAACTTGAGCATTATCAACAGCATCACGATGATAGTTCTTACGAGGCGTTAGCCTTCGTCGGCTTAGACTTCTCACATTGCGCTCCTGATCAACAGCCAGCACTCCACAGGTTGTCAGGATGACCTCCCCATCATGAGAAACCACACTGTCATTCTGCATGTCCTCTCCTGGATCGACATCTGCATTTCCTCCCAAGATTTCCAAACAGTCTCCTAGGCTCAAACCATCTAAGGAAGTGGCATCACTAGACGATGAATCGAGCAGTATCTCGTCATCGCTATCATTGATTCCATCCAGTTCATCCTGGCTCTCCTCTCCATCAGCAAAAGCTCTGTTCTCCATCCCAATGTTTTCTGTCTGCGGATTGGACTGCCGCTTCCGTAACCGTACCTTCTTCAGGGGGTTAAAATTGGAGACCTTGTCGCCCATGGACTGGAAGTATCTGCTCATGACCTGCGCTCGGATTGGTTTGATAAGCTGACGGCTGCTGGGCTGATTGGAAGGGCTCTGCTGACCACTTTGATTGCCGCGGTTACGCTTGGCAAGGACCGACTCTGGAACAAACTTGTCCTGCAGCCACATGGTGAAGCGCTTCTGGGAAGTGAGACGTATTACCTCTTGGGAGACTTTGCTCTTTTTCCTGGTGAATGCACAAAAAAAGAAACAACACAAATTACAGAGGCATTGTATGACAAACAAAATGACATATATACAGTGAAACCTGCATATAAAGACCAGCCAATGAAGACAAGAAAAGTGTTCGCTATGAGGAAGTGGTCTTTCTCTACAGGTGGTCACTAACTAAAGACAAGTTAACTGTACCTTGCAAACTGAAAACAATTATTAAAAGCTCCAACATACATGTACCCCTATACCCAATAAAAAGCTTTTTTATCAATATTTTATACAATGATTATCAACTAAGACTTGCACGTCATCAAAAAAGCCAAACACAGATTTTATTCAATGCAATATGTCTGACTTATGAAACCTTTCCTTCTCCTTCAATTTGTGGTAACAGGTGGATAGATGTAAATGATGCATGTACTGGCCTTGTGGTATAGCATCAAACCCAACACTGGTAGTACTTACTCCAAATAGGATTCTTTAGCCAATGGAGAGAAAGAAGATGAATAAAATTATATGTACTTACTTTTCCATCCTGTCCTCTACAACTTTAAGTCCAAGATTATTAGCTGCTCTAGCCTTGGCAAGGGCCTCTACAACAGCATGAAGGATATCTGAAAATACAAATTTGAAATTCAAAATTAATCACAGAAATTGAAATCTGAATTAAGTCAAAAGATATTCTCTCCTACTTTGATGATTATTTGTGAGAAAACATCTACAACCAGAAAAAAGTATGGATGTAAGAGGAATGCAGAGTTGATATTCCTTCTCTTAAAGTACAACAGTATGCTAGCCATTGACTCATATACAGGGACATCAAGGGCACATGGTGATGGCAGTGATGATGATGATGGTATGGTGAAGATAACGGTGATGATGATGACGATGATGACGATGATGACGATGATGACGATGATGATGATGATGATGATGGTGGTGGTGGTAATGATGGTGGTGGTTATGATGATCATAATTTTCTCCTACAAAATTTTCATATCATACAAATGTCTCTCTGTGCTATATGCTCTTGAATGAAGAACTGTGTCCTCTAATTTCTCCCTCTGGCACTGACCTTCTGCTGCTTCTTTGGACTGACTAGGTAGAGCTTTCAGAGTACTGAAGTAGCCATCCTCACCCTGTACTTCATGATAGATGCGCACGCAGCGCTGTTTGGCATGGGAGAAGAACGTCGTTGCCGATCCTGAGAACAGAAAGCCATAACCATCATTATCAAATGAAAAATATCACTGAAGGTGACTAATACCCCGGCCCAAATGTACAGTATATGTCAAATTTCCAGTGCATGCTCGAAAAATGAGGAAGTAGTTTGATTGGCAATATTTTCCCTTCATCTATTGCCATAATATGTCATTACCATGATAAATGCAATTTCCGATACCCTCAAAAAATGTGTCTTGCACATCTTCACCCCAAGACCAAAGTTTGTGCCCAATTTCATGAGCATTGCTTGAAAATGAGGGAGTAGTTCAATCCGCAAGATTTGCAATTGACCAACAGATGAACCGCCAGACCACCAGACCATGCGACCGACCATACGCTTATACCCCTTCAAACTTCGTTTGGCGGGGGTATAATGATAATTCAATTTGATATCAATTGATTCAAGAGGGTTCTTGTAATGTACCCATTGTGGCCATACTTGACATTCCAGTATTAAAGTGCACATACATGAATGGCAAGAGATCATATCTGGAAAGGTGGGGAGGGTTCTAAACATGGCTGAGCAACAACATAATTCATGTGCATACTAATTGATCTGAGTTTTACAAGATATAGAAAATTGAAGCATACACATGTACGTATGTCCTTGTATCAGGCAATTTTGCCAACATAATTATTTTGTTCAATGTTGCTTTTATACTGCCTAATGCTTCAACAGGCCCTTGCCACTTTCAAGACCAACAAGCTATCAAATCATTAAATCCACATTGAGGATGGGGATAAACACAAGGATGGAAAAAGGTATAAGTCTGCTCATCACAAGTAACTTTTAAATAATACGGTGAACACCAATACAGAACTATTCATAAATTCAAGTGAAAACACCAGTAACTTGAAAATAAACTGTACATCTACTTAGCTAGATGGCAGTAGAAGGCTTCACAGTACACCATGTACTCCTTCTTGGTAATGAGTGTGGTCCTGATAAGGACCTTCTCACTCTCGACGTTCCGGAGAGAACATGCAAGAATTCTCCTGAGCACGGTAAGAACATGCTTAACGAAACGTCGAGGGTGAGCAGGTTCTTTTCCAGGTCCACACTCATTTCCAAGAAAGAATACATGGCGTAGAGTGAAGCCTTCTACTGCCATACATCCTACCACCATGGAAACACTTCAAAGGATAGCCATACTTCGTCGGCTTCCCGGAAAAAGGCCGTTAGCGACCTTTTCTCAATTTTCCCACCATGTTTTTTCATTGCAGAAATGGAAAAAGCATGTCATAAGCTTTCTTTTCGTACCATTCTCGAACCTCAATTCGACATCATTATGACGTAATAAGCCAAAAAACAAAATTACACGAGCACGTGAATTCCTCCTCACTCAACGTGCTTATGCGCATAGACTGATTCGCAATAGGGTCCTTTTTCTGGGAACTATTGCGCATTTTTTGTTCCCGGAAGAAAGACACTATTCTTCGCTCAACGTGCTTACGCGCATAGACCGATTCGCATTAGCGGCCTTTTTCCGGGAACTGGAGAAAGCCGTTAAGGATAAAAATGCTAATGATTAGAAAACCTTTAGAGTGTTTTAAATAAAGGCACAAAATATCATTGAAGAAAAAATCTTGCTCTGTCAGAAAGTTTGAGAGTTAGGACGGAAAAATAATACACTAGCTGCTAAAAGCTCAAAATAAGGTAAAAACTTCATACGCGTTTTTCTCGAAAACGTATATTTCGCGCACGTGCGCGTTAGTGGCCTTTTTCCGGGAAGGCGACGACTTATAAACATGATAAATCAAAGAAATTTGGAAGTGAGAAGGGGGTTGTTATTTACCTATGCCCACAGCAGTCATTGCATCTATCGGTATCCTTTCATACTGGGTGATCTTTTCTGCTTCGTCATCATAGCTGAAAGGAAAACAGGATGTAGAAGGATGGTGAATGCAATGAAATACAAGACAATAGCCATAATGCGTCTTGCCATGTTCATATGCAATTATTCTTGCAGGTAAATTTTAACATTTGATCTCATTTGACCTTTGACCTACATACGTAACCTTTGACCCACAAATAACATTGAGGTCCTTGTAAGGCATCTACCATCCAAGTTGGGTTACAAACGGGCTAGGGATTCAAAAGCTACTAACCCCAGTAAAAACTTGCAGGTAAATTTTAACATATGACCTCATTTGACCTTTCACCAACACACATGAACTTTGACCCCCAAATATCATTGTGGTCCCTATAGAGCATCTATTATCCAAGTTTGGTTACAAACGGGCAAATGGTCACAAAGTTATTCAAGTTTCATTAGCGCCACAGACGGACAGACGGAACCACTAAGGATCCCTTAGTCTCGCTCAAACTTGTGGTGGCTCGACAAAAACTACTAGGATTCATACATGTTACAATAATTTGTGCAGCAACATGACAATCAACAGGTGTGTTGATTTGAAACAGAAACATATGAAGGCAACATCTACATGTACATCTAAATCCTACATGAAAAATACTTACAAGAGACAAAGGAAATACGAATCTGGATCAAGCCTACCTTGCTATGTAGTAAGCCTTCTCTGATATGATTAGAATGATGTCCCTGTCATCCTCACCACTGTCATCAAGATCCCTTGGAAGGAAAAAAAAACCATTGGAAAACAAAGATAAGATAAAAAGAATACACAAAAACATGTAACAAAAACATGTAAACATGAAAAGGAATACTAGTAATATATGAAAACTCTCACAAAAGAGAATAAAATTTTGCTTCGATGGCAAATCTAACATCGCATCCAAGAACCTCTAAACTAGACCAACATAAATGCCATCATTCTCCATACCAACAGAATGCTTCACAGGGATGCCAGAGTTCCGGCTATAGCCGGAATTCCGGCTTTTTCACTTTTTTGACCATAAGTTCCGGCTAGTCGCGTTTTCTCAGGCCGGAGAGAACAATCACCGGCCGCGCACAACCGTTCAGAGAGCTGTCTTTGCTCTGTGTGATCGGTAAATA
Organism: Echinometra lucunter; assembly: GCA_029962745.1. NCBI lineage: Eukaryota > Metazoa > Echinodermata > Echinoidea > Camarodonta > Echinometridae > Echinometra > Echinometra lucunter. The sequence continues at coordinate 10,739,366 of CM057159.1, read as the reverse complement.
AGAAAAAAATCCCGTCTATAGTTGAGTTAGACTCGTACAAGCCGTCAGTTAAATGCTTATTTTAACCAAGCTTATATGCGCGCGTGTGCGTGTGTGGTCTTATCATGCCAGTCCTCAGTGTGCTTATGTGATTTGTGATGACTGATAACCGTACATAAAATGTATGGATTCTGAACGTAACTTTCAATTTTGACAAAACGACTGTATTTTAGTCTAGCGTGGTCGGCTCATGGAAACTTCCATGGGTCGGCTTTCCATGTGTTCGCTTGCGCGATTGATGTGTACACAGTGCCGTACATACACAGCTCAGTATAGTACAGCGCTGCGTTAACGTTCGTTCACTTTGTGTGTACATGCAAAGTTTAAGTTTCTTTAGCGGTATCGTTTCACAGTACATGTATGTGGATTTTACGGGATTATTGATCATTTTCTACAAATATGGATGTCGAAAGAGGATCCAACATCAAGCAAATTGACAGTGGAATAAAAAACAAATTCCAGTGGAAGTGGTTGGAAAACAAAGACGACAGTGGAACGTTTCTTTCGGACTACTTCCGAAAAATCAATGTCGCTGGTAAAGCACGATGTATTGTGTGCAATCAAACTATCGCGTACGGAAGCAGTGGAATGAAAGCCTTGATGAAACATGGAAATTCAGATGCCCACAAGACTGCCTCAAGGATCAAAAAGGAAAACCAAACTCTGCCTGCAGTTTTCCGACATGCAGATGCAGTTCATTCTGGTGAAGCAGGTAAGACAGTCTTGCTCCCAGGGAATGAAAAGGGCCCCAGAAATTGTGCTTTTCCGTATGGTGCACCCCCTAACGTGCACGAATCAGCAACATGCTCTGGCAAGAGAGATGCCCCTCTTCCTAATGTGAATTATCAAGATCGAAAAGCTAATGCTGAAGCCATGGTTGTGTCCTTCATAGCTGAAAACAATTTACCATTTACAATTACATCAAAGGTTTTAGACTTGGCTAAAGAGTTATCCAGAGATAACAAAGTTTTGAATGATCTCTCCTTGAATAGAACATCGTGCACTTATAAGCTAAAGGATGGATTAGCAGTTGTTTGTCACAAGCGTTTGGTAGCCGAAATGAAGAAATATCCTTTCTCAATAAATCTTGATGAATGCACTGCTAAAAATAACAAGAGAGTTTTGAGTGTTCTTGTGTCTTATTTCTCAGAAGATATCGGAATGTCAATTGTTCATCATTACATATCTTTGAAGCTGACAACTGTCAATGCTAGCACTGTTTTTCAAGCGGTGAAGAAAGCCTTGGAGGAAGACGAGATACCACTTGAAAATGTAGTATCATCCCTGAGTGATTCTGCTGCATACATGCGTGGAAGCAAGGGCGGATTTGAAAAGAGATTAAGAGATATTGCACCCAATATGCTAGACATTGATGGCGACCTGTGTCATCATATCCACAACGTGGTAAAAAAATATTGTCAAAACTTTGATATGCATGTTGAAGGATTGTGTGACGATTTATATAACGACTTTCATTATAGTCCTGACTTACAAGAACACTTACAAACCATCAGTGCTGCACTAGGCATTACATGTAAAGTTCCCCTCGAAAGAGTTGCACACCGTTGGCTTTCTTCGTTTGATGTAACTATCAGAAATGTGGAAATGGTTAAGGCCCTGACCATTTTTTACTTTGCATGGATTGACAGTAGTAAGCAGCAAGAATTTGAAGGCTTAGTGAACACTATTATTAGTGATTCCAAAGCTAGCAAGAAGGATGTGTATGACGTTATCACAAAGTTAAAGTTGAAACAGCTGACTCCCCAGGGGTTGAAATGCAAGAAGAGAATCGTTCACAAACTTTTTGTACAGAGGAACCATACACTTGCTCTAATAAATCACTACACCAGCATTCTGCCCATGTTCAAGAGTTTTGTCCTTACTTTTGAGCAGAAAGAACCCATGATCCACCGGGCACACGACAGTATCACTGACCTCTTTCGACAATTTTTAGCATGTTTTATCAAGCATGAAGGAGTCAGTCAGCTATCTGCTAGGCAGCTGGCAGATTTGGACATTAGTGACAACTTGTTAAAGTGCTTGCAGATTTATGTAGGGAGGGAATGTGAGAAAGAACTGCTCAAAATGACCGCAGAAGCTACCCGTTCATTTCTGTTGAAAGTGAGAAGTGCCTATCAGTCTGCTGCCCAATATCTTCAAGTGAAGCTGCCTCTGAAGAATAAATTTCTTTCACTACTCTCAGCAATTGATCCCAAAGCACAGGGATATGCAACAACATGTGATTGCTTGAAAAAACTTCCAAACGAAATGAAAGTGAATCTTTCATCATCTGAAAAAGACAGGTATGACTTGCAAGCCTCAGCACTACAGTTGGATAAGTCCTTACCTTCACCAGACCAAAGACTTGACAAATGGTGGGCATTGGTGCTGCCCAAATATCCATCTCTTAAGCCTGTCATGACAAGGGCTTTGAGCATATTCACTGGACCACGGATTGAACAGTCTTTTAGCATGATGAACAATGTTATCAACAAAACCACAAACAGGATAAATATTGACACTTTCAATGCCATCCAAACTGTAAAATTTGACCTGCTGTCAACCAACCAATCATCAATCCAGAGGTATTACAGGAAGGACAAGTTTACCTCTCCCATCGATCAGTCAGTAGCACATCATGTTCGCACTGCACACAGACGACACATGAAAAGAAAGCAATCTGGGCAGACATGTGCAACCTCAGGAGCTCCAGCATCAAAAAAGAGCAAAAAGAATCCACCACCAAAAAGAACAGTTCATGAACTTGCACAAAAAGCCAAGGAGCGAATTTTTGAACAGAGGAAATTATCCAAGCCAAAGAAGAAACAACACTGAGGTGTCACAAGGTACAATAACACTAAATGTTTGTGTGTTAAACTGTTAATCATCTGGTATTTGTTCCCAAGTGTAAGCCTCATCTTATGCATAAGTAATTGTATAATTACAAAGTTTGATGCAGTTGAAAATTTGGAGCTGATTTATTTTTACTCAATCCTTAATAACAGTCACTTAGATAAATTTTAAAATAACAAAAAACTCTGAATATTGAATAAGAGTGTGCTTCAAACTCTTTGTTTATATTTTTGGCACCATTTCACTGCGATAGAGTCTGCAGACTACATAGTACAGTAAATTCTGTTCTTATAAATTTCATGAATACATCAAATTATAAATTATGTGTAAGATGAGGCTGTTCAACATATTAAAATAACCCCAAAACTTGAGCCATATTTTTGGGAAAATGATCCCTGAAATAGGCTCAGATTGAATTAGAGACCATCTAGAACCCCAGAGCTTCCAGGGCCCTTAAGCGGGCCCTGGACCCCGGCCGAAAGGATGTCGCGCTTCGCGCTCGTGATGTGCGCTTTGCGCACATAATTTACCTTCAAAAAAAAGTTCAGGCCCTGGAGCCATTTGCCACTGGCATCCCTGTGCTTCAATGAAACCATGCCATGTTAGGAACAGAGAAGTTCAACAGAGAATCCTACCCCCAAAGATTCGTAATAGCTTCATTCTTCTGGAAGGAATAATGAAGGATATGGTCATATCACCTGCCTGTAGTCTTGCAGACATGTCCACAACAGAAAGGCGCTCTTAAATACATTCATGCCAGGAGGGCCAAGGCATACACTCCACGTGTCCGTCTTGGCCCCTCACTCTTGTACAATTTCAAAGGTTTTTGTAAATGTATGTAGTAGTACCGTTATAAGACATGTGTTGTTGATCCCCTGACCGGCGATATCTACTGTACAAGAGAAGGGCTGTTAAATGTTTCTTATATTGTAATTCTGGTGTGACCGTGTCTCCTTATGACGTAAGTATGTTAATAATGCATCTCAAATATGCTGAGAATGTCTACATTTTGATCATGACCAATATGTTTGTAATACCTACCGAGCTCCATTAAATAGAAGCCACACCACCCAGATTCATCTGCTTATTGTTTGAAGCATATTCCTCTTGTAAGATAAGTGTGTTTTCTTAAGAAATCTTATTTCAGTTATGACTGAAACAATTTAAATTCTACATGAACCTACCCTGGTTCACAATCGATGAGAGCCCAACCTCCCAGATTCAGTTTTGCTTCATTCTTCGGTAGGAGCAACCTGGAGCATTCCTTGAAATTCCTTGAAATCCTGGTCCTTAATTTCAGTACTAGCCACGAGAATTCAAATTCTACCTACCGGAGTCACAATCGATGAGAGCCCAACCTCCCAGGTTCATCTTAGCTTCATTCTTTGGTAGGAGCAACCTGTAGCATTCCTTTCTCAATCCAAACATTGAAATCCTAGTATTCAATTTCAGTAATAATCAAGAGAATTCACATTCTACATTCCTGAATCACTATCGATGAGAGCCCAACCTCCCAGGTTCATCTCTGCTTCATTCTTTGGAAGGAGCAACCTGGAGCATTCTTTGATATCACTTGAAATCCCAGTCCTAAATTTCAGTAATAACAAAGAAAAATGTGAATTCTACATACCCTGAGTCACAATTGATGAGAGCCCAACCTCCCAGGTTCATCTTAGCTTCATTCTTTGGTAGGAGTAACGACCAGCATTCCTTTCTCAATCCAAACATTGTAATAACCAAGAGAATTCAAATTTTACTTACCCTGAATAACAATCAATGAGAGCCCAACCTCCAAGGTTCAGCTCTGATTCATTCTTTGGTAGGACCAGGAGCATTCCTTTCTCAATCTAAACATTGAAATCCTAGTCCTTAATTTCAGTAATAACCAAGAGAATTCAAATAAATCAAATTCATCTTTGCTTCATTTTTTGGTAGGAGCAATCCCTTCTCAATCCTAGTTCTGAATTTAAACTCTACCTACCCTGAGCCACAATCAATGAGAGCCCAACCTCCAAGGTTCAGCTTTGCTTCATTCTCTGGTAGGAGCAACCTGAAGCATTCCTCGCAATTCTTTGAAATTCTAGTCCTAAATTTCAGTAATAACCAAGAGAAATCAAATTCTACCTACCCTTAATCACAATCAATGACAGCCCAACCTCCCAGGCTCAGCTAAACTCTACCTACCCTGAGTCACAATCAATGACAGCCCAACCTCCTCGGTTCAGCTTCACTTCATTCCTTGGCAGGAGCAAGCTGTACCAATCCTTTTTCAATCTAAACACTGAAATCTTATTTCTTAATTTCAATAATAACCAGGAGAATTCAAATTCTACCTACCCTGAGTCACAATCGATGAGGGCCCAACCTCCAAGGTTCATCTTAGCTTCATTCTTTGGTAGGAGCAACCTGGAGCATTGCTGAATCCTCTGTTTGACATTCTCCTCGTCAACACCGTCCCAGACATCCTTACCCATCTCAGCCGAAGCCTTCTGTTCATCAATCAACGACAGGTCCTCTTGTATCTCCTGATTCCCAAGCATCAAATCTGTGACAAAAGGAAGCAAGTGACACATGAACACAATTTCAGTAACTGATATTATCGTAGTTTACATAGTGTGCTTTTCTTCTGGGCCAAATTTTATGCATGAACACTCATTGTGCTAAGAGACATGTTAGGCAAGACATCATGGTATTGCATTGACATCAGCGTAAATGACAGATACATTTTGCTCTATTACAGGAAATGTCACTTTTGTCACTTATTTCCTTTTGTCAAGGTAGGGCAGAATAGTCTTCAGGTTTGAATATTCCATAATGAATTAATTTCAACAAAATCTATCCCAATATAAATTTCTTTCCAGAATCTAATTCATCCCAAGTCTCATGGATTTCTATTCATCTATAGCTTTTCACAAAATCTAATCATCAAGCCTTGCCGAAATTTTGATACCAAATTCAAGTAATCTCTCCTAACATGCCTGCTGAGAAAGCAAGTACAGTGTATTTAGTGATTCAAGTACATTTTAAGGAATAGAGCATTTACGGAATCGAACAGCCTTTTGATTCTGTAAACGCCCTAATTGTGGGGTCTCATGTTATCCTTTATTATCTTCAAACTCAATGACTAACTAATAATGCAGGGTATTGGTTTGGGGGACTATTTCATACCTATTAGCTAAATACCCGAATTATTTTTCTTTTCAGGTGACTGGTACACTTATAACATGATGTTTGCAAAATAAAAGCCTCAACTGTTTATTTTTTTTTTTTTTTTAATACCATTCTTTGGCTTTTTAATAATCTTTTTTTATGAGAAGTACATGTAGAGAAACATGTTTGAGACAGACCTATAGCCACTTGTCTGAAAGCATCCTTGAACTGGTTCTGCACATATCTGTTAGCTGAGTTGTACCCATCCTTCATCAGACCCGTCAGCTTCCTCTCGCCTGTCCTGGTGTAATCCCCCTTGAGGGCAGCAGTCCCAGCATACTGTCGGCTGATGATGTCTCCGTTGTTGGCCCACATGTCCTGGTAGATCGTCCGGATGCTGGGGACGAGGCGCTGCTCAGGTAGCAGCAGCCCCAGCTTGCGTAGCTATTGAGGAATGACGGAATCGCAAGGAATGTTGATAGAACTGAATAATCATGTTACCAAATATCCCTAATAACACTTTCCCTGATGCACTATTAGATATCCACAATATCCAACCTTTCACATGGTTTCCAAACTACCTTATTTTATTGCGTGTTTTTAACATCTCTTTATCCTCTCTGTTCTTTTTCATCCCCTTTTCCCTTTCCTCAATCTGCACTCTTCCATGTTTCTTGAAGTTCCAACTTAAGGTGCATCCACGTGTATTTTCCTTCTTTCTCGTTCTCTTCTTCAGTCTTCTTTACCAAATGCTGGTCTTTCTCCTCCATGAATTCCTCTTCTTCCTCTACTACCTTTACCATATCCATCATCTCTAATTCTTTCACTCTCATTCTTCCCTTTCTCACTCATTTCTTTATCTCCCAATTTCCCCTAGCCCATATTATGTAAAAAGCAATTCTTCTGAACATACATTGACTATGGGGGTTAAAAAATGTGTAATTTCCAAGAAAATTGATAAAATGTGAAATTTCATGTACAAAGTGAATGGAGACCTGCTCGCATATGATGTCATCAGTGTTGCCAATTTGCTGAGCCGAGAGTAGTTTACTAGAAAATGTAAATGAGTGTAGTTTTCTTATTCTTTGACCGATTTTGCTCATTTCTTTTTTTAAATGGTGTTCAAATTTATCTCCTTTTATTGAAACAGTGAAATTTCTAGGGTGGACTTACCCTTTAACCCTTTCCCCATCTTACAGCCTTCTTTTGATCTCCTTCTCATTCTTTTCTTTTCCTCTATTAATTTCTCTTTGTCCTCATTTTACAACCAAATCCCCATCCCAGCATACTTTCTACCAGAGTTGCACATAGTGTTCTTGCTCAAATCCTCTAAACCTTCACTATCTCCCTCCAGCTTTTCCATCTAGTCCCCTTCCTTCTAATTTCCACTCTTTCACTCTTACACTTTATACCCCAATCCAACCATTCACACTGTACTTGCCCGTGTTCTGAGTACTGCCCTGGCTAGAGCAGTCTGAACCACATTAGACCGGTCCAGACTGTCCAGACAGTTCACTATGACACTTTCATTCCCACTTTTCATACCCCCATCCAACCATTCTTGATGTACTTACCTGTGTTCTGAGTACAGCTCTGACTGAAGCAGTCTGAACCACATCAGTCCTGTCCAAACAGTCCATACAGTTCACTCTGGACAGTTTCACTCCCACATTTCACACCCCGTCCAATCATTCTTGATGTACTTACATCTTGTCAAGACAGTCCATACAGTTCACTCTGGACAGTTCCACTCTCACATTTCATACCTCCATCCCACCCTTCTTAAAGTGCTTTCATATATGAGGCGACTTTGTGGGGCCACTTTGTGTGCACACATATTTTGTGTTCAGATATGATGTGACTTTGTGTCGCCACTTATGCTAATGAACGTGCATTACCGCGTCAACTCTCAAATAAGAGAGCATTTTGTAACAAGGCGTTTGCGATGTTGTGTCTCGCCCACTTGTGAAAATAACTAGAAATATCGCCATCTGTGATGGCACACAACAGAACTGTATCGAAAGCTCATTGTGAAATAACTGGGATGGAATAACATTTGATAAAATATGAGAAGGGTTTTTTATGAAATGGTACTTCATTTTCACGTGCATGTACTTTCCCTGCTTCTACTCTCATCCCTCTGATATGAGTAACATTGTATGATTGATATTTTACATCTGTGTACAAGTTCAGAAGCGTCACCTATGATTATCAGTGGAGCAATCAGATTCAACACTGGACAAGAAATGACAGAGGAAAAGCAAATTCAAGAATTTGAAAACATCTGTAACATATGACCTCCAATGACCTTTCACCTTATCATGTGAAGTCCAACAGAATGATAACATACACTTCCCCTTAGTGATCTGCAACCCAAGTTTGACTGAAAAGTGTGACACGGTTGCAAAGTTTTGTGTCATAAGAGAGTCTTGCACGTAAACTTTAACCGTTCAACGTTTGACCTGTAATGACCTTTGACCTGACCATGTGACCTCTGACTGGACCATAACATGCAGGTCCCCTTAGTGCATCTACAACCCAAGTTTGATAGATAAGTGTCACATGGTTGCAGAGTTTTGTGTCATAAGAGAGTCTTGCACGTAAACTTTAATGTTTGACCTGAAATGACCTTTGACCTTACCATGTGACCTATGACTGGACCATAACATGCAGGTCCCCTTAGTGCATCGACAACCCAAGTTTGATAGATAAGTGTCACACGGTTGCAGAGTTTTGAGTCATAAGAGAGTCTTGCACGTAAACTTCAACGTTTGACCTGAAATGACCTTTGACCTTACCATGTGACCTCTGACTGGACCATAACATGCAGGTCCCCTCAGTGCATCTACAACCCAAGTTTGGTTGAAAAGTGAGTCACAGTTGCAAAGTTATGTGTGATAAGAGAGTCTTGCACGTCAACTTTAACATTTGACCTGAAATGACCTTTGACCTTACCATGTGACCTCTGACTGGACAATAAGATGCAGGTCCCCTTAGTGCATCTACAACCCAAGTTTGGTTGAAAAGTGAGTCACGGTTGCAGAGTTTTGTGTCATAAGAGAGTCTTGCACGTAAACTTTAACGTTTGACCTGAAATGACCTTTGACCTTACCATGTGACCTCTGACTAGAGCATAACATGCAGGTCCGCTAAGGGCATCTACAACCCAAGTTTGGTTGAAAAGTGAGTCACGGTTGCAGAGTTTTGTGTCATAAGAGAGTCTTGCACGTAAACTTTAACGTTTGACCTGAAATGACCTTTGACCTTACCATGTGACCTCTGACTAGAGCATAACATGCAGGTCCGCTTAGGGCATCTACAACCCAAGTTTGGTTGAAAAGTGAGTCACGGTTGCAGAGTTTTGTGTCATAAGAGAGTCTTGCACGTAAACTTTAACGTTTGACCTGAAATGACCTTTGACCTTACCATGTGACCTCTGACTGGACCATAACATGCAGGTCCCCTTAGTGCATCTACAACCCAAGTTTGGTTGAAAAGTGAGTCACGGTTGCCAAGTTATCTTTCATAACGTTTGTGACGGACGGACGGACGGACGGACGGACGACGGACGGACGACGGACGGACGACGGACGGACGACGGACGGACGACGGACGGACGACATTTGGATCCCTTAGTCTCGCCTTCACCTCCGGTGGGCGAGACAAAAATTGCGCAAACAATCTCATGGCAACATTCTGTGCTAACTTTTGAGGAATTTGATTGGTGAGCATTTTTTTGTAGCCAGGCAGCAAACAAAAATGTGTCCTGCCTCGGCAACATTTTTTTGTCGCCCTATACCCCATAGACCTGTACACAAAAAAATGTGCACACCAAGTGGCGCCACAAAGTCACCTCATATCTGAATGCACCTTTAATGTAATTACCTGTGTTCTGAGTACTGCCCTGGCTAGAGCAGTCTGAACCACATTAGTCCTGTCCAGACAGTCCATACAGTTCACCCTGAACACACCTCTTTGCTCTAGGATCACTCCTTCTGCATCAGCCCTGCAGGTGAGGACATGAAATATCTATGAGTATCCAACTTCTAAAGGGAGTTTCACACCAGGCTTACTTATATGTAGAGCTGCCTAATGTGGTGTACTGACTACGCTGAGCTTACGCTGCCCAATGCTGTGTCTATGCTGGCCTACGTGGCAAATACGCCGATGGATACAAAGGGGTATGCCAGATCGATGCACTTTCGGTGTAGAGCGCTGGATGCAGAAAGAACGCAGTTTTTATGGAAGTCTATGCAACACTAACTACTGTACGCCATGCCTACACAATGGTACGCTACCTTACGACAGTCCCACAAGAAATCCACACTTTCTTGTGATAGCATGCTTCCTTCTCTGTTCGACTACACCAATCCTGCACTTAACAACTTTTTTTTTTTTCATGAGTACGCAATCTAATTTCGGCATACTCCAGACGCGCAACACTACGCAACTCTACGTAGGTCTGGTGTGAAACCCCCTTAACTTCAAACAGTAAATTAATATCATGATATTTTTCCCCCCTCCTTTGCACTTAATTGCCTCTCTGAATAGAAAGACATCATCAATCATAATTTTGCATTACAGAGCATTTTGTTTCAATGACTTCTACAGAAACCGAAACTCACTGAGCAAAGATTCAACATGAATTACCTATGCAAAAACAAAACATAGGCAGGTGCTATGAACTAGCTTCAGATGAAGAAAATCTGCAGCTGTCTTATAATGTAAGTGTCTATTTATTCATAACATTAAATTTTCAAATATCTTCAAATTTCTTTTTAAACTTTTATCTTCAGGCTTACTGATTTCGTCCATACCACTAGACATCACACACAAGCACACTGACTTACCAGCAGTATCTCATCTCTTTGATGACATCTCGGATGCTCTCCAGAAGGACAGACACTCTGTCAAAGCGCAGGCCTCGACTGCATTGTAAATGGGATAGGTACATTTTACACACTTATAATTCAGCCAATGCAGAATACAGTTCTATGGGGAGGAAGATAACCAAGTTCAATTCAATTCAATTCCATTTATTTCCATCAACGTGGTACACATAATATACAAATAAAAGATGGAATATAAAAACAGCAAATATCACTGAAATCAAGCATAAAATACAAAGAAATATAAGTCGAATAAATTATTACAAGGAAAAAGGTACATCCATAAAAGCCAATAAGGCTTGACAGGCTTGGATGTACCTGCAGACGCATTACCATCAATAGTGAGTGAAATGCAGTAGAAAACAAAAGTTGATACAAAGTTGGGCATTTCTCCAAAGCCTGCAAGTACTTGAAATTTCAACAACCATCTGCAAATGTGAAGACCACTTTCCTTGGTTTCCTGGACAAGACTTTCATTGTCAATCAAATTAGACATACATCTTCACTACCTGAATAGAACATTGATTACCCCCCCCCCCCCCCTGCTATTCAATGCAGTACATTTGCCTCACTTGTGCTTACTAATTTCTGAGTTCAGGTTAACCCACTTTTGAATTCTCAAACTCCCATAGACTTAACCCTATGTTAACTGGGGGGGGGGGGGGTCAATTTGACCCCCTCTCAACGAATTTCGTGACCATTCCGCCGCGCAAATTTTTTTGACCGCATCGCTTGCTGACTTTTTACTTTCAAGTCTTGCGCATCTTTTGAGACCATTTTCGCAAAAATCGGACATACCATTACGACACTGCGCGACTTTTTATACACGCATGTCGACCCCAAAATTGCTCAAAAACGTGATTTTGTGTACAAAATCAATGCAAACTGTGTTTTCAGCAAAAATTCATAAATGTTTATGATTATTTTTTCTTTCACTATTTTATGCTGTTTATGATCGCAAAAGTGTCCCTGACAAATTTCATCGAAAAAATAATAATAAAAAAAAAAGGTTAAAAAAACAAAGAAATACATAAGAAATTCACAAAACAATGAAATAAATAAGAAATAAATTGCGATACGGCAAATATTTTTGTGGATAATTGTTAGAAATGTCAGAAAGAATATTTTCACCAAAAATTAGCATTTTACTAAATAGTGAGTTATAGGTAAAAAAATAATTTTATACAATAATTTGCATAATTAATTACTTAAAAAATGGAAAAATATAATTTTTGAAAATTTAACTAAGCAGTCTCGTAGCTTACATCCAACTCTATGTGCATGCAAATTATCACCGGGACCGCGCAATCTGCGGCCGAGATCTGAAGGGGGGGTCAAATTGACCCCCCCCCCAGTAAAAACCTGGTCTGAAATAGCCCAGTTAAAATAGGGTTAATACAGGGAGCACCCAGTTCCCGTTGACAACGGGTTCGAGTAAGCTCACAAAATACTAACCAGTATTCATGGAAGTCAAATGTGATGTAGGTGAGTTTGGGGCTGTCATACAACAGGACATGCTTCATGAAAGCTGAGCCGACAATAGCTTCTCTGCCAGCCTGTTCAATAAGACTGATGATGGCCACATGGCGATACCGCTTCAAGTCTTCCTCAAAGTGCGTTTTGAAAGCCTCTTGGGTTTCATCATCGTCTGGTAGAAAACAAAACAAAAAATCATCAGAGTAGGTGAGTTGGTTCTGTCAGTGAAGCGTCCACCTGTCGAACCGAAGATCATGGGTTCGAGTCCATCCCAGGCGGATGGCTGATGAAGCCTGCATTGTGTGTTAACGTACCCCTCCCCTGTTCCAAAGATACAGGCTATGTTTCTGTGGAAAAAACTCGGTCCCTCGGATAGGACGTTAAATGGAGGCCCATGGAGAGGAGAGTCAACACCTTTGCATGTTAAGAACCCAGTGCCCTTCTAGAAGAAGAGTAGGGGAAAACCCTGGTGTAGTGGTACGCCTGCACATCCCAATTAATAACAGTGGGAGGAGAAACCCCGAGGGTCACAGTGATTAAGGTTTTACTTTTCCTCTCCAAGGCCTAGGTGAGTAATTTTAGTTATTGTAGGTACTTTACTTGAAGGTGTTCTGAATTTTCATTATGTACATAAAAGCCAGTATTCATTGAAGTATATATACAAACAACAGTCCTTGTTTGAGCCCTGTCTAATATGCTTTTCATTTACTCCTTTTTTTTTTGAGAATGGCAGGAATACAAACATTTGATGTTCCATATAAGTCAGTAGATGTAAATCAAACCAGATTTAATTTAGTCTTTTGTTATGACTACGAGCCATGGTCACTAAGAATCTTCCAAGAAATGATCAATCTCTATAATATCAATCATATTTTGATAAAGGATGAAGGCAAAGATTTCAGACACATTGGCCTTAAAAATATGATATGTCACAGATTTATTATCAAGCAGAATGAGACCCATTCATGACAGGAAATATATGAAGCCTTTATTTGATCAGCTTCTTCTCTTCAAACTGGCAACACCAGTAATTTACTTATACTGCTGCATTTTTCTTATAAAAAGTCATGTATCTGTTTAAACAAATACAAATTGACAAGAAGTATGCTGGGAAGTTAAAAGGTTGTCAATTTAAGAGTGATTCTTAACTTTCAATCACATTGCTATTTTAAGGATTTTAGCACTTATTTTTCTTTAAAAAAAAATTAAGCATCAAACGACAAATACTGATGCTCCCAAAATGAACTCACTACATTATGTGTAACATTTTTTGCCCTTTCTGCTCATGTATTTGTTTTGGTTTTTAGGGCTTCTGCATCAAAAGTTAACGGGGAAAACCACAAAATATGGACACTCTGTCACAACGGTTTAAGCAACCTACCTCTATCAATCCTAGGTGGGGGCTTGTACTTGATACCTGGCTGGCTCCAGAAGACCGGTACTGACCCTCGTACCTGGACGAAGGACACCGAGTGTTCTGCCGTCTGCAAAATCTGCTCTGTCTCCACGTAGTTTGCACACGCCCCGCTCTCGTCTATCCCCCTTCTCCTGTACCGGGTTCCTATGATATGCACAAAAGGAAGAACAATTTGTTGTACTTTCTTCCATCTAGGTTATTTGTTTGATGGTTCATTATACCTCAATGTATAGAAAAGCTAAATGTATATGAGGGTTTTACCATCTGTAGGATCTGCACCGTCTCCATACCCCAATCTCGTCTATGCCCCTTATCCTGTATCTGGTTCCTGTGCCTAAAACAAAATACCTGTTAAACCAAATCCTATTTGAACAGCTATGAAATTCAGAATACCTGGCTTTCTTTTAAAAAAAGGGTAAGTCCACACTGTTTCAATAAAAGGAGATAAATTTGAACAGCATTTCAAAAAAGAAATGAGCAAAATCAGTCAAAGAATAAGATAATTACACTCAATTACATTTTCTAGTAAATTACTCTCGGCTCTGCAAATTGGCAACACTGATGACATCATATGCGAGCAGCTCTCCATTTACTTTGTACATGAAATTTCACATTTTCTCAATTTTCTTGGAAGTTACACATTTTCTATAGTCAATGTATGTTCAGAAGAATAGCTTTTCACATAACATACTTTGACTATGGGGTAAAAAAATGTGTAACTTCCAAGAAAATTGAGAAAATGTGAAATTTCATGTACAAAGTGAATGGAGACCTGCTCGCATATGATATCATCAGTGTTGCCAATTTGCAGAGCCAAGAGTAATTTAATAGAAAATGTAAATGAGTGTAATTTTCTTAATCTTTGACCGATTTTGCTCATTTCTTTTATAAAATGCTGTTCAAATTTAACTCCTTTCATTGAAACAGTGAAACTTCTAGGGTGGACTTACCCTTTAACCCATTCGTGACAGGAATTATTTAAAGCCTAATTTGATCAGCTTTTATTCTTCAAATTGGCAACACCAACATTTTTATTTTATTGCTACATTTTTCTTATAAAACGTCATGTATCTGAAATGAATATAATGACAGAAATTATGATGAGAAGTCAAAAAGTTGCCAATTTGCAGGGGAAAATGGTGATTTTAAACCTTCTATCACATTGCCAATTTAAGGATTTTAATGCATATTTTCCTTTAAAAATTTTCAACATCAAACACCGAATATTGATGCAACCAAAATGGGCACAGTCTGTGTAGAAATTTTTACTCTTTCTGCTCATGTATTTGGTATGATTTTTAGGGCTTTGCATCAAAAGATATTTAGCCAAACCACAAAATGTGGACCTCTGTCACAAATGGGTTAAGGGTCCTATTGTATTACATGTACACTGTAGTTAGTTTTGAATCCAGGACATCTTGTTTCGAAGACTTCATTTGTCCATTTAGCCTACCTCCCTTTTATGTCCAATGGTTACCAGGAGAGTGAATCTTCGCACAGACAGGTATGGTTATCATGCTCTCATCTTTCTTTGAGTGAGTGGAATGAGGAGGGGTGGAAGTGGGTGGGGGGGGGGGGGGACTTGTCAGCTGAAGAACTATGATACTGAATGTAAGCTATTCTCTTTTCCCTTATGGTCTCTGTGTCTTTCTTTTATGTGTATTCCAATCTTTTTTTTTTTTTTTTTTTTTTTTTAAGGTGACTTCCACTTAAGTCGTACAAAATTTAAATTTATTTTTGTTCTCCCTGAGACTAAAAACCCTTAAAAAAAGGGTCTGAGATTTTACCTGCTCTGAACTTGCTTCTTCTTGAGATGAGCATGAGGTTGAACTTGATGTCCGCATCGTCACTATCTGCACCACTGCCTCCGCTATGGGCCCCTTCCTCTGGCGCAAACGACATGCGACATTCCCTGATCTGAACGCACCCTTGGACGATGGGGATGATCCACGGTCTGGCCAGCTCTTTGTTCTGAAGGCAAGACAAAACATGGATATACAGCATTAACTGACCAAAGAATTTGCTGGTGCAATCAAGACCTTCCACCCTTAATGATGGGGATGACCGATAATTTCTCAAGCTCATTCTTCTGTATGGAAGATGAATATGAAATACAGCCATTGATCATACAGCCATTTCCAAACTAGCAAATGATCATACATACAGACCTCCCAACTCAAGAAAAACAGGGACGATTTTGCTCAAAATTAGGAAAGAAGCAGCATTTCTCATAGGAGTGTGTAGTAAATTCATCAGGAAAAATAGGAAAATCATATCGAAACAAGAGCTTGGAATGGTCAAAATTCAGATTCTTTCCTCCAAATTCAGAATGGTCAGGAGGTCTGTACATATCTATAGTATCCATAACAGAGGTTCCCCAGTGCTGAACCGAATACTATGAATTCAAAGACCAGCGTCTTAGACATGATGCCTTAACAGTAGACAGTGTCAAGTTAGTGTTGAGTGGGAATGGAAATAAATCACCCATATTTGTATGTGTACATTGACTTGTAGTGTCATTGTGGAATTAGGGGTATATGTGGCAATAAAAATTCTTGCACATTTCATTTAAAATATGCATATAAAGTAGTTCAGTCTCATACAGGCAATGAAACTTTCTTGTCTCATATGATAATGCTTTTCAATGCGGATGATTTCCAGTTGCAATATTAACTTTTCTGTAATAATTAAAGGCTGTCCCAACTAAAACCTCATAATGTATGAGTATGCCATGCATTAAGTACTGTACTCTTAAAGGGGGTACAGTATCTAATGATGAAACAATGTTAGTTCATTTAAAAGAGCATGATTTTTTTTAGCAGAAAATCATCTGCCTAAAGTTTTTGAAAAGTCGTGTTGCCAAGGAAACCCTCAGATGTGGTAAGATTTCGGGATATTTTTGACCCCTCAGCTGTGACCCAGTTTGAACTGGGTACCCACTTTGACGTCAAAAGGACGTCAAAGTGAGTACCTTGTCACGCAATTCTAGCAAAATGCGCGCAAGGTATAATACATACATGTATTGTACATTCTAGCGCACAGCACAACTACAATGCGTGAAGCTGGGTACCCACTTTTACATCATACCTTATACTCAATTCTTTTGGTCAACATCTTGACTTTTTATGAGAAAATTAGCCAAAATGCATTGATTTCGAATGAAAATCATCCAATTTTTAATGTTATTCTTCTTAGAATTCTATTCTCGATCATATATCAAAAAAAAAATTTACCATTGTGTAATCACTTTAAGGGAAGAGATGAATGATGCACATTCATTATATCCCCGCACAATGGTTGCACTTTATATGTGCATTATCACGGATATAGTCTCTGAATCTAATAAAATTTATTGTTTCTTGATCAGACATACCAGAAGATAGTTAACCTCGATGGTCTAAATGGAACCAATAAAAACAATACTGTGAGAAGTACAATACACTCAAGGTGGCTATTAATAAAAAAAAAAATTAATAATAATAATAAAAAAACTAATAAAAATATGTATTACCCTAAGTTTCACTTTCAGTATACACCATCCTCAAACACATTATAAGTTTTTAAGAAAAGTTAGTATGTTTATTTACCTGAAGTTTAATGAATGTGCTGTCAATGAGAAGACAAAGGACTAGGATTCCTAAAATATATTTTTCAAACTCCTTAGTATCTAGCAAGTATCTAGCAATTACATGTAGGAAAGTTCTGAGAGTTTTCACAAACTGTGGGAGAAATATGAAGTGGGTGTATATAGATCTACCACAGGCATGCGTTTCTTCTATTCATAAAAGTTTAATATCATCATGAATGCACTGTACATGTGCATACAATGAAGAAGCAAGAATGTCGGGAATGAAACCATCTAGTAATTATCGGAGCTTTCAAACAATGCAGAAGAATAATATAGTGTCTGTTGTGGACAGAAGGCCTTAATTCTACAGAGGCGATCAGTGTGAATGTTCATAATGCATACATGTACACATGAAAATAATCAGGGACTTTGAGAGTGTTTATACATGTAAAAGAACCCTGAGAGTGGCAATTAAGTGTAGACAGGATGCCTTTTTCTTAGAGGTTATCATTATGAATGTAAAGCAGAGTAGTGCAGTGTGCGGAGTAGTTCAGTGTACTGTGGTGCTGTAATAATTTAATGTAGTGAAGTGTAGTGTAGTGTGATGTGGTTGGTGTGATGTGGCTGGTGTGGTGTGGTGTGGCATCTTGTAGTGTAGTGCAGTGTAGTGTAGTGTAGTGCAGTGCAGTGTAGTATAGTGTCTTGTAGAGTAGTGTAGTGTAGTGTAGTGTAGTGCAGTGCAGTGTCTTGTCTTACAATGTAGTGTAATGTAGTGCAGTGTCTTGTAGAGTAGTGTAGTGTAGTGTAGTGTAGTGTAGTGCAGTGCAGTGTATTGTCTTGTCTTGTAGTGTAGTGTAGTGTCTTGTAGTGTAGAGTAGTGCAGCGTAGTGTAGTGCAGTATAGTGTAGTATAGCACAGTGAAGTGAAGTGAAGTGAAGTGTAGTGTAGTGTCTTGTACAGTTACTGTAGAGTAGTGTAGTGTAGTGTACACGTAGTGTAGTGTATTGTCTTGTAGTTTAGTGTAGTGTAGTGTCTTGCAGTGTAGTGTAGTGTAGTGTAATGTAATGCAGTGTAGTGTACTGTATTATAGTGTAGTGTAACATAGTGAAGTGTAGTGTAGTGTAGTGTCTTGTAGTGTAGTGTAGTGCAGTGTAGTGTCTTGTCTTGTAGTGTAGTGTAATGTAGTGCAGTGTCTTGTAGAGTAGTGTAGTGTAGTGTAGTGCAGTGTAGTGTAGTGTAGTGTATTGTCTTGTCTTGTAGTGTAGTGTAGTGTCTTGAAGTGTAGTGTAATGCAGTGTAGTGTAGTGTCAGCCACAGGTCCAGGATTTGGAAATAGAGGGGGCGCAAATGGAAAATTTGAAAATAGAGGGGGTGCAGACGACAATTTTCTTGGATATATCTTTATTAACATGTACATGTACATGTATGTTCAATGTGTGATTCTCAAAAAAATAGAGGGAGCGTGTGCCTCTTGCGCCCCCGCCTGGATTAGCGACTGAGTGTAGTGTAGTGTAGTGTAGTGTAGTGTAGTGTAGTGTAGACTGCTGTAATGCTGTGAATAAGCCTAGATGTGGCCCTTGAGTTTTCAATGTGAATGATGAGAAGTGTAGAGTACCGTAGAAGTACATGTAGGTATCAATATTATCAGCACCTAGCAATCTTGAGACTTTTTCAAGAGGTCTATGTATCATCATCACCTGACAGAGGAATGTCATGCTAGACTGTAATTAATTAATTTCCTTGAGGATCAATGACATCCTGAGTCAATCAGTTCGAATCTCATCATTTCCATCGCTTAATCCACTCACTGTGTGTCCTTATTCTCAAAGTCAGTGGGAGCATATTGCGATAAACCTCCTCATAAACTGTCTTTGCCTTTGACTTCTACCGGTATGTCCATTTCTTAAAATACAAACATTTTCAAATTTCGCATGTTTTTTTAGACAGAGGAGCGCAGAATTGCGTCAGGAAAGGCCTTTTATACAGCATGTTTCGTTACTGAAACGCATCAATGAGATTCCCTTAAACACTGCACTATGAAATGCCATCCCGACACAATTCTACTCTCATCGTTGGACAAAAACATGGAAATGTCTGTATTTTAAAATACGGGCACAGAATCAAAATTACTTTGCCAAATTTAGAGATCTTGGTATGATTCTCTTCAGCAGAAGATCCTTTACCCAAAAAATTACATACTTTTTGAAGGTAAAGTACTGAAAATCCGCTGTTCTGATTTTTCTGGGACACCTGGTATATTTTCTTGGGGGGGGGGGGGCGGTATTTCAAATGTACCAGCTGCACACAAATCATTTCTTCAGGTAATTGTATGCTTTAATTTTGCCAGTTGCCAACCACATATACACTGTTTGTTGGGATAGAGAGCTACATGTATGGTTGCAGTCAGGGTTTAAGTCGAGAATTCAGTTAATGCAGGACATGGACTGTGAATCAGTGACTGTAGCATGTTCTTGTTGGTGGAACTCAGATGATCACCTTGGCTTCCAAGATATCCTGCAGCATGTGTTGATTCCAGAAAAACCTATCATCATAGCCTGCATCTTTGTTGGTGTGTTGTCTTTGGATGGAGTTGGTCAGGTCACCGGTGGGACTGTAGTAAAACCAGTCTGGCAGGAGAGAGAGAAAAAAAAACCAAAACATAAACAAATTTGCCATTTTATCTCAAGATGCATACACATATATTTGTATTATATTATGATTTCTTTGTAAAACTGAAACAAAGTTTCTTTGTAATACTGTAGCATTTTAGTGAATCTAAAGACACTGTGGGTATCTCTCAAGATGGGTGTACCTCTAAACCCATTCCTTACTGGAACCGGGTGGTCCCTGTAACAAGCTCTATGGGAATATGAGATATCACTAGTCAATAAGTTTAATTAATTTGTCATTATGATTGCTATTATTAATACTGGTACTACATTGTGCATATAACTGATCTCACTATTTTCTTCCTCAATAAGTAGTCAGTCATATAAAGAATCTACCAATGAGATGCTACAGTCTTTGCCTTGAGCATTTCAGACAGCAGAGATTCAAACTTCCATATGTTCTGCAACAAAACACAGTTTACATACATGTACATATCATTTCTTACATCTATAGAGCAAATAACAATCCCGTCAGAGAAATCTCTTTTCCCTATTGATGCTTGATTTTCTGATTTGCTAAAAAACACGACCTAAGGTCACACTCAGGACAAACGACATGTACACGTAAGGGATCCCACTATACATGTACCTCAAATAAAAACACAATCATGGTCTACATGACAACATCACAGTCTATGTGGTTTACACTGTGACTGTATGTCCTTTATTGACTGGGTCAGTACCTATAATTGCCCCAAATGAGCTCTGAATACCGATTTCCTCACCTATGGCTATGATAGCGGGAAAATTGTCAAATTAAATTCTGCAGCAGGTAAATATAAAATGGTCAGAATTCACAAAGGAGGTTTATTTCAAAACATGGGGTACACTTCCACTATGGACTGAAATATTGGGCATGAATACGGGTACTGTAAATATATTTCCCGGGGGGTCACTTCCATTGAAGAGTGGACAGCATCCGCGAGAAAAAAAATGCGGAAAAAAAATGCGGAAAAAGGGTATTTTTTCAGGGGTAGGCACGGATCACGCGGAACGCGAACAGAGTGTCAAAAACGCCCAAAAATGAAAAAAGCCTCCTAAATCACGATAATCTAAAAAGGGTATGTAATTTGCACTGATTGCGGGACCGACTGTAACAAGACCCGTGAACGGAAATTCCTATAACTCCTGTGTAAAATATAATGATACAGTAAATTATCTCGAGATAAAAATGGCTCCAAACTTTCAATGGACCCAACTATCACTCTCAAGGTATGAAAATGGGAATATCCTCGTTTCGGGTATGAACATCCTAACAATTAATGAAATCCCTGTTTAGGGTGTGCAAATCTGGGACATCTGTAAAAATTCTGTGTTTAGGGTGTCCTAGCAACCTGCCCTTCAATCCTCATTTAGGGTGCTTTTTTAAGGACGATTCTCGCAGATGCTGTCCACTCTTCAATGGAAGTGACCCCCCCCCCCCCCGGGATATATTTCTAAACTTTATACATTACTGTCCACCCATTGGACGCTCAATCCCATTGGACTAAGAGCTACAATGTTCATGTAGAGGACTATGTACACTTTACTTTAACCACGGTTCAAATACAAACTTTTAAAAGTGAGTTCCGGCCGTTGAATGATAGCACATGAAGTTGTCTTGGGGAGGGGGAGGAAAGCATTTCAATCCTTTTAAGGACTTATGAAATAAGCAATGCTACTATTTAAGGGCCACTGGGGCATATCCATAAAATCCAGTCCAAACTGTACGGTGACCCTGAAGTACGCTCGACAACAGGTCATGTGCGACGTGAATTTTGCATCCCGGGTCATGAATTTCGCATCCCAGGTCATGAATTTCACATCCCAGGTCCTGAACTTCACGTCACGAGTCCTGAATTTCGCATCCCAGGTCATGAATGTCACATCCGGGGTCCTGAACTTCGCATCACGGGTCATGAATTTCGTGTCTGGGATGCAAAGTTCGCGACTGGGGCGCAAAGTTGGCTGCGAAATTCACGTCACACATGACCTGTTGTCGAGCGTACTTCAGGGCCACCATAGTCAATGACCCCAATAAGCATCAGAATTATATCCTACCATTCTAGTTCACATACAATCAATTCTCCATATCGCAAATACGAGATTCAACAGTAGAGAGCGACATTTTCTGCATACCACGGGTCAGCACATGCGCAGATACAAATCCAGTACCGACGATTTGTTAAGATTTCTTCCGGCTTCCATGGAAAATGTACAGCCAGGTTAACAAATCCCTCATTTGACAAAAATATTGTTCAGGTTTCATAAATTCTCCTGATAATTTTATTAGATCTATGCAGGTAGCACTAGAATTTGTTGCTTGCATTTCCTGCACTCAAAAACTACAATTTTTATGGGACTTGTTAAGACCCGACCCATTATGTTTGTATGGAAACCGGAAGTGCCCGTGTCTGCACCGTGTGTGGGAAATATCACCCTCTACTGCTGAATATCATATTTACAATAGGGAGAATTGGTGATAAGAGAAGTATTACTTTCATATCATCTTACATGTACATACGGCTGTGATGGATTGGAATAAAAGCCTTGAAAAGGATATTGAAAGTGATACTGTACTCTCAGCATGTACATGTATATGCATGTGTTTGTTCCTTCATAACCCTTTGGCATATTGGTCATATTTCCTTGAATCTGACCCTCCCACTTGTAAGAAGAAAGGCTGAACACCAAATGAAGTATATAGTGCATAAAATGTGTCACTACGATATTGTATTCGATGACTGGTCGTAGGATAAAAAGCTTTGAAAGAAATGCTTATGTCAAAAGAGATTTACTATTTCATACATGCAATACATGTATAATCTTAACAGATTTTCCAGATGTCTGAATTTGACCCTTCCACAGGTAAACACCAGAAGAAGCATGTAATACAGAACATGACCATTAACAAGAGAGGAATCATTGTTGTATCACATTACATGTCTCAAAAATGCATGGAAAAAAGCTCTGAAAGAATAATGAAAGACATGACACCATTAGCATTTTCATCATCTTTCGAAAACCCTCTTAAATCATATCATTTTTTATTCCTGGAAGTTTACCCCCCCCCCCCCCACTTGTAAATAGTTGAATATAAAATGCAGTGAGTCAAACGAGGAGTATCATTTTTGCATCATCTTTAGATTTTGCATAACTTTTCTTTTTTTCTTTCTTTTCCTCCTCCGAGGTACTTTATTTCAATATATCCTTTAACAACGTTTCATGAAATCTGAAGACAATATTTACAAAATTTGTCAAATGATGAAAAAAAAAATCAACAATATAGACATGAGATAAAGTAACAGGAAGAAGGAGCTAGAACAAAAAACATCTCAAGATTTCTTAATACCGGTATGTCTTTCTGGTTTTTGTATTTCCACTTAACATAAAACATGAAACAAGAAATTTTGCATAAGTTAATCATACATTCAGGTTCTGGATTTACATTTACATACTGAAAGAAGTACTTATTGCAGGTACCAAAAGGGGTACTTACTGTGAAAGTGGTGTATGTCTAACTTTCATTATTTTTTTGTTTTTGTTTTACTGTAGTATCATTACCTCTCAGAGATTATCAATATGTTTTAACTACCTTTTTTCTTTCTTTCTTTAACCTTTAATTCATTTTCACCCGTAGGAGATTCCTAGCTTTTGCTATAATGTTATAACTACAAATTACTTATTTCTTATGAAAAGAATGTTTAGGTATCTATTAATTTTGGCAATATCATTATACAGTTGGTCCATATACATGTATTTTGTTTTGTCCCTTCATGTTTTTGTTTGCATTTTGTTGCTATGTTTCAAAATTTTGATGTCTATTATTCCTTCATGTATTACATGTATGTTGTACAGTATAGGGGCATTAGATAATTAAAGGCGACATTGTGGCGCCACAAAATCCCCGCAACATTTTTGGTACAAGTCAGTGGGGTATGAGGCGAAAAAAAATTGTTGCAGAGGCAGGACACAATTTTTTTGCTGCCTGGCTGCAAAAAAAAAATGCACACCAATCAAATTCCTAAAAAGTTAGCATAAAATATGTTGTCATGAGATTGTCTGTGCAAGTTTTGACAAAGTTCTCTTTTATTTGAGAGTTGATGCCTTCATGCGCTATCATTAACATAAGTGGCGCCACAATGTTGCACCATATCTGAACACTAAAAATGTGTGGTGCCACAATGTCACTTCATGTTCTGAACACCCTTTATATGTGTTTTCATGCGGGGCCCTGGAGTACAACAGTGTTTTAACCACTGACTAGGTTACCAGGAGTAAATAAGGTAAAATAAAATAACACTCCTACACATTCATCTTTTTTTTTTTCCTGATTCTTTGAATTGGACCCTCCCACAAGTGAGAATAAAGGTTGAACAGTAAAAATGAAATGAGTCACGCCAAACATGATCACAGAAAAGACAACATGTCCCAATTCATGTCATTCAGGAATGAATTAGGATGAATAATTACTGAACATCATTTATTATCACTCTGTATCTTTCTATTACCTTCCAGAATAATTTCTCTGTATCTTTCCAATACAGTGTTTCGTGATTCTTTGAATTTGAGCCTCAACATTGACCCTGCCAGATGTACATGTAAGAATCAAGGTTACACTTCCAATGACGTCTGTTACACAGAACATGCTTATAAAAATACCTGTTGTTTTGGCATATTGTCAAAGGTTATTTTTGCTCGATTTTTCCCCCCAAACTCATGGGGTAACCATCAGGGTGATTACCAACAACGCCCCTTAAGAACTTTCATGGAAGCTCTCAGGCAGAGTATGCATAAAATAAATGTGATATTGACATAAGTTTTCCAATATAAGGCAAACCATCTGCCTGATGAGATGAATGAGCTACAAGTTTCTGAGAAAAGCAATACAATGGAATTGTAAGGGGTTAGGATATATACTGACTTTTGAGCTGTAGGAAAAAGTTTGAATTACATGTATGGCTGAAGTGAAAATTTTAGGAGACTTGAAGGGAATTTTCATGATTGCTGAATGTACATGTAAAGTATACTGAAAAGAAGAATTTTAAAGAATCAGCATTGTTATTAGCCTGTTAGTGTTATAAATTTTACAGTCAGCATTAATTCAGATTCAGCAGGACTCACAGTCAAATTGTCAACTCTGAGAGTGACATTGTGCTCAACCCATAGAGGTACAGTGTCTCCTTTAGGAGATGCTTTGGTAGTATCTGCTGATCCAGAATGCTGGACATTACACACTCTACATGAGTAGAAAGAGAACAATTCACTGAAAGCTTTGAGGCCATTCCCAATGCAGTATGTTGCTGCGTTTTCGAATTAGAGCAGTTTGAATGTAATCATTAAACTCTTTAAATTGGCAGTTTCAGCTTAAATTTTGCAATTATAATAATTCATTTTGGCTTATGTTATATCTATATTTATTTTTTCAAATTATGTAAGAGTGGAAAAAAATAATATCTGTTGCCAATTTGAGGATTTAAGATGATCAATTTAGACCTCTTAAAAGCTCTGTACTTCTATGGGTTAAAGAACTACTTTAGAATAAAATCTGTGTATCTACAGGTGTACATGTACGTACAGTACTTTTAAAAGCATGGGTAAACTGAATTTTCAGTGTATAATACTTCAATCCAGCAGATATACATGTTTTTTTTTTCTATTTTTCATATGCTTCATCATGGTATCTTGAGCACAAAATCATACATGCAGGCTCTTACTTCTGAAAATAAGATATTCATAGAAAGAAATTTAAAAAATCATAACATTTCATGGCCAAAATAAACAGCAACACAAAAAATACAATCCACATGAAAACTAGACACATAATATATTTTTTTTAAAACCCTTCCTCCTTCAACTTCAACATAACTAACAAAAGGAGAGAATGCATGGCAGGCAAGTGAAATTGAAAAATCTAATCTAGAAAATGCCACATGTATCTACCCTTGATTAAAATGATATGAATTATTGATGCTGCTGCCGAATGATCATTTCTGTTGCCCTTTCAACCAGGAAGGCAATAAAAACTGGGCCTAGTACTGGCTTACTCCATCAACCGCCTAATGCTTTCGGGAGAACTCACCAGTAACGATAAGAAAAAATCTGCAGACAACAACAATTTCTGTCACTTAAAGCACAGTGGACACTACCAAATCAAATCTTTTCTGAATGGATGTACCTAACATTGAGAGAGTTATTATATTTATTTATTTGCTTGCAAAGGGCCTTAGAAAATCATGAGAATATAGGAATATAGATCACAAGGCAATTCCATCAAGACAAACATTTCTGTTGAGGTAGATTCATACTGTAAAATGTATGACCTTAATTTTCAATGTATCTCCACATAAAAAGGGGGTAATTTGGGAATGTTTTATCCTGGATTACAATTAAAACTACATACAGTACACCCTAAGCTTCTTAGATATGAATAAGCGACAAATTCAAAATTTGATTCAAAAATCTAAATCTAATAAAATTAGAATTCATCCTTATTGATTTGAATTTCTTAATCTAATTTTGGATTCGTCCCTAATCAAAATCTCTTAGAATAATTCCTAATCTATGAAATTTAGAATAATATCATTATTGTCAGGGCCTTTATTCCATCTGCTGTCTAAAACAAACCATGACTCTCTCAATATAAACTTCATTTCTGCTCAAGGGAATATGATGAGGACAGGAGCAATATCTTCGATGAGACGAGTTTGTCCAACTTGATTAAAGTCAGGCTGTTTCTTTGCCATGAAAACATGCCTCCTTGCACAATGAAGATGGGATGTGTTTACCCAGAAACGAGGCTATTTACTGTGTGAATTGCTACCCGAGCATCTCTCTCTCTGGAGCTCAGACCAAATGGGAAAACGCCCCTCGTTATAAATTCGAGCACTCGAATTAAGCATCTCCAACAGTCGAGTGGCTCATGAAACGCGTGTACGAGGTAGGAACACGTCTCATTATGGTTGGAAGAACTGAATTAGAAAACAGACTGCCATGTTCATGTGGGAAACACCCCTCATAATGCTGGGAACATTAATGACAAATCCAGAACAGAATGACACATGCAAGCACAGTAAAATGGAGGATAGGTGCTAATAATCAGGGATTTAGTTTTGGCACTGAAAATTGAACCAAAAAGATACAATAAACCACCGCAATCTCCTCCTGTGGATCCTATAAGCCTTTGGACAAGAAATAAATTACATGCTTAAAGGCAACCAAAACCCTGGGAAAAAATCAATTTCAATGAAAAGAGAGGATAGAGAGAAGCAATTTTTTAAAAAAAGTTCCATCAAAATTGGTTACAGAATGAGAAACTTACATGGGTAAATATGAAAGTTTGAAAAGTCTCAATTTACTTTCTATGGCAATCCTCAAATTGGCAATGTTGCTTCAAAAGTTAACTCTCAATAGGTTTTGTACACAAAATTTCATATTTTCTCTATTATCTCTCAAGATGCAGCTTGTCTCTTTGTGAACTCAACATACATATATGTTGTGCTGAATACATTTTCCATGATAAACATGTATTTTGAGCTAAGAAGGAGACAAGCTGCACCTTGAGAGATAATAGAGAAAATATGAAATTTCGCATACAAAGCATATAGAAAATTGTCCACAAAAACCTGTCATTTTGAATCAACATTGCCAATTTGTGGATTGCCACAGAAAATAAATCAAGACTACTTTTGTAACTTTCTCATTTCATAACCGATTTTGATGGAAGTTTTTTTTAATTGCTTCTCTCTATCCTCTATTTTCATCAAAATTGATTTCCCCCAGGGTTTTGGTTTCATTTAATCTCCTTTTAACATATTATGTAAAAACTTTAGTTCCATCCTCAGGCCCCTCACCCACCTTTAAGAAAAATGACCCAATTTCATATTAGACGATGGAGATTGTAAACAATCAATCACTACCCTCTACCTCCCCCCCCCCCCCCAAAAAAAAAAAAAAAAAAAATGGGGAATCAGTGACAGCAAATTTATGAACAATTTATGAAGAAGTTGACTGCTTCTAAAGTAATAAATTAAATCAACAAATATGTGGATTCTGTTAAGCCTTAGCACTGGCAATTACATTTACATGTTTAAGCAGTTAAGCTGGTGTTTGTGGTGACTTTTTTCATTATTCATATCATCTAGCATGATCAGATGCTATGCTAAAAGGGTAGGAGTTCATGCCCTTATGGTCCTCAACAGATGGTATTCACATCGCTGTATCAATAATACATTCATGCAATATCATAATGCATATACATTAAAGGGGGGACCCAATGCTGAAACAATGTTAGTTCATTTAAAAGAGCATGATTTTATTAGCAGAAAATCATCTGTCTAAAGCTTTTTAAAAAGTCCTGTTGCCAAGGAAACCCCCAAATGTGGTAAGATTTCAGGATATTTTTGACCCCTCAGCTGTGACCCAGTTTCAACTGGGAAACCAATTTGACGTCATTTTGACGTCAAAGTGGGTACCTCATACTCAATTTTTTTTGGTCAGCTCATAACTTTTCATGAGAAAATTAGCCAAAATGCATTGATTTCGACTGAAAATCATCATATTTTGAATGTCATTCTTCTAAGAATTCTATTCTCGATCATATATCAAAATTTTGTTTGCCATTGTGTTATCACTTCAACCTGTGTACATACACAGGGAGAGGTCTAAACTGTCTACATGTACATCAGCTACATGTAGTTGTGCCAGTATTGCCATAGATACATGTAAAAAGGGAATAAGTTCATGCCCTTATGGCTCTCGGCAACAGACATGATGGCCCTAGTTTAATAATGTTCCATGGCATCCACGAAGCCGGGGGCGATGAGGGCGGTCACCCCCACCCACTCAAAACAAAGCCAAACTTGAGCGAGAAGAGAAAAAGGGTGATGGAGAATGCAAAAACAGAAGGAACAGACACGCAATGATCACTGATGTAAAGAAACCTCCAAACTTTCACGCATTGCGCTGCGCCCTCCCTCTTCCTGCACCCTCTGCCCCTAGGCGCACTTAAATGTAACTTGCACACTACCGCCCCCCTAAAATGAAATCTTGGCTACGCCAGTGTACAACTGTATCTATGGTAATTGGATGGTAACAAGATGGTACACTGTAATTTGATAGTACATACTGTCAAATTACTGTGGTATACCATCCAATTGCCATACTGCTGTACTTTTTTTTGCTATAGAGGTCTATCAACAAAATATACAATTGAATTAAACTGAATTGAATCAATTATTAGGATTAATTAGGATCAAACAAAACAGTACATGTATATTAGTGCTACAAATAATCACCGTTGGTGAAGGTGATGGTTAAATTATCACTTCGAAGGCAATCTTGATGTAGCTATCTTTCCGAAGCGAAGGTGAGGAAAGATAGCATGTACAATACATCTAATTCGCCGAGGAAGTGATAGTTTGCCTCATTGTCTGAAACCAAAAGGTGATTATTTGCTTTATACACTCCACATCTGAAACCATTTAGCTTTAAATAAAGAACATAATATTTTCTTTTCTATGAGAAAGAATTTGGTTTAAAAAAAAAAAATGTTTAATTAAGAAAAGAAGTTAACCTCACTCGCGCACTCCTGTTTTAGCGCGTATTTTGTGACGGTGCACAGTACGCGCACGACTTGCCTGGCCTCAGCTGCTCAACAAGTTTAAGCTAATCGTGACGTTACAAAAGAAGCAAAGATGATTTGATGGCAAAAATTGATGGCAAAAAATGATGGCAAAAATTACACAGGGGTCACATAATTTTATTTCGCGCGTACCTCTAAATATTGAAAATGCGTCGTGACTCTATGGACTGAAGTGATCAACGAAACACAAAAACTGCCATCACTGCTTCACTGCAAGGTCACACTTTTTTTTTTTTTATCGGGTGATGATTGATGGCGAATCTACTCTTATCACGTAATTCACTTTTGACCAATCCTACAGCAACATTCTTAGTACTAGTATGTGGAATATAATTTAAAATTTTTCCATAAACAGATTTGCAGAGTATACACAGGGTGAAGTCTCAACCAGTCTGTTCCCTATGCCATTATTGACTCATATTTTTCCATACTGCTCATAAATCTGTTTGCATACACAGGGTGAGGGTCTAACTGTCTGTCTGTTATTCTATTATTGACTAATGGTGATGAATCACATCATATGTATTTGTCATTCAATCAAAAGGTGTCCCAATCGATCAGTTATGTATATATGTCTGGCCATCATACTTGAGTAGAGCTTTTTCAATAAGTGTTTATTCTGCTTTCTTCTCACAAATCTTCAAGTTGGAACAATACCTCCTCTCCCCCCCCCCCCCCTCCATTTGGGTATGTTTCTTGAGAAAACAGTGCTTTGATTTGCACCAAATACACAGGAACATGAAGTCAATGCAAGGTACATAAAATGCTCTCTATAAGAAATGCCATATTATCACATTACATGTGATTTTATTTTTTAATAAGGAAAAATACTGATATCATCATCTCTATTCATGTCTGAATACATCTTGATAGAAAACAAAATTTATTCATTCTTAGAAATTCCACTCCCTAACTGACCCTTCATAAACTTTTTTTTTTCACATTTGTGCAGGACTGTGACTAACATTTAATACAATTAAAGAAGCTAAACTAATACATTAACAGGTTTATCTTTTGCTCTAAAAAGTACAGGAAAACAATAAAAATGGCAGACTGCAAGGACCAAAACTAAGATATCCAACATGATATCCTCCAAGTTAGAATAAAAAAAACTACACTCTACATATACATGTATGTACACTAAAGACCTTCAAGCATCAAGCTTTGCACATTTCATTAATGTCAGGATATGATTTAGCCATTACATTGACATGATGACTCAGCGTCCTGTAATGTGCACAGTGACACCATCAAATCTGATATTTCATTTGCATCAAAAGCTTCAAGTTCTGGGCCCCGCTTCATAAAACTTGTTATCAATAACAAGTTGCAATCACTGTTATAAGCTACTGAAATCCTTGCATCTGATTGGCTGAGAAAAATTTGTCACAGAAATGTGGCAGTTATTGTTAGTGATAACAAGTTTTATGAAACAGCACCATGGGATTATAAAAGAAATCATACTGGGAGGGCATTCTTTAACCCATTGGCTACTGAACTCCCTCATTCCAATGGACGATTTTCGTATTTCCGAAGGTTCGTTATTCCGAAGGTTTGTTATTCCGAAGGTTCGTTATTCCGAAACACGCAAATTGCATATACCCAGATGTTCGTTAGTCCGAAAATAAAAAAGGGTTCATTAATCCGTTCATTTGTGGCATTATTCCGAAGGTTCATTAGTCCGAAAATGAAATAAGGTTCGTTAATCTGAAAATGAAAAAGGTTTCGTTATTCCGAAGGTTCGATAGTCCGAAAATAACTAACGAACGTGAAGTAAGGTGAACGGGAAGTAAAGTGAAGTAAGGTCATTAGTTCGTTAGTTATTTTCGGACTATCGAACCTTCGGAATAACGAAACCTTTTTCATTTTCAGATTAACGAACCTTATTTCATTTTCGGACTAATGAACCTTCAAAATAACGAACCTTATTTCGTTTTGGGACTAACGAACCTTCGGAATAACGAACCTTTTTTCATTTTTGGACTAATCAACCTTCGGAATAACCAACCTAATTTCATTTTCGGACTAACGAACCTTCGGAATAACGAGCCTTCGGACTAACGATTCTTTGGAATAATGAATTTTTGGAATAAATGAACCTTCGAAATAAACGAAACTTCGGAATAACGAAATGTAACTCATTCTAATAGGCTCATTACAAAGACCACCTGATTCCAGCAAGGGGGTACCAATATCCTGATTATATTCATGTATTTGATAACAGGGTCTGATATCACCAAAAAATTAATAAATCTGGGGGGCATTTCAAAAAGCTGTTTGTAAGTTACGCATGCATGACTTTAAGAACCACTTGAATATAAAGTGCCAAATGGGATGCTCAGAGTTTTTCCTGACGTGTTAGCGAAGTGTGACTGTTCTTTCCATAGTTTCAATTAAATTGTGGCAAAAAATATACTTTTCAATAAAATTTTTCATAAATGATAGTAATATTAATCTATGTCTGCATATTCCACCTTCAGCTGATGCGATTGATATGGAATGAGAATCCCATTTGGTCTGCCACATTCAAGTCATTCGTAAAGTCATCCGTAAATTTATGAACAGCTTTAGGAAAAATGCACAATGCAGGTTTTCCACTTCCAACCAATTTCATATTGTACATGTCAATGCACTGAACATGTTCCCGTTAACCCTTTCAAGCACGATGTCATTTCAGTACAACACACAGATTTTCCATATACCCTAGCCTGAGTTATCTTGGGCTCAGTGTTCAACGGGTTAAATGGACCTATTCAGCCTCCTTTAAAATTCATCAATGCAAAGCTTACCGGACTCTGTAAACATGCGATTGAGCTCCTCCAGGATACGCCGCTCAAGTTTCTCTCGCTCCTTCACCTCTTTCTGAAAACAGGAATACGAAATGAAACAGATCAGTGACAGGATGGGTGTACAGCTAGACTGACAAGTAAGCCGTGACACTGGTCAAGGGACTCAAGGGACAAAATTTGTGAAAAGCCGAGTCCAGGGGCGGTATTCTGAAATCTAGAGTGAAGGGACTATAACTGTCGCAACAAATCTACATAACGCCTTTCAGTTTTAGTGTCTTCAGAGAAGAGATCTGTGAAAGGATGGGTATACGATGAAACTCGATATTAAAGCCAGGATACCAGTCAGGAAGCTCAAGGGATGGCCTGTGGAGCACATACATGTAATTCCAGGGGTGGTGTTCCGGCATCTAAAGGGGATTCCCAATGTCATAACAAATGTAAATTCCACCTATTCATTGGAGTCTTTTAAGAATGGCGATGGGCAATTCCGATTTGTGTCCTATACATTAATACCAAACAGTAACAATGGAATTGTGTTATGGAACTGTGAACATAAACTGATGTGAAATTTTATTTCTACTTGATATTTTGACTGATTCATGCTCTCAAATGGTTAGAGCTTGACAGGCATCAGACTAATATCTTGGATGATGTCATTAATGTACAGGACAAAATAGCTTAGAATTTTCCCTTTATGAAATATACAAACATGTATCTATGCACACAACTTCTTTTCAGCTAACTTCCCCTAGAGAATTATATTATATCGATTCCCCTTTAATTGCATATCAACAACTAAAAAAGAAAAAAAACCTGACATCTTTTCTAATGGTCAAATACAGTACATTGCAGGAACCTACACTGTACAAATAAAATCCAAGAATAGCGAGACTGTAGCACAATGATAAATTGTTCTACAGTCTTGTACAATGAAAACAGTATTCAATGTACACATATGTAATGTGTATATTAAATGCTTTTGCGGACGTTTCCTCCTCTCCTCTTCATTTCTGACCTTAAAGTAATGATGTCCTATATGTTTATTTTTCATGATTTTGTGAATTTTTTCAATATTTTTCCTATGTTAAGGGGTCATTTTTGTGCTTTTTCTGATCCTGCCACTATGTGTTTTGTAAATGATTTTTATTTGACTTTTGCAAAATTATTTTAAAGCAGAAAATAAATAAATTGAATTAAATATGTTGTAGAATATTTTTCATAATACCATTCACTACCATGAAGTGGATAAATTGATTGCCGGAGAACCAATAATACTTGGCTCAATTTAAAGTAAAAATTTTCTAACAATAATTCCTACCATATTTCTCTGATGTTGTTGTTTCTTCTTTTTGTGTTTAAGAGTTTTCTTTTCCTTGTTACAAAATGATTTTCTTGATGATTGGCTAAAGCTGATTATGTCTTGCATGGTAATTTGTGCCTCATCTCCACTCATTACTAAGTACATACATGCACATGTATAGAGGAATGACCTATTTTGCACTGCCACAAATTCCTTTGATTCCTCCCTCCGCCTCCAGTTGCATGGCAAATCGACTGAATGAAAAGAAAAAGTGGGAGTTCGTTGGCAGAGTACCGGTAATCAAATACAATCGGAAAACAGCACGGGAGTGATCAGCATGAATGTTGCATCCTTGCGTATAACAGGGGTTGATGGAAATTACATTTACTTTATTAATGCAAAAGCCACTGTGGATAATTCAATTCATACTCGTACAATGTGTATTAGGTATATGCATGTAATGCGTATTTGTGTTATGATGCACAGGTCTAAATATCTATGCTTCTTTGGCAAAACGAAGCAAGTGACATACGAACCAAATGTCAGTTATTAATGTTTTCTCATTTTACATACATGTAATGGGCTCTTCTTCCAGGCCAAATTTTATGCCTAAACACTCATCCTGCTGAGAGATATGTTAGGTAAGACATGACAATATTCCATTGATGTCAGGACAATGACACATTTTGCTCTTTGACAGAAAATGTCACTTTTGTCGCTTGCTTCCTTTTGCCAAAGTACATGTAGGGCAGTATACCGGTAAATGCTTGTTTACAAAAAGCACAGCATGTCTTCATACATGTCATGCCTGTTTAACTTGTTGGATACAATTTGATTTTGGTACAACTAATGAGGAGTTATAGTAAATCCTTGGTACAATACAACTTCTCCACAGACTCCAGCCCAAGTTATATCCTATCTCTGGCTTAAAGGCAATGGCTAACTTTGTGAGCAACTGATTTAAAAATTCTCTAACTAAGATGAAACATATGGATGAGTACTTGTATTTGTACTAAAAAACCTTGAAACCAACCATAATTTGGAATGAAAAATTGTAAGTTAGACGCAAACTGTGATTTTATTATTTTTTGTCTCAAGAGACAATCACTAAGAGGACCACTTTGCTTGAATTTGAAAATGCCGTTATGTGCCTCCCTCCGCATGATACGCAAATACACACAGTACGGTCCGATGAGCCATGCAAGCATGCGCACTCCTTACGTCCGGTCCATGCAACCAACCCTCGTATATTTTTCAAACATTGGTTCATATTTCTAATATTTAAAAATACTCCCCATGAATATCAGAATATTTAAAAATAGTCCCCATGAATATCATATGACTGGTATTTTTACACTATAACCCTTATGTTTATCCCATTTTCAAGTAACAAAATGAGATTTTTTAAAATCCTAACAATGTTAACCAATGTCTTTAATGATGGCTTGAAGTACTATACCCTGTGTCATACTAATTCCATGTAAATTGGAAATTACCTGCTTCTCATCTGATTATTTTCATCATTTTATTGAAGTAACAAATCACTACTGTACTCAGTAATGACAGCCCTCCCATTCACATTTGTCAAGCAAAACAAAATTTTATGTCCTGTGAAAAAAATCCAAGTATTGTACATACATGTACCAGTATCGCTTTTTAGTATACTAGTACATGTACATGTATGTACACGTAGTTTTTAAATCCAGTTTTTCATGCATCATTTAGTATTCATTTTGCTTGTCTGAGCAAAAAACGACTAAACAAACATCCCAGAAAAAAATCATTGGAATCTCAACTAACTTTTACTTTTTGAGGACTGACCAAACTGTACACAACCTCAAATGTAAGATGTACATTTATTCTTCAAGCATAATGTTAAAATCTAGGAAAAATATAAGATTATGTCTTATTGCTGATTAGTATGAAACCATTTTGATCTTTTTTTTCTTCAATGTAAAATGCACACATTATTTGCTGTTTTGTAAAAAGTATGAATTGTAACAAATTTTGTTTCTGATACTTTAAAATTGAATAACATTACACAAAAAATGTTTACCTTTTTGACCTGTGCAACTGACTTGATGCTATTCCATGTCTTGGCCAGTGATTTCTGCTGGCCCTCGGCTGGGGCTAGTATCAAGTTAGCCTTCTGACGGATGCCAAAGTGATGCTTATCACATCTCTGAAATAAGAGAAAAGTGAAAAATGATTCTTGATCAAAGACACAGAAGAAACAAACAAGTTGGTGAGGATTGAGTTTAAAAGCAAGTTTTT
The DNA here is from genome assembly GCA_029962745.1 of Echinometra lucunter. Taxonomy (NCBI): domain Eukaryota; kingdom Metazoa; phylum Echinodermata; class Echinoidea; order Camarodonta; family Echinometridae; genus Echinometra; species Echinometra lucunter. The sequence goes on along the minus strand of CM057159.1, from coordinate 10,703,320 downwards.
GTTTTGGCCAGTGATTTCTGCTGGCCTTCAGCTGGGGCTACTGTCAAGTTCGTTTTCAGTCAAGTACCAATGTGATGCTCATAACGTCTCTGAAAATGAGAAAATAAAAAGAACTCACAAATTTAAACAAAACAGAAAGAAAGGCGTTCAATAGTAAAGATTAGTTTTTTTTATCAACTTTTTTGGGGGGAGGAGAGTCTTGACCAATGATTTCTGCTGGTTCTCAGATGCAGTTAGTATCAAGTTCATCTTCTGATGGATACCAAAGCGATGCTCATTGCTTCTCTGAAAACAAACTAGATGAATCTTCGACCACGCGTGGTCGAACTTTATGCCTCCGCCATTACCAAATCAGAAATAAATGGCACTTCATGTTGATTTATTTTCATATATACAATGACATCTTTGACCTTGACCTTTGACCTTGAGACCCTCAAATCTAATCAGATCACTGTCTCTCACATATGCATACATGTGCTAAGTTTGAGGTTGATCGGTCGAATGGTTGTTGAGTTATTGTGAAAACGAACCATTTCTATGTACATAATGACCTCTAAGAGCTTTGACCTTTGACCTTGTGACCCCCAAATCTAATCAGATCATTGTCCCTTCCATGTGCATACATGAGCCAAGTTTGAAGCCAATCTGTCAAATGGTTCTTAAGTTATCGCGAGAACGAACCATTTTTATGTGTATTATTACCTCTATGACCTTGACCTTTGACCTTGAGACCCCAAAATCTAATCAGATCATTGTCTCTCCCATATGCATACAAGTGCTAAGTTTGAGGTTGATCGGTCAAATGGTTGTTGAGTTATGGTGAAAACGAACCATTTCTATGTACATAATGACCTCTATGACCTTTGACCTTTGACCTTGAGACCCTCAAATCTAATCAGATCACTGTCTCTCACATATGCATACATGTGCTAAGTTTGAGGTTGATCGGTCGAATGGTTGTTGAGTTATTGTGAAAACGAATCATTTCTATGTACATAATGACCTCTAAGAGCTTTGACCTTTGACCTTGTGACCCCCAAATCTAATCAGATCATTGTCCCTTCCATGTGCATACATGAGCCAAGTTTGAAGCCAATCTGTCAAATGGTTCTTAAGTTATCGCGAGAACGAACCATTTTTATGTGTATTATTACCTCTATGACCTTGACCTTTGACCTTGAGACCCCAAAATCTAATCAGATCATTGTCTCTCCCATATGCATACAAGTGCTAAGTTTGAGGTTGATCGGTCAAATGGTTGTTGAGTTATGGTGAAAACGAACCATTTCTATGTACATAATGACCTCTATGACCTTTGACCTTTGACCTTGTGACCCCAAAATCTAATCAGATCATTGTCCCTTCCATGTGCACACATGAGCCAAGTTTGAAGCCAATCTGTCTAATGGTTCTTAAGTTATCGCGAGAACGAGCCATTTTTATGTGTATTATTACCTCTATGACCTTGACCTTGGACCTTGAGACTCCAAAATCTAATCAGATCATTGTCCCTCCCATATGCATACACGAGCCAAGTTTGAAGTTGATCCGTCAAACAGTTCTTAAGTTATCGCGAGAACGAAAACGGGACGGACGGACGGACGACCCGAAAACATAATGCCTCCGGCAACCACCTACGGTGGGCGGAGGCATAAAAAGGAAGGTATTCATATTTAAAACTGAACAGGAAGAAAGAAGTTGGTAAAAAATGAGCTTAAAAACCTTTATCTTTTTTTCTTGGGGGGGGGGGGGAGGAGAGTTGCCCATACAATATTTTAAGATATTGCAATTCTGAGTAAATCTACATACACATGAACTTCAATATATCTATTTACAAAAACAGAGTGAAATTCATGCAAACACATCATTTGGCACTAATCTTCTTATAAATATACTGTCAAGAAACATGATATATTGCGTCAATCACTGTTCATACATATTCATACCTTATCATGAAAACAGAGAAAATCTAATCTAATTAATGAAGGATATCTGTATCAGGCAGTGTTTTCTTTACTAAAAATATCAGATAGTATCTACCTGGATCAACAAAAGAGATACAATGATGTACAAACTGCCTGAAGAATTCATACCCTTGTAGCAGACTTTATGTTTATGTTTCTGTTTACGTTCATTTCCAACAATATTCCAAAGAATAACTGAAAATTAATGGTTTTACTTTTGAAGCATCACGAAGACGCCTTTATAAAACAAAGAAAATAAAAGAAAATTTGTGTTGAATATTTCCTTCTCAATCCTAAATGGGAATGTCCTGAGATTTATGTTTATTTTTATGAGTGCTCTGCGGATGACTGTTATGGGAGATATCGAGCAGTATTTTGAAATTGTATTATTCACAAATTGGAAGAACTGTTTTTATTTCTCTATAACCTTAAAGGTTGTAGCCCATATTTGCAAGGGGCACCCAAGCTGCACAAAAGTTTTACTTTAGATTGCTTTAAGCTACAGAAAAACACTTGTTAAAGTTTTAAATCCCAGTATATTCCCATTTAAGATTGAGAAGGAAATATTCAACACAAATTTTCTTTCATTTTCTTTGTTTTGTAAAGGCATCTTTATGATGTTTCAAGAGTAAAACCATTAATTTTCACTTATTCTTTGGAATATTGTAAATTTGATAACAGGATAGTTTTACATAAATATCTGTCATTTAAAATTATTGGCTTATTTCTCTTCAAATTCTTAAACAATTTTGTGCAAATTTCATCTACTACCTTTAACCCATTCGTGACACGAATTATTTGAAGCCTAATTTGATCAGCTTTTTTTCTTCAAATTGGCAACATCAACATTTTTTATTTTATTGCTACATTTTTCTTATAAAACATCATGTATCTGAAATAAAAATAAATTGACAAATAGTATGATAAGAGGTCAAAAAGTTGCCAATTTGCAGGAGAAAAGAGTGATTTTAAACTTTCTATCACATTGCCAATTATTTAAGGATTTTAATGCTTATTTTCCTTTTGAAAATTTTCAGCATCAAACAACAAATAATGACAAAATCAAAATGGGCACAGTTTGTGTAGAATTTTTTTGCTCTTTCTGCTCATGTATTTGGTATGATTTTTAGAGCTTTGCATCAAAAGTTACTGGGCCAAACCACAAAATGTGGACCTCTGTCATGAATTGGTTAAGGGGGTATCTCACTGTCCTGGAAACTAGTTTGTAACTCAAATCTCCGCTGGTTGCAGAAACGTCTCCACGACGTCTCCTTGGGACTAGCCGGGTCTCCGGGGAGTCGTGTTAGATTTTAGATTTTTTGCAAGACTTTTTTCCAGTCTCCAGCAGGTCTTGGAGACATCTCCGCGACGTCCCAGCAAAGTCTCCATCAGTGAGATACGAGACATGCAAGCTTCGAGTAGGCCCTTGGGAAATTTAACGTACATTGTGCATTTGCAGTACATGTATGTGCATGATTATTCTAAAATATCGGTATTCATATTTGATGAAAGGGTATACTGAAAAACATTATTAAAAAATGAAGAACCGAAACTTCTCTTCATAGCCCTGGTACTTACGACAGCATGCAAAAGAACCCCTTGGATATACATTGTAAATGTACATTACACATTTGCAACGAGACTGAACGTGTGCACGAGTGTTGTGAAATACATTATTCAGAGTTGAAGGACTGTTAATTCTCTTCCTAAACCCTAGGGATATACAGCATTTATGTAGACCCTTGGAAATGGTCTGTGCATTTCAGATATGATGATGGCTAAATTATGCATGTGAATTATTCTCTTGCCTGGAGCTGAATTGGTGTACATGAATGTGCATGTGATATCACTATAAATAGGTGCTGTCGCACCTACATGATCAAGAAAAATACCTGGTATTTTGCAAGTGTGAATCAAAAGTACCTGTAATATCCCTGAAGAAAAATACCTGTAGTGTAGTAGGTACTTTCTCAAATTATGCATATTTTCTCCAAGGTCACAGGGATATTTGCAATGTGAAAGCAAATTACGAGAACTTCTATCCCATCGACACTAGCGTATGAACTGTAATGCACATGGTCATACTAACTACGAGAACTTTCCCGTAGAGGTCTGGTTCAGGGCGGTGTAAATGCACATTCAAAAAATCATCAGGTATTTGGGGGTAATGTTGTAACCCGCAAGTGAAAACCCGAACCGTACCGTCCCGTATAATCCAATAATTTGCAAGCGGGACCCGCTGACCCGTCGGGTTTTAACCCGCAAGTCAATTTATCTTTGAAAAATGAAAATTATTTTTGCAATCCCCACACTATACAGGCTCAAATCAGGAAAATATATGCCAACTACTAACCTAGCCTAGAGTGAACTGAATTTACTTACAATTTGCAAATTCGCCTTTTATTCCGGAGAGAATGTTTTTTTGGGGTGACTTTGTACCACGAAATGGGTCCGCTGTGATCTCGAAATTGAAAGCATTACGCCCATCTAAACAAGATCCCGTCTCACGTAAGAAATGCTTCATTTCGATATCACAAGTAAATCCGTGCGCACACGATAATACGACGTATGTACCGTAAGTTTTAATTTCGCGCGCGCACTTTGGCCGCATCGATAGCTGCTATCGATATCTATTTTTATTTGTTGTTAGATTCCGGTCATCCCAGCTCGCTAATTTCTGATCTATTCTATCTCTTGTGTTTTTGCCGTACACCTTTTCTGCCATATTTTACTTATTGTTTGGGAAGGTTTGTAATTTATTTTATATTCATTTTTAATGTTTTTATTATGTGTCGTTACTTCTCCCTTTTTTCGTATGACGGTCTGCGGGTTTGAGAATGAACTCGGCCCGGCCCGCAGCCCGTGATCGGGGGCATACCGGCAGGTTAACCCGTACCGCAACGGGTGCGGGTTACAACATTATTTGGGGGCCTGAAAAGGTTCTCATAATTTACAGGTATTTTTTCCTGATCGGGTAGGTGTGAAAGCGCCTTTAAGATGCACGCATGCAGTATCATTCTGATTGATAACTGTGCAATGATTTGATGTTTAAAAGTCGACTGGTTTGGCCAATGAGGACAGCTGTGCAGTGCAAGTCTTGAACCTCAAATCTTTGCATCTTCAATCAACAGCTTCAACCATGAGCTTCGACCATTAAAACCACTACACCACTAAACACTTTTTACAAACAAACTTTCTTTTGCCTAGTAGAAGCAAATATGCAGAGAATTAAAACAATAACAATAACAATAACACTAACAATAAACAATAAATTATTCCTAAAAGCCTTTTAAAAACAAGTATTTTCACTAGGACTACAGGTACATGTACATCCAATTCCAATAACTGAGCTTCACCAAAGCTAAAATGAGGAACATGCTTCTTGTTTTTTCAAGATAATGTAAAATATGAGATGGAAGTACAGTCAACTCTGCATAAGTTGAAGTCGCATAAGTCGAATAATCGCCTAAGTCGAAGGTCCGTACTGGGTCCCATACCTTTATTTTCTATTGTTTTTGACCCCTCATAAGTCAAATTTTCTCTAAGTCGAAGCATTTTCTTCAGTCCCAAGAAATTCGACTTAGGCAGAGTTGACTGTAGTAACAATGGGTCCCCATTAACCCATTGGTACTAGTATTTCACCACTTACATGTAATTTAACCCATTCATGACAGAGGGTCCACATTTTGTGGTTTGGCCTAATAACTTTTGATGCAAAGCCCCCAAAATCATACCAAATACATGAGCAAAAAGAGCAAAAAATTCTACACAAACTGCGCCCATTTTGGTTGCATCAATATTAGTTGTTTGATGCTGAAATTTTTTAAAAGGAAAATAAGCATTAAAATCCTTAAATTGGCAATGTGATAGAAAGTTTAAAATCACTGTTTTTCCCTGCAAATTGGCAACTTTATGACTTCTCATCATACATTCTGTCAAATTATATTCATTTCAGATACATGATGTTTTATAAGAAAAATGTAGTAATAAAAGAAAAATGTTGGTGTTGCCAATTTGAAGAATAAAAGCTGATCAAATTAGGCTTTAAATAATTCCTGTCACGAATGGGTTAATAGAATCTCTAAATATTTGACTTGGGAAAGCTTACTGCCATACTTTCTTTGATAAACATAAAGTGGTATAAACAACGCTGCTATAGAAGGTCTGCAATATAATGTACATGTATGACAGGTATTGAAGTGATCAGCTTGTTTCCATATGGTGGCTATCAAGAAGAGTAAATATACTTTCTCCTCCAATCAACCCCAACAATTCCCTCACTTTGAGGATATTGATTTCTGTGCAGTTCTGAAATATCTATTCTAGAGATATATGTATCAAGACTTGAAAGTAACATGATTTTTTTTTCTCTCTCTCAGTTGAGTTTCAAATACTTTTTAAAGGATATAATTTGTTCTTAAAGATATATTAAAGGAGAATGCAACCCAGACATCAGTGTGCTCTTAGTGAATGGAGATGACCAAGAAGAGTAAACAGAGAAAGTTTGAGCAAAATCGGACAATTTGTTCAAAAGTTATGAATTTTGAAAGTTTCAGAAAATCCCTATTACCGGGATCCTTGAGTTGGCAACTTTGCCAGCATCTGTGATGTCATCGTGGACAACTCTCCATTCATTTTGTGCATAAATCTTCAAAAAATGTGATTTTTATGCAATTTCAAGTCAGGAATCAACATAATTCTTCCCAAAATGCTTGCAGAATTGATGTAGCCATGTCATACTTGAACAATAAATCAAACAAATTTTTATTTTTCTTGAAAATGAAGAAAATGTGAAATTCAGTGTACAAAATGAATGGAGAGTTGTCCACGATGACATCACAGATGCTGGTGGAGTTGCCAACTCAAGGATCCCATAATAAGGATTTATTTAAACTTTCAAAGTTCTTAACTCTTGAACAGATTGTCCGATTTTGCTCAAACTTTCAATGTTTACCTTTCTTGTTCTTCTTCATTCACTGGAAGCACACTGATGTCTGGGTTGCATTCTCCTTTAAGCAAGCAAGCAAGCACAACAGAATACAGTGTAGCACTGCTAAACTGAAAAGTACACACAGCATGTTCCATATGACAAACAGATTTGGAATTTTGGCTTCACTATTAATGGCATTGCAGTACAGTATTTGTCAACAATACTGAACGCAATCATTTGAATTAATAACTGATTGTTTCATCGGGATGGTTGTTCATATTCAAGAAGTACGTAAAGTCATGCATAACTTTGTGAAACATCCCCTAGTTCTTTAAATCTTTGGAAAAATATTGTACAGGCACATACATGTATATGTACATACAGTGTATCGTCGCCTTCCCGGAAAAAGGCCACTAACGCGCACGTGCGCAAAATGTACGTTTTCGAGAAAAACGCGAATGAAGTTATGACCTTATTTTGAGCTTTTAGCAGCTAGTGTATTATTTTTCCGTCCTAACTCTCAAACTTTGTGATAGGGCAAGATTTTTTCTTCAATGAAATTTTGTGCTTTTATTTAAAACACTCTAAAGGTTTTCTAATCATTAGCATTTTATCCTTAACGGCTTTCTTCCCGGACCACATATGCACGGGTACGTAAATCCAGTTCCCAGAAAAGGACGCTATCGCGAATCGCTCTATGTGCGTAAGCACGATGAGTGAGGAGGAATTCACGTGCTCGCGTAATTTTGTTTTTTGGCTTATTACGTCATTATGATGTCAAATCGAGGTTCGAGAATGGTATGAGAAGAAAGCTTATGACATGCTTTTTCCAGTTCTGCAATGAAAAAAAAATGGCGGGAAAAATTGAGAAAAGGTCGATAACGGCCTTTTTCCGGGAAGCCAACTGTATAGTAGATTTCAATGTAGTAAAATGCTTTGGAATTCAAGTTGAAGAACAAGTCAAAATAAATGAGAAATCTGAACTTCAATATCTCTTAAGGAATTTCTCATTTATTTTCTCTTATTTCATACGTATACATATGTGTCATGTAGTAAATGAAAATAAAAAATATTCATACAATTTGAACAATTATTCATAAGGGCTTAGTTTGCCTTCTAGTAGACCCAAGCTTTAGCTGTCAGTGTCAGTCCCAGTGAAACAGAAAATAACCCCAGGGGGGAAAAAGAATCTAGAATTTGAGCTCTGGGCTGTCACCTAATAATGCAAATCTTTTCTAGGAGATATTACAGGTAATATGTAAATATCATTATTGATTATATCCTATCAGCCCCTAAAGGTTAGCCCCTGACTCAAGCTGGCATGCAAACTCTACCTCACCAAGGTGGACTTTTCAGGGGTTCCATTTACGTCACAACGCAATTTGAGATGTTCGACAGAGCTCGCCTAAAAATAGAAAAGTGTACTTCATGGTGACTGCAACAGGCAGCGATGAACTCGTTTCACTCATGCTTCATGAAAATTCAGATTGGAACACTTTTCCAATAAAAATGCAATATTTGGTCTGTTTTTATGAGCTCTTAAAATGCCTTTGTTGCTGTGATACTGTGAGTATTGGTGTCCCTTGTTGGAAGTAATATAGGAAGGGAGAGAAAAAGGCACTTGATGGAAAGCAAAAAGGAGTGGATCTCCATCTCCCACTGACTCCTGTAGGTCAGACTTACACAATGGAAACATATTTTTACATGTTGATGACAACTGACTTCCAGTTTAAAGTGTGCCCAAAGCTACAAGCAAAATGCTAATCTTGATACAGCAAGCAGCCACTGTAGGAATGAAATATACTTTCGTCGCCTTCCCGGATAAAGGCCACTATCGCGCACGTGCGCGAAATGTACGTTTTCGAGAAAAACGGGATTGAAGTTTTGACCTTATTTTGAGCTTTTAGCAGCTAGTAGATTATTTTTCCATCCTAACTCTCAAACTTTCCAACAGAGCAAGATTTTTTCTTCAATAATATTTTGTGCTTCTATTTAAAACACTCTAAAGGTTTTCTAATCATTAGCATTTAATCCTTAACGGCTTTCTTCCCGGAACAAATATGCGCAACTGCGTAAATCTAGTTCCCGGAAAAAGGCCGCTAATGCGAAGCGGTCTATGCGCGTAAGCACGTTGAGCGAAGAATAGAGTGTCTTTCTTCCGGGAACAAAAAATGCGCAATAGTTCCCAGAAAAGGGACGCTATTGCAAATCGGTCTGTGCGCGTAAGCACGTTGAGTGAGGAGCAATTCACGTGCTCACGTTATTTTGTTTTTTGGCTTATTACGTCATAAATGACATCAAATTGAGGTTCGAGAATGGTACGAGAAGAAAGCTTATGACATGCTTTTTCCATTTCTGCAATGAAAAAAAATGGCGGAAAAATTGAGAAAAGGTCGATAACGGCCTTTTTCCGGGAAGGCGATGCATTATGTATTGAGACAGCTTTAAACCTGATATGGACAACTACATTTACATAAACATGTAAATATGCTTTTTTGTATGTGTATGTGATTAAAAGATGCCTCCAAACCTAAAGGTACAATAGATGCTTTAGTAATTGTATTCCATTTCATTTTGCCTTCATTCACATACATGTACATACATGCACATTAACCCATTTGTGACAGAGGATCCACATTTTGTGGTTTGACCTAATAACTTTTGATGCAAAGCACTAAAAATCATACCAAATACATGAGCAGAAAGAGCAAAAAATTCTACACAAACTGTGCCCATTTTGGTTGCATTAATATTCGTTGTTTGATGCTGAAAATTTTTTAAAGGAAAATAAGCATTAAAATCCTTAAATTGGCAATGTGATAGAAAGTTTAGAATCACTGTTTTCCCCTGCAAATTGGCAACTTTTTGACTTCTAATCATAATTTCTGTCAATTTATATTCATTTCAAATACATGATGTTTTATAAGAAAAATAGCAATAAAAAATAGCAATAAAATAAAAATGTTGGTGTTGCCAATTTGAAGAATAAAAGCTGATCATATTAGGCTTTAAATAATTCCTGTCACGAATGGGTTAACAAACATTAGTTAATGGCTTCTTTAGTTAAAGGTAATATGTAACAGTAATATTATGTTTCATTCGCAATGTACAGTACATGCACAGTACAGGTACAATACAGAATATATACAGGTACAGTAAGAATCCAAGCAACGCTATTAGCTCGGCCTAATCCCTACTTCAAACTCAATGACATAATGGTCATGGATAAGTATGTATTGTTACAACAATAAGGTTAATGGGCTAAAAGATCAATATTCATGAAGCCTGTGCTTACTAAAAGTTTGTTTTATTTGTTTTTTCTTCTTTTCCTACTAAGAGTACATTGTAAAACTACATGTACATTTTCAGGTTAACATGGATCACAATGGTATGGATTCACAAAAGAGGTTTATTTTAAAGTTAATTATCATTATCAATATGAATATACTTCTTATTATCATGATTATCATATTCACAATAATAATACTTATATCTATTTCTATCATTTTTCATTATCATCATTATTATAATTATCAGTAGTAGTAGTAGTAGCATTTTTATTAATGTTATCATACTATTGATTACTATTATTATCACTTCTATCATTATCATTATTACCATTACTTTTATTATCATCATTACTATTACTATAGTATTATCATCATCATAATTATTATCATTTTTATACCCTTAATTATCATTATCATTACTGCTAATATCATTATCAAACCATGGTCTTTTTTTAAAACTTCCATCAAGGACTATATTGAGCATGAATACGCGAATAAAGGCATTTTTAATGTCTGACCAAGGGATGCGAGGACATGTTTCAAACATGGTTTAATACAAAATTCTCGTAACCAGTAATTTGGGCGATCCTTTTCTTCATTTTTGAACAAAATATCTTTGTAAATCTGAATAAGAAAATGAACATGTATCACTTTATTCTCGTCAGATTGTTTTTCTCTCACGACTGCAATGCTAACGATGTCAATTAATTAGAGAATGACGTACAGAAGGATGACATCCTGTGTTTTTGGTGCGATAATCAAGGACCAGACTTCCTACAACTCCTCCAATTGTGGACAGTCCTTTTCGATACTTCTACTTAATACCAAATTTGTAAATTCTGTAAATTTCTATAAATGTCTTGATATGAATTTGACCGTCTTTTACCATGATAAAAAAAAAATATCTGGATATTGTTCCATACAGTTAAAGACATTCAGTCGCGGGCTTTCATTGGGAGTGAACCATAATTTGCTGACATCAGACTTTGTGAAAAGCACTGGAAATACCTGTACTAGAGTTACAACATGTACATTTCTGGAGCACAGCAAACAAGCCGTCCCACCATAAACATTCTTTGCCTGCTTCGGGCATTCTCGGGCCAGAAAAAGTGAGATAATGACTTTGCCATATGAGGCAAAGGGTGGAATAGAGCATTACATAAGGTCTGTTGGTCATAGAACTCATAGTGATGGACAACACCTGTTACTGGGTAAGCACCCATGGTGTCAAATTCCCCATGAAAGCCCACGACTGAGCGTCTTTAAGGTTATGGATATTCACCTGATATACAGAAAAAATGCTCAAAACATACCTTGTATTTTTACCAAATGTTGACATTTGCATGGACAGAAAACTCTATACTGCTATGGGCTAATACTCAGATTCCCTTTAAATGGATTAAAATGGATAAGTGACATCACCTCATTAGCCAAGTTCATGACCGTGAATCACATGCACCCTCTCCTTTCCCCCCTCTCTCTGTCTCTGTCTCAGTCTCTGTCTCTGTCTCTGTCTGTCTCCCCTTCTCCTTCTCTCACTCAGCATATTAAGCCATGTCACTGTACTGCAGCTATTTGTGGCTACATGCACATGTATTTAGCTCAACGACTCCGAGGCTGATGTTACAATTAGATTTGATTCCATTTAGCTCCTTGGTAATCCCATTTGAGTTGTAGGAAAGGGAGTTCAGTACAAGTTCAAAGATAACAACTGACTGCAAGATTAGTTTTGCAACCAGATTGCATACATGTATGTACTGAATGCCATTTCAGGCTTGCAGATTTGCTCTTGCAATTGATTTATTTACATGTATTCATCTCTTCATTTATTCATTTCTGCCAGGTTCATCAAATTACATAGAATGATCACGACCAGAACAAATAGTGAGTAGTAAACACAGAAGGAAACTGCGATCATTATGTACATTTACAATAAAATAATAGAGAGACATACAGATGTACTGTATGAGAATATAAGCTTAAATAAAGGCAAAGTCCAATCCAGAAGTTTCACTGTTTCAATGAAAGGAGTTAAATTTGATTTGAACAGCATTTTAAAAAAAAATGAGCTAAATCGGTCAAAGAATAAGAAAATTACACTCATTTACATTTTCTAGTAAATTACTCTCGGCTCTGAAAATTGGCAGAACTGATGACATCATATGCAAGCAGCTCTCCATTCACTTTGTACATGAAATTTCACATTTTCTCATTTTTCTTTAAAAAGTTACCATTTTCTAACCCCCATCTATAAGCATGTTAGAATTGCTTTTTATAACATACTTTGACTAAGGGGTGAGAAATTGTGTAACTTCCAAGAAAATTGAGAAAATGTGAAATTTCATGTACAAAGTAAATGGAGAGCTGTTTGCATATATGATGTCATCAGTGTTGCCAATTTGCAGAGCTGAGAGTAATTTACCAGAAAATGTAAATGAATGCTATTTCCTTATTCTTTGACCGATTTTGCTCATTTCTTTTTTAAATGCTATTCAAATTCATCTCCTTTTTTTGAATTAGTGAAACTTCTGGGGTGGACTTTCCCTTTAATGCTAGAAAGAATGCCACACATGTACAACTATCCAATGCTATATATTCCTTAAAGTGGTAGAAAAACAAAGTACCAACAGAAAATAGACTAGACTAATTGACTTTATACTAAAACACGATGTTAAATTAAAAAATAAAATGTTACATGTACTTGCAAGTTTTAGAGAAGAGATTTTTTTAAAGGGTCCAGAATTAATGGAAGAGAATAATGAGGAGTAGCCCTTTAATACATAACCTAAAATATTAGGTTGCTATTTAAGCCTGAAAATCCAAAAATGACCTGTAAAAAAAGATGGAATGGTCTACTTTTAGAAATGATGAAAATACATGTAATCTTATAGTCATCATGGAGATGGACAGGACACATTCCAGAGCACATCTATAGGCAATAGGCAATCATACCTACATGTGCAGTGAAAGAACAAACAAAATGTACGATGTAATACTGCAAAAATGTGTGTGGGGAAAACTGAGAAGGGAGTTCATGATGAGTTCAGTTTAAACAGCTGAAAATATTCTACATGTACATGTAGGTGTTACATACATGTATGTGGTATTCAACTTGTGCCATTTCATGCTCACAGCTTTACACTTTGTTTATACTTACATTTAAGTGTGAGTTCGACAGAAAAAATAATCTGAAAAAAGTCGATCATCCCCCCCCCCCCCCCCCCCCCCCCCCCCATTCCTCAAAGTGGATTTATGCTGGTGATTCTGGGCACAAAGATTTGGGCCTCCGTAACATTTGACCAATAACAATAATGGTAACTACAGTGTATACCATAAATTGCTGCATCGGTCAAGTACTGTTGAGAAGGTGAATGGGAAGTCATTATACATGTAGTATCTCAGACCTGACGGACATACACGTACATTGCTAATGAGCCTCCTTCAATGATTCATCATCTCTGTGGATTTGCTTGGCCACCGATTTTGTCAGGACAGAGCTCTGTGAGCCAATCATTTTTGCTAAGCACTTCGACACAACTTCGGCTCAGAAGAAATCAAGTGGGCAGTGTCTAGCATGCTTGATTGACAGTTCTAACCCTGTCAGTTTTATTGTTCATGTGTGACCACTTGAATCCTTATCACTGTCAGCAAGGTGGCCGATGTTGACTGATGTTAACTGTCCATTATTGGTAACTTTCATGAAAACCTTGCATTTGATTGGCTGTTGAGCAGTGTTACCATGGTAGTTACTACTGATGGCAGAGAGTTACCACCAGTGGCGGATCCAGACAGGGGCGCCCCTCCTATAACAGTGTGATTTTTTTTTACTCTTCGGACCACCTTAAATATAGATAATGATGTTTCTCATTCTCTCTTTACTTGATGATTACATTTAATTTAGCTTAATGAAAAAGTCTCAAAACAGAGGCATTTTGGTTTTTTAGACTTTGTACTGTAGTTATAATATTTGCCAAGGAATCCACATCACTCTATACATTTTCAGTCGATCTTAATTGTCAATTAAGTCTTTGTAAAATAGGACTCAAGTATTATCATTCCATATCAATAAATGTGCTTAAATTTGACTGTCTGCATCGTTCAAGGTATGAAATGACGCCGACCGTAATTTGAATATCAAGAATTAATAAAATTTAAAGGTATCTAATTTTCCTTACAAACAGCCCATTCCCGGCATGTCATTCATGTACAGACAATGGTTGAGTTAGAGCTTTCACTCTAAAAGTGCTCTTAAAATACAACCCCGCTCGGTCTCTCCTCTCCCTTGCCGCTGGCGCCACCCCTTTTTCAAATTCCTGGATCCGCCACTGACCACTAATGGTAAGTTTCATGCAACGGGGCCCAGATCAGATTAAACAGCTGACTGCCTTTTAATAGACCATGTTATTTGGTGTTTGCAGAGCTTACATGTACGTGTATTTGCACTTTTTACCTGTATGCATACTGAAGTGCATTATCTGGAAGCACCTACAGTGGATGGATATCAATAATGCAGAACACAGCTAAGATTAAGGGAGTAACCAGGTATGATACCTAGCGGTGTTGTGGTCCTGTGGATAAGTCTTTGGACTGTTAACCACAAGGTACAGGGTTCGAATCCCTGCCATGGAACTACCGTGGGGTCTGTGGGGAAGACAATAATCTACATTTGTCACACCTGACCCAGGTATAGTAAGTGGGTACTCAGTAGGATTTATTCCTTGAATGCACAAACTTGACAAAGCGCTACGGTTGCTCGAGCTAAAGCCCGGGTAATCACAAGTTTTCTGGAAAGCACATGTATCAGAATGTGATATGCACTATACAAGAACGGCATATTATAATTGTTATCATTAACACTGGAAAGACTGGAAGTACTAGCAGACGTGTTCAGACAAAAGTTCTGGCTGCCAAACTTGTGTAAATATACTGTGTCATTGAAGACTACAGCTTTGCACTTGCCATGCATACTGTAGCATATGACATAGCAGAATCTGGGCAGATTTTATCATGCCAAACAGAGCTACATGTAGCAGCAGAAGATGTTAGTAGGGAGCTTTCGCAAACAGGACGGTACGGCTACGGGACGGAGAGTTCAGAGACCGTGACCGTTGTAGCGCACAACTTACCGTCCTGTCACGTTAGCTGTTTCACTTACCGAATGCGGAGACGGGCACGTAAATTTCCATCGCAAAAGCCTCACCGTTCAGGCGTTACCGCCGCAACAATACGGGCTGACGTCACAAATTCGTCTGGCATTCCATTTTCAGACCGAACCTTGAATCGGCCGAGGACCATTCTGAAAATCAACAGGACGGTGAAGTTTTTGCGCATGCGCAGATTCGTTTTCCTATCTGATTACCGTTCCAAAGCTCCACCGTCCTGTTTGCGAAAGCTCCCTAATATTTCATGGGGAGGAAAACATCAGCACATTTTTAATTTTTTTTTTTTTTGTTCTGACATGAGAAACAAAGGGCCAGTCATAGGTGTCAATCAGTTTTATAATGGGGGGGGGGGGGGGAAATATACACAAAAGAATAAAAAACAGTTGACAAGTAAAAAAAAAAAAAAAAAGCTCAGCTTAAAATTTTCGGAGGGACATACCTCACCTCGAAATTTGCCGGCAAATTTTTCAGGTGTCATTTTTGGAGGGACATAGGCCTACCCTATTCATAGTATTCACTTTTCCAGGCATCTTTGTTTTTCAAAAATTTGAGGGACATGCATGTACCCTATTGGGCCCCCACCCCTAAAATTCCTTTTGGGGGAACTGTCCTTCTGTCACCCCCCCCCCCCCTTGACACCAATGGGACCAATAGTTCAATATCATTTTATTAAGAGTTTGATTCACAAGTCTAATTATAAGGAATCTCATGATACTATCTGTGGGATTCCCAAGGGAGGAGGAGGAGGAGGTGGACAATTGTGATGACTGTAATGTCAGAGTTCGAGATTCCAATTCATCAGTTAAGCTTGATTGAGACAGGAGGCAGTGTCTTTTAAGGTTTTCATACCCATAAAAGGGTCAATTCTTCCCTCCCTCAATTTTAAACTTGCTAAGAACCCTACTGCTCATGAATAATGATGACATGCAAATTCTACTAGTTTAGTACAATTAAGGCTCATGCATACATGTACATGTAGCTGTAATGTATCCCAATGCCTAGACCCTGTATTTGATTTGTGAACAGCTATTAAACAAGACTGTGCATGATGAATGCAAGGGTCTGAGCCTCCAGACTACACAAGTTCAGAAGGGATACATGTCTTCCGATTCCTCATCCCCATCACATTTCAATACTTGAGATGACAACAATACCCCAGACCCCAAGAGAGGTTGAATCCTTCAGATGAAAGATGAGACTGGCGAGATGGAGATGAATGGTCTCATCAATCATGTCAAGTACTGGCGGAGTCCATGCAAGCAAGATGGTGGAAGGTTTCAAAGTTTTCTCATATGTACATGTAACTAAGCATTTCATACAGTACATGTACATGTAGTCTACTTTTTCCAATCATAATGTATGACAGTGGTACATTACACGGGAGGAGGGAGGGGGGCTGCATCCTTCATATTTAAGTAAAGAAATGGTGAGGTGGAGATCAATGATCTCATCAGTCATGTCAAGTACTGGCTGAATGCAAGCACAATGGTGAAAGGTTTCAAAGTTCCTCCAAAAGTCAACATCTATATGCGCGTGAAGATGAATCTTACTTTTCCAAAAACCGATACTCTTGTGCAATTTAGTGGCATGATGTACACGTACATGTATTCTGGTATTCATAAAAAATGACAGAGTGGGAAAGGAAACACAGGCCATGGGTAAGCACAAAGTAAAAATTTCCAAATACCGATACGGTACTCTTGTGCAATAGTGGCATGATGTACACGTACATGATGTACATGTTTGCACATCCTCCCCCCTCCCCCCCCCCCCCCCCCCCCAATCAAATGACTGACCAAATGAGAAAATGAGGGAAAAGAAAGGACAATGGGTAACTGGAACATGAAAAGAAGATGAAAGGATCCTCTCCCTCTTGAAAGATGAAAGTGATCAGGGATGCCAGTGGCAAATGACTCCAGCACCTGAAAACATTTGGAGGGTTGGAATAATGTGCATAGGGTGCATATATCACAAGTATCAAGTGCTACGTCCCTTTCTGGAAGTTTCGGCTCTGGGGTTCTGAATGCTCTCTTCTACAAGCTGATCCAATTTGGGGAATCGTTTTTCCTTAAAATTCAATCCAAGTTTATTGGTAATTTTCATGACGTAGATCCTAAATCCACATTCCACACATACTTCAGAAAAAAATGAACATGTGATTATCAAAGTCAATGAGAGAATACACATGTACATGTACCAGTGAACTTTAACTTCATGTCTAGTAAAATGGTTCAAAAATGACAGAGTGGGAAACATGGGTAAGTTTTCAGAACATTTCTGAAGACCAACTTGTACTAATGGGTAAGCACAAAAGTAGAAAGTAAAAAATAAGCACAAAAGTAGCATGCAAATCAAAAAAAAAATTGGTAAAATTATGCAAGTATTGTCAATTTATTTTTATGAGCATGTAGTCAGTCACTATAAAAAAAGAACTTCAAAGAGAGCATGCAATATTTGAGCTTTGGACATTTGAAACATAATAATTGTGAATTAAGGCTAAAGGGAAGCAACAAATCAATATTTAACTGTTACATTTATTCCTAAATACTGCATATTATTTGAAGCATGCCAGTGGATAACATTTGAAACCAAGCTCATGTGCCATTACTTCTGCACTTTAAAAAGGCATGCTCTTATTCTGTCTTGCCAACTTGGCTCCAAGTTTGACACATACTACTGTTTGCTCGTGAAACTAGTCTAATGGAAGCAATTTGCCACAGTTTTTTGCCATGACATTTACCAAAGACCATTTCTGGGTAGAAAGTCTTTTATCGTAAATGGGAGAATTAATGCTTAGGGCAACTCAAGAAAGAACAAACATGGGCTGACGATTGTGTGTAGGAAGTATAGCTAAAAGGTTGGGGTGAAATTGACCTCTTTTTTACTATGTAATGTAGGTTTACCATTATACTTGCATGGATGTTTTTCTGCCCAGAGCTTTTTATAAAATTTGAATAAAAATAAGATTTGTATAAGGCATGAGCAAGAACATGTGTATCTTTTATCCAAATACAAAGTGATGATTTCCCTTGAAACTTTCCATTAATTTTCTGTATTTAAAGCATGATTTACATGTATGCTCTTTTGATCGGACGACAATAAAAGACTTTCGACAAAACACGTACAGGTACCTGCACAGCACCCATTTTTTTTGGTAAGAATTTCTCTCTCTTTCTCTCTCTCTCTCTCCTCTCTCTCTCTCTCTCTCTCTCTCTTGGAGGCTTTTAAAGACATTTACAGAGAAAATGCTTGGATGATCAAATAAAATAAGAAACTTCATTAACATACCTCAATGTCAATATCCGGATGTCCATTTTGGGAGAGCGGCAAAACGGCAATGCGAGTAATGCAGTAGACATCATGTCCTCTGGGTAGCTGACCTACCCGACGATGACTGCGGATGAGGAGAAGTCTCCATTCTGACTCTGAAATGAGACCATGAGAACTCTTTAGTCTACATTCTCTCTTTGTACTGACAATCTTTTTTTTCCAAGCAGTTTCATTAAAAAAACACAACTCAAGATTAGCTTTAGAAGGAAACCCAAGCCTCCCCCACAAAATAATAATTACCGGTAATGGCAGATGCAGATACATATACATTTATTAAAGGTTCTATACATAAAGTGTGCTATATAATATAAAAAGCTGAAGCCCATAAGTGTAATCCCCCCCCCCCCCCATTTCTTTTAAAGGTTTGAATGCAGAATATATGTGATCAATGTTGTCAGTCACCTTGTAATGCCATCTTATGAAGATATGAAAGTATTGCATTAAATTACATGTACATTTCAACCCATACACTGAAGCATCTTTTTTTGGTGACACTTTTGAATTCACTGTTTGATCAAGAACACCATTTATACAAGAGCAGAAAGAGTGAAATTCAGTGAAAATTTTAGTTTGCTTTCAATGCTGTTTTTTTTTTTTAATTTTATTTTTTTAAACAAGACTGATTTAAATGTCACAATTAATTAGAGAGAACCGGGAGAAGATAACTGGATAGAATAGAGCAATAGTGTTGGCAACACTATTTTCATTGTACAAATTGGCATTTTATTTTCTGTTATATTGTTCAATTTTCATTCACACTGGTTCATTTACTAAATACTTTCAGTTTCATCAAACTATGTAGGAGCGCGAAAAAAACAATAATTGTTTCTAAATTTGAGGAGGAAAAGCCGATTTATTATTAATATTTTGTTGTTATTATTATTATTATTATCATTATCATTATTATTATCATTATTATTATCATTATCATTATTATTATCATTATCATTATTATTATCATTATTATTATCATTATTATTATTATTATCATTATTATTATTTATCTATTTATTCATTTATATATTTATTTGTCCATAAAAATCAGAAATCCAAGCTCCAATTTATTAAGCTCTTAGAAAAATTCTGTTACTGCCATGGATTAACTTTGTTGAATATGGTACATTTCACTTTCCCTATCTCTCTTTCAGTGAACTTGGTAAATACACGTATTTCATTTCATTCGTGATGCCTATAACCTTTAATATCATTAGGAGAATGAGTTTGAGACAAGACGAGAAAAGAGCCATTCAATCTTCTTTCAAAATGTCAACTAGTCTTTTTTCCCCAGTGCCATCTCTGAGAGCAGACAGTTCTCAAAACAATCCAAGCACTTTGGATTATTGATGTTTTCTGCAAATACTTCTTGAATAACCTTGAGAAAACAAGAAGCCCTGGTATTAGGAAGGGCTCAAAGCCATGCTCAAAGGGAGCCTCTACTTTCTCTTGATAGGAAAAGTGATACTGCACGTACTCTTCCCCAGCCTTCAAGAAATAAATCATTTCTGTCGGGCGAAAAATTCGAAAATTGAATTTTATACTGTTTATACTTATATCTTATGAAAGAGGTTTTTTGACCTTTGGACATTCCTTAGCTACATTAATTCTGACTTAAGAAATGGAGGTAGGCAATATACATGTAAAGATTGCCTAATAAAACAAATATAAAGTCTTACTGATATAGAGGCTATAGATGTAGCTTCCTGTATATTACAACCAACCAAACATTTATTCAGACTTGGCTTTCTGTAAATAAGAGAAAGATATGAACATACTACCTGGTTCTTGTACGCTTGTAGCATTTCTACAAATTATAATTCGTAATTTATATTCAAATACAAGAGTAATGTGAATTAATTTCAACAAATATTTTTGTGTCAATGTTAAATCAAGCAAATTCTAAGACCTCCACTTTTAATAATCCTCTCCTGCAATCAGAGAAAGATATGAACATATTACTGTGCTAGTAATAGTCTCCCCCAGACTTAAAGCTCTTCCAAAAATACATTTTCTTATTCATACTACTGGGAATCAAGTAACAACTTCTAATGTCTTGAAAATGAATGAAGCAGAATGTCACTTCAGCATCGTGATGCACTTTGTCAAAGCTCAAGACCTCCCAGACCTCTGCACACGACATGCTTTTCTTGCGCTGCACTCAGCTTACACTTGAAAATGACGTCATCAACCAAGAAATTCAAGCGCCAGCTAGTCTGAAGCCAGTCGCAAGGACAAGCACAGGAATTCAACATGTTGCATTCCTGCGCTTGGATCGCATGCCTCAACTCAGACGCATCAGGTGCAAGAGACGCATCGCAAAAAAAACGTGATGTGTGCGGCGGCCTTAACAGGCACTCAGCACTAACAAGTGCCTGGGACACATGGATGCCCAAAATCTTTTAGACTTGTAGTCTAGAATTTCGGAAATTCATCTACCAAGGCACAAGAAAATCTCAATCCACAGTCCACATGAGGTCTTTATGATGTAGAGGCCATTCGAGCTTGGCCCTTCTGCAATCAGCGAAAGATATGAATATACTACCGAGCTACTGCATATTTGTTACATTTCTACAAATGTGCCTCCACCACAAAATTACCAATAAGTCGCAATGGGAGTTTTAGAGTAAACAGCTCAAAAAGCTTGGGGTTGAAAAGTTGATTTTAGGTTTCGTATTTTTTCTGATAGTTCATTTGATCTGCCATCGGACCAAATTTGGGAGCCCTCCGCAATGTAGAAATGTTTTTTTTTTTGTTGATTTGAAATTATCATTTGGGAGAAATTTTGAAAGAAACGTACATGTACGTGTGCATGTATGCCAGCATGCTGGGTAAAACCTTCACATCATTATGTGTACATAACTTAACAGTTATTCACATTGTGGCTTTTAAAATCAAAAGGAGAGAAGTACATGCATATCTCCTTTGAAACTATTTCAAGTTTGAACTACATTCAATCTGATGTAAGCCCTTCACAGACAATACTAGGGAATTTTCACTCAGCCTTTCAGTGACACACACACAATAGGACACCAGTGAATGGCCACTCATCTTTACATCCTATTTTCTGTAATGATTAGCCTATCTGACAAGCTCTATGTCTCATTGTAATGTCAAAGGGTTTGCATGGTCTTAACCAGACAAGCCAGCATTCAAAAGCTAATAGAGTCCAAGCTTTCAAACCATGTTAGAATGTAAAAAAATGTCAAATTTCCGACTTATTGGCTGTTTTGTGGTGAAGGGTCACAAATTATAGTGATTTTGTTAAAAAAAAAAAAAAAAATTCTCTCCTTCAGTCAGAGAAAGACATGAACATGATATACTCTCTTTTTTTAAAAAAAGAGTGAACATATTCACTCTGTAAGGGGTGAATTTCAGAAGAGACTGGATTTAGAGTGAATTAAGAGTAAAAAAAATTGTGATATATACACTCTTTATTCCCTATAATTCACTTTTTAGGGGTGACTTCAGTGTTCACTCAAAATCCTTGAGTGATCACTGAGGTCAACTCTCAAAGAGTGAATACAATTTTCACTCTCGATTCACTCTCAATTCACTCTTACCGTATTTCACTCTAAATGCACTCTCTTCTGAAATTCACCCCTAACAGAGTGAATGCGTTCACTCTTTTTTAAAAGAGAGTCTTCCCCACACTTGAAGCTCTTCCATATATGCACTCTAGACAGATCTACCCGGGCAGACGTCATGTAAAAGGGCATGTTACCATGACAACTGAGATGAGGTTTTAGAAATTACTTTCTCTTTGTTTGTACTATGGCCACAAGGCAGATTGAAAGATCAAAATGTACATGTACATACATGTATGAGCACTGTAGTCTGTACATGATCAATATTCTTAAATAATTGTTCTTGTAGTCTACATGTACATTGTTATGTACAGGCAAATAGTACAATGTACCATGTAAGATTTAACCTTCTGCAGATTTTTTAGTAGATTCATAATTCATTCCTAGTGCTACTCCATGGCCCTACAAATACTATTACATGAACACATACGTAAAGAGAAGGGGATTTTCTTCTTAAGATTTAAGAATATCATTCTTGTAATAAAATATGTCTTAAATTGTGATTCTCAAAATATACAGAACGTGAAATTGTTAACAGACACATGTATTGTGTTCATTCGCATAGCCAGGGGGCAATGGGAGTACTCCCAAAAAGCATTAAAAAAAACAAAAAAACAAAAGTGAAATAGATGTAGGAGAGAGAATGTAGGAAAATAAGGTGCAGACAAGGAATGATGACAAAGAAATGTCAAAACTCCCCCCCCCCCATCATATGAATTTTTATACAAACTGTAAAAATGTGCATATATATCTCTTCTGTTTTTTTTATCATGAATTCAATACACTGTTGCAGAGGTGTACATGTACGTGTACATTATACATGAACGCACATTTGCGATCATTTATTTCGCGCTGCAAAATCAATTAACTCTCGCCAGTGTGTGCAATATTCATACCGGGCAAGAGTGCAGTTAAGCTTCTAAAATAGTGATGGGCTTAAATCAATAGATTTATCACTGACAGTTCTAATGGATAATGCATGCTGCAGCTCTTTGTACATGTACCTGCTGCTTCAGTTCAATATTAAAGGTGCTGTTCAATATTTTGTGCACATAAAAGTTAAACCTACATGTAATTGGGTGCCTTGTGAACTGATCACGAACTAATAGATGGAATTTTTTTTTTTTTTTTTTTTTTTTTTTTTTTTTTTTTTTTTCATTTCTGCAGTCTCAGTTGCTCTCCTGTTTGGAAAAAAAATTGAAAGTTTGGCAGTGATTGATTTAGCCAGTAATCTATAACTACACCTGTATGTATGAAGAAAGAAGAAGAAGAAGAAGAAGAAGAAGAAGAAGAAGGAGGAGGAGGAGAAGGAGAAGAAGGAGAAGAAGAAGAAGGAGAAGAAGAAGAAGAAGAAGAAGAAGAAGAAGAAGAAGAAAAAGAAGTACAACAACAACAAACAACAAAAACTCAAAGAATGCTGGTACATTAAAAATGAAAAAAAAATAATAAAATGAAATATTATACACCTGTACCTACAGTACATGTATGCCTTAAATCTCCACAAGAGTTCTTCTGGTAATAAAAATGTAGTTGGTTTCAATTTCATTTCACTTTACACAAAGAGAGAATCAGAGAAACTAACAAATGTTGTTTGTTTTTTTTCAAAGATCTTAATTTTTCTTTTCTTTCATCATGAATTTTACTGTATCCTCAGATTGTGTGCCCTTTGCTGGTCACCCAGCCCAGGCCAATCATACCATGGATATCACTGACAGAGGATCCCACTCCATTGTGCACTAATTGATGACAGTGCCTCCCGCAGGCAAACGGAAAGCTGGACATGTTCGTGATAATGCCCTGCTCGCCTGATTTGTCATTAAAATGAAGGAAGAGCACCTTGCTTGCGCTGTGTGGCTAGCAGCAGAAAGCTTTTCATTTTGCATAGCCAGGCCTTTGATATCAAGGACCCGCAGGGGTGCTCACGTATTGAGTGCACTGTCTTTGAGCGATGTGTCTCAATAGCTGCATTTCCACAAAAAATGGATTCAAGATATGTACACCCACCCCCCTAATTCGTTACACTTTTTAATTTCAGACTGAAGTAATTAACTTCAAAAGCATAAAAGCTACACCAGCAAATTTGGTATATCTTTGAACCTATATTAATATGCTGTTGAGTTTAAGCATTTCAAAATTAAAAGGTCAGGAATGGTGGTTGAAGCAGCGAAAAGAAAATTTACAAATTTATGCATGTTTGTCTCTCCAGTACAGACTTTATTTCTACACTCAAATAAATTCACAGTGACATTACGATTACATTCACAAGCTTGACTGATCAACGTGATCAAAGCGGTGTTGGCTCAGGTACATGTACATCTTGCCTGTGTAACCAAGACCATATCATTCAAGCTACAACTCCTATACTGCCGTTTATTTCACGTTTAATACAGTGTACTATAAGCATGCCAAAAATATTCTTTAATTTCTGGTTTCAGCTATCAGCAAATTTCATGCGACTTTTTAAAACAAAATAAGATTTTCAAAAAGGGAAAGGCCTTTTCTCCACATGATTTTTCAGACCTGCCAACCCTGAAACCCAAAAAATAGCGACAAATGACAAGGCGGAGGATGAAAATAGGGACATTTCTGAATTTCCTATACATTACTACAGATAGATTTTGGCAAAAAGAGGGACACAGTGGTAGAAGTGGCTCTTTCTTTTACCAAAAATCAGGATTGCCCCTGTTAAATAGGGACAGTTGGCAGGTATGATTTTTATTTAATGCATTTTCATTTTGGTAGGCAGATACAGTACATGTACATGTCTAACACTGTATCTTCACTTTAAATTTTATTATTGATAAACTGAAGAAAAAGTATTTCAATGTAATTAATGTACCATGCATGGATACATATTTACACGACTGCATGGGCATCAATCGGGGGGGGGGGGGAGAGGGGGCAGGTCTCATAAAATTTTTGGTGTATGCCCCCCCCCCAAAAAAAAAATATATATATATATAAAGCTGAGGACCTCTTTTTGTTTGTCAGCAAATATTTGGTGTACATGTATGTCCCAACCCCCTCCCCCAAGTTTTATGTGTAGGCTACTCCAAATAAATTTCAAGCTCTCTCAATAAAAACATTTTTTCTTGAGTGCCCCCCCAAATAATAAAATGGATTGACGCCCATGCATGACTGCACAATTACTAGTATACATGTAATTATGTACAAGTAGAATGACATTCATGAGAAAACAAGTACATGTGGCAGTTATTTCAATGGTATAATGTAAACCCTTTCATGGGATATTGACCAGTTTTTAAAATGAGTCTTCCTCATCCTCCCCTACAATAACAACAACAAAACCAAAACTCCCGGGGAAAAAAATAAATTATATTGAATGAAATTTCTATGTATCTTCACTCCCACCATAACACTGGAAACATTTATGGGTACTTTCTGATCAATTGAATCAAAAGTATATGATTAAATAGTGCAAATAGTGATATGATTTGTCCAGATCACACAAACTGAAATACTTCATCTGCTGAATCCTACATGTAAGCAAGAGATAAACCGGGCTGGAGTCTGTGGAAAATAATGTATACTTATTTACATGTATACTAAAATCAAATTGTGTTCAACAGGCTATAACCATTTTGGAAGTGAAGTGATGCCTCTGAACAAACAAACAAACAAAAAATGAAAATTGGGTTTCTCTTCCCCCCCCCCCCCCTCCCTTTTCTTCTGAACAAATCTTGTAAAGATACACACATGTACATGTACATATACCTGTGTTGGTTGTGACCCTTAGTAAAATCCACCTGCCCAGGTAATAATCTACCTACCTGGATGTATGCGTAGTTTGCCAATTACTCCAAACACTTTCCCCAGACAGACGGGATTCCAAGCATTACCAAGGGCTGACCCTGTCAAAATAATGGAGAGTAAGAGCGACACTGTGAAGATCATGACTGTAACAGGTTGAATTTGCAGCCAACTGAGAATCTTCAAAACACTTTCACAACATTTCAAACTGTCCATTACATAGAAATCTGACCCGAGTAAAGACAAAATATATATTTGCAAATGTTTGATTTGAAAACGGAAAATCAACATGTACACTGTACATGTACACGTAGATCCCGTAATCAGCCATGTATTTGTGATGTTATAAAGCAGCGCTTCTCAACTTGTGGTCCAGTGGCCCACCAGTGGCCCGGGAAGCTTTCTCAGGTTGGCGGCAAGGTCGGCCAAAAATATTTTTACAATTGAAATAAAATAAAATTAAAAATATTTATGTTACATGACACAGCCTGAATTCGGTTTTACTGTTAAATCCAATCCAAACCAATCCAATCAAATTTATTTACATAAAATTCACAACATTTTGGATTATCACTGATGCAATGTTACATGTTATAAATTTTTTTCAGAGATTTCCGTACAAAAAGGGGGAGGGGTGGGGGGGGGTAGGTAGTGTAGCAGTCCAGATAATTACCACAGGATTCATCTTCTATTTTTTTTTTCTCAGTAAAACTGCCTCAGAAAACTGCTAGAAGCAAAGGTGAGCCTAAAAGAATTCCCAAAAGCCAAAGTGGGTCTCGACTTAAAAAAAAGGGTTGAGAAGTGTTGTTATAGAGGGCAATTCTACAATTATTTCCAAATATTGAAAGATCTAGTTCAATGTATGCACATGTATGTGAAGTTAAAAGCAATTACACAATGTACCTTCCACATGTAAATATACATGTATGTAAGTTTCATCACTTTCATGGACTCAGGAGCCCGTTTCTGGAAACCATGCCAAGTTAGTCATATCTTTGTCCGCCAACTACGGAGATGACTCTGATCTTCCTAATCCGTTTCACGAAGAGCATACTAGCTAAACATCTTGTGATATTATCGGTGAGGAAATGTGACAACACATACATGTACATGTACATGAAGCCTTGATCACAGTAAAACATATATTTTGTAATAAGAATTTTATTACAACTGCAAATATTTGAGTGAATTGGGGAACATAAAGATAAGAGGGGTTATGGATACAAGATATTTTTCAAATTAGGCAGAATGCACCAAAGAAAAACTTATAAAATTCATTTTTTAGTAGGCCTAATTAAGTTCATTATCGTTTTTATGTAAGATGGGTACCCCCCGTACATTAGTT
The DNA here is from genome assembly GCA_029962745.1 of Echinometra lucunter. NCBI lineage: Eukaryota > Metazoa > Echinodermata > Echinoidea > Camarodonta > Echinometridae > Echinometra > Echinometra lucunter. Next base: position 10,675,947 of record CM057159.1, on the reverse strand, counting down.
TATGAAAATAAACACTTACGTTCATGAATGTAAAAAAAGGAGGCAATAAAAGATTTATCCAGATCATGACATGACCGAAACTTTGATATGCAAAATTTTGGCAAATTGCAAGCTAAAATATGTGTCTTAAAAGTATTTCATGTAAAAATATACAATACCACTATCTTTAAATAAATATGGGTCTGAAAGCTACAGGCTACCCCTTGGACTATGCCTTGCCTGATGTGGCAGAATTGCATTCTTTTGTGAGATGTCACTCACAATCACGGGAGAAACCCCCCCCCCCCCCCCCCCCCCCCGAAAAACTTTTTTGCAGATCATTTCATTATGAAACAGAAGAAATATAATATTAATACATGTATATTATTAAGCAAGGTCCAGGGGCCTGTTTCTGGAAATCAACGCCAAGTTAGTCATATCTTTGTCCACCAACTACAGAGATGACTCTAAACTTGCTAAACCGTTTCACGAAGAGCATACTAGCTAAATATCTCGTGATATCGCTACTATCGGTGAGGAAATGTGACAACGCATAGCCTTGATCACAATAACACATAACTTCTGTAAAAGAATTTTTATCTAAACTGCAAATATTTGAGTGAATGGGAGAATGCAAAGATAAGAAATAGTAGCAAGGTGTTATGGATGCAAGATATTTTTCAAATTAGGCAAATCACTCCAAAGAAAAACTAATAAAATTCAGTTTTTAGAAATTACGTTCATTATCGCTTGGAATGCAAGATGGGTACCCCGGGACACTAGTTTTTCAAAATAAACACTTGTGTTCATGATCTTACAAAAAGGAGGCAATAAAAGATTTATCCAGCATCATGGTTTGACCAAAACAATGAAATGCAAAATTTTGCCAAGATAAGATATGTTTCTTGGAACTACTTCATGTAAAAATCTATGATATTACTTATCTTTAAATAAATACGAGTCTGAAAACTACAGACTACCCCTTTGACTATGCCTTGCCCGACGTGGCAGAATTGCGTTCTTTTGTGAGATGTCAAAATCATGGGAGAAACCCCCTAAGAAACTTCTTTTGTGGATCATTTCATATGAAACATATGAAATATAATATTCATACATAAGGATGAATTATTAGGAATTTTAGGAACCTGTAGAGTCTAGAAAAGATAGATGTGAATTATTTTTAAATCTAGGCCTACACACGTATACATGTGTAGCTTCCATTTTGGCCAGCCATAATCTACATATACCAAATTAATGACATGTGATGGTGCTGCATATCGATGAAAAAAGATATGACAGGGTCAGAGGCGTCATAAGATCTTAGTCGGGATGTTGGCGTTGATCTTGGCAAAAACGGCTTTGTGAAATACATAGCGGACAACTAGCCAACTAGCGGCGATCCTAGCCGAGAAGTTGACTTATGACGGTTTCGAGAAACAGGCCCCAGGCCCCTGCCGGAAAGACTTCCTCTTGCGACAGCCACCCAAATTTCTCGACTTACCATACCTGACGAGACTCGAACTTGTACCATCAGACCATTCACTTCTCAAGACCGACACCTTACCGACTGCGCTAGCAAGAGATCGCTGGAAGTGAAGGGCCTCCTAATGATTAAAACTAAGCCGGAAGCCGGAAACTCGGATTAGTCAAACTCCCAGGATGCATTGCTCTTATTTTTCTGACTAAATAAACCAAGGTCAATGTGTAATGCACGGTATCACAGCTCAGGTAAGTTTTTAATTTTGACATTAATTTTGACGGAATAAACTATATTGTGATATTCATAGGATTTTTAATTTAATGGGTGCTAGACCTATAGACCCTCTAAATTAAGTTAGTTATAAATAACGTTAGACCTAGGTTAGAGTAACAGTTAGACTCGAACGTTAGTCTAACGTTAAGTTATCATCATCATCATCATCTGATATACGGGAGTGAGGTAGTCCTGTAGTCTCCCGGTCGTTGCGGAAAAAAAAAAAAGTTCATACACTGTAGCTATTCACAACTTTAGCGGCTTGCGGTATGCGTTAGAACTTAGATCTACATGTACTTGATGTAGTCTCTAGTCTAGACTAGAATATCATTCCAAGTCATATCCCTAAATTTGGGTGGCTGTCGCAAAAGGAAGTCTTCCCCCCTACCTTAGCCTGGTAGATCCAGACTCAGACTAGACTATAGGCTCCGGCTCCTAGAGAGTAAAATAAAAAGTGTAACACATTAGAATTTTTTTTTAGTTTTTTTTTTTTCTCTACGGGAACCTACCAAGGCTAATCCAGATCCAGTTGTGGCACTGCGCTGCAACTGAGCTGCGAGTGCGAGTGCACGGGCAGCCCGGCCCGGCTAAATATTGTATTGACCCTGCACTGCGTAGTGTGTTGATCGCGAGCAAAATGCATTTCAATACACAGTACACTAACACTAACAGAGCGAAGTTAGAGTTTACCTGGTTGTGGAATTAACTTTCCATCCACACGACTGCACCACAAGCTCGAGTCCTTATCCTGGATGATATAGTTATCCTCTGCCTGGTATAGTTCCATAATTCACTCCTTCGTGATCAGATTGCATAAAAACATGATGCTCATCGATTTGTGTCATGTCAAACACACGCCGGTGATGATCTCAGTCTCATCTCGTTCATCATCATGTTTACAAAATGAACTCCCCTTAATTTTGGCTAACCGTACCGGCGGCCAGATGATGGGGAACAGCAATCTCGGATAACCGACATGAATTTGTGCTTTCGGTCGAAAGAGAGAGGGGGCGTTATTGCACATTGTACACTCCTTCGGAAGGCATACTGTGTATGCATCGTATCTCTATGATTGTACACCAACAATAGGGTCTCATCGTATTGGAAGACGGTTACAAAATACTTGCCAACTCTACCGATTTAGGCGGTGGAGTGGACTACCGCTTTTCATGAAATTAAACCATACCGACTTTTCAGTAGATTCTAGGTAGAAACTACCACTTTTTGATAATTTGATTTAATGAACCACCAGTGTGTTTCTATAGTTTGGAACTACTCACATTGTTACTCACTATTTATTTGTCACACTTGAAAGGATTCTTTTGTCCCCCCCCCCCCCCAGAAACTTTACATCTCAAATACAGCTTTTCAAAGCTATCTATATACCCTTATGTATAAATATTGTTATATCAGTAGCCATTCGATGCTAAACATTTTATCTGTATCATTTCGATTGTAAAACTAGAAATGATTTCTTGTTTCCATACCTCGCAACTTTCATGTGTGCAAAGGAGAAACATACCTTTGGAAAATATGAACTGTGCATCTCTAATTCACAATCATTTTTATTTGTAAATGGAGAAATAATCTTTTACAATTTCAAAGCAGGAAAGGAGATGAGGAAAAAGGCATACCTTCAGTTTCAGTTAATCAGTTATACCCCAAAGATTTCAGGGTCTTTGATATAAGGTGCCGAAAATGTAAGAGTGTAGCCCAGATGCCCCCCCCCCCCCCCAAGATTTTTTAGAGGATCATCCAGACAGAAGTTGAAACAACACTGTTGTAAGGCATGGGCGTCACCCCATTTTCTTGTTTGAGGGGAGGGGGACACAGTCCAAAATTTGCTGACAAGCGAAAACAAAGTGGGGGGTTACCAGCAAAAAAAATAACTTACCAGTTATGAAAAGAGATAAGTAACGGGGGGGGGGGTGGCACAAGAAAGGAAAGGGGCACTAATCGGACGTAGAAAGGGACTCGTGTATTCAGATATGAAAGGACACTTATCGGAAGAAGAATTGCAATACTTATCAGTAATAAGAATACGAAATGCGAAAAGGGGCACTGAAAAGGGGCACGTTATCATAATCAACTGGACGCTCATTACTAATGAAAAGGGACACACTCCAACCGATGTGTTGGCTCAGTAGTTAGAGCATCCGCCTCACAATCGGGAGGTCGTGGGTTCAAACCCCGGCCGTGTCATACCAAAAGACGTTAAAAGATGGGAGTTGCTGCTACCTTCTTTGGCGTTCAAGAATTGAAAAGGATAGAGCAACGTCGATCTGGCGCTGCTCAGTGGCTGCTGGGCCCACGATCAATTGGGCAAAAAGAATTTCCTTTCGGACAATAAAAATTTGGAGATTTATCAGGTTCGAGGGGACATCTTGAGGAAATGGCACTTAAAAGCAATGTCGACAATGAATGAAATCAAATGGGTGTGTATCAAATTTAAGAAGGGGGCACATGCTATAATGGAAAGATGAAACATATCAGAAAACAAAACGGCAACTAATGGTACTTATAGAACGTATATCAGAAAGAGAAATGGAACAAACTAAATTTAGAAAAGAAAAGTGAGGCATGTATAAGATTTCAAATGACGCACTTTCCCAAGTGGAATAGGAAAACTTATCAAGGGTGAAAGGGGACATTCAACAGATAGGGAATTCTACTATCAGACCCGGAAAAGCGCAGTCAAAATGGAAAAGTGCGCACTTCACAGAAGGAAAAAGAGCACTACGAAAAAGGCAAAAGTGTCACTTTTCTGGTGTAAAAGGGGACATGCAGCCGTAGACTTTGAGTAGGACGACTCATCTGAAGCGGAAAAGCTCGGGGCACTTATCGAAAAAGAAAATGAGCCCTTATAAACAGAAAAAGAGACACTGAACAGGTCTTAAAAGGCTCTTTTTTCACGGGTAAAAGGGGGAACATAAAATTATTATTGGGGTTTGGAAAAGTGGAGGCACTGTGCCCCCGCCCCATCTCCGTCTCCTGTTGGGGGACATATCCTATTAGCTTTTCTTTTAGTGTCTTTTTTCCCATACTTTGAGGGACATATATAGGCCTACCCTACTGTGTCCCCCACCCCTAAAAATTTGGGCGATGTGTCCCCCTGTCCCCAACCCGACTGACGCCCATGGACTTTATATAGGATCGCACTGTATAGTTCCTAAACTGCGGATCAAAATTCTAACGGGTCTAGGCCTACATCAACAGGAAGAGGGTGCACAATTCCTATAGCTCAGTTTCTTATAAACCTACTATTTCCATTCAGTGGGTAGCCTCCTCTTCATAGGAAAAAGGTTCCGCATACTTTCAAAATTTAGTGAGTGAACGAAGTTAAGCTAGCAAAGATGCCTTTCTGCTTCTGCATGCTTCCCGTATATCATTGTCTATTTTTCGCTAAATATTCAATTATTTTAACACATTTAAGAGACGAGTCGGCGTCCCCGAGAGGGTCGTATATGAGACGTGGGACATGATGGTTCAAATATGGGACGCCAGACATTATGACATTATGGGGTTACCGTTTTTCTGCCCTCACCGAGATCCGCGCACACCCCCCCCCCCCCAAAAAAAAACAACAACAAACAAACACCAAGTTAATGCTCTATAATAATGCGAGTTTTTGCCAATCGATATGATAATTTAGAGCGTATTTTTGCCCGTTATTAGCAAGAATAGAAGTTGTCCCCCATAGAGTCTATTATGTGAAACACAAGACTTTGATTTTTTTTCGGGGGGGGGGGTCGGACATGCCCTATTGTGTCCCCCACCCTTAGATATTTGGGGAGACGTGTCCCCCTGTCCCCTTATGGATTGACGCCCATGTTGTAAGGTATGGAAACAACACGCTGTTTGAACTTGGCTGAAATGCTCTGAAATACAATGTTCGATACCCCCCCCCCCCCAAAAAAAAAAAAAAAAATGACAAAATGAAATATACAAAGATTTTTAAAAACTTAATAAAACAAATCTAGATGAGTCTTTACGCTAGCTCCCTCCTTTATCGAAGAAGGTGATGTGTTAATCGCAAGGTACAAGATATGCTTCGATAATAAATTTATTGTGTCACATACAAAATAACTTTTAAAAAATTTTAAATGAAATAAAGGCCTAGAGAATACAAACTTCTAATCATGCTAATAGGGCCTACACAACTAAAAGTGGAGGAAGCAATTCAAGGGGACGAGTATTCAGATTTAATTCCTTACATAATTATTTTCAGGGGTCCCCGTTAAAAAAAATACACCGAAAGGTGTCTAAAAGATGATTAAAAACTGTGGGCGTCGACCCCACGTCTCCCATTAGTAATACCGAAATTAATGCAATCTCCTGTAGTCACTAGAGTCATGGAAGTAGTGAAATTTCTTTGAACCTCTCATTCTCGATGGGCTATAGTTTTTATACCGTCTGATGGGCATCGGCTTACATGCAAGCTCTGTAAAGACGATTTGGAAGTAAAACCACATGATAGTAAAGGTAACACTATACAACAATGTTGATAAGTGGATTACTCTGGGATGTTTTTAAAACCTTGATCAGAAAGTGTTGGGGGTAATTGTACATACAATGCAGCTCATTGACAAGTTGGGGGGGGGATATACCCCTCATCCCCCTCCCCTTCTCGAGGTCTACTCCACTATAGTGGTATCCATTATTTCATTCATCATCAATAGTGATCTGTCAGTTTAATGACAGGATCAGTGACCCAATCAGTTTCATTATTTCATTCATAATTTTAAATCGTAAACCAAAAGAATATCCTGAGAGATAAAACATTGCACTTATCTAGCAAGTTTTTACTTTCGATGGGCTATCCTCTTTAAGTTTTAAGGAACTACCCTGAGATTTTTTTTTTGTTGCCGCTCTTCAGTAATTGATCACCTCCCCCTTTTCGCTCTCGCGCGCTCTCTCCTCTCTCTCTTGAAATAATAATGATAATGATGATCAGATACATTTATATAGGACAGCTGCTATAAAAATATACCCTAATGCTACATTTTTTTTTTGGGGGGGGGGCATTTTAGTTTGAGGAGTGACTATCTCATTACCCTCTTGCTACGCACTTTCTGGAAAGATATTTTGCAGTCTTCAACTTGATTATATTCTGGAGCCAGAGTGTTTCCTCACTCGATACCTCTAAAATGATTAACCTAAACACTGAACAAAATGTCGTGACAACAGTATAGGCAGAGTTCAAATTAGTTGCCCCCAGGGAAGAATGAGATAAAAACTGTAGTAGGAGGGTTAAAATTCAAAAAGAGACTTGTAAGGTTGACTGGTCCCTTTTTACTCCAATATGCAAAACAGTTTGTTTTAAAGGGGTTCCAAACCCATGTGACCTCCAATGGATTGGCCTATGCTTCCTCATACCTTCCGGAACTATTTTTTGACTCTTCATTTCCTCATATCCGAACTGTACCTTGTGAAGTAGACAGACAGATGTTATGAATTGATTTCCTCCAAAGTTTTCAGTTGATGGTGGATTTAATGATCATAGGGGCACACTGCAGTGAATGCCTCCCTTTTTTGAACTCGAGGGACATACCTTACAAACTCCTTTGAAGTTTATTGAGTGTAATAATTTTTTTTTTTTTTTTGGCGGGGGGGGGGGGGGGTTTGGTAGAAGGGAATAAAAAACAAATCCGAAGAGTGCTATAATTTAGTTGAGCGAAGATTTTCCAACCAAAAATGAATGGTTCTCAGAATTCAGAATATCAGCATATGTCATTGAGAGTCTGTAACAGTATGGTCTTAAAGCAGTTTAAAATTTATCGATGAAGTTAATCTTTTTCCTCCATCTCTCAGGATAAAAGTGTTTTTTTTTTCTAGCATTTCAATAAATCTCTAAAAATCAGTGCTCAATTTTCCTCACATAAATTTATATGGGAACGTCGAGCCCCCCCCCCCCCTCCAGCAACATACACCCGCTTTCTAGCTCCGCCCTTTATTTTGTTTCCCTCCTATAATACAGTGAATAACAATGCCAGCCGTTCTTGAAGAATGGCGGAGGTTTCGTTTTATGTTGTTGTTGTTGTTTTTTTGTTGTTGTTGTTTTGTTATTGTTTGGGGTTGTCGTTCTTTCTTTGTGGTTGTTTTGGGGGGTGGGGGTGTCTTGCATTTGTGTTTGTTTTCTTTTTTTCTTTTGCGGAGGGAGTACCTAACCGTGCAGCTGCGCCCCTTTTAAAGATCCATTTAGCATACAGTAAGAGACACAGCCCCCCCCCCCCCAAAAAAAAGATGTGTTCCCACCTTTCTAATCATCTTTGGCACCTTGAAATAGTATGGTTACCCTCTCTTTTCTCTTATAGAGACTTTAAGTTAAGATGATTAGCATTGGAAAATTATACGCTCAGTCTTATACTTTAACTCGCTCGTCAGATGTTTTAGAAATTACCCCCCCCCCCCCTTGAAAAATCCTGAACCCACCCCAGATTTTGCAACTGTAAGTTCGAAACAATTGAAAGCACACACAATTATCAGTTTGTCTTCCTTAGCATTCTTTACACGGAAATTATTTGACCATGTAGTGTTTGACACTGGTATACAGCTAGGCATATCGCGTCCTGTTTGTGCAGGCAGAAGTTTTTATTATTTTATGGATCGGAGGCTTAAGCTAAAGTCGTATGTTTACACTAAATGCCATGCAGAGATTGGATCGACTGATATTTGTAATTCAATCCTATAATCAATTCTTATTATCGAAAGAATGAGATCAAGCGGGTGGAGGAGGAAACATCTATTTTTTGGATTAGTGGTGCTATTGTTTATGGCCATGGCAATATTCAACTGTAAAAGTAAAAACTGTGATTTCCTAATATTCCACAATGGTTTGGTCTCCGTGCTACCGTCAATGAATTGGCATGCTCTGAGAAAGTTGGACAATCGTCAGTACAGCTCAGGTAACAAGTCAGTTGAGCATCATGCTTTACAGTCGCCAGTAAAAGTCCCGCCATCCTGTTTCCGCCAAGTTCAAATCTGGATGGGAAGAAACGAGACCAAAGACCCGCTGAATTTCGAGTGTCCTGGAGTAGACTGCGGGATTCGTTTTGTTGTGGATACCAGCTTTGAGACCATGAAGAGCAGTGATGCCGTCGTCCTGTTCCATAGATCGCATTGGGATTGGGATGAGATGCTGACGAAGCGCCCATCCAAGCAAGTCTGGGTTTTCTATTCCTTAGAGAGTCCTCTACACACTGGAGGGAACGCAGTGCCGCCATGGCATCTCCAACGGGTATACAACTACACCATGACGTATAGGCCATCGTCAACCATTCACGCTCCGTATGGTATCTACGAAAGCAACGTACCCCATAGTCCTCAAGAAGATGATCATCGAAATTGGGCCAAGGAAAAGACGGGTATGGTGGTGTGGATGGCATCAAATTGTCAAGTTGCTTCTTGGGATCGTTACTGGTTCGTTCAAGAACTCTCCCGATATATCCAAGTAGACGTTTACGGAGCATGCGGAAATCTGATTTGTGACAGAGATTCGGATGATTGCTGGAATCGTATTAGGACTTACAAGTTCTACCTGGCAGTAGAAAACAGTGAATGCAGGGACTACATCACCGAAAAGTTTTGGCGAAATTCTCTCCAACATGACGTCGTGCCCATTGTCTATGGCGCTCCGAAGAAAGACTACCTGCGGGTTGCACCCCCGAATTCCTTCATCCATCTCCAGGATTTCAAATCTATGAGTGAACTTGTCGACTATCTCGCTCTCTTGGATTCAAACGACACCTTGTACAATTCATTTTTCGAATGGAAAAGGCATGGATCAGTAAGGATAATTGGGGAAGAAGAAATTTTGTTGCCACCTTTTCTGTGTAAGTTAGTAGCAAAGATGATGAGGGATGAACATGATATGCGTACTGGTAAGCGCAGAGAGGGGAAGATAGTTCCAAGCATAAACGACTGGTGGTCGAATTCATGCTTTACACCGCAAGGCTTCCCTCACTACTTTTAAAATCAGCCTGGTGACTGACTTGAAAGATCTTCGATTATTAGGTTTATTCAACAACATTCGACATTGCAGCTCAAGGGTCGTTTGATGTACAACTTGAATTAAAAATTATGCGACCCTCCACCACACATTAATGGCCAATAAGTTGCATTCTTCTTTCTGGCTTCTTAGATTCTAACGCCATTTAAAATTTTATATTCTAAGCTGTGTATACTGTTATATAACTTTTTGAATGGACCAAGCAAACTCTTTGAAAATGTAATTGAGAATATCAACGTGTCAAATAACTAGAAAATAGATAAAGGGAGAGTTACAATTCATGTGCTCTGCTTCATTTCAGTTGCACAAAAAGGTTGAATCCAAACTCCCCACAATTCAAGGGCTCACTGGATTTTGGTGAAAGCTGGCATACCTTCCAAAATACAGACTTAATCCTCTCCCTCTCTCTGTACTTCAGGTAGTGTTGGGCTTTTTGTTTGTTTGAGTTTTTCTATGTCATTCTCAAATTTTTCACATAATGTCCGAAAAAATGTCATTTGAAATGAAAGAAAATAATATTACCATATCGTATTTCACCGTCAAATTTTGTCTGATATAGATGATTAATAGATTCGTAAGAATAATTTTAAAAAGATAAAAAAATAAAAAATGATTTTCCACCCCAAACAACCCATTTTAGCTGTTCATGCTAAAACTCCCATGGCGAATTATTGGTCGTTTTGTGGAAGGTCACATGCATCATGTACATGATCATTCAGCTTTGCTTTTAATGTTTTTCTACTAAACCTGATGAAGGGAAATAGATACATAGTATATTCAAATTGTACTGGAAGTTAACGATTGCTTGGTTGCAGGATAGGGCAGGGGGAAAATGCAGTTGCTCACTGATGTATTTTTTTAAAGAAAATAATATGTCTCTAGGTTTTTATCATTTAATAATCAAGATAATGTAAATGATATTTCAGCATACCCCAAAGAGTATAATTATGAGTTTAAAAGTAAATTTATGATTATATGGATACAGGTGGTACCGTACTTCTTACGATCCGATCTTACTTCGTACGATCCCATCTCACTTCGCATGCAATCCGATCTTACTTCTCTCTTTAAAAAAAAAAAAAAAAAAGAGTGAACGCATTCACTTTGTCAGGGGGAATTTAAGAAAAGAGTGCATTTAGAGTGAATTAGGAGTGAATTAAGAGTAAAATCTGTGATATTCAATCTTTTAGGGGTGACCTCAGTCTCACTCAAGGATTTGGAGTGATCACTGATTTACGCCGGTGACGTGGCTAATTATATTTATTGCAATTATTGCAGGAGGTGTGATCCCTGAAAAGGGATGAAAAAAATTGTGATTATAGATTATAAACACCGTTGGGGGAATTGAGAGGATAATAATAATGATAATTTTTTAAAGAGATAATCTTTAAAGATAATTAAATTGATAATCTTTAAAGATAATTAAAGAGATAATCTTTAAAGACAAGTAAAGAGAAATTCGTGTAATTTTCGTGTATGCAACAAGTGGAGTCTGACCATAATAATAATATAATAGCGCACCCAACTTCTGAAGAATTTTTATTGGCATGCATGTTCTTTGTCCGGAAAGCGTTTCTCCCATTTTCTGGTTCCGTTTAAGCAAACTTTACATAAAGTTAAATACATTATGAAGATTTTTATAGATCTATGCTGGAGTTTACTTAAGCAGGTGCTAAAACTTGAGAGAATTTTACAGTCGAACACAATAATTCCCAAATTTACATTACCATTTGTAAATATACGGGACAAAAAGAATTTTATCCTGACAGTTTCATAATATGCACAGTATGTGCGCAGAATTAATCATTGACCAACAGATGGTCATTTATTATGCATGCTGTGCATAGTTTTAACTTTTTCGTTGTGGTTATAATTTTCAAATTTCAATGATATTTATTGTGAGGAAGTCAACTTAATAAACTTATCGTTGTGGATCGAAATCATTGCATGAGAAATCCGAATTACTTTAATGCGTATTTTAAAGGGAACCGGTAACATCGTTTCTGGTCTAAAAATAATTTTCTTTTTCGTCATGGGTACAACACTGATAATTACAAACGTTGTGGCCATACCAAAACGTTGGTGGATTTCATTAGCCGTAATGTCCTTTAGTTATGAAATTATTGATGATGTAAAAAAGAACAACAACGAAAATATCAGGCATATTTTTTTTTCCGCCATTCATTTTTGTGTCAAAATTTGTAGTACTTGAATTTGAATTTGAATTTATTCTCATATTTCACATAACATAAATATTGAACAAAATAATATTGAACAATTTAACATGGTAAATAAATATATGGCATTAACATTCGTATAAATCAAACATAAATGAGTGAAATTAATTCGAAAGTGCAAGTTTTTTTTTTCTTCCTTTTTTAGCATGGTAAATGATATCCGTTTTGATTCATACTTTCACAACTCGATAACCAAATATATATCTAACAGTTATGCATACATTAATTAGATATGATTACTTTTAAACATTACTCAATGCAACAAGTTCCCTTATTTTAAGCGTACCATGCATGTCGACCGACACAATTCAAGCTCCTTTCAAGGAATTCCTGCCTTCTTCCCTATACCGCCTTTTGAATTATGCCTTTGTTATTAATCATTTTGTAAAATGTGCATTCAAGTACTGAAAGAAAACAAACGTTACTTTGAAGTGAATTGAATGAAGGCAATGACAGTGAAACATGCCGGCATAATTATATGCAGTACACATAAATATGTTAACGCTCTGTAGTTCTTACAATTGTTTAATCAATCTTGGCACTTACTGAAGCAAAATGCTTACATTCCCACACGTCTTGTACAGTCCTTATCGAAAACTCTAGTATATTCAATACCCTTACAAGTGTCATTCGACACGTTTTCAAGTTCAGCGGAAAGCAACAAAACACTCAAAACATGCTGGCCACTTAAGAGTGAAGCTCTATGAAATGCATTATGAGTATTTCCTCTCCACGTGATGAAAAATAATAAGTTCCTTCAGTAAAAGACAACATCGCTAATGAAAAGGTTTATTTATTTTATTTATTTATTCAAATCATATATTTTAGAAAGAAAAAAGCCTTAGCTCAAATCAGCAATATTTTCTGGTATAGGGGTCTTTGAAAAGTGAATGATTCACTTGCGTATGAACATCCCGAAGTGTATAACCTGTATAGGCGTGGGGCAGATGACACCTCCCTGCGTCTGTTAATGAAAATATATTAGAATAACGAGAACAAACAAGAAGAAAATGGAAATGGAGAGGGTGGGGTTAGAAGGAGAGAAAGAGACAGAGAAAGAGAGAGAGAGAGAGAGAGAGCACCCTGATAGCAGAGACTGGTAAGAATAACATCATACTTACGTTTTTTTAAAGTCGTGTCATACGTCTTATTTACCTATTATATATACGTCTTTAAGACGATAGTTTGCACCAGCACACGACGTAAAATAAGACGTCATATTTTTACGTCAATTTTACATCATATTGGTCGGAAAAAACCGTCTTTATGACGTCTTTACAACCCAAAGGAAGCTCACAGACTGGATAGAAATTACATCATAATGACGTCAAGTCAAAGCTTCAAAGCTGGCTTATAAAATATTTTAGAATGTATTCAACATTATGATGTTTTTTTGTTTGTTAAAGTTCTAGCCTATAGATCTTCCTATACTAGCCCTATATCCTAACATCCTACATCCTATACCTAACTACTGATGCTTTGTATCGACATTACTATATATATGGGTTGTAGTGTAGTACTTGAAAAAAAAAGTTAGAAATTACAATTTCTTGATACATTCTGAAATACCCTGCCCATGACATTAACTGAATGGTGTTCAACATGGAAGTACATTGTTCATTAAATCAGCAGTGCAATCATTGAATAAAATGTTAAAATTCAAATGTTATCTCCCTTTTTTCACGAAGTTTAGTCATTTCTGGTCATTCATGAATATTCATGAATCACGATCAACTATCACGACGTAAAACTGACGTAAACACGTCATGTTATGGTCTTGAAAAATGCTGTTATAAAGTGGGAAATAAATGACGTAAAAATACGTCTTATTCCGGTCTTTAAACAGACGTTAAAAAGTGGTAAATGTTTGACGTAAAATATATGTCATCTTATGTTCAAACAAAATTTGAGAAAATTTTTATATAAAGACGTCATAAGGTTGTCGTAAAATAGTCGCATATACGACATATGACGTGTGGATCAGTTTATGACCAGTTCTTGACGTCTTAAAGACGTCCGTTCTGCTGTCAGGGTTAAAGCACTTTCTATACAACTGTTTCACAGTCTGATCTTAGCATCCACTTATTTTTTTTTCTGTTTTGTTTTAATGGGGTCAGTAGTGCTCATTTTTCTTTTCTTTTCTTTTCACAGGGAGGAGGGACCCCCTCAATATTTCCTTAATTACTGTTGACCTCACAGTTCGTTGTGTAGTTCCAATTAGCAGGGTTAGAACTTTGCATTCTCTAACTCTTATATTCACAAAATAGAATTATGCCTATGCAGAATGCATTTATGTCATTTGGCAATTAATCTGCATTTGCCACTCTCCACCCATGTGAAGATGGGTACGGGCAGGAAGAAATTCCTAAAATGCTTTGAGCACTGAAATTGGTAGTCTAGCTGAGCCGGGGTATAATATTGAGAGCGCCTTGAGCATCTTTGTTTAGTGAATACGTGTGGTGTATGAATATCCAATACTAATTTAATACCTGAAAATTAACTGATTACCTTCTTCATTGTATGCAAGGGAGCGTAGCGACGGAGCGGAAGATTTTATATTTTTTGAACAGTCAAACATATTTTAGAGCACATTAGGAAAGTCTTCACAATCTGTTGTCCCGATCCGTTGTAGCCTTAACTCATTATTTTCAACATGCACTTTTGTTCGAAATTTGCGTCTGGACAATCCTCTGCAAAATCTCCCAGGGAGCAGTCTCTCAGAGCGAGACATTATTTCTAATATTCAACTATTTTCTGGCACTATTTCCTTTAAAAAATGATTATGTATATCAATTCCATAAATAGTTTTGTATATTGATTACTGAAGCACTGAAACTAAAAGGTACCATTTCCTCAGCTCCCTTTTCACCTTTGAAATCTTGAAAGGTGATGTACTTTATTCTTCCTATTTTTTCCAAGAAAAAAAGAGTTTACAAAGGTATTTATTCCTCCGTATCGATATTTGGAAACAAATAGTGGGCGTCATGATGTACATTAAACTCTTGTTTTTGAAATGTAATTAAAATGACACCACTCTCGCTTTTCAGCTTCGAAATCTTGAAAGGTAGTGTGACTATTCTCACTTTTCTAAGAAAAATGAAAATAAAGTTTCCAAAGGCATTTATTTCTCCCTTCCGTCTTTGAAAGCCTCCGATAGTTGGAAGCTAAATATAATGGGCGTTATCATGATCATGCACGTTAAATTCTTGCTTTCGAAATTGGATGACACTGCTCGCGCTTTTCAGCCTTGAAATCTTAAAAGGCATTGTAAATGAATACTCTCGATTTTCCAAGAAAACTGAAAACAAAGCTTCCAAACATGCCAAAGTATTTTTTCTCCCTTCTGCCTTAAGAAAATTTTGATATTTTGAATCGTAATGATGCACATAAGATGTTTGCTTTTGGAAGGTGACTGATATGACACTGCTTCTATACTTAGACTAAGATAGTTTGGAAAAAAATTTGTTAAGAATTTTTGAAATTTGAAGTTAGATGACTTCATATACGTGAAAAAAAAAAAAGAATCCTTCAAAGTGTGATAAATAGTGGGTTTTGGAGCCAGTAATAAATGATAAGGCATGAAAATAAACTTTTGGTCCATTAAATGATCAAATTAGGTAGTTTGTACTTAAAATAGAATTCAAAGTCGGTAGGTGCTTAAATTCCATGAAAAGTGGTAGTCTACCGTCTAAATCGGTAGAGTTGGCAAGTACTTGATTTTCACCCACTAGTTTGCTCTCAGCCAATCAAATGAAAGGATTTTCAGTAGCTTATAACAGTTGTCAGTAAAAGTCACTGACGAAACTCTTCATGGAACGTTCCCTTATTAATTTCAGGGTAGGAAATGAAAATGTCTTCTTTGAATAAATCGTATGTCTTGGAAAAAGCAAGAAGTCGTTTATGATGATTGTTGTAATCTCATTGGAAAAGCCATAAAAAATGGTAACAATACATGGATGTAAAAAATAACGTAACAATCACGTCATATTGTGGTCTTTAAAAAGTTGTTAAAACATGGGAAATAATTGACGTAAAAACCCCGTCTTATTCTGGTCTTAGAGAAGACGTAATAAAGTGGTAAATAGTTTGACGTAAAATTTACATCATATTATGGTCAAACAAAAAGTGGGGAAATATTGGTCATAAAAAAGACGTTGTATTGCCGTCGCAAAATAGTCATCTATACGACGTATGACGTGTGGACCAGCTTGAGACCATTTTATGACGTCTTAAAGACGTACGTCTGCTATCAGGGCAAGAGGTAGTGAGAGAGTGCGTGAGGGAGAGAAAAGAGAGTGAAAGAGAAAAATAGCGTGAGAGAGAGGGGGAGAGGGCGAGGGCGAGAGAGGGAGAGAGAGAGAGAGAGAGGGATAGAGAGAGAGAGAGGGATAGAGAGAGAGAGAGAGAGAGAGAGAGGAGAGAGAGAGAGAGAGAGTGAGTGAGGGAGAGAGTGAGAGAGAGGAGAAAGCGTTAGGATTACTATAATGGACAGGGTGGCAGATCCGGGAAATGCAGGGGAAGATTTCAGCAGACCTTCTCCCCAACATAGCCGCCAACCCAATGTTTTCTTTTGATTTTCTTTTCCTATACAGGCCTTCTGTCTTTAGTCTCTTCCCCCATTCCTCATACCCCCCCCCCCCCCGATCTTTAAAAGTGCACCGTCTGCACGGGTACCCTTGTATGCACGGCGTTACACGTTTCACTTTCAAGCGTGGTAAAACAACCAGCTACATGCATGCATGTCATACGCCCAGCACAACCTTAATTATTGCCATGTTAAGAAAATAAAGCGTCGCAAGACTGCAATAATATTAATCTGTGCATTTCCATGAAACATGTATCAGGGATGATTTGACGTTCCGTTTCAGTAATCAAGTTTCAACTTGCATGCCTTTGTCATATAACTGTACTTGCAAAATTGATACAATATATACCGTGAGTGTCTTACATAATCATAATACACCTCCAGACACGGCTCTACGGGGGAGGGGGGGGGGGCAGGAGGCGGCCTCCGGTTGTGATTTTCAAGAGATCACAAAAAAGGAGAAGAAAAAAGCTAAGAAGAAGAAGAAAAAGAAGATGAAGAAAGAAGAAAATGCAGGAAGAGAGGACAGGGTCATGGAACTATACAGCCATTTGTTCATTCAAAACGTAGACAAACTCACCTGGGCTAAGGTTAGAAACCAGAAAAATATTTGTCCCCTATAACTATCAAAATACCCTGGCGCTTCCCATACCTCCCTGTGTTTTACACACACAGAGATGACTGCCAAGATCGCACCATGCAGGCTAGGATACTGCTGCCACTATACAGTGTGTCTCAGAAAAAGCGAAACCGATATGTATCGAAGTTTAATCAAATCTTGATCACAATTATGTTTAATAACTGATATTTGTAAAGCTTAGACCCTCGTCTTTCATCAGATACCACTCATTATGATACTTCGTGCATGAGTGAAAGAGAACAATATGAAGTAATAGGGCTACCAAAAAGTCATTTGAATTTTTATTACCTGATATTCAAAGATCGCTTTACAAAATTAATATGTCCCACTCATTAATCATAACTGTGATCAAGATCAATCTCGGTTTCGTTTCGTTTGGGGGGGGGGGCACTGTATAGTATGTACCTTGTATTGCTACGTATGCGACGCAGAACACGAGTAAACCCATTTTTTCCCACAATGATAATAATAATAAGAGTAATAATAATAATAATAATAATAATAATAATAATAATAATAATAATAATAATAATAATAATAATAATAATAATAATAATAATAATAATAAAGCGCATAATAAGTATACACTTCCCTACGAGCTGCACATAAAGAAATGAAACATAATACAAATTAACAATAATTATGTTAACAAACAAAGGAGTATTACAAGTATTAAAAATCAGGTTATATTCCTCAATAATTTGGATTTTGGTAATTATTTCTAAATAATAGATTTTTAAAAATTCTATTCATTTATTCATTTTATTTATTTTAGTATTAGTATTATTATTATCATCATATTATTATTATTATTATCATTATTATTGTGGGGGGCGGCATAAACAGTTCACACGTTAATTTTTTTGTTTGTTTTGTAATAGTATTTATTAAATCAATTCAGTTCAAATCATACAATGGTACATTGCAAATGTTACAATATAATCAAACAAAACACAGTTTATAAAGGTAAGGTTTATTCATAATACAGAAAATATTGTACAGAAATCATATTATTTGACATATTCATATTACAGGCGGTTAATTTATTCATAAATGTAAAAAACGATCATTCTATCAATTGCATATGGGCAACGGGCCCCGTTTTCAGAGGAGGCTGGCATTATTATTATTATTATTACTATTATTATTATTATTATTATTATTATTATTATTATTATTATTATTATTATTTATTTGACCAATAAAAAGGAATACAAGATACAAAGCATAAGACAAGAGATAGCAAAAGATGAGATGGAATGGCATGTGGGTCAGGGTTCACAAAAGAGAAGTTCTTCCCTGTTGCCCGTAGGCATGTGAACCCACACATGCCATTCCAAAATATAATAGATTTTGCACAAGATAAATCATACAATCATAAAAGAATTTTAAAATATCAATATTGCACATTAACTGTTCAGGAATTGTAAGTGAGAATCTATCTTACATTCCAAAAGAAATCATAGTACATGTATCACTAAGACTAAACAGAAGAAAAGAAAGAGGAGGATCAGTAAGGAAAAGAGAAAAATAAGAAGAAGAAGAAGAAGGGAAGAGAAGAAGAAAAAGAGGAGAAAAAGAGGGAGAGGGAGAAGAAGAGAAAGGGGAAGAAAAAGGAGAAGAGAAAACGGCAAGAAAAGGAAAATATAAGGGTACATCATTACTTTAAAGGTAGAGACAAGTACATATATCACGATTTAAGATTAAATTGCAGAGGATTAAAAAATACAAAGTGAGTAATAAAAAGTGTATGAAACCGAGCCTCGTGTTACATCTAATTCCTAGAAGTTTACAATTATGCACATAGCATATCTAGATTTATTGCTAAAATAGGAAAGCAGGCAGTTTCCTACATCTATACAATATCTGAAAAAAATCTCTGGCCCAAACTTCGACTTTCCAGTTCCTCAGAAAAACACTTTAATATAATAAGATGTTATTTCGTCATTAAATAAGACACAGCCAATAATGAGGAATTCTAGTACCTCGCTATAATGTGAGGTGATGGATGGTTGATCGAATATCGGGACATAGTCGAGTGGTTTAAGGCGCTTGACTGGAGACGCGGAGGTCCGGGGTTCGATCCCGGGCACGGCACTTATGCCCTTGAGCAAGGTATTTTATCTATACATTGCTGTTAATTTTATCGTCTATCAAATGAAGTGATCCGTTATATGTGTATTGATACTAACGTGTGCATGTGTTGTTTAAAAAAAAAGCTTATAAACTTTATACCCTTGACTTGATTTTCAGGTCTGCAGAAATTTCTCCACTAGATTTTGCATATACATGATACAGGGCAATTCCGCTTCGGAAAACCAGTCACCTTACTTCACATTTATAGTAAAAACAATCACTTTGATAGCCCTGAATAGCCAAATCTTTGAATTAAAAAAGCTGAAACAATAAAGAATTCCACAATCTAATTAGTCTGCGTTGGTATAATGCACGTTTGATTTTAAAAGACATGTTTGAAGTTTAAAATTGACGCTTATGGTAATTCCTTTACCGAGGTGTTATACCACATTAACAGGAATGTCAGCATAAAATTGTTAGAATGAAAAAGCTCACATGAAAGAATGGGCATATTTACAGAGTATTAAATGGTGAGAAGGGAGGCAGGGTAGAAAAGAGGCACAGAAAGTCTAAAAATGTTGCTAACGGAAATATACCCTTACCGTGGAATTTTCTGTCTGTACTCGGAAAAGACCCTCAGTACTCGTCATAAACATGATAAAACTTTATTTTTCAGTCTCTTCGAATATTATTATTGATTAATGAGTTATAAGGGGTGTTTATGCCAAATTTTGTGTTTTGTCTGCTTTATCGGTAACATAGATTTCCCCAAACCACTCCACAAATAGCCTTTACCTTCCGGGTCAATAAATCAATAAACAGCCTCCCAATAGTACATTCCCCTGAGTCAGAAAAAAAGAAGCAAATAAATACTACAGTCCTCTTTATATACGCTCTCAATATGCTTATCTGCATGAGGTTGACGGGGATGGTGGGGGGGGGGGGGGGGGGGCGTTGGATTAAAGAGTCTGGGACTCGAAACGCTTTTGAGAAGAAAAAAATCCTTGTCTTACTTGCTTTTCTGTTTGCTTGTTTTTTGTTTGTTTTGTTTTGTTTTTTTTTTGTTGTTTTTTTTAATCCAGAGGTATTTCATCAGACTAGGGTGACTAGACTAGATTAGCCTAAGACCAGACTTTGTCTTCTCGTACAGATGACGGACTCTCATCGGACCGCGGTTCAAAACTGAGTCATGTCTTTCGAATATTGTGAAGTTAAAGATAGATCTCAGACTTAAATAATCATATCTGATTGATACACGTCTCTAAACACTTTGTATTTCCATATAATTTTATTGGAGATTTCCTTCGAATCAGATCAATATAGTAAAAATCAATAAATCAATATTTCCATGTATCAGTAACATAAATATATCAATAAATACAAATATTCGTTTCGTTTTCATAACATGATTTGATAAGTTAGAAATATCATATTCACAAATCATTAATGGGCAAGGTTAAACATGGAATGAAATCACAGTGTACTAATATTGTATGTTGTTTTTATATGTCATATAAAACAGCATTCATATATTAGGCCTAGGCTAAATGAAATACATACATAGTCCTATCATAAAAGAAAAACAACATAGGCTACATAGGCCTAGGCTGAACCTATTGGCGTAAATCCCGTTGGGGGGGGGGGATGGGGGATATAAATCAGAAAATAAGAAGGATATAAAAATCAGAAAAGTGGTTAATTTGGCTTGCTCGTGTCATATTTGTGGGATCGGAACTTAGATGAGATGTCTTTAAATGCGAAAGGTATACAAGTTTTATTTCCAGTTCAGAATCGAAGTATTTATTTGACAAAGTTCATCAGAAACTCTCTATCTCTCGATACAGTTATATTCAGTAGAGTTGAAGATTACCGAAATATATTATGTTTGTCTGTCGGTGGTCAAAAGTCAAATCCTCCCGATAAAAGAAACTCCACTATCAGGAAAGTTTTGGGGAGTAAAACAATGTTCGGATGAGTTACTTAAACACTTCTGATTGGTCTATAGTTAACTGTCTGTCATGATTGCTATGGTATTATGGGGAGTGGTAATAGAAAGAGTGTAGGTGACTGGGGCTGGTCCTGTGAGTCATCATTTCTAAGAACTTGGGTTCCTTGCCCGGGTTCTCCACCATGTCGTGTTTGTGGGATCGGATCTTAGATGAGGAGTCTTTAAATAATGGATACGAAAGGTACGAGTTCTATTTTCAGTTCTATTTTCAAGTTCTATTTTCTAGTCCTGTGAGTCATCGTTCTCAGAACTTGGGTTCCTTGAAGTTAACTCTGGGGTGGTCATAATACATGTATGTAGTCAGTGTTTTAGAGCAAGATGATAATGGGAAGATGATAACGGGAGTGGGGGAAAGGTGAATGACTGAAAGGGTGACAGGAAGTGATTACATACTACATCTTAAAGTACTACATAACACTCGCTTCGCTCGCTCGCAAATTGAAAATTAAAATGTGTTTAAAAGGGGTCTGTGATGGTGGTTGAGGGTATGTGTTTATACTTAAGTGCAAGTTCGATCGAAAAAAAAAATCCGCAAAAAAGTTGATCATGATCATCCCCCCCCCTCCTCAAAGTGGATTTACGTCGGTGGCTGAACCCAATTACAAACACGAAGGTCCCGTTTAATAAAAGAATGAATATGAATGATCCTTCGAAATATGGCCTTTTTGTAATAGTATATTCAACTTAATTGATGCCATAGTAATGAATAATCTACACTTCATAAATCATTACCCCCCCCCCAAAAAAAAAAGGAAAAAAAAGAAGAAATACTGACATCATTATTAGCATAGATTCGTTTCTACCCCCTCCATGGCTACCCACCCCTATTCCCGGCCCCCTTCTATAATGCTTAACTAAATTCTCGCCATATTCTCAAATTTCTAGTTTAATTATTGAGTCCCAAATTTCTTATTTTGATGTATTAATATTATAATGATAACGAATTGAATTAAGTTACGATGGTAATAATAATGATAAAAACAATCACAATGACAATTATATGTCAAAGATAATGATGTTATTAGTACCAATGAAGTTTGGTGCCGGGCTCCGGCCCCTCCCAGCACCATCATGACCACCACCGTCTCCCCTCTTATTTTTCTGTCTATATAATTATCCGCACTGAACTATTTTGAGTCAAATTTGGTACCGGTATCCGCGATCCGCAGTCAAGATGGCAGTGATAAATATCAGCGGAAGTGTATGGAGTTCTATACATTTCGATAACAGTTGCCGTGATGGTGATCAGGTAATACGATGTAGTATCCAGACATTGAAATAAAACATCCTTTGCTTTAAAATAATATATTAAACCATCACAGAACTTGGAAACTTGTTATGAGAGGTGGGGCACGTATTTCCCGTGACCAGTCCCATACGTTAAAAATCATGTTGTTGATCTATTCTAACCTAGATCTAGATCTACATCATACATGTAACATGTGTAACGTTAGGCCTAACAGTTAACAGTTAACTGTTAGATCTAAATTGTAATTAGAGTGTAATGTGTTCATGATCAGTTGTTGCTGTTGTTGTTGAATTGGAATTTTACAGACGTGTATCAATTTGATATGATTAGACCTCTATTTATGTCTGGGACCGACCTTTTAATTACCTTTATTACCTTTATTACCAGATGTACTGGAAATATGCAGGAGTCTGCAGTCAGGTTTCCAGTTCTATCTGTCATCCAGTTCATTTCTATCTTGTTCAAGTTCTATGATTTCTTGTAGATGAGACAGCGTGACAGTGTCAGTGTGTCAGAGCCACTTGTACATGTAGAAATAAGGTAAAGTTTATTCTGACCAGGGATGTGCATATTGCTGATCACTCCAGAACTTGTCTAGTCTAGCCTTGAAGGAGTTGACTGATTTAGCTGTGACAATATCAGCTGGTAAGGAGTTCCAGTCACTCACCACTCTAACTCCAAAAGCATTAGCTCTCACATCTAGTCTGCTCCTCTTCTGGAATAGTTTGAGTGGATGACCTCGTGTTGCCTCAACAGTGACATTTGTGAAAAGCATATCCCTATTCACCTTGTCAATACCATGGATTATCTTATAAGTCTGGATCATATCTCCTCTTCTCATTCTGTACAGTAGAGATGGTAACTTTATTGCACGAAGTCTGTCCCCGTAGTCTAGGGAAGCAACAGATGGTATTAGCTTTGTAGCACGTCTCTGGACTTTTTCAATCTCCTTGAGGTCTGATGTAAATCTTGGATGCCATACTGCATTTCCATATTCAAGGAGTGGTCTAACAAGAGCTTTATGTAATCTTGTGATAGTATATCTATCCTTGTAGATGAAAGTTCGTCTAATCACAGAGAGGACACGGCTGGCTTTAAGGACTGCTGAGGCAACATGAGCATGGAACTTGAGCTCAGCATCCATGATAACCCCAAGGTCTCGTTCCTCTGTAACTTCTTGTAAAGCAGTTCCATTTAGATTATATGGATGATGCAAGCTGCTTTTACCAATGTGCAGAAATTTACATTTATTCACGTTGAACCGGAGCTGCCATTCCTCAGACCATTTCATCAGCCTGTCTAGATCAGCTTGCAGAATGTCACAATCGGCAGTTGTTGATATTTCTCTGAAGATCTTTGTATCATCTGCGTATATCCGCACGATGCTTGTCACTACTTCTGGCAGGTCATTTATAAATATCACAAATACTGTCGGGCCGAGGACGCTTCCTTGGGGTATTCCACTCCTGACCCTATTCCATTCGGAGAACTTTCCATTCACTACAACCCTCTGCCTGCGTCCTGTCAGGAAGGCACAAAACCACTCTTCAAGCTTTCCAGCAATGCCGTAAGCTTTGAGCTTGCTCAGTAAGCGTTTATGCGGCACAGAATCAAAGGCCTTGCAGAAGTCCAAATATATTGTGTCAATCTCTCTTCCACTATCTAGGGAGGATGTCCATAGCTCTATTACTTCCAGTAATTGTGTCAAACATGATCGACCAGGGAGAAATCCATGCTGGGCATCGCAGAGCAAGTTCTTCTCACATAAGTGCTGGAGCAAGATACCTCTCACAATGGATTCAAGGACCTTTCCGATGACTGATGTGAGGCTGATTGGTCGATAGTTTTCAACAGCACCACGGTTTCCTTTCTTATGCACTGGGGTGATGTTTGCATCTTTCCAGGACTGTGGTAAAGCTCCTTCATTTACAGATTTCCTGAAGATTATGGCAAGAGGAGTACATATCGTGTCTGCTGTCTCCTTCAGCACTTTCGGGTGAAATCCATCAGGCCCTGCAGACTTTGAACTCTTTAACAACTTCAGCCTATTCTTAACAGAGTTGGTACTTATGTCAATGTCAGAAAGCGTGTCCCCATTGTGCCTGTCATTTAAATCAGGAATGTGTTGCACATCTTCCTCTGTAAATACACTGTTGAAATAGTCACTCAAAAGCTCAGCTCGCTGGTCATCTGTGTCTGCCGTATCTCCTTGCTCATTCCTAAGGACCCCCAGACTCCTACGGGACTTGAGTGAGCTATTGGCATACTTCCAAAACATTTTGGGATTAGTCTTCACATTTTCAGCAACATTTTTCTCGAAGTCTCTTCTGAGTTTTCTTAGCATTTTCCTCAGTTTCTTTGCTTCATTCCTTGATCTATAATATGCAGATCTGCTGCCATCACTTTGCCTGTACTCCCTCCAGGCCCTACATTTCAGTCTATATTGTCTCATGGCAGTCCTTGTCATCCAAATTTTCTTTCTCTTTTTCAGCTTTGAGTCTGTTGTCTTTGGGATGTTCTCATCAATTTCTTTCTGGAATCTGGCAGAAAAGAAGTCCCAAGCCTGATTGACATCCATATTGCGCAGGTGTTCTTCCCAGTCAACATCCAGCATTGCCCTATTTATAGCTGCATAATCTCCTTTATGATATCTGTATCTGGGTTGTTCACTGGCAAGAGTATTAGCATACAGATCTACATTAAACAGCAGGCACATATGATCACTTAGTCCCAAACTGGGGAGGTATGATAAGTCACTGATGATTTCCTCATTGTTTGTGATCAGCAAATCAAGGATACTTGGACGCTGTCCATTTCTGACTCGTGTGATCTCAGTGATATGCTGATGCAAAAAGCAATCTCTGAGGCAATCAATAAAGTTTTGTTCATCCGGCGTGTGTGACGTCCACAAGTCCCAACAGATGGCAGGGTAGTTGAAGTCTCCCACGATGAGCAGGTGTGTCGGGTTGCTGGACACGACTTCATGTAGAAGCTGGCATAGCTTGCTTGTATCCGAGTTGATTCGGCTCAGAGAGGGGCTGCGATATATACCACCAACTGTCAGTGTGTTACTGCCTCTCAGTCGCAAGTGTATCCACACGCTTTCATTGAAGTCAGTTTGAAAGTGAATTTCTTTTACACTGGATGCCAGTCCATCTAGTACATAAACAAATATTCCTCTTACATTGTTTCTGTCAATATTTGTATAAGATACATAGTTGTCCATACTGTAAATTTCTTCATTTGGTTTGATATCAAAGTTCTTTGGCAATACTTCGCAGATGATAATGATGTCTGGTTTATGACTTTCAGCGAGTAAGGATAGCTCATCCAATTTGTTCAGTAAACTGTCACTGTTAGTATATAGAACTCGTAGGTTTCTGAGCTGTTTTGTTGCAATATTCATACTGCTACGATTGCCTCCTTCCTTGCTTTCATTATGTCCATATTCATCAGAGGTAGAGGAACTTTCTGTATCTGTCTCTGAATCGTCTACAGAAGATTCACTTCCTGCATCGGACCCAGATGCTATATCTTCTTCTAGCTCGGAGAAGTTTTCATTTGATGCTTGATAACTGTCCAGATCACTTTCATCTACAGGAACTTTATGAACCTCGCTCTCCTGACTAACTTCATGTCTTCCTACACAAGTTTCTGAAGGTCGGCAAGGAGGTACATCATGTCACAAACTGGAAGGTGCTCCTCCCAGCAGTAGCGGATCAATATTCATACCTCCAGTGGACGGATGTTTCCCTACTTCACCACTAATGAATGTGTTGACATCAGGGCTTGCTGATGTGACTACAGATGTACTGTTGACAGCCTCACCAATGTCCTCTGCCTTATGTACTGAGGCACTGCTGGGTAATTCTGCACACGAGATTTTGCTGATGGCATCGTGCCCAGTGCTGCTTTGTTCTGCAATATGATCTTTGGTGTGGGTTCTCCCTGTGGGAAGGTCTTCTTCATCCTCCATCTTATCTAGCAGAAGACAGTGTGTGGAGTTGTCTCCACGTAGTTTTTCATGGCCATAGCTCATTTGATGATTATGAGAGTCACATAGTAGGTGAGTTTGGAATTCTGCAAGATTTCTTGCTTCAGACTCTGCTCTTTGCTCTACTTCCAAATGCTGCTCTTTCGCTTGGGATTCACCCTGGGTGGAGTTTGGAGGTATAGACTGCCCTTCTCCATTCTTTGCTTTTTCTTGTGTTTTCAAAGTCTGCTGATTTACTTGGTATTCACAGGCAATGCTACCTGGAGAATTCTGTTTTTCTCTGTGCTGTTCTCTTGAGTTGGCAGCAGCTACCACATAATCATAGAGAATATTTTGGTGCTTCTGGGTAGGATTTCGTCTTGGCACAATCCTATCCTGCCTGATAACCAGATTTTGCTCTCCTTTCTCTCTCCTTCTCTTGAGTTCCATTCTCAATTCCTTGTGCTGAAGTCTCTGCTGAGGAGTGCGGTCAGGGTCAATGTATGTATTCTGCCACACTTCAGAGTTACGTAGATTCCTTGCTTTTGATAGGACAGCATCTCTTGACCCTTCAACCTGCACTAAGAGTAACCTTGGTTTCTCTGATTTGTTTTGTTTTCTTCCGCCAAGCCTGATTGTTTTAATGACATTGACTTCCGTAATCTTGAGCACATCAGAGACAATTGATTGGACTGTCCCTAAGTCCTCTTTTTGCCTCATGTTCGCATCTTGCCTGCTGCTTTCAGGAATGTTATGAAAGATTAGGTTGTTGCTCCTTCTCTCCCTTTCAGCATACTCCTGAAGAAGTTCAATGTTGTTTGACGACACCTGACTCTGACTTTGCTTCCCACTAGCAATGTCTGAATACAGCGGCACAGGGGCAGTCTGTTCTCCAGTATTTGAGGGAGCTTCCAGTGAAGAGGCTTTCCAGCTATCACAAAAACGTTGCAGTTGCTCAACTTTCTTCTCCACAGACGAGAGGGTTGTGTTAATTTCTTTGAGTTCGTCGTGTTGAGAGTCACATTTCGTATATGCATTACCTATTTTCTTCTCAGGTTTCAGCTTGGCATTTCCCAGGAGTTGTTCAACTTTCATTCTGCAGTTGTCACAATACCAATGGACACTACTGCATTCACCAATTTCATTGAATACTGACTGTGGTAGTTTAGCACATTTCCTACAATTCCACAAGTCGCAATAGTCACATCCTACCAGAGCTGGAACATTCCTTGTACAAGTGCTGCACTGGAATTCTGATGAGGGTGTAGCAGATTTCGATTGCTTGCCAGTGTTTGAACTTTTGATACTTTCTTTGCTTGGTTGGGTAGATGCAACAGATCTGCTCACTTTTTTCTTAGTTTCTGCTTGGTTACTTAGCTTTTTACTTTGGCTAAGGGATTTTTGCGACAGATTAATGGAGAATGAGCCATTTGATCTCACTGAGGAAGTGTCTTCATCCAAGATACATTCAGATGAAGAGGAAGCATTTCTCATGCCTTGACTAGAAATGTCACGATCATGCAAATATCTAGCAGCTGTACTAGGGGTGACATTCTTCTTTTTTTTCACAGGCATACATGTAGTTTTGGATTTGCCTTTGCTTGGAGATAATCTCTTTATAACAGATGACATCTTGCAAAAGTGGAATCTTAACCTGCAGCTAAACTAGGCAAGTAATCGATGCCCACCCACACTGACTTAAAGTCTACCTCTGAGTCAATCAAAAATCACAGATGACGTATGAAAATCATTTAACAGGTGTCTTCTTTGAATGAAGTAACAGTAGCAACTTGCACAAGTACAGGACTTACTTGAGATGATAGTCACATTCATTACATGTACTCCAACAATAATTCCAATATGTGGGACCAGAGTAATCCAAAATGCTATGACAGCCAATGTGATCCAAAATTGGTCCTAAAATTTCTCCCAAGAAACAACCAATATTCTACCAAAATCACTTAAATTGGTGTTTTGACATGTATATCAACACAAATATGATAAGATTCCCTCTGAATAATCCAGGATGCACTAAGATTGAAAGGATTTCCAAGAAGAGATTCAGATGAGACACTGACACTGCACACTGCTCGGATCAGATCGGTCCTACCTAGATCTTTTTTAGGACTGCTACGTTAACTGCACAGCGCAGTTGGAGTTTCGTGAAGGCAGAAGCCAGCCATTCTTAGCCTAACTTAAACTAACTAAAGTGTGATTACATCACGTAAGTGATATAGCCCATATATTTGTTACAACTAAAATTTAGTTACATTAACTCGAAGTTAGGTTATTAGCTTACTTTATGTCGTACCAGTAGATCTAAGTAGATTTAGGGCAAACCCAGAGAATAGGGGACCAGACGCGCGTATGCCATGTTTTATGTGCAGAGACCGGCCCGGCAGAGACGGCCGAAACTCAAGGTATCAGACAAGTCCATAATCAAATTCAAAATGACTTTCAAATATGTTTTTGTCAGGTAATTATGTTCAAACATCTTAAATTATCCTCTCGGCTCTCAGATTACCAGTTATTTGATGAAAATAATATTGATAGATAGGGATTTTGGCCAGAAATGTTGTCATACTCGCAAGTGTTTCACCGCTGAATCTTGTGTAGATCATCCCCAATGGCTAGCCTGGAAAGGTTCCTGGAGAGTAAAAAGAAAAAATGCTAATGCTACTCTCCACAGAGCCTGGCATTTTTTGATATCTGGTACACATACGACTTACGAGGTACACGTAGTATGAGATTCGCCAGTTTTAGAAACCCCTGGAAAATCACTTTCCCGGGGGCCAATGGTACTAACCGTGTAACTATAGGTTGTGACCGTCCAGACTTCGCCTACTATCTCGTTCTCAAAATCTGATAATTCTAAAGTAAAATTTAGATTGAAAACTATGTTAGGACAGAGAGCGGCACTTACATGTACAAGCTTATCGGAGATAAGCTTGTAATTCCTAGTAGTCATTGTGGGGGAAAAGCTTCAATAGCTTCTGTGTGTATTCCCAGGCATTTGGGCTTGGTAGAAAATCACACATGAGAGGAAAATAATTATTTAAAATTCCATTTTTAACTCTGAATCCCGAAATTTGTGGCATATTAAGAGTTGAACAGTCCCTGAATCAGATAATCTAGCAAATTTAAGAAAATTAAATCTTGCTTAGGGCAATTTTGTTGTCTGTTTTTGACTGCTGCAATGGTGAATGTTTGCTAGAGTCCCACATAAGTCCCTATGAGTGGTACAGCGGGTAAAAACTCACTGATGTTTATGTTGACATGACTTCCTTTATAATGCAGATTGAAATTGGCTGCTGTTTGTGCAAGCGCACATTGATGTGATTGATCATCGATGCAAGATAAAAAAATTGATTATCTTGTAGTGCACTGGGAGATGTTTCCAAGACATTTCCAGTGATTTTACATGAAAACATCTGCCCATGCACTACAAGATAACATGCCGTTGTACTTGAATGATCGCAGTAATCACTGGTCACTGGATTGGTCGATGCAGTCAAGTGAAACGATACCAGCCTGACGCCAAATTTCTCCTTCAAAGCGAAAACGATAAATGTAAATTCAGAAAATAGGTACCTTAGACCTCTGCTTATGACATCTTCAAAAACCATGCTTTATCTCGATCCACCTGAATATTTTTGATGTGTGATTGTCGTCAGCCATCTTGAATCAAACTAATGAATATTCATGTAAATGCCATTCGAATAGTCACTATCTCATTCATAAAAGTGTGCGTGCTACAGCTGTACACATTGAATTTTAATATTCATAAGCCTACTCTAAAAATAGATCGCTCTGGTTGGATACCAACTTTTCAAGGGAGGAGCCTAGCAGCTGAATTTCAGCCGCGATATCTTCCCCGTTGTGCATATACTACGGTACTGTCTATGTATTAACGTTAGCCTTTCCTTAGGCTGCAGACTAACGTTATAGTTTGATATACCGCAGGCTGTCCTGTTTTTTGTGTGTTTAACACCTACATTTATCCTTGATATTTTATAATTTGCAGGAAGGATTTCTTATCGGAGAAGTCACATATAGGGAGACAACAAACATCAGTGATTCTCAAATTAACAGAAAAACAGAAGAAGTTGATATAAGTAAGTAGATCTATTGCTATGATATATTCTTATGTTTGAATAATGCAGGAAAATAAAAATCCTGTGGTAAGCTTTTCAAATGGAAAGGAATATACATATAGGCCTGGATGATGAATATTTTTTCATCACAAATTACATATTTTACAGTTATGTAGACAAAAAAAACCAAACAACTTTTGAGATGTAGTGAAATGTATTTTTACTAGATAGTGGTACTTCCGAACAGGTTACATTAGTGTTTGTCGGTGGGCGACAAACTCCTGTATCTAAAAAATGTTAAATGTTCAAGAGAGCCAAAAAAACATGACTTTCTTAGCATCATAGCCAATGGAGAATGTCACCTTTCATTTATCATTAGTGGCCTGATCTTTGCAGATGGGCATGTGAGGGTTTGAAGCGCATTTTAACTGTTCCTAGCTGTAAGGTTATGAAAAGAACTAACTTTCACCCCAAAATGAGATGCAAGGTTTTATCATCCCACCGAAGATATGTTTCCTTGTGAAGTTATATGAAAGCAAACAAATAGTTTTTATTTACAATGAGGCAGATTAATCAAGTACTTGTTTGGAAAAAGAGAATATGTTTGTAAACAGTAATAAGTTCTTTGACTGTACATGTACATGTAATTTTTGTATTTACCAAATGGGCTAAACAACTATTTTACCAATAATTCAGTAGCAATTTTACCTTTAGAAATATACATGTATATCCAGTATATTTCTTACCTTTCAGATGTCACTTCACACTGTCCATGCAGGGAGCCATTCAGGTAAGTAAAAGTCAGTGCACTGGACTACCAGTACCTATTTCTTAGTTCCATCAAGGAGGGACAAGTCCAGGGTTTCAAAGGGGAAGTGGCCACACAAGGAAAAATGCTCATAAAGTTGGAATAAAGTTGTTTACATCCATTAATGAAATGATTATGACAATAATAGATAAATATATACATTCCAAGATTATGTTGAAATGTCATGAGTATTTGTTGTTGATGTAAAATGCCAAATAGACTGGTACCGTTAATAACTGTAATAGTAAATAATTTCAGTATTTCATAATTTTGCGTTTAAAAGAGGATGTTTTTGGTACTAGATCCATTGAAGCACATGTACTCATTACTCATTTTCAATTTCTTTTCTTTCTTCAGCTTCTATGATGCTGCCGGCCATGTTGACCAAATTAAGATGTTGGCAATCCTTAGATCCAACTACAAGGTTTGTCCGTTGGTCCTTTCCACTTTTTTGACAATGTGATATCTCTCATACCAGTTAAGGTACGAACATCAATTTTAGTGCTCGTAAGTATCACCATAGAAAGACAATCTGATTGATAGGTCAGAGGTCAATTCTGAAAATGATGAGGATAACCTTGTTAACCCGAATATCGCCAGAACCATTTTAGGTATGAACTTCAAACTTGGTGCAAGTATGTTCCACCATGAAGACAATTTGATGAGACTTTTGGTTGTGTAGGTCAAAAGTCAATAGTTAAAGAGGTCAATATGCTTGAATCAGAGATTTGTTGGTTTTGTTATCACTGTATTTCAATAATTTTATTTCCATTTCTATGAAGAGACAAAGCGATCAGACTATTGGGTTGTTAGATCAAAGGACGAAGGTCATAGATGTCAATTAACATGTAATTATAGGATTTTTAAGATTATAGTTATCACCACAATTCAGTTTCAGCCATGAATTTAACTGAATATAGCCAAAGGCATAATAGGAGACATATTTGCATTCATCTTGTTAAATCCAGAATTTCATGTTGGATATTTTCATTTATAGTTACTCACATTTCTTGTAAAATTTATTCAAAAATTGCAGAAGTATATTTTCTTTTTTTTTTGTTAATGATTTCATGCTCATCATGATATCATGTAGTGCATTCCTATGATAACATATGTTTCATATCTATACTAGGACAAAACACTTTCATTAATTTATTAGATGTATTCATTCATTTAATTCCCTTTTCTTTATTTTCATCCTTACAAATACTGGAAGAGATAATGATTAAAAGAATTATAGATGACAAAAGAATATCAAAGACAATTGTACACATTAAAAGAAATAGGGGATTGATCAGGTAAGCTTAGCTTGAAAGAATGACAACAGACTTATCAGACTTATGAAATCTTTGGATTGTTTGAAAATTTTGTTACCCAGAATGTGATCGGTTTCTATCGCTTCCGACGCAACACCCTGCTGCAGCCATCATTGAGAGAGATGACCCTCTACCAGCGTCTTATATCCAGTTTGCCAGGGGAACCTCAAGCACCAACTTTCATCCTAGGTCTCTTCTCTTGTAGCTGTTCATCTAACCTAGCCACTCACTCCTACCCTTACCAACTTTTTACATACAACTACAAGTAAGTTGTCTTTAAAGACACACAGTCGTGGACTTTCATGGGGAATTTGACACCATTCAGGGCTCTTACCTAGTAACAGGGGTTGTCAATTACCCAGAGTGGAATTGTTTTATAACCAACAGACCTTATGTAATGCTCTGTATATTCCACCCATTGCCCCATATGGTAAAGTCATTACCTCACTTTCCCTGGCCTGACAGTGCCCGAAGCAGGCCGAAGAATGTCTATGGTGGGCCAGCGTGTTTGCTGTGCTCCAGAGATGTAGCTCTACTACAGGTATTTCCAGTGCTTTTCACAAAGTCTGGTGTCAGCAAATTATGATCTACTCCCCATGAAAGCCCATGACTGAGCATCTTTAATTTACTCCTATGGTGCTAAGTTTTTTAACTGATGTAACTAAATATCTTTAAGAAGTTATGCATAATAGTCATACTGAATGCCAGTTTCGATGAGGCACAGGAACGATTTGCGAAAAGTGCGAAGGTAAAAAAAAGCAATGGCAAAGACCAGCATTTGTATTTTAGGCTACAAAAGTTTTCCAAACATACCCCTGGGTTTGGAAGAGTCTTCAGTTGTTCATGGGATGCTGATCGTGCTGGAAACGTTGGCAAGTTTGTTTGAAACTCCCCGCTGAACTAAATATGAACAATAGACAACATTTCCAAATGCCCGCGCATGTTTTGCGAATTTTTGGAGCATAAAATAGGAATGTTCAACTTTTCCATTTTTCCTGCATTAGTATCCATTGTGAATCATTCATGTTCCATGGGAATAAGCTTTGTAAAGATGGTAATTTTTGCAGTGGTATGTTTTGTTGTTGTTTTCTTCAGGAAGAAAAACAAAGCCATGCATCAGTAGTCTACACACATTGTTTAACACTCATATTCTTCGGTGGGATGTAATTTCCACAGTATTATAAGGGTTGAAATCTCCATTTGATTTTCAGCAGCATGGAATGCTGAAAAATATATCTTGTAATTCATTTAGAGGTAATGTAATTCATACAGCAAATGTAAATTAATGAAAAAAAAGGTATCCATTAACATAAAGCTTAGCAATCACCTGAAAAGAATTATTATTAACCCCTCCCCCCCCCCCCCAAAAAAAATGCTTTACCTTGGCTAACAATTAAAGTAATTTGAAGAAAGTAATGGATAACGTGAGACCACAACATTTGGAACTAAAGGTCACTATCCGAAAGACGTGACTCAGGTTTGAACCTGGGTCTCATCAGAGTGACTTTCTAGGCAAAGATAAGAATTGATTGTGGATGTCACCGCTAGATCAACTCCTGCTCCTGCATATGTTGACTAGTCTCACTAGTCACTTTTATGTCAATTGAGAGTACATGTATATTTAAATTTGCAATTTACAGAAGTAGTGGTATTTAAAGGGTAAGTCCACCCTAGAAGTTTCACTGTTTCAGTAAAAGGAGATAAATTTGGACAGCATTTTAAAAAAGAAATGAGCAAAATCGGTCAAAGAATAAGAAAATTACACTCATTTACATTTTCTGGTAAGTTACTCCTGGCTCAGCAAATTGGCAACACTGATGACATCATATGCGAGCAGCTCTCCATTCACTTTGTACATGAAATTTCACATTTTCTCAATTTTTTTGGAAGTTACACATTTTCTAACCTCCATAGTCAATGTATGTTCAGAAGAATTGCTTTTTACATAACATACTTTGACTATGGGGTAAGAAAATGTGTAACTTCCAAGAAAATTGAGAAAATGTGAAATTTCATGTACACAGTGAATGGAGACATGCTCACATCTGATGTCATCAGTGTTGCCAATTTGCAGAGCCAAGAGTAATTTACTAGAACATGTAAATGAGTGTAATTTTCTTATTCTTTGACCGATTTTGCTCGTTTCTTTTTTAAAATGCTGTTCAAATTTATCTCCTTTTATTGAAACAATGAAACTTCCAGGGTGGACTTTCCCTTGAAAGCTAGTATTTTGAACATTGTATAGTGATGTGGAACCCCTTTCATACAGAGGAGAATGTCTTTTGGTGATAGGTACCTGTAAGGTATAAATCACTTGACTTTAGATTTCTCCCAAGTCTGGTTTAAACTGGTGGATTCTACTAATCAACTCCTGAAAGATCACCAATTGATGTAGTGGCCTTATCGTTGTTCATAGTTTCATTTCTTGCAAGGGTATCACAACCAGAAAGATACCTATCATAAACTCAGTAGACAGAGCAGAAACAAGATTTTAAGATCCTTAACTTAAGAATTCCACCAAGTCTGGTGTGAGCATATGGTGGATTGCACATAGGAAATTTGTAGGATCAAAAATATAGAAATGTGAAATCCTCACCACCAATGCTGTTCTTTTCTTTACAGTGGTTTTACAGCAAGAAAGGTGTCAGTGGTAAACTTAGGAGACACAGCAGAATCAGAATACAAGCTCTCTCCAGTGCAGTCTTCATTGGCTTCCAACAGCGGAGGTTTTCAACACATTCTCAAAAACTATAGGTGAGTTTATACGGAAGGAAATGATTACTCTTCTAATGAACTTTGGGGAGATTTTGTGGAAGATTTATGATGCTTTCAAAGCAGAAACATTGCTGAATTTCATTGCACATGCATTTATGTCTGCCTCATGAGTAAACAAATATGATTTTAGGAGAATACTATGAAGATAATATTCAAAGACCAGGATGGTCTAAAGGGCAGTTTTGGGTTCAAAACTTTTTTCCTTATATCTTTAATATTTTTGAACAAGAAAATCTATGTTTTTCAATAAAACATCATTGATGCACAGGATTTTAGAGATGCACAAGAAAATTTACCTGATAATAGTAAGTTAAGGAACAAGATCATGAAAGAATGTATTGAAGATCACTGTTGTAAGAGAAATAGACTTCACCGTGTTATCCAAGTTGTTTTCCTTTTTTTTTTTGGTCCTCTCTATTTCCTCTGACATGTTCTATTTTCTCTATTTCTCTTGAATGAATCAGCACACAATTAATGGGTCCAAATGCCACATTTTCTGGTGTTCAGACAATAAGGAATCTGAGCAATGACATCCACAACAAACTTCAGGTGAGTTTAACACAGAGTTAAGCCAACCGCACACTGTACGATCCTACTCCGACCGGATTTTGAACAAATGGCATTTTGCATTAAATATGAAAGTTTAAACAAGTAAAATTATCTTATTTGAAGTTTGGAATAATGATAGGAATACTACAATCTAAATTTTGGTTAGCTGCAAGCCTTTTGCTGAGAGGAAAGGC
The DNA here is from genome assembly GCA_029962745.1 of Echinometra lucunter. Taxonomy (NCBI): domain Eukaryota; kingdom Metazoa; phylum Echinodermata; class Echinoidea; order Camarodonta; family Echinometridae; genus Echinometra; species Echinometra lucunter. The sequence continues at coordinate 10,639,703 of CM057159.1, read as the reverse complement.
CAATCAGCTTCAAATTGTAGCTGATCGCAAGATTGCTATGACATCACTATGATTTGGAATTGAGTTCACTTTTATTCCTACAGGTAGGCTCGCCATAGTCCAGAATTTCGATTTCAGTGTTCATATGACTATTCGGAACTTTGATCAATTAAGATTTTACATATCTGAATGTTCATATCAAATGCTATAGCAAGTTTTTCAAAAATTGGATTGCATACGAATTGTAAAGTGTGCAGTAGGCTTTAGATGAGGACCTTTTTTCATTAAACTTGTTGTTATTTAAACTGTCACAATTCTGTCACAGATTTGCTCCAAAATTTAAGGATTTCGATAGCTTATATCAGTTATTTTAACTTGTTAGTGGTAACAAGTTTTCTGAAATAGAGCCCAGATCCATTTCAGAGTATACTTACTTTTTGATTTTAAAGCATTGGAGGTAATGACCAAAATTGGTCACACCCATCTGGTCATATCAAGTGTTTGAACAGTGACCCTAAAAATGAAATTTCCGTATCTAGTTAATGGTAGCGTTAATTTAGTGTTTAGTTACGTTGGGTGTAAAATATCTTGCATTGAAATTGACTTCACAATAAAGATGCCTGTTACTGTTCCAGAAAAAAAAAGAAGAAAAATCAGCTGTAGCCATTCTTGGTCAAAACACATTGTTCAGTGCTCACATACTTTGGCAAGATTTTCTCGGGTTAAAATGAGAAAGGATCAATTAAATCATGGATGATGTGGCATGTGTTTCCACAACTCACTACGCCTGATACTATATCCTCTTGATAATATAAACATGCATACTATCTTCAGTTAACTCTTTGCACATGAAGTTCGCACCCTCTAGCTGCACTACCAGTGGTGTGTGAAGTCTGCATTTCATGCTCAGTCACAGAGCCTGTAATATCTACATAAAAAATGATATAGATTTCCCTGGAGTGGTAGCATAACTTTTGATTGTTTACATTCCTTACTCAAAAAGTTACAGATAGTTAAATTGAGCATATCAATTTTCATGGCTATTAGTAAGCATTCCTTGAAAATAATTCAGCACACATGGGTTCACGGCCCAGCACGCAAAGAGTTCAACTCTGGCCTTTTCCAATTTACTCACAGGAAGTGAAACAGAAGGTGAGCGATACAGAAGGGAGGCTTGGGACCCTCAGCCAGGAGGTTAGTGAGCTCAGGAGGAGAGCTCAGAGACAGAGACAGGACAAAGCAGAGAAACAAAGGGTGGCAGGACAGGTCCTGAATACCAACAACAATGCAGGTATGTCCTTCCATTGAAACAAGTGCTTACTGGTTGGTCAGTGTTGTTGTTGTTAGGTGCCATCGAGTCATCCTGGACTCCTGGTGACCCCATGGACAAAGTTCCTCGAGGCCACTCTGTCCTGTGGAAGTATGGTCATCTCTCTTAATGAGTTGGCAGTATCTTTGGTAACTCCTCCTATCCATCTATTCCTTTGTCAAGAAAATCTCATGGACAGAGACATTGGTCAGGGTACTACTACTTTAAAGTATTTTTTTAAAAGTTTCTTTTATGAAATGCAACTCCTGTATTTTAATGTACTTTTGATATAATGGAAGGTGTGAAATTGAATTCAAAATACTGAATGCGACACAAAAAGTGTACCATGTTATGGAGTGTGCAGTGTAATGTACAGTGTAGGGATCACATAGTATAGCTGCTATCTTGAGAATGCGTCACAGAACCATGGATAGGTTAGTGATCATAGATCTTATGATGATTGCTCCTGTGGAAGTTGATCCACAGACAATGTGTTGTACTAGTTATAGTCCTTACTTGAGCCCCTGGATGCAATTTGTGACCCTCATTTACAAAACAACCAAGAAGTCGGAAATATGACATTCTTATATTTTAACGTAGTTTGAAAGCTCGGACTCTAAGCATCTGAATGATATATAACTTGCCTTGTCATGACCATACAAACCCTTTGAAATTACAATGAGAATGGGAGCTTGTCAGACAGGCTCATCACCAGAGCCCATATTCATGAATCCTTACTAAGCTAGTTGTCAGCTAATTGCATAGGTCACAGTACACAGTTAGGTGACAACTAGCCTGAATTAGGCCCTTGAAGGTTTCATGAATATGGGCCCAGTATAATAGAGAAAACAGGATGTAAAGAGGAGTGACCATTGAAGAGTGCCATAATACTGGTGTCCTATTGTCTGCCTCACTAAAATTCCCTAATACTGACAATGAAGGGATTATCAGATTCAAAGGAGATATCTCTCTCTCTCCTTGTTTTGATTTTCAAAGCCACAGTGTGAATAACTTTTGAGTTATAAACAGCTAAACACATGTCAATGTGAAGGCTTTTCCCAGCTTGCTGCCATACTTTTATTTTGAAATTTCCCCCAAATGGTAATTACTAATCAGAGAAATACATGTACCTATGAAATCATTTTGTATGTGTTCGATGGTTCCTGTTCTCATACAGAAAGAAGCCCTTCAAAAGAAAATGTAAAGTTTACTGGTACTTTTTAAAATTTGTTGACTATCCTGTCATTTCACTGTAACATTTCAGGCCTTCCCAGGCTGCCAACTTCATCCTCTAATGAGGAGCACTTGCCTTCAGCCCTGGAATCCAAGCCCACTTCCACTGTATCTAACACATCCTCAACATTCAGCCATTACCTGGGATCGCATCCAACGATATTGGACCAACCTGCAGAGAAACAGTCGCTTCCAGGAACATCTAAACCAGAGGAATCCATAGTTGAGGAACCTATGGAAGTGAAATCACCAGATCCATTCGCTGGACTCCTCAAGGACATGAAGCAGAGCTTGACCAAAAGCAGATCATCGAGTGTCAACTCCACTGGGAAGGACAGTTCCTCTGCGGAAAATCCTGCGCAGAGCAGCACGAACGGAAATGATAACAGGACACTTGAATCCAGAGAAGCTGAACAAAAAGGGGCCTGCCCGTCCAGTCAGGAGGCATCCCAAAACTCTGAACTCAAGAATGATATGGATGATGATGGCGGTGATGATGACGAAACTCAGATCCAAGATGGACAGTACTACAATGCCACTTTGTCACCAACCTTTTAGTACAGCTGCTTCATTTCATTGTCGTGTTATTTTGTATGAATTACATGGTGATCCATCAGAAATATTGTTCCGCATATTGTGGAATGATCGTCTTTTGCTTTGAGAATGTTATGAATTACTCAACATGAAAGAGCCGAAAGAATGCCAATTACAACCATTATTTTGCGCCCATCTTTGTTGCAGTACTTGTATAGGTTCATTTGAAACTAATCTTGAGTTCTGGTGTGTTGGAAAATGAAATGACCAGTATTAAGATTCAGAGAAAATTACCACTAGATATGCACTATTCTAGGTAGATGGTATCTCCCAAATGAATTATCAGACAATTAGGAAAATAGTACATGTAGTTATTAAGCCTTCAGACTATATGTGTAGAGCAGTGGAACACATTGTTTCTATGAATATGATTTCAATGAATTTTTTGTTCATTTCTGATGGTTTACTAGCCGTTAGAATCCATGTAAAGCATGATGTAGAATTGAAAGTTATTCTACTCCAGTGTCCTCTTTTCATGTAATTTCAATACCAAAATAAAGATTAACTTCGAATAACTTTTCTGCAGGGAAATTTGCATGTTTATGTAGTGTTGAATATTTCAATTGGCAATGCACACCTATCGCCAAAGTCAATTTCAAAGTAAAAGTTTTCTTCTGGGATGTGTGATGTTCATTTATATTACACCAGATACTTAGGATATGTAAACTTCTATGAAAAGTTAGTGATATGAATTTGGAGAAGTCACTCTTATTTATTTACACCACATCTCATGAAAAATGCATTAGATTTATCATGTTCTAGGATTTATTTCTTGCTAGGCTGCTACTCTATCTTACCTTAAAAAAGGGTTGTAGTATGCTGCATTAAATATTAACAAGTTATAAGTGGGTGCAAAAAGAAGTTGATGACAAGGGATTGATATATCCTTTTCTCTGTTGATTTGCTTTTTTATTTATTTACTTATTTATTTGCCAACAACAAGCACAACACATGGTTATCAGGCAATGATATTTATCTATGAAAGAAAAAAAAAACCAGTTGTTGGTCAAGGGGTCAGATAATAGCACATGTGCTAGTCAAGCCAGACCGCTGACAACAAGCAAGTATTTGATCATTAAACTTTAGCAAACGGTGATTGAAAATGATATCAGCTAACGATGAATTACAGATGTGCTAGATATGCTAAAAGAGCTTTAGGGCCATGCTCAGTCACGTGTGTGACCGAAATCCTGAAAAACAGCTGATTCAAACTAATTTGTCAGTATATGTCTTGTAGCAGAAGTTTCTTATTTTGGAATGTTAAGTAAATGTATTACCCTCATCAGACTGAAGGCAATTATTTTAAAAGAATGTAAATCATTTTTCTATCAGAAGTCAAATTGGGTCGGTCATGTCACGTGTGTGACTTCGCACGAAAATGGGTCTAGTGCTGTCATCAACAAGCCTTTTGTCGCCAAGCTTGTCAATAATAGTGTATTTTGACGGGAAGGCGACATGTTGACAGAGATTCTACAATGGTGACAAGAATCAACGCTAAAAACGTTAGCGTTACAATCTATGTTCGCTTTACATGCACTTTGCAAACTTGATTCTAAAAACAACAGTGTATTAATAAATATCATGTGGTTTGATGAAATATGACACACTGCAGCAACTGCACTCGCTACAGCTTCAAGAACCAGTACGTAGTACACATACAAATTGATTGATCGAGTCGAGTGTACGCTCGAATTTCTCAAATAATTCCGACCATAACTGTTGACAATGTGTCGTTGTTGGCTAGAATTTAACATGACATGTCGACAGAGATTCTTTTTCTCGATGACACCACTACTTACCTGTTAGTATTCAAACCTATATTTGTTGCATTTCCGTAGGAGTGTAGGTTTCCTCTTTTCATTACTGTATGATGGGGATTGCTCTAAACAGTTTTAAAGCAATTTTCCATAAATGTGTGGAACATTCTGTTCTTTTAGAGGTGAAAATTGGGTTGGTCACATGTGTGACCACTCAAAAAGGGGGTCGTTTTTAAATGACTAAGCAAAACATAGTTGAGAAATGATTTATTCTTAACAAAGAAAGGGGAGCCTTTTTTATGTAAAAAACAAGTTAAGATAAAAAAATAAAAATATGTTATCTGATTTTTGAGCAATGAGGCAAAATTAGGTGGTCATGTGTGTGACCGTTTGTTTCACTTTATAGAGAATGGCCCTTTAGGAAAGAGAATATATTGATGTTGTTAAAATAAGAAATGATTTCTGCTGCAAAATCCAATCTTCCTAGTCATTTTCACAAGGTTATTCAGAGAGCTACTGTATAAGCTATATACTGGACGTAGAAATACAGGTACCGGTACATTTATGCCAATTCTTACATGTAGTAGGGACCTAATATCTGAAATGAATAGGCCTTACATAATACATAAGTCATGGGGACTAAATGCAACTTTACTGAATTTACCTATGTGTATTCTTGGACATACACTGTCAGTTACCCCCGGTATGTAAAGTCTGTCTATATACAGAAACTGTTATTCTGTGTAATCTAGGGATAGGGACTTTATGTGCTTCAACGAGTTTATTTGTTATGCAAGGGTCATTTGGGAATAGGTTATGTACAGGTCTGTTGGAAAGGGGGAAAAGTAAAAGGTGACGAAGTACTAGTAAGGGATTGATTAATTAATAAATATCTACTTGCCAACATTGATTCACACACAAGGAAATGAGAAATCTATTTTTCTGCCTGATTTAGAATTTGATGTGCATCAGTCAAGTTGCTAGAAGAAAAAAAAAATGAAGATGCAAAATATGGTCTACAAATAAAGGTAAATTCTGCATGTTTTAACTGTAAAAAAAGGTTTTAAGCACATTAGGGAGGGGAGGTTTTATCATGTCTGAATGAATTGTAGCGAATAAATATAAAATTTATTTGTAAATGCAATAAAGGTTATGTTTGAGCTTCCCATATTTTGCCTGGTTTAAACTTATTTGTTGGGGCTAATATTTCTAATTTTGCAACAATTAATCAATTTGGTTAATAGTTTTTGTACTCCATTTATTTTCAAAGGAAAAAAAAAAAAGAGGTATCCTTTTTTAAAATTGTAAAAATTTTGTGCAGAACTACAGATGTATGGAATTCTGAGAATGTTCTTTGATATTCATGTACGGTCGGTACTTCTTCCTAACAAAATAGCCTGCAAATGGTGTCAGTCAGCTCTATCACTCATTCTACTTGTATTGATACTCTTTCGGCTGAACCTAAATTTTGTTTGTTCCATACAGTATCCTCTTGTGTCCTTGTATTGAATACTAGACTAGATTACCTATGATGAGAAAACTATTAAATATGTTTACATTATACTTGAAACTATGTTGTTCTAGGAGTTCTAACTTTCTCTGTATTTCACTAAATTTTCGCAGGATTTTTCTCCCCTTTCTTTTTTTCCTTACTCATTGGAAACATACTAGTTTGTGACTGTTAATTTCTTTTCCTATGAGACTTTTTCCCAACTTTTCACAATTTCTCTCTTTCTTGATCTCAATCTGTCTTTCCCCTTTTTTCTAACTCTTTATCATGTCATCTGTGATTTTAATATCTCAAGTTGCCTTGTGAAGTAAAGATTACACTCCTCTGATTTCTAAGCTAGATGGTTATACTTACTTATGGATACTTATGGATGCTTTCTTTTTGGGAAAAAAAAGTCAAATTCATCAGACATATGGGCAGTGGTGGATCCTTACGGGGAGCGCAAGAGGCGCACGCCCCTTCCAATTTTTGAGAATCACATATTATTGAACATACATTACATGTTAGCCTGGTGACTATTGACTTTTGTAATCCCCATAGACTTAATATAGGGGCACACGGTTCCTGCTTGCAATGGGTTTATATAGCTATATCTAAGAAAATTTTCGTCTGCACCCCCGATCTATTTTCAAATTTGATGTTTGCACCCCCTCTATGTCCAAAATCTGGATCCGCAACTGGATAGGGGCGGAGTTTAGACTGGTCGCAATATAATGACTATTAATTCAAGAAAAAAGAGTAAGACCATTTTAACTGCATGTGGGCAGATATGTAAATGGAATTTTATCTACTTTCACATTCACAATTAAATGATCACAATATGAAAGTGATAATGATAGAAATAATAATATAATGATAATGATGAGGATGATAATGATAATAATAATGATAATAATGATAATAATGATAATAATAATACCAAAAATGCATGTGGGGAGATATATGATTATCTTAACTAGCAACATGAATAAATGGAATTTTATCTACTTTCGCATTCACAATTAAATTATCACAATATCAAAGTGATAATGATAGAAATAATAATGATAATGATAATGATGAGGATGATAATGATAATAATAATACTGATAAGAACAATAATACCAAGAATGATAAAAATAATAATGGTGAAAATAATAGTAACAATAACGACAACAAGTCCTCAAGTTAATTTATTCATGATAACAATAATAATGATAATAATAATTTATATTAACTCTTACAGTGCTGATGGCACGTATGTGCCCAAGAGACTTTACATTAATAATCGACCATTACTACACTTAGAATAATGGATATGGTCATGAAAATATGTCAAAGTTTAGAGGATAAATATAGTATTTAAAATATCTATCAATCGCTATATGCTTCCATAGGATATTTTTTAGAAACTGCAGATTTTGGAAAGGATCCATTCTTATTTTTAGCATAAAACAATACCAAGCAAATGAGAGATGAAAACGGAAAGGTCAAGAGGGAAGCTCATTTCTATTTCCAAATAATTTTCATGCAAGACATTGAATTAATGGAAATATATGGTATCTTTTGAAAGGGTAATAAATTTTCTACAACTTTTGTGTACAATTTATCTGTATAGAAATTACTGTTGAAGACTTACGGGCATTTGAAAAGCAAGCATTGTTCATGATTTGGTGGAATTTGGGAATAAGCAAAACCCCTTGGCACCGTAAGAGTTAATACTATTGATAATTCTAAATAACTAAAAACAAAAACTATCATTGCCAGGTACATGTAGGCCCATTGTGTGTTTAAAAATAACAACAAAGAAATAATTGAGCCAAAATTCTGCAAATTCATTGAAACGACTGGGAAGTTGATCTAACCCGTAAGCCCTATATTGCTGTATCATATGCACAACAGATGTGGCGTTTCCAATCCAAAATTGTGAGCAAAAAGCGGCATTTGTGAGTAGGTAACTAGATGTATCGTATCCAGACACTATACAGAGGTTTTAGATCAGCGAAATCATCATTAGGAAGGTTTGTGTAATTTACTTTTCTACAGATATTTCGTATTTTAAGATTATGAAAATGCTCATTTTCGACTGGAACATTGCAAGCCGGGTATCGGTGGAGCACAGCTTCGCCCGGCATGCCCGGGGAGAAGTGCTCGAGAAGCTGATGTGTGACCGGTGATGCTTAACTTGGTGTGGGGAACTGGGACTGGGACTGTCAATAATGTCATAACTTTTTCGAGTGAGACTGAGACTGTGTCTGTTTAATGATTAGACAAATGTAAGTTGGATGCATGTGTCAGAATAGCCAGACCTGACGCCGTGCTCTGCACAGCGTCGGACAAGGACACACACACACCATGGTGCACACACAAAATCTTGGCGAACCCATTCGCCGATTCGGTATCCCAGCCCTGGAAGGTAATCTGCATTTGCATACATAGATCTAGATCTAACTTAACTTAGACTTTATGTGCGAGAGGTCGAACTTCCGGTTGACTTCAGTGGAGAGAATGAAATTTCTGAGTGCAGATGAAGCAATAAATCATCGTTTTTTGGTAAGTTTAAGTTGTCAAAATTAATATGAGAAGTGGTAAAACATCGATTCAAACATTCAAACAAGACATTCAATTTTAAGATAGGTCTAATGTCACTTTTGTAGCTGAGAGAATTCAGCTTCGACAAACCTGTAGAATAGGGGACCAGAACGTGCGTGCATATTCATTTGTGTGCAAGCAAATGCAGCCAAGTGGCAGCGGCGACAGGGACGATCTGCACAAGATTCAGCAATGAAACGTGAGTTTGAGAACATTTCTGGCCCAAATCAAAATGATTTTCATCACATAACCAAAGATCTGAAAGCCGAGAGGGCAATGTGATATATTAGAACATAATTACCTGATTAAAACATATTTTAAAGTAATTTTGAACTCAATTATGGACTTGTCACATACCCTGACTCTCGGCTGTCTCTGCCGATCTCTGCACCGTACGAATGGCATATGCGCACGCGTTCTGGTTCCCTATTCTCCGGGTTTGCCTCAGCTTCATCACATAACGCGATGCACTCTTTGTTGTGAATGCGCAAGATTTGGCTATGCCCGCTTGTACAGCTCTGTCGCTTTGCGACAGCGCTGTGTATAGACTATAGCTAGTGTCAGATATACGTATGTGATGTATGTTGGTTATCTTAGTTTTTAATCATGATATTAATGAGGAATATTGCGGAAAATCTGCAATTTATTATTTTTTTTTAAAGTAAAGAAAATTGAAATGAAAATAGAAAATAAAAATTTCTAACCTGCGATGGGTCATTGAAAAGTTTCAGAAAAGTTGAAAATTTTCAAACGACTTAGACCTATTACCTCTGACGGGCTCTGTCACTTGACTTAAAAGTTAGGCCCACTCACACTGTTGTAATTTCACATCAAAATCCAAATTCTATCAGTTATTTCTCTATTCCCAAAAAGCTGCGCTGCGTGCGCTGCATGCTGACAACAATACATATGATCCCATTACTTCATCATGCAAAGAATTGCACAACAGCGCATGCAGTGGTGTATGATATGGGCTCCAGACAACTCGCCCTCGAGATGACTCGCGTACACGCAAAGAGGGCAAGTCGCCGAAGTCTGTACCCCCGCTTGATAGAATTCTTTGTAACCTGTGTTGAACCGAGAGTGACCGAGCTGTCAACTGTCCGTGGGTGAGTTGTCACAGATCTGTATCATACACTGTACATCGTACAGGCTTTAGACATCTCACCCTCCAGACAACTTGCATACACACATAGAGGCCGAGTTGCAGAAAGTCCATACCGTCGCTTGACAGAAGTGTACAGATTTATAAAGCAGTACTACAGTAGATTCTGGACCTTTATGAAGAGTAATGTTAGACTATTTTCTGACAAAATTTTAGTTGATAATCAAACAGAACTGACATCTAACATTATGGAGGTTTCCTCTGTTCAACCTGTCTAAGTGTTAGGCCAGCTGTGCTTTGTGCGACAGGTCGCACTGCAAAATCACATTAAAATACAATTTGATAGGATCTATATGATACTGTATTATATACACATTTTACATGCACTAGAATCAAAGAAATACATGTACATGTAGTTTAATACAACCACACACCTCTCCAATACATGCACTATACGGTATGGTACGGTAATAACCTCCATTATCATGATGATGTATGGTACATTGCATGATGTATTAACATACATAGATTGATGTGGATGGCTGCAGGCTGTGTCCTCCAAGAGAGGCTTTGGATACAGCCTCACACGTGTGGCTGTAAGAAGGTAGAGACACGCATGTGGCTGTATACACTGTCAATTTGAAAGCATGTTGGATCTAACAAAGTTACATGTAGATCTTAAGGCAGCATGATTTTTGGTATGAACTTCACAGTCATTACCAATATGTATCACTATACATGTAGATAGAGATCTGATTAGGTTTTTTTGGTATGTACATGTATAGGTCAAAGGTCATGGAGGTCTTTTAAAAAATGTCAGGTTAATGCGATATCTTGACAACCATTCGGGCCATAATATCCAAACTCAGTGCTGATATGCATCACCGTAGAAAGACAATCTGATTAGATTTTGGGGTATGTAGGTCGAAGGTCATAGGGATCAACATGCAGGAAACATACCTGCCAATTGTTCCTATTAAAAAGGAATATTCTTATTTTGGGGAAAAGAAAATTTCCATTTTGACCTGTGTGTTCCTAATTCTGTACAAAATTGTCTGTAGCACTGAATAGGAAATTTATGAATGTTCCTATGTTTGAAAATTTCTTAATAATTTGTTCCTATTTCTTGGCTGTCAGGATTGGCAGGTGTGAGGAAATCAAAGATACATGTATATATATCACTATATTTTAGCACTTTGTATGCATGACTGTCAAGAAACAAAGTGAGTGATCTGACTTTTGGGTTGTAATGTTAGGTAAGAGGTCAGGGAACATGCAATAATTGATTTTTTATTCTGGTTATCACATTAATTACAAAAACAGTTTGGGCCATGAAGTTAAATGAATATAGTCGGAGGCATACATGTACACATGTTGGAGATGCGGTCGCATTCATTTTTTTTGTATATAAATTTAATCAAATTAGGTATCCTTTTTCTGAAGATTTAACACATAGATAAGAAATACAGGTGAATATTGCAGTTTAACAGCTCTGTGAAATGAATCGGTTCAAGTGTTAGCATTTAAGAGGTGCTTTCTTTTCCTACATATTTTTTTTAAAAAGAGAAGCTTTTGTTCTGTGAAAGGTGAAAAATAATTTGTGAGCTTTCTCGTTCTTGCCATGTCAGTTAAGAAGAATATCATAGTAAAAAATATCCCCTAGAAAGGATTGCTCTTCAAATGCCCTCATATTGGAAATATGACAAGAAAAAGCTGAAAATTTCGGGGGTAATATGCATGCCAGATATGTGTGTGGTCCCATATACTCATTTCTTTGTGTGCAGTGCAAGTAACTTTTGGGGAAAGTAAGTGAATTTCTTATCAATTCAATATTCTCCAAATCTTACACGAGGCACCTGTGTTTATATTAGGGCTTAACAGATATGGAATTTTGCTGCCAATCCGATCCCCGATGTTTTTACATCGATTCCGATTCCGATACCGATGCAGCGCAGAGCGCGGCTAAAGTAGAGATGAGTAATACAATAACAAAACTTATGCCCGCAATGCAAAACAGCATAGGGTCTAAGTGTGATTGTAACCGCCAAACATCTGTTGCTTGCATCGGTTCCGCATCGGCTCACCATCAAAATATTTACCGATTCCGATGTTTAGCCGATGCGGCCAAGAATCGGCAGTCACCGATCTCCAATGCGAATATCGGTTAAGCCCTAGCTTATATGCAACTAACCTAACTCTCCCAGTTGCTTTGGAACAGTTTCTTTCACACTGACCAGAATTCCAGTTTATCTTTGAAATCATATCTGCAGCTCTTTTGCTACGTATCAGACCTCTGCAACAATGACAGCCCAAGTGAACCCAGCCATAGCCACGCAGTATGAGGACATTGTGAAGTCTGCAGAAGACAAAAGGCTTTACCGAGGTCTTCAGCTCACCAATGGTATGAAGATCCTTCTCATTAGTGACCCAACTACAGAAAAGTCTGCAGCTGCCCTGGATGTTCATGTCGGTATGTAGACTTCATTAAAGGGCTTAATTAAAGAGCTGGTCATGTGTCACCTATAACCACAGGGCCGGTATTCTGAAAATCGTGTTATCTTTGCATTCAGAAATAGCATACGCCATTGGCTCATATCGCGCACTTTTGTCTTGTGTGCTGGTCATTTGCGCAGTTTATACCAACCATAAGTATGCGTTTTAAATTTGTTATGACAATTAGCACAGTGAAGATAAGACAAAAGATAACACGATTTTCAGAATACCGGCCCAGTAATGTACAAGTACAAATTTGGTATTATATAGAAGAGGTATTGGCACCAATGAAAATCTGACCAGCACAGAAGGCTTAATGCATACATGTAGCATGAATCGATTCTATCTCTCTCTCTCTCTCTCTAGGTGCCATATCTATTGACTTTGGTGATCATGCTGTTCCACAACTCTCTTTTTCTAGCTTTTCCAAGTAGTTCGTTTCCCTAGTCTTTGACTCCTCTGTCCTCTAGCCATCTCTGCAGACTATCCATCCATAACACTCTTCTCCTTCCTCTGCTCCTCTTTCCCTCTAACTTTCCTGGAAGTACTAGATTCGCCAATACCCTTTTTCATATCAGGTGTCCCATAAATCTCATCTGCCAGAGTCTTATCTCCTTGATCAACTTTCTTTTTACCTCGACTCTTCTCAAAACTACCTCAGTACTCACTTTTTCTGTCCATGAATTGATTAGCAACTATCATATTTTCAAAAAAGGCCTATTTTATGGTTATGGTTATTATTAGCAATGATTTCTGACAGCCCCAACTTTGATCCTTTCACCACTGTGATGGCAAACACCGATATTAATTTTTTCTAGGTATATTAATATTACAGACATAATTGTTGTTGACGATAACAGTTTTTCCAGCATTATATTCTACCGCAAAATGAAAATGAAAAGCAAACCCATCCAAGAAAGACAAGAAATATATATTATTTTTCAGTAAAGCAATGAACTTGAGAAACCCAGCGAGAGCAATGTTGTTTCATGGAGAAATGGATTTGTTTAAACCGTTATCCTGTAGCTACTCAGGATGTGCTAGTATTTCAGAACAAATTACTTATGACTCGTATATATGTTCTGGAGAACAATTATGTTGTTTAAAAAAAAACTTATTTAAGATCTCTGAATGTTTTATTTTTCATATTTTGGAGCCACTGTAATACGAGACTCTGCAGAATTTACATAATTTATTTCTAGCCCATCTCATTCTCTCTTTATTTCTGTCCCTCTCTACTTTTTATATTTTTGAATGCAGGTTCCTTGTCAGATCCATGGGAGATTCCTGGGCTTGCTCATTTCCTAGAGCACATGTTGTTTCTCGGAACTGAAAAGGTATGCCTTTTAATGAATAGCCCCATTCATATTACCCAATTCCGCAATATTACCGATGCACATCAGTAAGCGATTTCCTGTGGACACTGTTCATATCACAGGGAAAATGTAATTATTACCATAATATTGCGGTATTCTCCCTTTCATCCCTGTTCATATTGGCATCCACAATATCACGGTATTCTGTTCTATCCGCAAGTTCTGCATTGCATCCTGGTTCCCCAGTGTACAATGCGCATTCCGCTAAGGGTCAAACCCGTCGAGACGTTATGCTCCACTGCACAAGCTGTAATGGTTGCGCCTATTTTGCGGATGCTGTTCATATACACCAGGTATCTGCATTATTATGGTGATATTACTAGGTCTTGAAGCGTAAAATAGGCACAAAATAAGCGTTAAATAGGAGGAAGCAATATGGCAATATTCGGTGGGAGCAGTTCATATTACCAGCAATCTGAAGCTTATCTGTAAAATATGCGTAGCATTTGCTCCTCTCTTACGGATAGGTGGGTAAAATATGAACAGGGCTAATGACTACATGAAACAGGTTACTGGGTAGAGCCTATTGGAATTTGAGATGTCAGTGGAACATAGGTTAACCATCACAGGAAAGTTTTATGATGTAAATTTATTTCTCCACCAAGTTGAACATTTATGTACTGCATTACTGCATTGTAGACAAAGTTTTAAGGGTGACTACATGTATTCTGTCAAAGGAATAATGGCCCTGAAAAACCTGGGGAGTTGTGAAATAATTCTTTGTTGGAACTAAATGTACTGGGATGTAATGCTGTGTTAGAACTGCATTTTCTGAGGAGACAAACTTCATAAAACCATTTCAAGTTTGTTAATGTCATTGCTTTGACTCTTGTATCATGCAGAGAGTCAGATTTACTGATAAAAAGCCACTTGTTTGGAAAAGCAGCATTCCATTTATCTTACTTTGTTGATTATAATTATTTATTTCTGCATTATGTAATTTCCAATTGTTGATTGTATTGTATTTACACACAAATTTTTTTTTCCATTTTACACAGTATCCTTCAGAAAATGCCTACACCCAGGTGAGTTAAACTAATCCTTTGATTCCTAATTTTGATTTTAAAAAAATTGTTTTTGATAAAAAAATGTTTGTAAGAACTCCTGGAATCTTCGAAATTTCTCTTAGCTTTATTTTTGAGGAAATGTTTGGTTAGGGTATTGACTATGGAGCAATAGTTGCGAAAAGATGGTTTGTAGAATCCTCCTGGCTTGTTTTGTACCAAAAATGCCTGAATTCTGTAATGTCATGTCAAGCATTGTTCCTGTTTGATGGGATAAACCTGTAAAAAAAGAAAAATATGTCACATCAAAATGTAGTGACATAAGTGTTGTATGCCTCTAGTTTCTGTATCTTAATACCACCACATACTATACGATCTGACTGTAACCAGATTTTGAAATAAATGGCATTTGGCATTAAATATGAAAGCTTAAACAAGTAAAATTATCTTATTTAAGGTTCGGAATAAATATAGGAATGCTAAAATCGAAATTTTTAATTAACTAGAAGCCTTTAGGTCGAAGTAAAGGCCAAATTGGCTTCAAATCATAGCCCATGACAGGATTGTTATGATGTCACTACACCTCGGAATTGACTACAGTTTTATACCTACAAGGAGCTCGCAATAGCCCAGAGTTTCAGCTTTAGTATTCATAGGACTATTTACAACTTTGGTCAGTATTATTTTCTATGTTTGAATGTTCATATTAAATACTAAAACAAATTTTTCCAAAATCGGATCGCAGACAGAAACGTGTAGTGTGCGGTGGGCTTCATTTGCCATTCATGTACACAAGAAACCAGTTCTTACTTTCCTGCTCTAGTGGCATGGAGAAGCCTTGACATGTTTTTTTTTCTGTTGTCTGTCACTATGCCTGTTTTATTCTTCCTAACCCGTTCACCCTTTCTTCCTTTCTTTCTCTTCCTCTTTCCTTCCTAGTTCTTGAATGAGCATGGAGGGTTTGCCAATGCATACACCAGTGGTGAACACACCAACTTCTACTTTGATATCTCTCATGAACATCTAGAGGGAGCTCTTGATAGGTAAGAGTGGCCAGATAGCTAGATACACGTACTAAGTATTCAAATGACTGTCCCTACCACATCTACCCATACGTATGGCTCTCAGCTTTTTCAACGGCAGTACCTGTTCTGTGGAACCAACTTCCTGACCAGCTTTGAGTTGTTATGAACACCGACAGCTTTGGGAGAGCCCTGAAAACTTATTTCTTGTTTTCAAGGATTTTCTAGAGCTGTTGTATGTGCATTTTCCATGTGCTGGTTGGACTTTGGGTCTACATGTGGGTATCTGTTCTAAAATGAACCAAGTAACTCTTTGATTGTTACCAGTTTATCCATTTTTCACTCTGTCCAACCTGGTTGAGAAGTCAGTCCAGCAGACTTTTTAGTGAATGAGAACAATTTCAAGATTCTTCACAGTGAAAACCTACTGTACTCTGTAGTCCCAAATGTGCATATTTGTGTATATACCTTTCAATGCATGCCCATGTGTTTTTGCAGGTTTGCCCAGTTCTTTCACTGTCCTCTGTTCAACCAAGATGCCCAAGACAGAGAAGTCAATGCGGTTGACTCAGAAAATGACAAGAATCTCAAGGCGGATTCCTGGCGGATCTTTCAGCTTGACAAGGCAACGGTTAACCCGTCTCATCCCTTCAGCAAGTTCAACACAGGTATGAGAGAAGTCATAACCACTAAATGCATACAGGAGCTCATTCTTTTCCTGCACCATCAAGACATGGAATAATCTCCCCTCAAGTATAGTTTCCCCATTCCAATTCAACCAAATTTATGACGGCCGTCCTAAACCTTGTTTTTTCCTCTTGAGTCCACCCTCCGCCACCTCCAGTATAAACTCCGCCTTGAGTATTTTGGAGGTTCACAACCAAGAATGAGCCAAGAATGCTCCTTGAAAATCAGGATCCTGTTTAACCCAGTGTGATAAAGAAACATGAATGTGGATTATCTATTACGAGCAATCTTGAGTTTAAACTGACACCATTGCGCGGCCTTTCCTGGAGGTTTGCACTACAATGCCATGTTGTACACATGCAGGCTCATGTGCAACACTCATCATCAGAAGCGGGCTTGTAGCTCACTTGGATCATGTGGCATATGCAAGAAACAGATTTTGTAGGCATGTCATGCCTTTGAAAAAAAATTAAGTACTGGAGGCTCAAGTTTATAAATCTCCAAATTTGCTTATGTGACATTGTCACTGACTTTGAACTAAACTCTATATTATTTCTTGATTTAATGAACCCTTTTATATAATGTCAGTAACATGATTTCTCTCCCTAGAATTTACGATTTTAGGGTTATCATTTACATGTACTTGAGTGTTTTGTTTGTAAAATCTTTACCATTTGTAATTATTGAATGTATTTTTACGTATTTATTGTAAACTGTGAACATTTCAGCCACTGACTGCTTATCATGAGTTTTCCAAACCATGAATGAAAAGATAAAATAAATGAATAAGAATGATGTTCCGGAATTGTATCAGTAGAAATTAGTAAGTGGTATTGCATTTAATCCTTTCTGTGAAATTTATGGCAGGAAACAAGCAGACTTTAGCAACAATACCACAGGAGGGAGGCATTGATGTGCGGAAAGAGCTCCTCAAATTCCATGCTGATTTCTATTCATCCAACATCATGGGCCTAGCTGTTCTTGGTAGAGGTGAGTGGATATTACGTAGTACGTAGCATGTATGTGAAGTCCGTGGCTTTGCCCAGGCTTTTTGTATGTAATCTCTTGAAATTCCATGCTTGCTTCTATTCATCAAGTTAACCCAATCGTGACAGGAATTCTTCAAGTTGGCAACACCAACATTTTTATTTTATTGCTACATTTTTCTTATAAAACGTCATGCATCTGAAATGAATATAAATTGACAGAAATTTTGATAAGAAGTCAAAAAGTTGCCAATTTGCAGGGGAAAACAGTGATTTTAAACTTTCTATCACATTGCCAATTGAAGGATTTTGATGCTTATTTTCCTTTAAAAAATTTTCAGCATCAAACAACGGATATTGATGCAACCAAAATGGGCACAGTTTGTGTAGAATTTTTTGCTCTTTCTGCTCATGTATTCGGTATGATTTTTAAGGCTCTGCATCAAAAGATATTAGGCCAAACCACAAAATGTGGACCTCTGTCACGAATGGGTTAAAAAAACAAAACAAAACAAAACAACAGCAACAAAAACCCAACATGACAGGCTTAGCTGCTTCTTGGCAGAAGTGAATAAATGTAGGTGAAAACAGTACCTCTTCCCAGGCTTTCTCCCACGATCCAAACTTTATGTAGCATTGTTCATCTGTGTATGTGCTGTGTTTTGCAAGGCCAGCTATTTTGCAATCTTCTTAGTCTCTTTCAAAGTCTGTAATAAGATCACTTTAAAATTGTTAAGTGACTGAACAGAATATGTCACTTTCCTCACATTATGATTTTCAGTCATTTTAGTATATTACATGGAAAAACATTGATGTTGAAACTTTGGAAGTAATTATCATCCATTTTTTTTTTTAAATCTCCCCCCCCCTTCTCAGTCTAAACTGTTGAGAGAACACTGTGTTAGTTTTCAGTCAGATGCTCTTATGTTGCTTGACCTAACTTTTCTTCGTTGATATAATAGAGCCTCCACGGAAAACATTGTTTAATCACTGATGGAGCCACCCTACTGAAAAAAGACATGAATAAATCAATCAATAAATAAATGAATAATGAGGTATCAATTTACATGTATGCATCCATTGTTTTGGTTTAAACAGAGAGCTTAGATCGTTTGTCAGAGATAGTCCTACAGCTGTTTGCCAATGTAGAGAACAAGAATATCAAGATACCAGAATGGTTGGAACATCCCTATGGAACAGAACAACTCAAGGTGGGATTCACCATATGAATCAGCTTTCAACAGAGGCTAGAAAATGGCCACGTCACAAAGAACGAATGGCAGTAAATTGACTAGTCCTGGATGCCGTTGCATAAAAACTTGCTATTGTAGTAACTTTGCCATCAATGGTGACTACCATGGTAACATTGCTCAACAGCCAATCAAAATTCAGTATTCCATGAAAGTTACCATTGATGGCAAAGTTACTATAATAGCGAGTTTTATGCAACAGCACCCAGTAGTCCATTTGTGAAGCACAAAATGGACGAAGAACTCGTAGACAAGTGCATAATGTCTAGAATTACACTTGCTGTGTCAGGAATAAGGTCTTCACTAATGTCTTTTGGTGACTTCGTAGTAACCCTGAGATGATGTTACACAAGTGCAGAGCAGAGATGTATTGTTTCATGCTATATCTCACAACATAGAAAGTGTAACATTTATTAAGTAGATTCGCCTTGCCCCAGGATGGCCTTCCAAAAATGATAGTACACCAAAGAAGTAAGAAAAAAAGATGCATGTTCATTTGTATTATCAAGCTTATATTATGTCATGCCAGTAACAAAATACAATGTTGATACACGTAGCTTATATTTACCACTTTTTCTATGTGCTTCTAAAGAGCTTTGGATTATTACCACGGCTCAGCCTAGCTTCCCTAATGAATGTGCTGGAGCTTCAAGGAATAAATTCATGCTGGCACACATTAACTACACCTGGGTTGAGAGTGGCAGATGTAGATTGGTAAATGTCTTGCCAAAGGATGTTCGTGTCAGTCTGGATTTGAACCCTGCACCTTGGGATCTACAATCCGGTGATTTTATCCACTAGACCACAACATAAAGTTTTTGTAAATTAAGCTGAGGACTTATCATAATTTTCTCATATGATGCCTGATTCTGATATGTCATTTACCTGACTTGAACTTACATGTACAAATGTGCATTCATTTCTTTGATCTGTTTGTAGGTGAAGTTTGAAGTTGTGCCAGTCAAGGATCTGAGACAGCTCAATGTCAGCTTCCCTATTCCTGATCTGCAAGAACACTACAAGTCAAAGGTACTGTATTCGGTTGCTCTGCCTGTTTTATATTGAACTTTCTTAAGTTCTAATAATACTCTTTATGATTTTTTAATTTTTATTTTAGATAATAAAAATTTTCACTCATAAACTAGTACAGTGGTGGTAATAAGATTTGAAAAGTGTTCTATTTCTTGCAGTCGCCACCATTGTTTTTGTTGTTGTTGGGGTTTTATTTTTTTTTTTGGGGGGGGGAGAGGGAGGGTTGTGTATAAAAAGCCTGCTCATTTTTCACAGCACCAGGTAGACCATGAAGGACCTGGGTATCTTCTTGTCAGAGAAAACAATTTAATTTTCATGAAGCATGCATTCCAGTGAGGAAGGGATGCGATAGATTTATCAAATGACATGATCCCTTATCACCACTTTATGAAGCAAATAATATTCATGCTACATTGGAGCATGAGTATAATTATCACCCTCAGTGCCTTTACAACACTCATGCAATCTCAGCTACTGCCTTGGGTGCCACACTGTTCCAAATGTACCTTGTGTGGATAGTTCTTAGTAATGCCTTTACTGATGTATATTATATCAAGTGATGTCATTTTCATTTGATGAAATTAAAATGGGGATTATCAAGAAATATCATTTCGTTTAAATTTGTTTGGATGGATTAATGACCTTCAGTTTGTTGGACATATCATGAGAAGAGAAGGCACAGAAAACAGGATACTGACAGGAAAACTTGAGGGGAAAGAGAAGCAGAGGGAGGCAACACATAAAATACATGGACAAGTTCATTGAGCTGACTGGTAACAGAAGTAACAGCACATTGCAAATAATAATAATAATAATATTCTGGATTTATATAGCGCCTAATACATCTCCAAGAGAGTCTCTAAGCGCTTTACAGAAATATTATTACCCCGGTCATCGGATTCAGGCTTGCCCGCATACAATGCATGCACCTTCTCCACTCCCTAGGGAGCATTCCAGCCAGGCGCCTTTTGCAGGCGCACACAATGCTAAACAAATCACAATGACTTTCGCATCCTACCGGGTACCCACTTAACACCTGGGTGGAGAGTGGCAAATGTAGATTCATATCTTGCCAAAGGACATAACCAGAATAGATGCAGATGGAAAGCCTTGATCGCCAATGCCTGGAACAGACAAGGCACCTGGGGCGGTATTCAATTCAGTTACTTGGATTAAGTAAAACTTTTACTAAGTATTTTACTTGGCTAAGAAATTTGCTTAAGTCATATTCAGTTCATTACTTTGAATTTTACTTTAGTAGGCCAACTTTAAGCCAAATTTCTTATTGATAAGCATTGTGACGTCATATTTTCAATGTGCAATTAACATGTCGCATCAAATACGCTCGAATACGCTGTGATATAATTCTGCGCAGCCCATGACTGCGTATAAAAACTTATGCCTGCCAATCAAGGCTTCAAAATTAATTGGCTTAAGTATCCTAGGTAGGTGTCTTAGATTAAGAGTGAAATACTTAGCCAGAATATTGAATTGAACACCAAATTTTGCTAAGTATTTTCTCTAAGTAAAATACTAAGACAGATACTAAATTTCTGACTTAAGTACTGAATTGAATACCGGCCCTTGCAAACAAGCAACTGTATTTATTTTGTATGTCTCTCTTCACAGCCTGCCCATTATCTGGGTCACCTGGTCGGTCATGAAGGACCTGGTAGTCTTCTGTCTGAACTCATGGTTAGAGGATGGGTTAATGGATTAATGGATTAATGGATTAATGGATTAATGACCATTACTGTATTTATTTCGTACATCTCTCCTCACAGCCTGCCCATTATCTGGGTCACCTGGTCGGTCATGAAGGACCTGGTAGTCTTCTGTCGGAACTCAAGGCTAGAGGATGGGTTGATGGATTAATGGATTAATGGATTAATGAGCATTACTGTATTTATTTCGTACACCTCTCCTCACAGCCTGCCCATTATCTGGGTCACCTGGTCGGTCATGAAGGACCTGGTAGTCTTCTGTCGGAACTCAAGGCTAGAGGATGGGTCAACACGCTGTGTGGAGGAGAGAGAGATGGAGCTAAAGGGTTTGCATTCTTCATCATCAATGTGGATCTGAGCGAGGAAGGTCTAGGTGAGATTTACCTTCTACAAGCCTGCAATCAATTTTAGTGATATAAAGCCGACCACACACTATACAATCGGTCTACGATCCGACTTAGTGAAAAATCGTTATAGCACTTGATATGAATATTCAAACACATTAAGTTTTAATGATCATAATTTTGAACTGTCATATAAATACTAAAATCTAAATTCTGGGCTATTGCAAGCCTTCCTCAGTGAAGACAAAGTGAAATCATTAGCGAATCATACTGACGTCATAGCAGTTTTGCAACTGTCTACAATTTTAAGCTGATTTGGCCTTTCTGCAGAGTAAAAGGCTTATAGTAAACCAACATTTTGATTTTTAGTATTCCTTTTATTGTTCCATATCTGAAAAAGGTTAATTTCACTTTTTAAAGACTCTGTATGAAATACAGAAATTGATTCCTTCAAGATCCGGTCACGGCCAGATCGTAAAATGTGCGGTGGGCTTAACATGCTCGTTTGTCTTATGCTTATCTTTGCATGCATTATGAGACCTTGCTCATAGGCATGTATTGCAGAAAGCACATGTTTCAAACATTTAAAACTTTGTTCTCATAATTGATATGAATTGAGTTCCTAGTAATTTCATTGATAATACTATTTTTTTTATTATGATATAATGTTTTTATTGGATATTAAGGGTGTTCCCAACAGAAGCTTTGCTTTCTGGGTTTTCGCCTCCTTCTGTTTACTGAATTATTTACTGTATCGTAATCTATGCATATTGCATTGTAAAAATTCTTATGTACACCTCGTTTCTTCACATTGTACTGATGAGAAGGAAATAAATGTTAATTGCAATTTCAATTTCAATTTTAAATGTAATTTTACTAAGAATAATACGTCATGCTGCCTATGGATTAAAGGCTTTCTTACTGTAATTCATTTATAATGTAATATTTGCAAATGTTTGCACACATTACAATCATGTTTTGTTTCTTTAGCATTTAGATTCCTGAACAAAATCAATTTTAACCTGTTTTAAAAGCTCCATACAGCAATTACATGTAATTATGTATCATCTGTTTTGCCATCAGATCATGTCGATGATATTATCATGCACATGTTCCAATATCTGAACATGTTGAGGAGAGAAGGTCCAAAGGAGTGGGTTCACGCCGAGTGTCGTGATTTGGATGCTATGAGGTTTAGATTCAAGGACAAGGAGAGGCCTTCGGGATATGTCACCAAAGTGGCCCATCTGTTGCATGTGAGAACCATCATAACTTTCATTTTTTTACAATTATTTGATATGTGAATTTTTCTAATGCAGGTATGATTATTTCACGTGTGAATCTACAGAAGTACTTGTAGACATACAGTTTAGGGTTGCTCAAGCTAAAGCCAGGGTAATGATATTCTTGCAGGGCCTCTGGGAGAACAGTACATAGTACTGAAGAGGCTACCCTGGGTAAACAAGACATATTATTGATTATTATTATGATGATGATTATGATTATTATTAGTAGTAGTAGTATTAGTATTATTCTCATCATCATCATCATCATCATCATTATCATCATCATATCATCATCATCATCATCATCATCATCATTATTATTATTATTATTATAATTATGCATGTTATGATCTAGATGCCATGAGGTTTAGATCAAGAAATAAAGAGAGAACCTTGAGATATGTCACAAAGTAGCCCATCTCTTGCATATGGAAACGTCTGATAACTTAAACATATATTTAGCTTGTACATCCAAGTATTGAAAAGGGCCAAAGAGCAAACCACTTTAAAGATATCAGAATGACTCTTTAATTAATCAGTTCTACCATTAGATTAGGAGATTATAAAGTTTTTAAAAAAAAATCCTTTAAGATAACTACTGAGCAGAAAGTTATTTTTTAGTGCAGAATAGAGTGTGAATATATGTACCTCATATGCAGATTTGGTGTTAGTGAGGGAATCTCATATTTCAAATGGCACAACCAACTTAACAACCTCAATTTTCTTGAATGGATATTACTTTGTACTTATAACTATGAAGAGAAATGAAAGCGAGAAAACATAATTTATGCAAGCAAATGTAATCGTTCGGAAAATGTCGGAAAAATGTTCAGAAATGATGGAAAGTGTCTTTGTGTGTACTGTTTCAGGACTACCCTATGGATGAGGTGTTATGTGCACCCTATCTGATGCCGGAGTTCCAACCAGATGTCATTGAAAAGGTGTTGGAAAGACTTACTCCAGATAATGTTAGGTAATGTTTGCTTGATGTTCCTGGACATCAACAATAATTCTGCTCTACTTTGGCAAAAAGAAGCAAGTGACATACCCACCAAATCTGAGTTATTAATGCTTTCTTATTTTATATAACATGCTCTTTGTCTAGGCCAGATTTTAGGCATAAACACTCACCATGCTGAGAGATATGAGGTAGGTAAGAAATAACAATATTCCATTTACGTCTGTACAAATGACAGACACATTTTGCTCTTTTGCAGAAAATGTCACTTTTGTCACTTGCTTCCTTTTGCCATAGTAGGGCAGAAATTTATACGGGTTGTGCCGACGAGAGGTCCTACATGTATGTGTATGACTTTAGCCGTACTGCTGTATGTAACATGTCCTTTGTGGCATTGAAGAATTTCCTCATGCCTTTAATCCATTCAGTCCACCTGCTTGAAGAAAGACTACTATACATGACATTTGTTGGGTTTAAAGCTATTTGTTACCGTGCATGAAAGTTCATACACATCAAAGTGTTGCCAATCACCAAAAGACATTTTGCTTTGTATGTTAGGCATTCAGTGTGTTTTGAAAAGTGTTTAACCTCTGACTCTTTTAAAAATCATGTAAAAATATTTCTGTTCAATTCTTGATTATTATGTGCCACGAGCACTCCACAGGGTGGATTTGGTGCTATATAAGTTACATGTATTATTATTAATGTCGCTATACTATGCTAAAATATGAGATTTGAATATTACTTCCATAAAGAGATATTGTGAGTTCAAGTATATTCTTAGTTAACTTAAAAGCGACTAGGGAGATAGACTGGTCAACATAAGTGCATGCGCGGGCATGAACTAGAACATCTACGGTACCGAACAGCCATTCCATTCCATAAATGCCCTAAATGTAAGGTCTTATATTATCCTTTATTTTCCTCAAACTCCTGAACGTTAAAGGCTTGTTCAGGTATGACACAACCCCCCCCCCTTTTTTTGTGCAGTAAGAAAATGGGATGTGAGGTGGCAAATATAAACCTGCCCAGGCAAGAGATATACCATATTTTTTGCCTCCTGGTGGCAAAAAGCTGTGGATCAATCAAATTCTTAAAAAAGTTTGCACAATATACATGTATGATGTCATGATTTTGTCTGCGCAACTTTTGACTAAAGTCTCTATTATTTGAGCGTTTGCGCGTTAATGTGCGTTCATTAACATAATTGAATCGGCGTGGTTTGTCGCATCATATCTGAACAAGCCTTAACTCCTAGAATGCCAGGTAAATTGGGGGGGGGGGGCTATGTACTAGCTGTGCACAACTTATATTTTCAGGTAATTGGTAAATTGCTTTTAATGACACATTATACAGGAGGAAAAGAATGCCCTATATCATTCTATCTAGGTTTCGTGTTCCTTACTTTGTCAGAGAGAGAGAGAGAGAGATTGCCATACTAATGTTAAAAGTGTTCATGTATCCATGTTTCATTTTGTACTTTCCAGGGTAGCAGTAGTCTCCAAGTCCTTCGAGGGTAAGACTGACAAGGTAGAGAAATGGTATGGAACCGAGTACAGCATCAGGAGTATAGAGCCAAATGTTATCAAGGTGAATTATTCTGTTTTCTTGGGTTGCGGTTTACCTCCTTGCAATTTTTAAAATTTGAATGTATTAAACTATTATCTGTATGACTGGTTTTGAACCACAAGAAAGTTGCTGCATCTCAAGATGTGCAGAAAGTGTGGGTCATGAGAGTGCAACTGCTTTTATATCTTATGGTTTGCAAAACCCCCCCCCCCCCCAAAACAAACAAAACAAATAAATGGAAATGGCTACAAAATAAGTTTGATGTCATGATTTGCCAACAAGAAGACATAAAAAGAGGTTTTCCCCCATAACCTGTCTTCTGTTATGTCTTCCTTATTAAAAGAAACTAAGACCGTCAAGTCAAGTAGTTTTTAAATCAAAGCTAAGACGAATAAAACAGATCAGTAAAAATTTAAGTTAAATCGGACCTGGACTAAGACAGTTACGGCTGTATTAAATTTTCTGTATGACATTTTTTTTTTTTTACACTACCATTCATGTATCTATTGATGGCATCTTTTTGTGGACAACTCTCAATATGTTTTGTATACACAAAATTAAACATTTTCATTTTTTCTTAGATTTGCACATTTTCTTAAGCCAAACTCAAGATATATAATGTAAGAGTGTTTTCTCCACAACATATTTGGGATGAGGACAATGAAATTTTTTTTCTGCATGATAAAGAATATGTGAAATTCTGTGTGCAGAACTTATTGAGAGTTATTCATATTCACCAAAAGCTATAGTAGAGTCCAAATCAGAAAATTTCCTATGGGCATAACTTTCTTATTCCATGTCCGATTTTGTTCGGATTTTCACTAATCTGTTTTATTCTGTCTTAGATTTTATTTAAAAACTACTTGACTTGAGGGTGTTCGTTTCCTTTAAACTCAAGAGACGGAATGAAGGAGGCCTTTTGAAATAATGAATCCAGCCTCCCACAGGTAAGAATAGGTTTTATTCTTTATTCACTATTCTTTCATTCTTAAGAATTCTACATTATTTTCCATGTTTTCTGCTTGTAAATGTCTCCCAAACTGCAGAGGTGGAAGGAAGCTGGCCTTAACGACAAGTTCAGCCTCCCTCCCAGGAACGAGTTCATCCCTACAAACTTTGAGCTTGCCACCAGGGAGAAGGAGGGCGTATCCACACCCGTCATGGTCCGGGAGACCCCTCTCAGTAAACTCTGGTTCAAGCAAGACGGCACTTTCCTCCTGCCCAAGGCTTGCATGCTACTGGAGATATCAAGGTAGGTAACACTGCACTCTATCATTCTTGGTCTGATAGTGACTAAGTTAATCAAATCTGAACTCACTGTTGCTTAAATCCTGTTACATTTCGATGGGATACACCCATCATCGTCTGACAGTAAAATGAGACGGTGCAGAGGTTTGGTCCAGTCCGTGAAGCTTTTGGCGGGAACCACTTGGTGACTTCTGGCGACTGTCACATGACTCCTTATCATGTGATTTTTGAATCACTTTTGAAAAGATCTTTTCAAATGTTGTATGTGACAACTTCAAATACATTGTCCCTTCATAACCTGAAATTTGTACCTTTGTTTTGTCAGTGTGCTCATTCATTTAGATCAACTGAAATTAATCATTTCACTACATTTACTTATCCTGAAGCAGAGACATGTCCATCCACTACATGCATGTAATTGTTGAAGTGGAAGATATTTCATGCACAGAACAGGCCTTCTTCTTGGAGGATATGACTGCAGAATAGTGTTAAATATGTATGTATGGTTTCGGTTGGAAAGAAATTGTTTCCAAATGATATTGCTTCCTCACTTGTACTTTGCCTTGCAGTCCTCTGGCCTACATTGACCCCCTCCACTGTAACTTGACCTCTATCTTCTGCACGTTGTTACGGGACGCCCTCAACGAGTACGCATACGCGGCAGAGATTGCAGGCGTTAGTTACTCCATCGACAGTACCATCTATGGATTGGAGGTAGGTTGAAAACATTTGAAGGTTCTTGTTTTGGAATTTCAATAATTCAAATCAAGTTTGTTTATAATGTGTGTTTGTGAGTAGTATGATGTTTTGGGCAATGGTTGCCATACCTTTTATTCTTATGTGTTGCACAATACACTTTTCTGTTTTAATTAGACATGCCCTGGTAAACATCACAGGCTGTCAAGTACATATCTTCGCTTAGCATATAATGCAGTGATGCTAACTGTTCTCTTTTTTGTAACTAGTATTTTGTTGTGTTTTTTAGGGAAAATACTGCGGGTTTCAAGCAAAATACTGTTTTTCCTTAACTTTAGTTAATGTACATTTCTATGGCTGTAAAGTAGGATTTCCTCTTTTTCCTTTCATGATAGTTCTTTTCAGACTTAAGAATACTGCAAAACTTCAACTTAAAGGTTGGCATCTCTGATAATGATTATGAAAGCCATGTTTATGCTAAAGTATTTCTCTGAAAGAGAAATTTTTTTTTACAGGTACATGGACATACAACATTAACACAAACTTTGGTTTGTGTTATTTTGATAAAGCATGATCCAGGGGTACTTCCAACTTACACTTTTCTTGTTTAAATTAGTATTTAAAAATGTTACTTGACTGTAAAGCTAGCCTTGTTTTTCAGTTCTGGTATGTCACAAAAGCTGAACCAATCCCATGGACTGATTTTCTAACTTGCTGAGTTTGAATGCAATAGACCTTTGATTCCTTTTCTTAATTTGAACTTTCTGCATTTGAATATGATAGGTAGGTGTAGGAGGCTACAGTGACAAGATGGCTCTGTTACTACAGAGGGTCTTCGAGAAGATGACGAACTTTGTGATTGATGAAAAACGATTCGATGTCATCAAAGAAACGGTGAGTGCTCCTCCAACCTGGAACTGTAAGATAGATGGATTATCCTTTGCAACCTGCCACGCAATATTTTAACTAGGGGAACAATTCATACTGAATTTGAGAAATTTGGAAACATTCAGGAGGAAAGGAGGATAGTTCTCCCATATTCATTGTACATTGTTACTGTCTTATGCAGTTCATTTTGAACCAGAAATATTAAGAGTGCGTTCCAACCAGGCCCCTAAAACTCCGCCTTTTTGTCCAGATCCATTAGAAGGCCGACGTAAGCACCCATCGGTATTCATGATCAAAAATGAATAATTCATTTTGTAAGATGCTTCCAACGAGTAGTGTGCATTTGTGCATGTTTTAAAACATCGCGCCCATCAGCTAACCACATGCGCAACAAATGCCCTTAAATCAAAGTGTCACAATAAAATTGGTACGTGCAATCGCCATTATCGATATCATGGCGATAACGGGTACTTATCGGCCCCTTCAAATGATCCGAAAGAGGCGGGGTCTAATGCCATTCGCGTAATGATATCTGCGCGTGCTGCTTTTCGTCTAGTTTATTTATTATATGTCTATGGTTCCAACATAAATCCTGGCATCGTAAATCTACATGTACCATCTACATATTGGTCCCTTCTGGCTTTCTTCAGTTAGTGTAAATGTCTTCTTTTGTTTTTTAATGTACAATTTTTTTTGCACTTAACAAGGATTCCTGAGAATATAGGCAGGGCTCCACATTAAATCTTTCAGTGAAGGGGTCCAGGTTGAAATTCCAGGCTCTTGCATTTTTGGGGGTCTGGACCTAAATTTTTGGGGCCTATCTGTCTCTGGCGCCTACTAGTGTCGAGCCCTGATAATGGGTTCTGTCAAACCTGTCATGATGAATATATATTTCATTTAGTGTCGAGCCCTGATAATGGGTTACATCAGACCTGTCATGGTGAATAAATATATTGTTGTGAGTTTAAGTATACTGTAATCAGGGTCATGTCACAGATGAAAGTCTACTATCGTGATACAATTTATCCATTTGAAAAAAAAAAAGGTGCTTGCGTAAAATTGGCACATATCTGTAGGCCTATATTTTGCTTATTTATCATTTTGTGAATCAGTGACAAATCATTTTTCATTTGCAGTATTCAAGGATGCTGTCCAACTTCCATGCAGAACAACCCCACAGACATGCAGTCTACTACACCTCGGTCTTGGTAGCTGAACAGGCCTGGACCAAACTAGATTTAGCTCAATGTATGGATGGTAAGCTAGCAATAACACACATTTTGAAATGCCATACATGTTATGGAAGTGAATATTGAAAGCATGTCTTGACTCTATAAAAGATTAAGAATGCACTGTATGCTATAATTATAGCATCTAGCAGGGTGTTTCATAAAGCTGTTCATCAAGTTACAAGCCAAATGGAATTATCAGTCATCGTAAATTGCATGAGCTAAAGGTGCAGTATGCAGAGATAGATTAACATTACTTTTGTTTAATACATACATTTACATTGTGAAATATAGTTTTTGCCACAATTAATTGAGATTTAAATGCAATTATGGGAAATGCAGTCTTATTTTGTTAACATGTCAGGAAAAACTTTGGGAATCCCATTTGGCACTTCATTTTTAAGTCATTCGTAAGGTCATGTGTAACTTTATGAGCAGCTTTATGAAGCACTGCCCTGCTCCATTAACAGATGACTAGAATGCTTTAATAAGGACACATTTTTTTAGTGGATCATCATTAGATCTCATGAAGGTGAAATTCTTACAATATGCATTGATGTTGTAACATTGAAAATGAAAAGAAAAGATGACTGAAATAGAGAAGATGGAAGTGTGAAGACTTACTTCCTTTCTTTTTTCTTTCTTTCTCTCCTTTCTTTCTTTTTCTTCCTTTCTTTCTCTCTTCCTTCCTTCTTTCTATCCTTCTTTCCTTCTTTTCTTTCTTTCTCTCTTTCTTTATTTCTTTCTTTCTTTCTTTCTTTCTTTCTTTCTACAGAGGTAACATTAGAGAGGCTACAGAGCTTCATCCCTCTACTCCTGTCCAATCTCCATATGGAGGGTCTCTTCCATGGTAACCTGGCCAAGGAACAGGCTGCTGCCACCATGGAAGCACTGGAGAATGTGCTGAAGACGAATACCAGGAGTAAACCCCTCCTCCCTAGTCAACTGAAGAGGCAGAGAGAGATTCAACTACCAGATGGTGAGAAATTTGGAAAAGTCCTCTTCGGTGTATTTATTGTTGGTTACTTACGATGTTGCTGATGGTGGTAGTGGTGACAGCAGTGATGATAATGACAAGATGATTATGGATGAAGATGATAGTGATGATGATTAAGATGGTGATGATGATGGTGAGGATGGTGGCTGTGATTATGATGATGATGATGATGATGATGGTGATGATAATGATTGATGGTGATTATGATGGTGGTGGTGATGAAGATGATGATGATCGGTGATGATGATGATGGTGATGTTGATGATGGTGATCAGTGATGATGATGATCTTGATCAGGAGTAGAAGTGATGCGATAAGTGAGGAGGATTAGGGGAAGAATTATAACGAGAAGATGGTAAATGATCCTCTTGAAATCACTGTTCTTGGACCCATGAGTTTAACTTCTGACCTTAGATATACCTTATAGATATAGACCTTAAATATACTTTTGAAAAGTAATTAAAAGAAAATGCTTTTGAACACACACAGAAGCTTATGAGGCTAGTTGGACATGTACAGGTAACAAAATTGTACATGCCACTTGTAGCTTTGAAGTTCTTTATGAGTTTCTTAGAAATAAAGGTGGACTAATGGAATTTTGAGCAGTGGTTGAATATTGTATTGCCAGCTGTACGGGGACAAAGATTAAGGTTTCACTCCATTTGCAAAACAATGGAAATATAGATTTATTTATTTCCCGACATTTCAAAAGATATTCCTACAGCCTGTACCCAGGTCCAGGCTTGGCTTTGAGGCATACACTTAAAAGAAAATGCATGATTCAGACATTCCTAAGATTCTGTTCGTGACCTGCATCTATTAAATGATGCATGAATAGTTCTGAACAAGAGATCTTTCATTAATAAAAGTGAATGAAATACCCATGAACTGTTGATTTTTGTAAATTGTCTTGTGTGCTATTCTTACAGTTATATGTCACATGCCCAAGTAACATAAACTAGGACAAGGCAACTTTTCGCAAAACAAAAATGTGAAAAGGGAAACTTTGATTACGGATATGAATAGTTTTGTTGTTAACTGTATTACCTCAAATGTAATTTATTCAATCCTTTTATCCAGGTTGCTACTATACATACCATCGTAACAACGAGGTACACAGTAATTCTGGCATTGAGATCTACTACCAGACGGCTGTACAGGAGACAAAGAGTAACATGATGCTGGAACTCTTCTGTCAAATCGTCAGCGAGCCATGCTTCAACATGCTCAGAACAAAGGAGCAACTGGGTAAAGTGCATGCAGCAGTTGAAAGTTTCGTAAAGGATTGTTCATATAAGCCACAGTAAATTGCTGCCGCTTTTACACATGGTGTTTAGAGTGAAACCTGAGTTCATGGAATGGTGAAAAATAATTTGTGAGCTTTCTCTGATTTAAATCTCATTCTGTCCATGTCACTTAAGAAGGATATCATAGTAAAATGTCCCTTAGAAAGGATTGCTCTTCAAATGCCCTCATATTGGAAATATGACAAGAAAAGGCTGAAAGTTTTTTTGGAACATTCATGCCAGATATGTTTGTGGTCCCATTAACTCATTTCTTTCTGCAGTGCAAGTACCTTTTGGGGAAAGAAAGAGAATTTCTTATCAATTTGATAATCTCCAAATCTCACACCTGTGTCTATATACAACTAATCTAACTCTCTCAGTTGCTTTGGAACAGTTTCTTTCATGTCATGATCACATGACCAGAACTGCAGTTCATCTTTCGAAATGTATGGCACTTCACATATTGGTATCTTATAACACACAGACAAGTGAGCCTAGGACCTTTGTTTTGTCAGGTACTTTTCTTCATCCGTCCCGCACTTACTATTCATTCAGTCCACCCAAAAAATGAATGAATGAAAAATGAATGAATAAAAAAATGATACATTTTACAGTGTCACATGTAAATTAACCTTCATAGAGAAAATTTTCCTATATATTCAGTGGTAGGCAACTCATCAGTTGAAGTCTAAATGAGATCATTAAATAAGAGCAGTTACTTATTGCAGTAAAATGAGCTCACTGAATGATACCTAGTTGGAAAGCTTGAATCAAAAACCTTTTCATTGACAGGATTCAGGCAACTGCAAAAGAAAAATTACATCCATTTATATTCCAACTTTATTTTCCAGCTTTGATTTCAGATATTTGTTTGAAAATAGGGACTTATTTAAGAAACTTTAGTATTGTCCAGTCGAAGATGAATTTCCACATCATTTCATATTTAAGACAATTTGTGCTCTTGAAAAGTTAAAAAAGTAAACCTTTTCTGCTATTTGCCTGTGGCAGGTTACTTAGTATTCAGTGGTGTGAGGCGGTCTAATGGTGTACAGGGTCTGAGATTCATCATACAATCAGAGAGAGCACCACCCTACTTGGATCAGAGGATAGAAGCGTTCCTTGCTAGTATGGAGGTGGGTCATTTGATTTTTTTTTTTTTTCAGAATAATTAGATTGTACTAGCCTGAGCAAACTGTTGTGAAGAGTGAAAAATAGTCCAGAGTAAATTTAAAGGTCTAGAACCTTTAAAGGAAAAGATGGTTCTTGAAATGCAAAAACTTGCCAGTTGAGCATGCATGTCCTTGTATAATGTGGTTCTTCAAAATGAGATTTTCTAATTATTAGATTACATTCTTCAATATACTTTTGGTATAAATCATTCGTATGAAATCATACAAATCACAAATAGTGTCCAAATTTGATGTTGTATAGAAATTAATATCTACTTGAATATCTCAAAGAAATTCACTTAAAAAGAATTTTTTTTTTAGTTCCTCTTTTTGAATTGGTTTTATTGTGTATACAATTTGAGCGAATGATAACATCCATGAGTATTACTGTCGCTAAGAAACATAAGAGTGTCCCCAAGGCAACATATAAACGAAAGAAAGTCACACAAATTGAAGAATCAAATTTGATGAATAAAATGGACCCTTTTGATGTTCCATGGATAATATGTGTACAGATAGAAAACCAAATTACAGTGTTCTTGTAGTTCTCAACATTAAATACAGTGTCATTGAACTGACATTGACCTGTGGGTGATTTAAGTTAGAACTAGGTCATGTCAGATCTGGACCCTGTTTCACAAAATTTATTATCAAGAACAAGTTGCAGTGGTTGTTATAAGCTAGTGAAATTCTTAAATTTGATTGGCTGGGAGCACATTTTGGCAGTTGTTGTTCAAAGCTGGATTTTTGATACAGGGCATTTCAGGTGACTTTGATTGACAGGTTGTATATTACACAGGACATACTTCTGTGCAATTTACATAAACTGGTGTGTAATGAACAAACTTGGCAATTTGTAAATTGCGATCTACAAGGAATTCACAAGAAACCAACAAGGCAGTAATTTGTTGCTCCTGATATGTAAACAAGCAGGAATGTGTAATTTACATTTAGATCATGTCATCCTTTAAAGAAATGCTTATTAAAGTTTGAGAGGTCATTCTAAATGAACTAGTACTAATGATTTCTTATTAGCTTTTTATCCCTCAATATGCAAATACATTCTATTTTTAGATCATATACAAAAATTGTATTTTGTTTAGTTGTTATAACTTCATGTTCATGTTCCTTGTAAAATGGCAGAGAATTAATATAGAAATCGGATGGAATATTCCACCTTAATTTTGCAACATCCCTGCGATATTCTTTTGAAATTATGGTTGTATGTTGAATGCGCTTAATTAGTTATTTCCTCAACAGATCTATTCTACAAAAACTAGGTTAGCACATTCAGGAGGAAATCATTGTTGGATGTTGCTGATATTGAGCTTTGTTTTGGAAATTGTATTCCCTAAAGTTTGTACGAGCTACAGGGATTGATATTTCTTAGGAGGAATAAAATGTGTATTTTTGTGCAGTCATGTAGTGCCATTTAAGGTTTCTGTAGCTCAGCGTGGTGCCAGAAGTATTCTCTTCTTGCGTCTTTAAAATGTCTTTATAGAACATTTAGAGCCTGATTGGTTTAATGGGATGGAAATGTGTATATTTTTGAGCCGGATTGACATTTAGAAAAAAAAATATTGAGAAAGCTTAAAGGCCTGCAGAAAAAAAAAATCAGTCAGAGTAAGCTGTTTTGTCTTTCATTATGAAAGGCATCACTGAAGGAGTTGAAATTTTGATGAATTTGGTTGCAGAGGTCATTTACTGACATTGGAAGCCACAAAGAGTTTAATATCACGGATGGACTAAATACGAACTCATAAAAGATCAGGCTCTTTATAGTTGTACAGTATATTAATTATATGAATATGTTATCAGTTAATATTCAAATAAATCCTTGATATTTTCTTTTTATTTAATGTTTGCCAAATGATTGATAGTAATAATAGTAATGATGATGAGAATGATAACAACGTTAAAGACGCTAGGTCGTGGGCTTTCATGGGGAATTTGACACCATGGGTGCTTACCCAGTAACAGGTGTTGTCCATCACTGTGAGTTTTATGACCAACAGACCTCATGTAATGCTCTGTACACCCTTTCCCCCATATGGCAAAGTCATTATCTCACTTTCCCTGGCCCGAGAATGCCCAAAGCAGGCCGAAGAATGTTTGTGGTGGGACAGCTTGTTTTGCTGTGCTCCAGAAATGTAGCTCTATTTACAGGTATTTTTCACAAAGTCTGGTGTCAGCAAATTATGATCCATTCCCCATGAAAGCCCACGACCTAGCATCTTTAACACCACCACCACCACCACCACCACCACTACTACTGTTATTACTACTAGGAAATGAGGTAGAAATAATGGTGGTGGTGATGATGATGGTGATGATAATGATCATGATAATGAAATAACGAACGTGGTGATGTTGATGATGATGATATTGACAATAATGATGATGGTGATGATGATGATGGTAATGATTTTGGTGGTGATGATGGTGATGATGATGATTTTATATACTTCATAAAGGAATGACTTCTAAGGTGTTTTTTTTGGGGGGGGGCTCCTTTATTTTGTATCTTCAGTCTTACTTAGAAGAGATGATGATGATGATGATGATGATGATGATGATGATAATGATGATTTTTTAAAGATTTTATGACTTTTAAAGATTTTTTTTGTTCCTTTATTTTGTATCTTCAGTCTTCCTTAGAAGAGATGATGATGATGATGATGATTTCATATACTTCATGAAGGAATGCCTTATAAAGATTCTTTTTTTATTTTGTATCCTCAGTATACATGTAATTAGAAGAGATGACGATGATTTAATACACTTCATAAAGGAAAGACTTCTAAAGTTTTTTTTTTTTTTCACTTTGTATCTTCAGTCTTGTTTACAAGAGATGATGATGATGATTTAATATACTTCATCAAGGAATGACTTCTAAAAGTTTTTTCTCTTCATTTTGTATCTTCAGTCTTACTTAGAAGAGATGACAGAGGAAGATTACCAGAAGCATGTGACAGCATTGGCTGTGAGGAGGTCCGAGAAACCCAAACAGCTGAGAGAGGAAGCAGCAAGGTACTGGACTGAGATCACCAGCAAGCAATACAACTTTGACAGAGGTTCGTTATAAAAACAGGTCTTTTGTGTTGTTTGTGTTGTAATGGGTCCAAACTTGTTAGATGAGATAGCGAAAAGATTGACTTGCCTATCTTTGTGAAATGTGCCATTCTGTGTAAGTTCAGAAGGAAATGAATTATTCATTAACTCAGTCAGTTGATCAGTCAATCGATAGATGATACCTATAAATCAGATCGATCTATCAATCAATTAAACAATCAATCAATCAGTCAAACTAAGTAATCAATCAATCAATCAATCAATCAAACAAAATAAGTAATTGATCAATCAATCAATCAAACTACTTGATTTATAACTGGGATTACTCACACCTCCACTCTCCACCCCTAGTTTTCATACCAACTGCTCAAGAGACGAGAAGTGCATTAATCTATGCTTCCAAGTGGAAAGAATTTTCCCAAATCAAGAAAAAAAACCCCAGAGTATTGCAATACAGTTTGCCTTGTAAAGAGTATCTAAATGTTTATACTTTATTTCATGTCAAATTGGATGCTTTTAGGGGTCATTGTTAGAACTGCCAATTGTAATTTTTTGTTGTTCCAAGAGCTTTCAATTTTATGAATTTTCCTGTTTTTCTTTTGCCTGCGTCAAATTTCAGTTGACGTTGAGGTGTCCTTTCTGAAGACCATTACCAAGGATGAGCTCTTGACCTTTTACCGTAACCTGCTGGTGGTTGCTGCCCCCAGGAGGCACAAGCTTGCCGTCTATGTCTATCCCCCAGCCCCCGAGGGTGTAGATCAGATCCCAAATGTTGGTGGCCAGGACCAGCCTGATGCTGCTACGAAAGACAAGCTGGACCTGTGTGAAGCTCCAGTCTTACCCGAGGTATGAACGAGGACTGTTTGAATATATTCATTAGTTTCTCGTTTCTCCTATTTTTCTTTTTCTTTTCTCTTTCTTTTCTCTTTCATCTCTTATCATGTTACATTGGATACAAGGTGCAGTTCATCATTTATTCCATTGTTGCTAAAGATTTGTTCTTTGCCATCTATATTACCAATTTGAAATCTTTTGTTATCTGGGAAGCTGTCACGACAAGACCTTTAGGGTTTTGTAGTGATTTTTTTTTACAGCTGTACCCAATATAGTTCCATTACTTTTTCATATTTATGTGTATGTTATTTCAAATTTCTATTGTGTAGTACTGAATTTCTTGTTTTTAGTCAATGTTGTGTTAAAGTATTTTTAAAGATGGAATTGAAAAAAGTGAACGGAACTGAACTGTTTAGTACTAACAATCTACACAACTGTCGGAGGCTGTATTTTCAAAATTAAGTGATCATTTATACAGTCATATATACATCCATCATTGATTGCTTTAATTACTTGTAGGTAGGTAAAGACTT
Source organism: Echinometra lucunter (assembly GCA_029962745.1). Taxonomy (NCBI): domain Eukaryota; kingdom Metazoa; phylum Echinodermata; class Echinoidea; order Camarodonta; family Echinometridae; genus Echinometra; species Echinometra lucunter. The sequence goes on along the minus strand of CM057159.1, from coordinate 10,601,962 downwards.
TATTCTTGCCCCCATTGAGATAATGTTACTCCTAGAAATCTAAAATGAAGAAACTCTGCGAGTAGACAACCTGCATTTAAAGACTATTTTTGTCTTCCTACAGCACACTTTGTGTGCAGGTGTTATTGCATTGCTGAGAATTATGTTATTCTAACAACACATTGAAATTATGTGGAATGATAATATTCTTGTTTGTGCTTATGGAGATATGTCTCTTGGGCTATATACATGTACCTTTCCAGCCAGCTTGATCAGACTTTAACAATGATTTGTCCTCACTTAGATTTCATATGTCTCTTGAGCTACATGTATATACCTTTCCAACCAGCTTTGATCAGACATTAACAATGATTTGTCCTTATTTACATGTAGATTTCATAACACAGTTCTAGTGTAAATAATAGCACAATTTTCAGAATACCACCCCTCCCCCCCCCCCCCTTCATCTTCTGTGGAAATGCTAGAAATCAGATGTCCTTATTTTCTAGATTAACTGTGATTTTAATTTCATGGCTGTCATTATATAAGTTGCCTAAGTTTAGCAAGCATTGGTTAAAAAGTGTATTGGGGCTGTCCATTAACTTTTCAGAAATATGGATCATTTCAAGAATATTGTCAGAAGCAAATCGTTTCTTTATGTAGTAGAAGATGTTATAATTTTTTAAATTTTGGGTTATTCTGAATTGCAGCAAGGGCTATTGGGGTGCTTCCAAGTCAGCTATAAGTTATTAAACAATTTGATATCAAGTGCCTGAAAATATGGTTAAGTTATATTACAGTATCAAACCTTCATGATGTTTCATTAAAAAAATAAGAAGAATATATATAAACAAAAATTTCAAGTTATTTGTAAAGGAAAAGAAATAATTAGGATATTCTAAGCTCTAATTGTATGATTGTCTAATGATTGTTTTATCCACAGCCACAAGGCATCAGTGATGTAGCCCTGTTTAAGAGTGGCCTTCCACTTTTCCCCAGACCTCCACCTTTCAACACTAGCAATGCCAAATCTAAACTCTGAGGATTGGCCAATTTGGAAATGACCTTGAACAGGCTTCAGCTGCACTCTGTAGACTTCTACCACACAACACTATCATCCTGGCAATTCCAAGTCTAAGCTATGTGGATAGGACAAAGGGGTTAGAACCTTGAACAGCCTCGAAGCGAATCTTCTGTAACCGGATGGCCTTTCACTCTTTCATACAACACCAGCAATGTCAGGTCAAAGCTCTGATGATGTGGTCAGAACCTTGAACATCCTTCAAACAAATCTCCTGTACTTACATGGTCACAAGCAGACTCAAAGCAAAGTTGTTGCCCATGTACATGTAAGACCAAAAGCACATTTCAAACCTCCAGCACACAACGCCAGCATCGCCAAGTCTAAGCAAGTCTAAGCTTTAAAGATTGGCCAGCATGGACAAGGCCTTGAGCAGATCTAAAGTTTATCTCTTGTGCCTGCATGGCCCCAAACTTTGGGCACAGACATTTACATTGTTTGCAAAGTGCATGCATGACATCTTTGAGATAATTATCTCTCCCAAATTCTAACAAGAGTCCTTAGTATACTTCATGTTATGCAGAGTCCCTGAGCAATATATACATGTAGTCTGAAGAAAGGCAAAAATATGTTTGTCCTTCTTGGGTGGTATGGGGATATTTTACTTGTAGAAATTATTTTTTTTCTTATAATGCCAGTGAATATTTTTATTGCCTTTTTATCAGAGAATATACTTATTTATTCCAAAAGAAGGCCAGAACTTAATCACTTAAAACTTTTATTTTGTTTTTAATCTGAAGGTTTTAAATTATGTAAAGCTGAATTAGAAGGGTGCTAATCGTTACAAAGAGCCACAGTTTTTATTCCCATTGTTCTCCGTCTAGGTGTATGTATATTTTTCTTAATTGCAACATCATGTTAACCACTAACTGGTTCTGAGTGGATGATGTTGTTTGCTGAGAGCTTAAAAGCCATTTATTCTATGTTATGTTAATGCCCTTCTGTATTTCCAAATCGTAATCAAGTCTTACACTGACATGTTTTTATTTTAACTGCATCATGTATTATTTACCTTTTTTATGAATGAAAGGAAAACAAATTTGAAAGAGTCAATTTTTCATGGTGCAATACATCCTCAAAGTAACTATTTTAACCCTTCACCAAAAAAGGATGTGTCTTAATTTTAGGCTGTAGGAATTCACCAGTAGTAATTTAATCATATCAGGACAACTCCCCTGTGGACTGGGGGAGTTGTCTTGGGGAGTTGTCATCCGGGAAAGGTGTCCTAAGGGGAGAGTTGTTAGGTGGGAATCGTATTGGGGGAGTTGTCCTAGAACCGAATTTAATATATATGTATGTATATTGTTCCTCTCTTGGTTTCTCTTCCTCCCTATCCCTGCTACTTCTTGTTCCCCCTCAATGTGTAATTGTTTGCATAGTAAAATGGGCATAAAGCGCAAAAGCTGCGTGTATTATGTCCTTGGAATGATCCGCAGTGCTGCAATTTGAAAGATGCGGCTTGGTCTTATATTTTGCTCCATCATATTTAAAGACAAGTAACACACTTTCAGACCAATTTTATTTAACCTTGTTGCATTTACATGACCATTTTTCTCTCCTCTGTCTCTCACTCTCTATAATTGCCTTTTGCATTTTTTTTTTTTTCTTAAAACTGTCCCCCAGTGTCGGTAATATCTCCCAATCTCAAGAAAATGAAATTCCTGTACAAGTACCCATAAAGGTAGTTGATTATTCTTTTGCTGTAGTAAATAATGGGGAAATCTCTGTAATGTTGAAAGGTTTTATCTGCTTTTAGAAATGTACATTAAATTGATAGTATTTGAAGAGCGCCATCTTACAAGATCTTTGACAGATTAGATTTAAATTTTAATTGCATTTTATTTTGAGTTTTTAAGTTTTAACCAACAATGTACAGGTACTTAGAAAATGCTCAAATTTTCATTGCAAACTGCAAATGTAGAAAATTGTGTGAAAGTACATTCTAAGTTTCTACAAGGTAAAATAATGCATGATGGGAAAATAAGATGCACAGGTATTTTCCAATTTCTTTTTTAAAGATGGTGCTGTTTAGGAGGTTGAGTTTAATGCAACTTAAATTGATTTCTTTGAATAATATTCTTTTTAATATTATTGTTTTAACTTTTATGAAATATATTTCAAGACTTGTTGGATTACAAATTCCATTTACATCAGTAATCATGGTGATTTTTTTTTTAATGCATCAAGAGCAATAATTATGAACTTTTTTCAATTGGGCTTTATGAAGTTGTCCGAGGTGAAGACTGCACAAATGTACACGTACCAAATGTTATATGGTTGTGAGGTATAAAATGTTCACTGTTTTTGTGTGTAGTATTAGTACGAATATTCACTGGCTGATGCAGGGCCCCCGTTGCAGAAAACTTACCATTAGTGGTAATTCTGCCATCATTGGTAACTACCATGGTAACATTGTTTAACAGCCAATCAAATTCAGGGTTTCCATGGAAGTTGCCCTTGATGGCAAAGTTACCACCAATGGTAAGTTTTATGCAATGGGGCCCAGGGAATGGGCGTCCCTCTTTATTTTCCTATGCTTCACTCGGTTGTTTATAATTATATAATCAGCATTGCACATGAAATCAGCACAGTGGCACTGCTGCACCACTAACAAACGTGCACTCGCATCCCCATTATGACAAATTCTTGATTCACTAGTGATATTAATTCAAATAATTTGAAGGTTTGACTCTCATCTGAGTCACTGTTTTGTTTTGCTCTTCTAAAACAAACTTTTTAGAAGATCAAGTAAGTCCAGTCTCTTGGGCCTTCAGTCTTATGAACCACACGTGTGTGCCAAGTGAGCTTTAGCTAGCTTAAATATCATATTTTCCAAATATTAACCAGGTATATATTGATCTCAGAAATATCCCAATTTACATAATCTCCCTCTCAGAACTACAATGGCATTAACTCAATTCCTGTAATTTATATGTCCTTCCGGCTCTCAAAAACAGTATTTTTTGCTCCATGGCAAGGTGACACCTCAAAATCTGAAAGGCAATTGAATAACATCATTATGACTGCAATTGAAACAATATACTTGGATTTCTAGTTTTACATATAGTTCTGAGAAATTTATATGATCTGTATAATGGATTGCTGTGAATCTTCTGTATTAATTTACTAAATGTATACTGAATGTACAGAGAAAATAATTAACTGTTTGATCAGAGATTTATTTCAGATCTAAATATAAATCATATGCTGTTTTTCCAAAGCTTCTTGATTTTCTCTGGTTATTAACTGTGTGTGGAAAGGGAGAAGGAGAGAGGGAAAGAGAGAGAGAGTGAGAGAGAGGGGGGGGGGGGTAGAAGGAAGAAGATCGAGAGAGGGAGGAGAGAGAGAGAGGGAGAAGGAAGAAGATCGAGTGAGGGAGGAGAGAGAAGGAAAAATATCGAGAGGGAGGAGAGAGAGAGAGAGAGGGAGAAGGAAGAAGATCGAGTGAGGGAGGAGAGAGAAGGAAAAATATCGAGAGGGAGGAGAGAGAGAGAGAGAGGGAGAAGGAAGAAGATCGAGTGAGGGAGGAGGGAGAGAGAGAGGGAGAAGGAAGAAGATCGAGTGAGGGAGGAGGGAGAGAGAGAGGGAGAAGGAAGAAGATCGAGTGAGGGAGGAGAGAAGGAAAAAGATCGAGAGGGAGGAGAGAGAGGGATAAGGAAGAAGATCGAGAGAGAGGGAGAAGGAAGAAGATTGAGAGAGAGAGAGAGAGAGAGAGAGAGAGAGAGAGAGAAGAGAAGGAAAGGGATCGAGAGAGGGAGGAGAGAGAGAGACAAGAAAAAACAGAAAGGTAGAGATATGGAGAGAGATGGAAAGGGAAATAGGGAAATATAAGACGTGAAGGGTAGGGAGTTGACTCGCACATAGCGGCTTCGTCATGTTTTCCTTCCTCTGTTTATTTTGAAAAAGCTTTCTGTCTTTTGTTCATTTTCAAAAAGAAGCCATGTGACAGTAGCTCCAATATTCCTTGTATCAAGATTAAATTACATCATGGATACTCGAGCAATGTTTACCAATTACCCGCCCTTCGACTCCGTGAACTCATTCTTATCGTTCTTCGACGACGCTCTAACAAAATACAAGATAGATTCTACTTGTAGACCGGCCCAACTTCCAAAATAACAGCACGTATTAATGATTTGCATGGTATTAAAGGAGAATGAAACCCTGCGGAAATATCTATTTTTTAATGAAAAGAGAGGATAGAGGGAAGTAATTTTTAAAAAGTTCCATCAAATCGGTTACGAAACTGAGAAAGTTATGAAAGTTTGAAAAAGTCCCGATTTCCTTTTTATTGCAATGTTGCTTCAAAGTGGCAGGTTTAGAAGAACAACCAACTCTCCATATGTTTTGTACACAGAATTTCATATTTTGGCCATTATCTCTGAAGGTGCAGCTTGTCTCCTTCTTAGCTCAAGATACATCATGGGAAAATGTATTTGACAAAACATATCTTGAGTTCGCAAAGAGACAAGCAGCATCTTAAGAGATTATGGAAAAAATATGAAATTTTGTGTACAAAACATTGAGAGCTGTCCTTCTTAACCTGCCATTTTGAAGCAACATTGCCAATTTGAGGATCGCCATGAAAAGTAAATTGAGACTCTTCAAACTTTCATAACTTTCTCATTTCTTAAGCGATTTTGATGGAACTTTTTGAAGATTGCTTCTCTCTATCCTCTCTTTTCATTAAAATGGATATTTCCCCAGGGTGGCATTTTCCTTTAAGTCCATGCTTTTATTTCATTTCCATTATCTTATTATCTGTTCATACCTTTGGACTTAACGATATGAAATGTATATTAAAAACCGATTGTATGCCATACGTGTCAAATTAGGCTCAATGACTCAGGGTTTGTGGAAAAATTAAAAGGGCAGGGACATGGGGAATGGAAATTTTTAAAGCAATTTCTTATTAATTATAATTTTCAAGCCGAGGCATGATGAAATGATCCTTTTTGGTCACTGCAAATTTTGTCATGTGGAGCTTCCGTCTACTTTCCCCCTCAAAATGAAGAAGGCGGCTAATCAAGCAGGATCTATGTATAAAAAGAGACCGGAATATCAGTCTCGTTGGCTGCCTGTCTCGAGGGCGGCGGGCCTTCGGTCTAGCTAGGGAACCACCAGCGTAAATCCACTTTGAGGAGTGGGGAGGGGGGGGGGGGGGGGATGATCGACTTTTTTGCCGATTTTTTTTTCTGTCGAACTCACACTTAAGTATAAACACACACCCTCACCCACCGCACAGACCCCCTTACACACATTTTATTTTTCATTTTGCGAGCGAGCCAAAAACAACCACTTTTCTAGTTTTTAATAGCATTTTCAAATAGAAATTTATATGATGGCCGTTATGACAGATTATCAAAAATTTTACTAACTGATTAATTAAAATATCTTTTCTTACTTAAAAAAGCGGCGGGGGGGGGGGTATTTGTAAACGTCATCCCCTCTCGAAAAAGTGTGTGTGGGGGGGGGGGGCGGGGGGGGGGGGTATTTGTAAACGTCATCCCCTCTCGAAAAAGTGTGTGTGGGGGGGGGGCGGTGTGGGGTATATCCCCATCCCCCGGGATTTACGCCAACGTAGGGAACTCTCAAATTCTTGAAGTTTCGGTCTCGTTGCTGACGGCCGTACTAAACTTGGGTGGTGGTCTCATGCATGGACTTTAGTCGCTGTAAACACTGCACAGTGGAAATGTATAAAATTTAAAAGCATTATAATATCTTCTAGAAGAAGAAGAAGAAGAAGAAGAAGAAGAAGAAGAAGAAGAAGAAGAAGAAGAAGAAGAAGAAGAAGAAGAAGAAGAAGAAGAAGAAGAAGAAGAAGAAGAAGAAGAAGAAGAAGAAGAAGAAAGAAGAAAGAAAGAAAGAGAGAGAGAAAGAAATAAAGAAAGAAAGAAAGAAAGAAAGAAAGAAAAATACTGAGTGCATACTAGAAATAAGGCCTTGAGATCAGAAACGAAATTGAACAAAATTCTGACAAACATAAAGTATGAGACCATTGTGAAAAGATTACAACTTACATGTATTTAATTAAGTACTTATATGATTGTCAATCTTTATGATGTACTTGTGAAATTGTTGTCAAGCAAGATTGTAAATGTAAATATAAACAATTATCCTTTATGGACATAATAAATAAATGAAATGAAATATGAAGATAAATCAGGGCTTGAAAACTTCATGCTAGGCTTTATAACATATATATAGTAAGACCATTAAACGCATTTCCCATTGTTGCAGAGGATGGTTACTTTTTAAAATTTTATATCTGACATCTTAATCACTTTATCACTTGAAATTACATCATTTTTCTCGCCCCCCCCCCCACACCCACACTACGAGTGCGGGAATGAATGACCTATCTAGCTATGTGTTCCTTTACCTGTTTTTTTTTTCCTCCGTTGAAGAGGTCACTAGTGCCTACAACATGATAAGAGTATATCAAACTACCCAAATACCCTGTATCTTATCTCATGTACCAGTTCTTTTTCGCAAACATGAACACCTAGACCCATTTGACCTATTCATACTTCAAAACAACAAAATCCATAAGAGTGATAACAATAACGACAGGGGCGTCACTAAATTAGTCATGTTTCATTTTCATTTTGCTGTCATTTTTTTTTTCCTTTCCGAAAATCTTTTCTATATCTACTACTATATAAATTTGGTCCAACAACGCCATTTCATAATTTCATAACGACACCTCTAAATGATTATCACTTAGCTTGGTTTTAAAACGGAGCGAGAGAGAGAGAGAGAGAGGGGGGGGGGGGTGAGAGAACTATTTACCCTTTCGCCCTTTCCCTAATTCATCTGACACAAGAAAAAATGTTTTGTCTAGTAAATGACGTAAATTCTAAATATTCATCATTTTTGGACAAGTTTTCTGTAGAAGAAGTGAGTCTTAACCGAACAGGCTTATTAAAGTGTTATAAAATATTCATTGTACGGTGCCTAAAGCCCGTGAAATGCAGCAGCATTGTTAGAAAGGATGTGATGGGATATATGACCCCCCCCCCCCCCCCCCCCGCACCACCACCACCATTGCTCAAAATATTTGCCGTCTCTTTGTTGGACAATGATAATTTCACTGCGACAATCTTGAAGGCAACTATTTTCCAGCACCGCTTTACAGTGAATTTCTCTCCCTACAAAATAATATTTCCCCTTGTGCACAGAGAAGGATCTGCAGGACTGGAGTTCCTTTGGAGAATTTTAATAGACCTTTTTTTTCGTTAGTCTGAAAATGAAATAAGGTTCTTTAGTTCGTTAGTTGTTTTCGGACTAACGAACCTTATTTCATTTTCGGACTATCGAACCTTCGGGCTAACGAACCTTATTTCATTTTCGGAGATAACGAACCTTATTTCATTTTCGGATTAATGATCCTTCGGAATAACGAACCTTGTTTCATTTTCGGATTAACGAACCTTCGGAATAACGCCACAAATGTTCGGATTAACGAACCCCTTTTTCATTTTCGGACTAACGAACATCTAGGTTACGCAATTTGCGTTTTTCGGAATAACGTACCTTCGGAATAACGAACATCACCCGCGGTCACAGACCACTGAGCGACCGACTCTCAAGCTAAAATATGCAGCGGTCATGGGTAGTGCTTCCTAAAATCCTCAAGGCTAGGCCGCCCCTCTCTGAGAATCCTCTTGAGTCCTACTCCTTGAGTTGCCCTATACTCTATGGGAGCAGAGGCATCGCATCACCATTATCTTCTTATTTTATTTTTCAAAGAATGGGACTGCAGGGCAACAATTTGCTGACAAGTCTCCTGATAATTTACCATCGAGGAAGAAAAAAATATGCACACACAAAAAATAACAATAAAAAATGCAAAAAATGAAAAGAAAATGTTAGAAATGAAAAGGAATAAAATATGTGAAAAAAGGGAGAACGGAAAAAGACAAAATAACAACAACCGATACTAAAACAAGCAAAAGAAAAAGTAGTGAACATCACACTTCAAAATTATTACGCCATCATTGGCTAAACCAAATTTTCCAGTGACGTCCCAGTGGCACGTGATGATTGATTATCGGTGACGTTGCGGCAAAACCTATTCATATAAATTTTTTTGAATCTGAATGATCTCAGTAACTAAGCAGACCACAAATTAGCTCTCAGATGGATTACCGTACACAGGGGCCGCGAAACGTTTTTTTTTTTTGAGGGGAGGGTGGGGGGGGGGGGGGGACTGACACCCAAACAGGTGGAGTCCAGGGGATGTAGGGCCCCCAGTGGGTGTTCATAGGGCGGAGCCCCCTGAAGCTCCTGGGTTTTTATGGTTTTGCAAGCTTATGAAATAAGAAAATTTGCAATTTAGATATTAAGTTTTTGCAATCTATAAGCTTTTTTCTCGTTTTTAAAGCCGGCATTGTATGTGTGTGTTGGGGGGGGGGGAGGCTGCAGCCCCCAGCCCTTCCCCTCTTCCGCGGGCCCTGGTAAATACAGTTAAGTAACAATAATGAACAGGGTATAAGTAAACTCGAGAGCGATAAGAACCATGCATGCTTTCGTAGCGGATAATAATAGCACCCGATCAGAAAACCATATATACCAACAATTGTCAGGTGTTTGCTTCAGATTGGTGTACATAATCAACAACGGGAATCTATAATACGGCTGCTTCCATCAATTCCTAGATCCTATCGTGAGTTTTTTTTTCCTTACCTCTTTTTTGCATTCTCTATAGTAAATGTCCGTTTTTCTGTTTAAGACACGTTTCCGTCCAAGTACTCGTGTTTTTTGTTTTGGTTTTTTTTAGTAGCCTTTACAGGGCAACGAAACTGATTCTTCACCCAATTTCTTTGTTCCATTGAATAATATTATTGAAAATTTGCATTTTAAAGTGCAGAGGAGGTACATAATGTAAACTGCACGTAGGCTTCTCTATCACTATACATACTTAATACATGCAATTGTAGTGCACTATTTTCCGAATAGTTATTAGCTATTTTCTTCTACAATATGGATATCATCAATTCTACAACGACTATTCACAGAGCTGTAAAAAGTGACAGAGCGAATCAAGAGATATAGGGAGAGGAAGGGGGGGCATGGCTATGTTTTTTTTGTTTTTTTTTTGTAAACTAGCGACTAAAAAACCCCCCCAAAAACCAACAACAAAAGAAACCGGTTGTACATTACATTTCGGCGTTTTTCTTCTTCTTCTTCTTTTTTTTTTTTTGATGGGGGGGGGGGGGAGGCCCTTTCTTCTTTAGGAGAGGGGCGAGGTACCCAAAATGGTCAAAAATGGGCTGAAAAACACAAGACCGGCTTGCCCCCCCCCCCTTTGGATCCGCACCTGGGTTTTGGTTAGTTGTCAAGCCCCTTAACTCAAGCAAATTGAAATCGATTCTGTACCCTACTTTTTGATATTGCTTTATTGAAAATCTAATTAAACTTTCTGCAATTTCAAGCGCAGGGGAGGAGGTACCTTACACTGGATGTATTCAGGGCTTCATAAAAATAAATCTTATTATCACTGTTTTTCGATGTTATTCCATCAAATTATTGTGGCTATTTTCAGTGTGCGTGTATGCTGATATGGGTATATCACGTCGTTGGTAACGTGCGACGTCACGGTGTTTGAACATTTTCCTCCTTACTTTTTTGTTAATTTTTCGGGGGGGGGGGAGAGTATAGAAAATAGCATGACCCGACCCACCCTCTTGTTGTCCATAACCATGATGAAATGTATCAAACCCTGCCGATGGTAGTTATTTCGACCTTTGCTCTTAATATCAATGCTCTGTCGTCGTTTTTTTTTCCCGAATAATTATTAACTATTTTAATCTATTATATCGATATCATCAAATCTACAGTGACCATTCACAGAGCTGTGAAAAGTGACAGATCGAATCAACAGAAATAGTGAGAGAAGGTGGGCGGTTATAGGGTTTAGATTTCAATTCACAATTTTCTCTACTTATCAATTGAAAATAGGAGCCATCTTTCAAGCGAAGTGAAATTGATTTTTTTTAAGCCTATGCATTGCTTAATTGAAAATTTGATTTAACTTTCTGCATTTATGAGCGCAGAGGAGGTACATAATCTACACTGCACGTAGGTTTCATAGAAATAAATCTTATCATCACGATTTTTCGTTGTTATTCCATTATTGTGGCCAGCTTCTTCATTGTGCGTATTATTATGTTGCACTTGTATTATAAAAATACGAAATGTCGTTGCATTATGTGCGATGTGTCTAGAACAGAAATATCATTTTCCTCTTTACTTTTTTGTTAATTTTATCGGGGGGGGGGTGGGGGTGGGGGTAGAAAATATGACTAGACCCACCCTCTTGGTGTCCATAACCATGATAACAATGTATTGATTAAACTCTGCATGGAGTGGTTATTTCGACCTTTGCTCCTAATATGAATGCAGAGTCATTGTTTTTTCCGAATAATTATTAACTATTTTGATCTGAGATATATTATAGAGTTATCGGAGTCATATATTTCATGGCATTTCGTAGTCACGCAGGTATGCGTGACAAAATTGGTTTCACATGTATAGCGGCATGTTGTTTGCATTAAGAGATTACAAAGTGATGATTGTCTTCATATTTTGGGCTATAGGTTATTAGCAACGAGCATGTCGATAAACAACTAATAAACTGTTCATGTAAGAATGAAATGGGCTAATCACTATTATTCTGAAAACTGAGTAAAGATGGGGATATAATGAACGAAACAAAATTGAGATGAATAGCTGATTCATTTGTTAATACAACGCAAATTCTTCTTCCTTTGGTACAAGATTAATAAAAAGGACCTTCCCAACAACAGACAAAGCCAAAACAATACAACGAGCTTTACAAAATTATGCATCACCGTAAACAAAATATCAGAAGGAAATGCAGCGAGGCTTAGACGAAATAAAAAACCAAATCGTTTATAATGAAAACAATGATGATGATGATGATGATAATAATGATAATAACAGGAGTAATAATAATGATACTACTACACTACTACTATTAAATTAAATTAAATTCATTTATTTCCATCAATAGTTTAAAAATACATATATACGTATAAAAGGATAAGATAAAGGAGAGCAAGAAAAGCAAAAAGCTTTCTTGTATAGCGTATATCACGTTATTATCTAACGTCTCTATGCGCTTCCAAAGGACTTCATTTCGAAAACATTTATAAGTTCGCTCTCTGTAAACTGTAGGATTGTTAATGTACTTTTTATACAGGAGATATTTCTTATTGCACTGTTTACGCATATGCTCATTGAACCACGGTTTATCTTTCTTTTTTTCAAAAAAAATGGCTCTGTATTTTAGGAAAATGTGCATCATATAGCTTCTGAAATTGGAACAAAAAATTATCATAATTTAAATCAGCATCATCTGTGTCAACATGCCATACAGTCTCAGCTAAATCATGAGCGAAATTTTGAATATGACAAGGTTTTATGGCACGTCTTGCATACACACTATCATTTACATCAGAAGTGTTATTTCTCAGACAATGAATTGGAAAGTGATCAGAAATGTCTACTGAAATAAGTCCAGATAATAGACACATTTGTGAATACACTGTCAATAAGAGTGGCCGAGTAATCAGTGATGCGTGTTGGAAGGTGAACAGATGGAAACATTAATTTAGTCAAGAATATATACATCCAAGAATTCAGTGGCTTGTGAACAGATTTCTGCATTGAGTAAATTTATGTTGAAATCACCAGCACAATATAAGAGTTTTCCTTACTCATAGAGAGTAATATTAAATTTTGTGATTCAATGAAAGATTCAAAACGTGAGTTGGGTGGTCTATATAATAACACCAAATGTAACATTTTATAGGTTTCAGCTTAATTTCTAAAAATATACATTCAATGAACTCTGTGAAAATATCTAGATCATCTCGATGTGAAAATATAATATCATCTCTAATAAAGGCACCAACTCCACCCCCTCTACGTTCAGGACGTGAAATGCCAGTAAAAGTATAACCATCAATGTTTTGGGGGAAGTCAGTATCTCTTAACCGAGTTTCAGTTAGTTCAATGGCACAAAAATTCAAATCAGTACCATGCAAAAATGAATATAGATTGTTGAAATTCCTTTTTATACTTCTACAATTAATATGTAGGTATGAAAATTTACTACCAGTATCATGTCTAACTTGCTCCTTGCTAAAAAAAATCATTAAATTCACTTGGAAGCAAGTATCTTTCATTTGGAGCACTAACTTCATCTTCACTTTCAATTGGAGATAAAAGATCATTGATTTTCAATAAGTCTACATCTTTCAAAACATTTTCACACAAGTGTTGGTCAGGCATTACACAAATAAATATAACAAAATAAAACACACAAAGATTAGGATATAAAATTAAATAAGACACAAGGTAATCAAATGAGTTTGGTTTATTACGCTTCCTTTTTAAAAAACCGGATGAATCGAATCTACCGGGAAATGGCAAACATGGATAATACTATAATGCATCTCAAAAAATACAAGAAAGGCAGCGAAAGGCTTATACATAAAAAATGGGGTCAAATCAAATATCTCCTGCTCAAGCTAAAACGGTAGATCAGGGTATACATGTATGTAATAAGTTATGCAAAAAATACAATACATGAAAAATGCATCGAAGATAAGGAACAGTCTGTTTCCAGTTCTTACAAAAAAGTTATACAGTGTACTATTCCTTTTTCCCCTTTAAAATACAAAAAGAGAGACTTACATCAACATGTCTCCTGATCTTACCAAAAACATTGTACAGTGTACATATTAATGGGAAAAACAATACAAAAAAACAGAGAGAAAAAAGGAGATCATATATATCAAATGTCTCCTGTTCTCACCCAATGGTAGTATAATTGGTGTAAATTGGAGGGGAAAATGTAAAAAAGGTAAACTTGATAGACTTTATACAGTACATCAAATTCCTCATATGCATTCAAAAATAAGGAACAGTCTGTTTCCAGTTCTTACAAAAAAGTCAAACAGTGTACTATTCTTCTTTTTCTTCAAAATACAGACAGAGAGAATTACATCACATATCTCCTGATCTTGCCAAAAACATTGTACAGTGTACATATTAATGGGGAAACAATGCAAAAAAGCAAGCAGAGAGAGAGAGAAAGAGAAAAGAAATCATACTATATGTATATCAAATGTCTCCTATTCTCACCCAAATGTAGTACAATTGGTATAAATTGGAGGGGAAAATGCAAAAAAAAAAAAAAAAAAAAAAAAAGGGGGGGGGGCAAATTTTATAGATTGTAAATAGTACATCAAATTCCTCATATGCATTCAAAAAAGAAGTACATGAAGACAGAATACTACTTCTACTTCTACTTCTGCTTCTACTGCTACTACTACTACTACTTCTACTACTACTACTACTAATACCAGTACTATTAATAATAATCTCCGGGGTCAGCGTCTTATAAGGCTAAATGCTCTTTTTGTTGACCCCAATTCCCATAAAATGTCTCTTGTGTAAATGTGTTCTTTTAATCTCGTATACCTTATATTTGTTTTATGTTAACATTTCTATCTCATGTACATGTGTCATAATTCTGTATTTTTTTTATGGTAAATGAAATGAATGAATGAATGAATAATAATAATGATAATGATAATGATGATAATAATATGTTATTTTTATGAATGATTGTATCATATATTTATTAGTTTATAATTTCGGGTAGCCTTAAATCAAGACAGAAAAGAAGAAAGAATCTCAAATAATCACAGGCAAAGTCGAGTCCCTGCTTTCCTAAATACATGGATTTGAATCAGTTTATACGTCATCATGCAGTATGACCCTAAAATAGAAAACTGAAATTACCGATTGCAACAGACAAGGAACCAGTTTCTTCTCATACCATTTATGGACTTTGATCTCCAAGCAGATGAACGGTTTCACGAGATCGGGCAGGGAAACAAATTGCAGACATTTTTCGAGGATAAAGGTGGCACAATCGGAGAGGCTTTATATTCATCGTATTTAGCGATAATGATGATGATGGTGATGATGGGGATGATGATGATGATGATGATGGTGATGGTAATATTGATGATAATGCTGCATCTGCTGCCTGCTGCTGTTGCTGATGATGATAATGGCTGCTATGAACATTATTTTCATAACGGTCATATATTTTTATGGGAATTATATATAAAATGTTCACGTTTCTGAATTTTTATTTATTTTTTTTTTCATTTCAAAGTTCACTTCCCCGTAAAACATGCATTGATTACATATACATGTACCTCACTAGACTTTGATATTTTTACTCCATAAGTAATTTATGTCGACAGGCGATAGGCAATATAGCATGATTAATTTTCTCTGTATACTTTTGCAATGACAGATGTTCATGCCAGCGTTACCGGCATCTCCTGACACCGACAGTGATTTTGATGTACTGAAGAGGGGGGAAGGGGGGGGGGGGGGAGAGAGGGGCACAACCCCCAAAATGTGCAAATGTGCAAATTTGCAAGTCCATCTTTTCAAATTTGAGACGGTAGCCGACAAAGTGCAAAAGGCACATGAGAAATGAGATAAGCACCTTTTTCAAAGCTTTTCCGAATTATATAATATTCGTAAGTGTGCCCACACAATCCTTCACATATCCCTGCTCCCTCCGCGGTACATAATCATCTTGGAATTCGTACCTGCCTGTGGAAGGAATATTCATAATCTCTACGACCCTATACTTACCCATCGAGCTGTTACTTAATTTCAAAACTGAAGTGTTTATGTTATTTAGTTGTGCAGTCTGGTACGGGGTGTGGAAAGAAAGACTTAAGCAAATTCCTATAGGAATCAATAAACACTGTCAGGTCGGCACTGGCGTAGCTAAGGAGGGGGGGGGGCACAAGGGGGCCATGCCCCCCCCCCCCCCGTTGATCGGCGAGCGTAAAGAAAAAAATATAAAGAAAAAATAAAGAAACAACAAACTTTCATCGCGTCCACTTCACATAACTTACCCTATCCCTACCCTGCAAAATGAAAGTAAAACATAAATTTGCCACTTCTTATATAAGTTACTCCTAATACTGAATTTTAGTGTGCAGAAAATGCCATTTTCATGCACGAATTTTCAAAAATCTCCGTACCGTGGGAGGGGAATACCCCCTCCGACACCCTCCCCCGCTCGGTCGCTTCGCTCCCTCGCCTTGCCCCCCCCCCTGTTGAAAATTCCTGGCTACGCCAGTGAGGTAGGGGAAAATTACCGGCAAAGTTTAGAATCCTAAAGAAACGTGCGGATCGAAAATCAGTGTGAAACGAATCATACAAAATAAAAACCATTCATTGCTTCCACATTATGTTTTCATGCGTTCTAGTAAACGACTGCACAATTAATGAACTGCGGTACGTACCCAACGTTTTCTAAATTCTTTAGCTCCAATCTCTATATCCTCTTTACTCATCAAATAATGATTTATATATTCCTGTAACTACTAGTAACAGTTATGCATAAACCATGCAGACAAGTCTTGGTTTTTTTTTTTTTTTTTTTATTGTTTTCACAGTGAATGTATAGACCAATTTCACAACGCAAGAGGGCAGCAGACTGTTCGACACAGTTCGACATACTGCGGTGGGCGCTCCAACTTTTATAGTACACAAGTCAATAGCGCGTTATGTACATTCGTTCGATTTTTTGTCTATTTTGACCAATATATGCAGATTTCTTTTAATATTTGCAATGAGAAATTGTCAGGGAAGTTCAGGCCGCAGCTGTGTGCTCGAATGCCACAAGAATTGGAGAAAGTTTAAAAATTGGAAGCTAACTGAGTGCGAAATTCACTCGCTTTTGACTCATGATGCCTGTTTGTGTGAGAAGCCGTACTCCCTACACAGGTTTCCGTAAGCAATGCGAAGGAATCCGTCGCCAGTGGGTAAAAATATCAACAGAAAGGACTTTGAAGTCAAGAAACATTATCATTATGTACTTTGGCGTAAAATTTAATGAGTGAAACATGACTTTGTAAACAGGGTAAGATTGAGGGCTCCCGTTTACTACGGCTTCTATGCTGCAATCGAACTTATACTGACAAAACTAAGTTGAAAAACTATCGAAAGTACAAAAATACATCATACCTTCATCTGTCAGATATGGCCATTGTCTTACCTCATGTACCCATGTATCCATGCTTTATTTTATTGATCTAGAATAAAGTAAATGGAACAATATTAGGGCATATCTCATATCTTACATTCATTTTGTACACAGAGCCAATCGCGGTCAGCGCGCTTGCCCACCGCAGCAATGGCGTCGCCGATAGAGGGCCAATACATAAACCGGAGGTGAAATTGGTCTATATCTCATGCTTTTGTTACCATGGTTACATACACTATGCTGGTGGAAAGCAAATTTCCACAAATTTATGTGGATGAGATTTAATAAATTATCATATCATTATTATCAAAATATTATTATTATTATTATGATTATTATTTTCCAACCTTCTGTACAAATCAAAACTTTATACAGGAGTCAATGGATGTGTGTAAGAGTGTGCGCTCAATTCCCACACAACAGTCATGGGCTTGGATGAGAGGCTTGCTCACTAGACATGCTAGATGAACTTGCAAGGGGGTATTCAGTTATTCACATGCCATTGTCAGTGGCTATTGTGTTGGGATTGAGCTGAGGCATTCACTCTCTCTCACACCCATTGACTGCTGTGCCAAGTTTTGATTTGTACAGAATGTTGGAAATTGAGCAAAATCTAAAACCCTAATTTAAAAAATAAGCATGAATTTAATAAAAAATTATTTATGATATCATATTCAAATCACCTCCAACAAAATTGTACACTATCCAGCTATAACCCATATCAATTCCAGTGTTTTCTTGGCCCGTCTTACAAAGAGTTGCGATTGATTCAAATCGATCGCAACTATGAGATTGATCTCAACTGCGTACTTAAGAGATAGGAGTTGAGATCAATCTCAAAGTTGCGATCGATATGAATCAATCGCAACTCTTTGTAAGACGGGGCCCTGATGTATAGGTTTGGAGTTATTGCGTATCAAAAGTGGGAAATGTGTGTGTGTTCTTTTTTTAACACCCAGCTAGTACATCTCCAGCCATGTCACAATTAAAGCTTTTGAAGGGCAGTTAAAAAAAAAATGTTTGTGTAATGTTTGTGAAAGTTATAGCGTATCTATTGTCAGCTTTGATTTCAAGTGGGTGTTATAATTATGCAGTCTATATTCACACTTCTGTATCATGGGGGGAAAACACACCCACACACACACACACTGACCCACCTGAACACAAATCAGTAGGAACACAGGAAGGTGGGTGGGAAGCTGTTATGGGAATATTTTTAGCTCCGGTTCGCTGTGGAAGTTGGTCATTTTATGCACTATTATCTTTTTTATATCAACTATTTTCCTCGCTCTCACTCTCTCTCTCCACCCGTCTCTCTCTCTCTCTCTCTCTCTTTCCCTCTCGCTTCCTCTCCATGCAGGTCGGCCCAGACCTCGCTTCCCCATCTCTGTATCTCACTCTTTCTCTACTTCTCCATTTCCCTCTTTTTTTTCTCTATTCTTTTTTTTTTTCTTTCTCTCTGGCTCTCATTCTCTCTCTCACACATATTCAATCTTTCCTTCACTTTCACTGAGTGAATCTCTGTCCCCCTCGTATATAACTCACTCTATTTTGTATATAACAGGGCCTTGAACAGATATCAAGATGGCTAAGGAGTCGTTTGATATGGAGTCTGAGGAGGAGAAGAGTGGGGGACATTTCTTCACGACCTTCCAAATCGTCTTTATCGCCATAGTGGGAGCCTGCGTGGTCACCGCCGTCGGGTGCATGTGCGCCTTCCTGCCCGACCGTTCCTGCGAAGCAACAGTTACGGAACCACCCATAGAGCCGCCCGTTACGGAGCCGCCCATTACGGAGCCACCTACAGAGCCGCCCGTTACAGAGCCACGCGTCACGACAGAACGCGTCACGACAGAACCACCATCTACGACTGAAAGTCCCTGGAACGGACGTTTGACGTACAACATTATCCCCGAAACCTACGAGCTCTATCTCAAACCGTACCTCTATGAAGAGGTAAGAAAGAAAAAAATACTTATAATGCTTACTGCGTTGATTTAAGACATGGAGTTTCTCAAAATTCAAAAGAAAAAAAAAAAGAAAAAGGAAAGAAAATAATGAGTTTAATGTTTTCAAGTATACTGGAATTAGGACCAGGACATTCAAATTTCTAAAAGACAATGTACCTTCAAAAACTTCAAGCAGAATAGAGGTCTGTAGGTACAACTGACTTTCTTCACGACATCCCAAATGTTGAATTCATTGTTGAATAGGGCTTAATTGAATTGAATAATATGTTTGCTTTTGATCCTAATCATTACAGCATGAAAATAATTCAGTCAAAAGTATTATTTTCTATCCCTCCACTGAAGGTATTCGGCAACAAATACTTTTCCATTCTAAGCGTGATCACATGTTGCCATTTTTGTCTGTGACGATTCCATGACATTTTTTCCGGTGACTATTGCTCCCATGGAAAATCTGCACGTTAAGCCAAACCTAACACTATATAACCCCAAAGCTAACACTAAGCTTGATTCTTATTAAACTTCTGAACCAAAACCCCTATCCCGACCTACCCCCCCCCCCCCCCCCCCCCCGAGAGTGACCCTCGCAGACTGGAGTACCATGGCGCCGGAAAGCTCTGAGGAGACAAAAGATTGGAGGGGCAAGCCATTATATGTTAACAATGGCTTGCCCTCCAATCCTTTGTCTGGTCATAACTTTCCGGCGCCAACCCTATCCCAACCCTAACCCCCCCCCCTCCGAGAGTGACCCTCGCTGCAAACTGGAGTATAAGTGGCACCGGAAAGCTCTGAGGAGACAAAAGATTGGAGGGGCAACCCATCGTGCGTTAACAATGGCTTTCCCCTCCAATCCTTTGTCTGATCAGAACTTTCCGGTGCCACTGGTCATGCTGGTGGTAACCATGCTCGTCCAAGCATCTAAAAACTGGACCGTTAATTTAGTGTCAATTTCTACCCCTAAATGGCGTAAATGGCGTTGGATTATGTAAAATTTACCCCTATACATGACATCAATGGCGTAGGAAAATGTACCGAAAAAGGTCGAAGAAATCCTATTTCTCAAAAACGTCAAATGTTAGACTGAAAAAAACCTTTTCCCAGAAACGTCGAATGTAAGGCTGGAAAACACCCCTCAAGTTTTTCCCCAAAACTGCGTCGACGCCTTGAGTCAGAAATCCGACCCTTTTACGCCACTTTTTGGGACACACGTGGGTACCACTCCAATCTGCGAATGATAACCCCCCCCCCCCACCCTCCGGGTCTAACCCTAACCCTGGCTTCGGAGAAATTAAGGTAATAACTATAATCTACTGAAAATACTGTTTATGCTGGCCGACGACCTTTTCATTGGATTTCGGCACGTGTCAGGGCTCTCACTGGCTCACCTCCTTTACTATCTAATACTGCAGGATCTTGGTGATGGTGATCGTATATACACATTTGATGGCAGAGTTAAAATTCACATGAGGTGTGATGTCTTAACCGACACAGTCACTCTGCATATGCTGAACATCACCCTCCGTAGCTACATACTAACTGACTCGGACGGCAATCAACTCGGAATCCACGTCCACACTGTCCCAGAGTACGACTTCGTCGAGTTTCACGCCGATGAAAATCTTGTGGTGGGTGGACACTACGACCTCGAGATCGAATACCTTGGTGAACTCTGGGCCGGACTCTCTGGATTCTACCGCAGCAGTTACACAGAAGGAAACGAAACAAAGTAAGTCACTGTTACAGAAAATCTTTAAATATGTCTTGATTTCATCTTTTCACAAAGCCCCAGCCCCTCCCGAATAATGTACTTACTGAAGGACCTAATATCAGAGAAGATACCTCAAGAAGAAATGAAGACATGAACAAAATAACATCAAATCGATTCGTTCGGAATTTTCCTGTTATTCAAGAGATGTAGATACACCGTCATTCTCCCCCCCCCCCCCCTCGCTCTCTCTCTCTCTCTCTTCACTCTCTTCCGTTTCTCTTCTCACCCTCACATTTTTGTTTCCTATACTTCTCTGTCTTTGATTTATCTTCGTTCAATATCTTTCTTCGCTCTTCTTCTTTCCCTCACTGTACTCCTTCCATCTCCCCTCGCTCTTTCTCCACTTTTCTCTCTCCTCACATGCACACATGCACACGTTGGTATCCATGTGCCTACAGCTTAATGATTTATTTCATGTACGATAATTATACGATAAAAGAGCAATGGAGAAAATGTCTTGCTTAAGGGCATAAGAGCCGTGCCGGGGATCGAACCCCCCCCCCCCCTATTTTCGCGTCTCCATGCATGCAGTCAAGCACCTTAAACCACTCGATTACGACATCTCCCCTTTTGAGTGTGTCCAAAAAAAAAAATGAAACACACACACGATGTATGATAAAAGAGCAATCGAGATAAAATGCCTTGCTCAAAGGCATAGTGCCGTGCCGGGGATCGAACTCTCGATTCTCGTTTCTCAGTCAAGCACCTTAATCAAAACCACTCGACTACTCCTCTATGAGACTACGACACCCCCACGCACGCACACACCCACCCTAGCCCACGCACACTCACGCACACTCACGCACACATTTTTCTTTTCTCGATGCCCTTTCTTCATTAGATGGCTCGCCACGACCCAGATGCAGCCCACCAGCGCCCGCCGCGCTCTGCCGTGTTTCGACGAACCCGAATTCAAAGCCGTCTTTTACACAACGATTGAGCACCGCGCCGACATGGCCGCCCTTTCTAACGGCATCGAGAAGAACGAAACCGAGAGCGACAGTGACGGATGGGTCATCACCGAGTATGAGGCCACACCTACGATGTCGACCTATCTTTTAGCTTTCGTCGTTAGCCATTTCGAGTACACAGAAACATATACTGAAAATGGAATTCGGGTAAGTTGTGCCCCACTTCTTACACACCTCTAACAGAGCTGGGGTAGTTGGGGTGAAACACCCTCTGGGTATTTTGAGGGGGGGGGGGGCAGTGAAGGAAACTCTTCAGTGGCCTTGGAGGGAAATAGGCCTGCTGATATACAAAAAGATAGCGTATAACATTTCCTTTTTTTTAAAAGTTTTTTTTCTTGTCTATTCCATTTTTTGTGCTTGTCAGAAAGAAAAAAAAAAAGGAAAATCTTTTCCAACATGTGACAACATTAGTTTCTTTATTCTGACTTTTACTTGTGAGAGATGTATGGGGTTTTCGGTACTAGCGCTGGTCGGGCACAGACCTCTGTCCTCAGCAATCTCAGTACAATTTTTTTTTTCTCAAGAATCTATGTAACTCCCCCAAATCAAGAATTCTTATCTAAATAAGAAGCATCAGGACTCAATGATGCCGAATGTATCAGCGATTACCCACGTAAGAACTGTTGTACGTTACAGACATGTTTGTTGTTGTTGTTGTTGTTGATCGACTGAACCTTCTGTTACCAGTTATCCAAGAAAAATTCCGGTGAAGCTTTCCTGTGCGAGCACATTTCAATCATTTCAGTTTGTAAGTTATAGCATATTTGTATTTTTATTTGATTTCTAGCTCCGAGTTTGGTCCAGACCGGAGGCGGTGAACTCTACATACTATGCATTGGACATCGGATCCAACATGACGACATACTTCGAAGAGTATTTCAATATATCTTACCCTCTGGCCAAACAAGGTTAGTTTAATAATGACTGGCCTTTGTTCATGGCGTGGAATACTGTTGCAAGTAATATCACCACTTTGTGAAGAGTCTACTTTCAAATCATCGCGACAGCATCTTCATTTGGTTTAACAGTTTCCTTTTTTCCAAGTCTTCTATCTATCTTCTTACATCTGGTGTTATGCATCAATACGTATGCCCAAGACACAGGATACTATGCAATGTGATTCACAACAAACGAAATAATTACTGTTTTCAGTACACATAGATTTTGTCA
The DNA here is from genome assembly GCA_029962745.1 of Echinometra lucunter. Lineage (NCBI taxonomy): Eukaryota > Metazoa > Echinodermata > Echinoidea > Camarodonta > Echinometridae > Echinometra > Echinometra lucunter. The sequence continues at coordinate 10,578,906 of CM057159.1, read as the reverse complement.
CTTTATAGCCCATCATGTTTTCTGTAATACGACACCTTGAATATCTGGCTGTAAAACCTAAGGCTAGAGCGTTTATTATCATCATTCTTAATTGTACTTCTTCCTCCTCTTCTTCTTCTTGTTCCTCTTGTTCCTTTTGTTCTTCTTCTACTACTACTACTACTACTACTACTACTACTACTACTACTACTACTACTTCTTCTTCTTCTTCTTCTTTTTCTTTTTATTGTAATTATTATTACTATATCGTCATTATTATCATTATCATTAATATCAATATTATCATTGCTATTATTATCATTTATATTGTAATTATTGTTATTGATATACCATTGTTACTATATATATATCATCATTACTATCACTATCATTTATAATATTGTAATTAACGTTATTAATATATCATCGTTATTATTACTATTATTATTATTATTATTATTATTATTATTATTATTGTTATTATTATTATTATTATTATTATTATTATTATTATTATTATTATTATTATTATTATTATTATTGATATTATCATCATTATCATCATTATTTCTATTATTGTTGTCATCATCATCATCATTTTGACGATGATGATGATGACTATATTAATATCATTATTATTATTATATCTCATTATATTTCTTATTCTTTCTTAGACATGATTGCCGTACCCGACTTTTCAGCAGGTGCAATGGAGAACTGGGGTCTCATCATATACCGTGAAACTGCTCTGCTCTACGACAGTATGGTCAACTCCGCAAGCAACAAACAATATGTTGCTATAGTGGTCTCTCACGAACTAGCCCATATGGTATATAAAGTATAAATCTAGTAAATTAAAAACATGATATGATATATGATATGTCATGATAACATGCCATGAAATATGATTTATAACGTATCATATATAATCTTTGACATTTATTATAACCTGCCTATCCGTTTCATGAGTGGCAAGCAAATAAATAAATAAAAATAAATAAATAAACCTACATGTATAGTACAGTATTACGTAATATACAGAAAAAAAGGTGAATAAAGGTACCGACTATCTGCTGTATGATATGAAATGTCATATTAACAGAGTAATATTCATTTTCGGAAAATATAATGAAGAGGAAATTCCTTAAAAAAATTCTGAGAAATCCACGATTTCTCGTAGTTCATCAGGAAATCATAAAAGATCTCCAAAAAATCAGGTTTTCCTAGCCGAATATAGGAAAACGTGGCTTCCTCAATTATTTCCAGGAATCTCCTCAAGTTAATTTTCGGAAAATAAATATTACTCTGTTTATTGATAAAAATTTATTGACAACTGTACCATAATATTATTTTTATTGTATTTGTTTTTTTTTTAATAACTTATTTTATGATATCCAAGTTAATTTTGCCCATCTACATCTATTTCTATCATACATGTATGTTATTGTATTTTTTATATCAAGGTGGCAGCTGTTCATAAAGCTCTTGCTTTTCTTGCTGTGTCTCCTCTATCTTATGTTTTTATACTATGTATATATGTATTTTCAAACTATTGATGGAAATAAATGAATTGAATTGAATATAATTTCCGAGATAAAGAGGAGGGATCAGGATACCCTCTCAACATGCTCGACTTTCACCTCTCATTTCCGGACCTTCCATCGAAACTTTCAGGCCGGTTTTCGAAAAACATTTTGGAAGATTCATCCCCAAAAGATCCGTTTCCTATAAAACCATGACCAGATCCATCATTATGGTAAATTTTTGATTTTTTGACACATTTAGTGGTTCGGTAATCTGGTCACCTGTGAATGGTGGAACGATCTCTGGCTCAACGAGGGATTCGCCAGCTATTTCGAAGGCGTCGGTGTGGATAACGCGGAACCATACTGGGGCATGGTGAGTGAATACCCGCCTCACACAGGAACAGAATGTTATTATTACCATAACGATCATTGTTTATTTAATTCTGTTCAATAAACTTTTAAAACCCATAGAAAGCTTACTTCCTATCAAGAGTATATTATTATTATATTTTATTAATAGTATCATTACGATCATCAGAATTATTATTTCATTTTCATTGTTATTTTTGTGTTGTTTTTATTATGTTTGTTCGGCCACTCAGTAAACGATCACAATGCACGACGGAAACGAAATATTGTAACGGTAATCACGGGGAAAAGTGAATATATAAGTGTGCTCCGGAGCACGCTCCCCACAGAAAAAAGAGTGATTCTATCCATTGACAATCATATCTGGTCTTTCCCCCGATATACCGTATCATTTTCTATTATTTTCTGTTAAATAGGATGAACAATTCGTTGTGGAACATCTACAGCCAGTATTTGAAGTGGATGCTTTAGGTACGTCACGTCCGATCATAATTCCTGTCGAATCCCCGGATGAAATCAACCAAATGTTTGATTCTATTTCTTACAGCAAGGTAAATTATAGTATTTTATCTTATTTTAAACTTACTACTGCTATTTCAAATGCAAAAGTGTATATCATAAAGAGCTTAAAGATAGTTGTTTGTTGATTAATATCTTGATTTATTTTATCACACTACGGTCCAATTTTATATGTCACGTATTACTTCTGTGTCTTTTCAAGACCAAAATGGAAACATATTTTGTACTCTTTTGTGGTTCATTATCATCCTGATTAAACTGTGAGGGGCCTGGTTGAAACTATAGCCCAAGGTGATGTGCCCCGAGACGAAGTCGAGGGGCATAGTGCATTCTTGAAATCACCGAGGAGCTATAGTTTTAACTGTGACCCGAAAAATAATATTGTTTATACACCGCATCCTGCATGTGAGCATGGATTCCCCAAAGGTGGATATTTCAACAAAATATGCTTGTCGAAATGTATTCCAATTATATAAAAAATATGCTTGTCGAAATGTATTCCAATATTGGAATGGAAAACAATCTAACAGCGTTTTCACTTGGTAAAATTCATCGTATGTAAAGCTGATTTGGTTTTTCTTTTTTAAATTCTCCTTCGTTAAGGGTCATTTTGATATTGAAGCCGTTTTGCGTTTTCCGATATCCTGCCACTATGCCATCTATCATATTATAAGATTTTGATTTCTTATTTTTTCAACGTGTTTTGATATAATGATAGGATTTTAAATTTCCACCTCGCACATAATATTATCTGCCAGTAATGGCACCAGTCGCATTATGATTACATTCATACATTCGTATGCAATGTATTCACTAAACGATAAAACGATTAATAAAAAAAGAATCGTAACATACAAACAGGGCCGTTCGCAGAAATTTTTTCCTGGGGGAAACTCGAAAGCGAGGGAGCATTTTTGAAAGTGAAATTGAAGGATTTGGTGCAGTTTTTTTGTGGATTTTATGAAAATTTTCGGTTAAAAATGTGAGTTTTCAAAATTGCAACTGCCTCCCTGCCCCCCGCTGCGTACGGCCACGGATACAAATATATAGGATACTTTAATTGGATGCAATAATCACGTTCATTGTCAGCTTTATTTTCTGTGTAAAAGTATTTTATGTTCTTTAATGTGGAAGATAAAGATTTTCGCACTTGATTTAAGGTTCGCATGGAGGGCACTCGATTTGTTTTTACAGTGGAAATAAATGATGGATTGGTTGATCTTGATGTACATTTTTTATTTTCAAGGGAGGTTCACTCGTTCGTATGATGAATGACATCCTTGGTGAAGACGTTTTCTTGAGCGGGATCATCGATTATCTGAACATACACAGAGAGGACAATGCAAACTCTGATGATCTTTGGGCTGCCCTAACAGAGGTATTGAAAATACCATTTGAAGACTGTTTAAAACATTGTGTACAGCTAACACTTATGACCCACCCCCCCCCCCCCTCACAAAAAACAAAGAAACAAACAATCAAAAGAAAACAAAACAAAACCACTTTACCATGCATTCTAAGGGTTAACAGTTAAGTTAAATAAAAAGAATTGGTATTGATATTGGAGGCAGGCACGATTTATGTAGTAATTTTTTATTTCCTGTGCCTCAAATTCTATATTATTCGCTGTAAATTTCAGGAGGTAAAACTAGATTTTCAGAGTTTCCTTTCATTTGTAAAAATGAAACCGAAAATTGAATACAGAATAGCAGAGAAGAAAGGTAAATTGAACTCCCATTTAAAGAAATGGTCACTTTCATTCTTGTAGAATTTAAGCTCCGGGCCCACAAGTCGGTATATGAAATATCTATATCTTACTGACATCATGTTAATATTTGTTTTGTTTGTTTTTTGTTTTTTGTTAATGGTTGTTTTATTTTAAATATTACTGTAATTCAGTGGAGTCTCACCTTAATGAAGCTAGTTTCAGTTGATTGTTTCTAGTTTTTGTTTCTGTAGGCGTGTAGCCCTAATGCTCGTTAGGGTGAGGCTTCACTATAAAAATGGGGCATTGTCTTTGTGTGATGTTGTGTTGTGTGCGTTCTTTGTGCTGTGCTGTGCTGTGCTGTGCTGTGCTCTGTGGTTTTGTATCATTCACTATTGATATTCCTGTGATATTATTGTAAATAAGTTATGGTTGTTGAGTTTACTTTTCAATAAAAACACAAATAAAAAAAAAAAGAAAAAGAAAAGGTAACTTAAGACAACGACGCGCAGAATGGCATCTCGATTCCTTAAACGCCGTAACTCGAATGCACGTCGACTAGTACTACTCACTACTACTTTAACGTTAATTCAGAATAAATCTTAACTCGCAATATCTTTTTATGGAAATAACACTTGAAGCTCACATTCTGAATGTAATATACAGTGACAGAAAACTCCTAACATCAAGAGCAAATATCTTTTGGTGAATGCTTTACCTTTAACCCATTCGTGACAGAGGGTCCACATTATGTGGTTTGGTCTAATAACTTTTGATGTAGAGCTCTAAAAATCATACCAAATACATGAGCAGAAATAGCAAAAAATTCTACACTTACTGTGCCCATTTTGTTGCATCAATATTTGTTGTTTGATGCTGAAATTTTTTTAAAGGAAAATAAGCATTAAAATCCTTAAATTGGCAATGCGATGAAAATGTTAAAATTACTGTTTTTCCTTGCAAATTGGCAACTTTATGACTTCTCATCATACATTCTGTTAATTTATATTTATTTCAGATATATGATGTTTTACAAGAAAAATGTAGCAATAAAAGAAAATGTTGGTGTTGCCACTTTGAAGAATAAAAGTTGATCAAATTAGGCTTTAAATAATTCCTGTCAGGAATGGGTTGAAAAAAAAAAAAAATCTGTCAAAAAATCTAGCAATAAATGAATGAAGATAATGATTTAGCTGATCAATCTGCACGTCAATTTGTTAATATATTAACCAATCAGTAAATCATTTGATTTTGATGAATCTAGACATACTGAATAGATCAATCAATTATTAGTCAATGCTTCCGTCAAACTTTCACTAAATACATCCGGGAGATAGAGGTCGTTTATATAATCTCAGATCTTATTTATGTACGTTCCTCAAGTTCTTTAAGACCTCTTCGATCATCAGCAACTACTCAATTACTTCCCATGTTATCTCATTCCTTTTGTTGGTAATGTAATTGATCTAGTTATTTTGTTCTCAAACTTTCCTGCTATATATAAACACTTCATCTCACTCAATGCTTCAGTTTCTGAAGATGATCTAAAATAAAGATCGAACATTTGAAACTCACAATGGCTCTTATCGTAGTACTTTTTCGAGCAGTATATCTTCATATCTTCTGTGGCAATACTGGATCAGCAACTATGCAGTTAACTCCTGGCCCCCGCACTTCTACAAGATATGGTGATCGAGCTTTTTCCGTAATGGCCCCTATCCTTTGGAATAAATTACCAGCACACATTCAGAACACTGATTCCCTCCATCAGTTTAAGACACTACTTAAAACCCATCTTTTTAATTTCTAATATCGCGAGTGCGATAAATTACCAGCACACATTCAGAACACTGATTCCCTCCATCAGTTTAAGACACTACTTAAAACCCATCTTTTTAATTTCTAATATCGCGAGTGCGAGGACTCAGCTGTGAGTCGGTCAAGGAAGCTGTACACCATCATGCTCTATTACTTTTATTTATGACTGACATTTTTCGTTATTCAACTATGGTTTGGTGAGATAGGTTAATTCTATTAATTTAATCAGTTTTACTTCAAATTTATGTTCTGGTAATTTACTTTTAGACCGAATACACTGCGCTTAGAAACACCAGTATTAAGTGCCTTATAAATGTTATGTATTATTATTATTATCATTATTATTATTATTATTATTATTATTATTATTATTATTATTATTATTATTATTATTATCATTATTTTTATTATTATTATTATCATTATTCTTATTCTTCTTCTTCTTCTTATTATTATTATTAATATCATTATTATTATCATTATTTTTATTATTATTATTATTATCATTATTATTATTATTATTATTATTATTATTATTATTATTATTATTATTATTATCATTATTATTATCATCATCATCATCATCACTATCATTATTATTATTATTACATCTTCATTATTTTGATGCGGTCTTCTTCCTATTAAACCACGCCAATCATGCCAATGGCATTGAATTTTTGGTAGGCCTATACACGCCAATGGTATTGCGTTTCATGTATACTATCGTATAGCAAACGAAACTATCTTTGATATTCCTCAAAATACTTAGGCAGATAAAGACTTCGGTGGTAACGATGTCAAAGAAATCATGGACACGTGGACCTTACAGATGGGTTATCCCGTGGTCGATCTCCACCGCATCAACGACACCCACGTCAATGCCTCGCAGGAACACTTTCTCATCAATCCCGATGTTGGAATCGAGGACAGTGTATTCGGGTAGGACATAGTTCATGTTTCCTGGGGCCCTTCTTTAACAGCTGTAATTCCCCTGAAATGATCTAAGTAGTATAAAGTTGTAATGAATATCATGTTACGCATGGGCGTCAATCCGTTTTTTAATTGGGGGGGGGGGTAGGCCTACATACACAAAAAATTGCTGACTTTTTTTTTTCAGGTGTCTCTGTTTCTATTTATTTGTGGGGACATAGTCTGTCTTCCCCCGATTGAAACCCAAATGATGAGAGAGAGAGAGAGAGAGAGAGAGAGAGTGAGAGAGAGAGAGGGGGTGAGTGATTTTACCGATAAAAAAACAACAGCAACACAACCAAAAACAGCAACAAAAAAAAAACCAAAAAAAAAAGGGCACCTCCGTCATTATCTTGTTTTTCATGAGATGTAATTTGACTTTACAACTGTACAAATCCTAACAAAAAAAAAAGAAAAACTTTATAAAATCAAGAAGAAGATCCAATGATTCAGCGAGTTTTCCTCAGCATTAACGAAAAGAAAGGTATCTTGTCTAGATTGTAAAATAGCAATTAAAGAAATCTAACCATTGAATATTTTGCGCTTGGTATGATTCCTTTTGCATAATATTGACACTATTACATTGACACCAGGACCCCGCACCTGCACTCGATACGGTGATCGATCCTTCTCCTCAATAGCACCTATTAGCTCTGGAACACCCTTCCCATTGAAGTACGGGATTCCCCTTCCTTTGATTCTTTTAAATGTAGACTTGAAACGCACCTCTTTTCTTCATACTTTTGTCAACTTTTATGTATTCTAAATTTCTCTTGTATTGCGAATTAATGTAATGTAATTGTAATGTAAGGTAGTGTAATTTTAGTACAGTTACTTTTAGATTATGTAACGTAAGGTAATGTAAGGTAATTTAAGGCTACACAATCATGTAACGTACTTCTTATTAATTTGATATGTAAAGCGCATTAAATATTTCATGTAATGCGCTATATAAATGCACGCATTATCATTATTATTATTATTATCATTTTCTTATGTTTTGGTCTAGCTACCTGTGGTATGTTTACCTCACCTTTACACAGAAGACTGACTCTAATTTCACTCTGCCACATTCTACGTGGATCAAGAAAGAACCATGGAGTAAGATTTTTTCTTCAAAGTTCTATGTCCCTCCACCACATGGGCTTTACTCACAATTGTCAAAACAACATTTAAAAAATTTGTTTTGTAGATTTAGGTCCTAAGCAGCGAATTATAGTTATATTGTAAGATTGTGTTGTTAAAGCTGGTGCATTCTCACTGTAAATGTCTGCATATCATGAAGATGTATAATATATGGTTGAGGGAAAGTTTTTTTTTTCGGCAGTACTGCATGTGAACCCCGAACCACTAGCTTTTAAAAAAAAAAAATCTCATTGTTAAGTAAGAAATGCAGTGAAGATGTCATCTAAATTTCAGTATTTCAAGCAGAACTTCATTTTGAACTTTTCAAAATGACGATCATTAAGAGGAAGAAAGAAAAGTGAACAGCGGCGTAGCCATGATTTTTTCAGGGGGGGGGGGCACTGGGGGCATCCCCTTTCTGTAGGGGGCACAGGAAGCGGTTTTTGTTTTGTTTCTGAGATTTTTGGTGGGGGCACCTGAGGGCACGTGCCCCCCCCCCGCCTCCCCCATTGCTACGCTGCTGAATGTAACGCTTAGTTAAAATCATCGTTGTTTTTCTTAATTTCCAGCCATCTTCGAACTCTCATCCAGCACTGCTGCGGATGACTGGTTTCTTGCAAATGTGTACCAATATGGTTACTATCGTGTCAACTATGACAGTGATAACTGGGCCCGTCTTAGCCAGCAGTTGGTAGAAAATCATACGGTAAAGCAATGATATTATTTCAAGCATTTCATAGGAAGGGCTAACACAATTTCCCAATTTCACGGTGACATCTATGCAGCAATTTGTTTTTGTTAAGCCTTTTATCTTTCGTTACGTGACGTCTTGTAAATTCTTGCTTATGTCTCACTGTATCCTGTTCAGTCTAATTAGCTGTCGTGCATGCTTCTAATGTTTTTGTTACCAGTAACCTTTTAAGTCGAATAGTATAAGCATCAAGGAAAGACGCTGTAGAAATGATCAGTACTATGTTATCATTATGGCAGAAGCCGCGGAGCGTTTTTGAAAGTGGGGGGGGGGGGGGCTGAGGGTACAAGCTAGGATAAGCATTTCCGGGTTTTGTACAGAGGCAAACGTGTCTACTCAAAAAGTGGGGGGGGGGGGGGTGCAGCCTCCCCCCCCCCCCCCCCCCCCGTTCCGCGGCCCTTGTATGGGGTAGTGCTTAAAAAGAAATGAAATGAAAAATGAAATGCTAATGAAAAAAAAAAGATATTTACAATTATAATACTCCTAAAAATAAGAAAAAATAAAAACAAGAGCAACAGTAACAACAATGATAATGATAATGATATCATGATGATGAAAATGGCAAAAAAAGTATTTATTCTATAAAAATAGTGGTGATATCCCTTTGCAACTTTACAATATTCCTTTTATGTTTGCCAAGTACGCTGAAGTCTTGAAGTTCAAGATTTCTGACACAGAATGTGAGATTTCATTAGGCATGCAGAAATTTTAAGGACTATTATAACACTTAAGAAAATGTGGCAACTTTTCGGCGTCGTTGTTTGTAGATTATTTGATGACCTGAATATATAATTATTTCATATGAATCTACTTTTGTTTATGTTTTGAAATTTAATCGTCTCAGATTTTTTTCAGTTTTCATTAGGGGTGTCGTGGCATAGTGGATACGTCGCCGGACTATAGATCATCTGGTTCGTTGTTCGAGTCCCGCCGTGCATGGCACTAATGTCTTTTGGCACTCAAGACATTAATCTGCAGTTGCCTCCTCCGACCCAGGAGAAGTAAATGGGTACCCGGTAGGGAAAAAAAATTATTTGAAATGCTAGAGCGCCGTAATAGCAGCCGTGCTAAAGCTGGGGTGATAACAGTGGAACACCAGCACTGTCAAGTCTGTCAGACATGAGCACTATAAAAGAACCCACTAGTTTTTACGATTATCTTTCGTCATCAAATTTTGAAAGGTGTTCCCTAGCGAGAACCGTGGCCAGCTGATCGATGATGCATTCACCCTAGCCCGAGTGGGACGTGTGGATTACCCCAGCGCTCTGGCTCTGACCCTCTACATGGAAGATGAGATGGACTTTGTTCCTTGGGAATCCGCTCTTGGAGTTATCTCTTACGTCACCGATATGTTCAGCATGCATTATGGCTATGGAGCACTAGAGGTAAGGGTAGATCCAGGATCGTCTGAAGGGGGAGGAAGGGGGAGGGAGGGGGAGGGTTGGAGAGGTGATTACTCAGTCACTCTAGATCAAGAGATAGACTTTTTCCCCGGGAGTCGGCTCTTGGAGTTATCTCTTACATCACAGATATGTTTGGCATGCATTATGGCTATGGAGCACTAGAGGTATGCAAGGGCAGATCCAGGATCGTCTGAAGGGGGAGGGGGGGGGGGGGGATGGGGAGGTGATTACCCAGTCACTCTTGATGAGATGGACTTGTTCCCTGGAGAACTTTATATCTTACCTCACTGATATGTTCGACGTGCATTACGCCTATGGAGCACTAGAAGTATGTTGTAAGGGCAGATCGCAGATCCAGGATCGTCGGGGGGGGGGGGGGGGGGGGGGGGGAGGAGGAGGGGTGATTACTTAGCCATTCTTGATCTGAATGAGATAGATTATTTATCGGGAGTCAGCTCTTGGTGTTATCTTATATGTCAGATTATCACTGATATATTCAACAAGCATTTTGGTTAAGGTGTCCTACCAAGGACGATCAGAGTCAGGCTAGCGATACATTAGCATAATTTCTCCCCATCTGGCAATGGCATATCTTATATCGAATGATATATATACATTATCAGAAAATGGTATTAAGATCTTACAGAAGTGGAATCCAGTGCAACATTTTAATGCAAACATGATGCATGAAGTAATGACTCATTGATGTCATACTACGCACATTTAAAGTTGGTTCTGAACGATCTCTTTGAGTAGGAAGTGTTTGTATTAGACAACTGTTTCGGAAGATGGCCCGCCACTGTCATAGTTGATGAGAATAATGGTAAGAACAATACGTCATGATGTTAATGTGAGATTGTAGTAAAAAAATAAACAGAAAAATGTGACTACATTGGTAGGAATGATGATAAACCTTAATGATTTTAACAGGAGCTTCAACATTCTCGTTTCTGCCTTTTCACCTTACCAGAGATACATGCGGGAGCAGATCCAGCCATTGTACAATGCACTTGGATGGGAGGACGATCCAATAAACGACCCTCATCTTGAGCAGTAAGCTGCTGTCAAATCATCACCTGCTGAGAGGCAGGGGACGTTTCATCAAGTGCCTCGTCGGTGATTTTCACCAACAAATCTGTTTTAACCGACAATTTCAGAATCGCCTTATCATGCTTATATACGGTATCAGTAATTGTTAGCCGCTGATAAAGTTGTCAGTGCTGCAACTTGTCAGTGGACAAATGTTGATGAAACGCCCCCCCCCCCGGACATTAACTTAAATAATTTCAGACATATACACCTTCTAGCTCTCAGCATCTCTCTTTTTTTTCTTTAGATTTTCACATTCATTTAATAATTACTTTTTTTTATAATAAAAAAAGATAATCATCTTCAGAACAAGGATTCCTCTTGCCAAAAATGTTATTTTTACATCGTGGAAGTTCACATTTTCAAAAACTTTGCATGTTTCCCCTTTCCTCTGGGAAATCGAGCATGTTCCCCATTCGAATGATGGATAAGGGAAAGAAAAAAATGTCAGAAAAGTGCAAAAAAAAAAAAGGGGGAGAGAAAAGTGAAAACGAAGAAAAAATTATGGGGCCATTCCCTGCCCCACTCCTAACCGTCGGTCAAATTGATTCACTTTTCATCCTCTTTAATGATTGTTGTTCCCTTTATGATTCAAGTGTCAAGTGACCCCTCCATAAGAGGAACTATGTTCCGCCATTGCTGTTATTTAAATATATCATTATTAATCAAAAATATATTTTCTGCCTGGTTCATTTACTTCTTCCAACATATCAACCTGCAAGAACATTCTTTTAATCAGTTTTATCCTTCAATCTTCATTTCAATAACCTAGATTTAACCGGGTCAACGCCATTGGAACGTCGTGCAGATATCGCAGCCAAGATTGTCTCGACCAGGCATCTGACCTATTCCACTTGTACATGGAACTGGACGCCAATAACACGGACAACAGGCCGGATTACGAGATCAACCCGTAAGCCTAATTCATTCATTCAGAGTGATCATGGTGATGGACTTTTAGGAGTCTCTGTTGGGTTTTGTCGATGTCTCTAGTACCTGACCATGGATATTATATGAATTAATTTAGGGAATGTATTTTTCTGTATCAAATTAGCTTGGCCTTGGGGATACCGACAACGTTACAAATTCCACTTTTTTTTTTCCTGTTGTCATTCCTTTTCCAGTTAGCCTGTAAAACTCTTTAATGTAACGCGACCTCCTAGACCTCTAACGGGCATTTTTTTTATTTTTTTAAAATTTGATGTTCTTTTTTTTTTTTGCAATCAATGACATTATAACTGAAATTTATTGGACGACATATTTTGCTTCGGCAAATGCGGTCTGGTTGACACCTAACTTTTTTCATGTGATATAAATTTACTGGAAGGGGCGTGCTTGCACAGAATTGACATACAGGGAGGGGGGAGGGAGGATGTGGATGGGGCGGGAGGCGGAGGGAGATGGGGGAGGGGTGGGAGGAGGGTTATGTCCCTATGCCCCATTAGATCCACTACTAATTATCATTCCAATGTTTCCTGGAATACAACATCACCCCTAACTTGAAGACCACAGTATCCTGGGAGGGGGTGCATGGTGGGCACAAGACTAGTTTCACTCAAAGGCATCTCGGCCCCGTTGCATAAAAATTACCATTAATGATAACCCTGCCACCACTGGTAACTACCATGATAACAGTGCTCAGCAGCCAATCAAATCAAGGTTTCCATCGAAGTTACCATTGATGGCAAAGTTACCATCCATGGTAAGTTTTAGGCAACAGGCCCAAATCATAAGTGGTGCCCCTTCCCGCTACATTTGGCCAAATTATAGCGGGAAGGGGCATCACTTATGCAAGTATTTTGAGGGGAAGTACGAAGTACAAACCTACACCCCTTAGGTCCACAATCGATGATTATTTTCTAAAATGTTTTATGTAACATACAGCATCACTCCCAATCTAAAGACAACGGTATACTGCTATGGCATCCAGGAGGGAGGACAGGAAGAGTGGAACTTTGGATGGCAGAAGTACAGAGACACAAACGATGCCAACGAGAAATCAAAATGGCTCTTGGCTCTATCATACTCCCAACAGCCCTGGATACTTACCAGGTATAAACATGAATGGCACAATAACATATAAAAACGATCGCAAAGACTTTCAAAAATGTATTTAAGGAAAATTCAGCATCCTTATGAACAAATACATGTGGGGACATTCAGTCATACTCTGAAATCCTAACATTATTCAGTGAGCATTGTAAAAGGTTGTTGATATTGCTGTGAAGTTGATTTCTCAAAGGTTGTTGCGATCCTGAGAACCGCTAACTACTTCCATGACGTCTCAGAACGCTTAATAATTATTCCTCCATGTCAGATTCAGGCCGGAAATTATAATTACAACTGATAATGAATGTAACTATCTACCCTGCCAGTCATCTTATGAAGCCTGTCATAGTTTTGCAAAAGTTTCACAAGGTAAAGGAGGAATTTGTTCAAAGTTCTGATAATCATTTTAAATTTTTGCTATTATTTATTTATTTTGTTAATTCACAGACTTAAAGAATGTATTCATTTACATATTCATTTATGTATTTTACTTCTCTTTTTCATATTGATTTTTTAATGCTGTCTATAGGTATCTAGATTATTCCCTCCGTCCAACCTATGTACGACCTCAGGATTCATTTTACGTCATCGTCTATGTGTCCAGGAACTACATAGGACGTTCTATTGCCTGGGATTATTTCCGAGCTAACTTTGAAACTTACAAACAATAGTAAGAAATTCTTGAATTTTCCCCAATTATATGTTGATCATCATAGATAAGTAATAGCTGTGACATGCCCAACCTTTAACACTAAACGGTAATTTCATGGAGCTCCTCTCTCCGTGCAGTCTTTTATGGGAGGAAACAATTTGGAGCTCAGCAATGACAATCACAATGAATTTTTTTTTATTTTTTATGTCACCCTTTTATAGGGTTTTGAAGAAAATCAGGTATATACATAAAAATACACCAACATCAAGGAAATGATACAAAACAATATTGCTTGCTTCAGTGACAACAATAACTGATGAAACAGATAAACCAAAGTTGACTTGAAAAATATAAGCTTACTTCCAATTTCACGATTACATTGATTTAGAACAATATAAAGAAAAAATTAATAAAAAGAAAATTTGAATAGATATGGAATGGATAAAATTGTCACAACTATTGCTAATTTATGAGTAATGAAAAGAGCATGTTTAATACATCCCACAGCTGGCAGTTTCCTATCGGATAAAGCAGAGTGAAATATCACCCATTTCTTTAAGAAGGGGACAATCCACCGTTACTTCACGTTGGACATGGCAAAGGCAGATCAGTGAAAGATTCAATAAAGTCGAATATATAGGGTAAAATTTAAATGGATTTTAAAATTTGTGATAGGTAAAAAAGGGGTGGGGTAAACCATAAAAGTAATCTATTGTCTATGCACAACTGATTCATTATGAATAATCTGATTCAAGTTATCGGAGAGTGTAAATCATGAAGACTAAGATTTATGTAGGCCAATGATAATGAAAATGATAACATTACTATTGTTTCACATGTTTACTGTGTGTTAGTCTAGTGAAAGGAAAACATACATGTATAGATTCTATATCATTCTTATACATTTTTTTCATTATTACACAGTTACAGTAGCAGTATTAGTGCGTTCAGTTATATCATTTCGGAAATAACAGAAGACTTTAACACTGAACTTGAACGGGATGAGGTATGTATGATACTTGATTGTAAATGATTTCCATTTTCAGAAAAATTAAAAGTTTCGATGGGCTGATAAAAACATTATTTTTCCCATCGTGGAGCCAAACATAGGCATAAGGGGTGTGGGCGTGCGTGCGTGCGTGTGTGTGTGTGTGTGTGCGCGGGGGGGGGGGGGGGATGGGGCCTGCAGCCCTTGGGGATTTTTAAAGTTCTGATATTTGGGCAACCACCGCCTCCTATTCGGACAATGAGAGTATTGAATATGTTTTTATTTAGGTATATAGAGAGATGTTCGACTATTTGGGCATTGAGTTTCTTGTTTTCACTTTTCACAGTTGATATTCCTGCAAAAAACAGCCCTCCCATGACTATGTCCCCTTACCCCTAAGATCTAGGTACCGTTCTCCCCCCCCCCCCCCCCACCATAATGCACAAACACAATGAGTTGAGGAAACTGGTAAATAATCAAGTAAAAATAACTTTTCCCCTTTATCTCTTCATTTCTTTTTTATGCCTCCGCCCACCGTAGGTGGTTGCCGGAGGCATTATGTTTTCGGGTCGTCCGTCCGTCCGTCCGTCCCGTTTTCGTTCTCGCGATAACTTAAAAACCGTTTTACGGATCAACTTCAAACTTGGCTCGTGCATGCATATGGGAGGGACAATGATCTGATTAGATTTTGGAGTCTCAAGGTCAAAGGTCAAGGTCATAGAGGTAATAATACACATAAAAATGGCTCGTTCTCGCGATAACTAACATAAGAACCATTTGACAGATTGGCTTCAAACTTGGCTCATGTATGCATATGGAAGGGACAATGATCTGATTAGATTTTGGGGTCACAAGGTCAAAGGTCAAAGGTCATAGAGGTTATTATGTACATAGAAATGGTTCGTGTTCACCATAACTCAACAATCATTTGAACGATCAACCTCAAACTTGGCACATGTATGCATATGGGAGGGACAATGATCTGATTAGATTTTGGAGTCTCAAGGTCAAAGGTCAAGGTCATAGAGGTAATAATACACATAAAAATGGCTCGTTCTCGCGATAACTAACTTAAGAACCATTTGACAGATTGGCTTCAAACTTGGCTCATGTATGCATATGGAAGGGACAATGATCTGATTAGATTTTGGGGTCACAAGGTCAAAGGTCAAAGGTCATAGAGGTTATTATGTACATAGAAATGGTTCGTGTTCACCATAACTCAACAATCATTTGAACGATCAACCTCAAACTTAGCACATGTATGCATATGGGAGGGACAATGATCTGATTAGATTTTGGGGTCTCAAGGTCTAAGGACAAAGGTCATAGAGGTCATTATGTACATAGAAATGGTCCGTTCTCGCGATAACTTAAGAACCATTTGACAGATTGGCTTCAAACTTGGCTCATGTATGCATATGGAAGGGACAATGATCTGATTAGATTTTGGGGTTACAAGGTCAAAGGTCAAAGGTCATAGAGGTCATTATATACATGAAAATTGCTTGTTCTTGTGATAACTTAACAACTCTCTGATGGTTCATCTCCAAACTTGGCTCATTTATGCATATGGAAGTCTCATAATTGTGTAATTAGATTTGGGGGCCACAAGGTCAAAGATGTCATTTTATACATGAAAATAAAAAAATCAACATAAATGTGCCATATATTTCCGATCTGGGAATTGCGGAGGCATAAATTTCGACCGCGCGCAGTCGAGGATTCATCTAGTTTTTTCAATTTTCTCAATTTTCTCAAATTTTCTCTCTTCTTTTTGATAATAGCTTATTGCATTCGGTGAAGGCAAGGATTTCCAGTCTGGGACACGTGCTTACGAGCAGGCAATTGAGGTGACAGAAACTAACATAGCTTGGATGAGGGACAATGCAGAGACAGTGGCAGAGTGGTTTGAGGGGGCTGCCCCTTATTTCGTGGAGTGACTGGGATGGCCACCCCAAGACGGGGAGCAAACTGGATGACCACCCCTTCTCCCCTTTTTCCTCCTCTTCCTCCTCCTCCCTATTCTGTACTGTCAACATCACCACTACCATGGCAACAGGAAGATGGTTAATAATCCTGACGCGTATCGAAAGAACCTTTGGAGGAATAATTGTTCTGATTAATCAAGATATTCTTGTACTATAAATGAATTCTACAAGAAGCCTTTAAATTTGACTTATAATAAAAACCGAGATACTACCCCCCCCCCCCCCCCCAAGGAGAGAAAATGTGATATGGTGGTCAGATATGAACAAACAAACAATCCATATAGCCATGCTATTCATGGTGTAAAATCAAAAAGATGGCAAAACTATCAATAAAAAAAATATTCCTTGTCTGACATCAGCAAGACTTATGAAATAGCTCAATATCACTAGGTGCTATGGAAGAACAAATATGTTTAAAAATAAGAATACAAAATTATTCACTTAAGATATCCCAAGTCATTTACTGTATAATATTGGGTCACATTTGTTTGCATGTTCACCGAAAACTAAGAAATAAATAAGAATATGATCATTTTACTCATTTACGAAAAGGACAATTGTGGATTGTGGATTCATTGACAAACTTAAAAATGTGTATAAAATTTTGGAACATAAGTTATTAATCAAGGGATGAGATATTTTTCTTCTTTCTGTCCGCTTGAGGTACAGCATATATTCTTAACTTCTCTTTGCCATATTTTCATATACTAGTACACATAATTTGACAAATCCTCCGTCAACTTTATATGAAATATTAAACTGTGAAGTAATACTGTAGCAGCTTTGTAATACTAGACATAAGAAGGAATTTTCCTTCCTGTAAGTTGAAAAAAGAACCATGTTCATTTATTGTTCATTTCTTTTTGTATATTGTTGTGTACTATTGGCGCTTGTGGAGCAAACACGGTGTAGGTGTTTGAAAGTAGATCGTTCCAGAATGCAAAAATTCTACCAGTTTTAGATTTGCCTCATTAAAATAAAAAATAATATTAATGTAAAACTAAAAAGTAACAAACTATATAAAGAAATGCAACTCATGTAACTGAAATACGTTTCTTCTACAAATGATTTATTTTTGTCTTCGATAAAGATCTAGGCAGAGATTTAGTAGCAATATATCGTATGTATTTTGCATGTGTATTCAAAAGACGGTTTGATTCATATTGAACGATCTTATGTTTATGTATTTGTGAATCAAGTAATCCCAGTAAATCTATTTAGATTTCTTTCTTCGGTTATGGAACCCACCATATAGTTTATCAGAAAATGTTTTAATTTTGCATTCAAAAGATCTGATTTTATTATAAAAAGTCGATAAACATGATTACAAGTACACAGTAAATTTGTCATCTTATGACAAATACTTTGATTCATATTAAATCACACAACCTTGATAAAAGAGTAGCCGTAGTTAACAGATATGTGTGATTAACTTTTATTGTGTATGTTGTGTATTAGTTGCGTATTAGCTAAAACTTCATTGATAGAGTGCAGTCATGGTAACTGTGACATTAAAATGATGGAATTTAAATAGACATATTTACTGTCTAAAATCTTTTTTTTTTTTCAAAGTTGTCATGAGAACTGAGAATGCCTGACTTGTGAAATATCATACACCAGATTTGATAAAGTTAACTTTCTGTTTTGAACGTCTGGTGTCTTTTGAGAAAGAGAGAAAAAATAAAACTGGCTTTAAGTAATCATCATGCAGCATACACTGGCGTACTGGAGGGGGGGGGGTGGCTTGGGGGGCGTCAGCCCCCCCCCCCAAATAAATTTCAACCATGGTTTATTTTCAATTTTATATTAGTGATATCACGCAAATTTCATTACTTCTGCCTAGACTCCCTTTCTACTGTTAAGTAACGCATTCACAATTTCCCAAATAGCATGCATAGCAAGGCAGAAAACACGAATGATATCAATACTAATGTGTTTTATGATATAAAACTTGGTTTTGTGTGTTTATCTGACAATGGATTCAAACTTTGATAATGAATATTCTTAGATTTACCAAAATTAGACACGGGCTTTAAGTTTGTAGTCCCAAATAGTGTTCTTTTGCAGAGTTGCAAACCATCAATACTGCAAAAGCTCCTTTACCATGGGAGTGCACTTGCATAGCCAAGGGGGAGGGGCGATGGGGGCGGTCACCCCCTCCAAATCGCCAACAAAAAAGGAAGAAAAAATAGAAGGAAAAGAAGCGGGAGCGAGAAAAGAAAAAAGGTAAGAGAACGTAAGAAGAGCGGGAGCAGACAAAGAACATTTCAAAGAAACGTCGGAGCTTCCGCGCTTCGCGCGGGAGGGGGGAATCTCCCCCCTCCCCGCACCCTCCCCCCTAGGGAGCGCGCGAAGCGCTCTCAGTAAGTGATTCACACACTTGGCGTGCTCATTACCGCCCCACTAAAATGCAATCCTAGCTACGCCACTGTGGGAGTGAAACCCTGGTACCCCACCGCATCACACCCTCTCCATGCTCATCCCTTTTGTTTCATAGTGTCTTTGTCTGTATTATTATCGTAAGTAATAAAGTGTTTTGTGTAACGCTGGCATTTTTTTGAAACTTACGAAGATTATTTGGGCTGCATGTTTTCATAATCATGTTTCCAAGTTCATGAAAAAAATCCTTTTCCGGTCGGTAGATTCATGACATGCTTATCCATAATAGTACATGTCATCAAATTTGATGTTTCATATTGTATGTATTCTACTTCAAATGTTTATTTTTCATGATATTTACTTCTTTTGTTGGAAATGAGAAAAAATAAAATTGAACTGAACTGAAGTTGGAATTTCCTTTTCAGGTTTTGCAAATTGCACATTTTTAAGTCGAAAAAATGAAAAAGCTCCGTATCGTGAGGGGGGGGGGGGGGGGTACCCCGGCTCGGTCGCTACACTCCCTCACGGTTGGTTGCTTCGCTCCTCGCAAAGATTAACCCCCCCCCCAAATATTTTGGCTCATTATGCCACTGTAATATATTTTTGTGACAGCAAAATGTAAAAAGAAAAAAAAAAGAAAAAAGAAAACCAAGCAATAAAAAAAGAACTATAACCAAAACAATAAAATATTAATTCTACCCAATTCTTGGAAGATATCTGATTAATTGATAGATTTTATCGATGAGGGATATTTTGGTTTCATTCCACAAAATTTTTATTCCGATGTAATTTGAAGCATAGTCAGAAGTCACTTCTATTTGAACACTTTCAGAGTATTTTATGCCCTCGTTTATTACAGTATTGAGGAATTACTGCTGAGAAATGAAGAAAAAAGAACATCATATTTTATCTACATTAAAGGTACCAGAAGTGGTAGCAAAAAGGAAATTGGAATGAAACTAATTAAAAATAGTATCATACTGTCTGGCTTGCATAAAAAGATGCGTGCGTGAGATCATCTGGTATTCCACTCATGCTTTCCGGTGACTTTTGGTATAATTGAAATAATCAAATATAAACCGTTACCTTGTGCTCTAGGCTAGGGCCACTCATCCCGACTGCTGCCCGTACAGCGGTGCACAGTGCTTTGCACACATGTTGCGTTAAAGGAGAATGGAACCCAGGCATCAGTGTGCTTTTAGTGAATAGAGATGAACAAGACAGATAAACACTGAAAGTTTGAGCAAAATCGGACAGTCTATTCAAGAGTTATGAATTTTGAAAGTTTAAGTAAATCCCTATTATAGGGATCCTTGAGTTAGCAACTTTACCAGCATTTGTGATGTCATCGTGGACAACTCTCCATTCATTTTGTGTATGATTTTTCAAAAAAATAGATTTATATGAAATTTCGAGTCAGGAATCGACATACTTCTTCCCAAAATGCTTGCAGAATTAATGTAGCCATGTCATACTCAAACAGTAAATCAAAAGAATTTCTCTTTTTCTTGAAAATGAAGAAAATGTCAAATTCTGTGTATAAAATGAATGGAGAGTTGTCCACGATGACATCACAGATACTGGCAAAGTTGCCAATTCAAGGATCCCTATAATAGGGATTTGCTTAAACTTTCAAAATTCATAACTCTTGAACAGATTATCCGATTTTGCTCAAACTTTCACTGTGTATCTGTCTTGTTCATCTCTATTCACTAAAAGCACACTGATGCCTGGGTTGCATTCTCCTTTAACAGAATCCCACTGGTGACACGTGTGTGAATAAAGTATGATGCCTGCGTACAAAACTTCGATATTTTAGTCATTTCTGAACCAATTTTCTAAAACAAACGTCACCTATGTTTGAAATTAATAACTTTACATCAGTACTGGTAGTAATTTTCATTCCAGCTGGCAAAGTAGTTATATCTCGAAAACACCCTCTTTCCCACTTCTGAACTTCCCCTACAACATGGAATCTTCAGAAAGGAGATGGGAAATGATACATAGAATGAGAAAACGTTTTATTCGCCGAATTAACAACAAATATTTACAATAATTAATGAATAGAATATACATGAAAATGTATTCCTAATTAAAATCATACATTTTCAATAAATATTTCACAAAGTTTCTACTCAGTAAGAGTATACATATACATATACAGTATCCAACAAAAGTGAGTACACCCTTGAGGGTGTGCTTAACTTTTGTTGCCACAAATTTAAACAAAATCCTTCAGCTATTACATTATTGTTATGGAAGAGATAATTCCTACCAATACACCAGTCACAGAATTTTGTTCTTCTCTATCATAGCTGTAATAATTTATGTAAGAATTTACATTTTAATTTTAACATTTTGTAAAGGGTGTACTCAGTTCTGTGGGATACTGTACCTTCATTTCAACCTCTATGAACTTTCTCAATAAAATCTCTGGTATTGGATGTTATCGATATTGAGCAGGTGCATACTGGAGAAATTGGAAACATGAACTTCCACTTTTTCTGGCTGAAACAGTAGAACTCCTCTCCGTCTACCTTTTTTCTGAGTAATGTTACAGATTATGAAAATGATTACAGGCTATATGACACTCTAACCTTATTGAAGAATCTTAGTTATTTGCAGTCACATCTGTTTTCATCTATATCGGGAAATAACAGGAAATATTTTCTTTCAAACATGTATCATTCAGACATGGTTGGTCTTGCACAAAACGTGGCAATGCAACTCAACATAATAAATGCTACATGCAGTTCCAAAAATGCTATCCTGACTGGTTGAAAGTCAAGTTGCTTTCAAATTTTCATGAGACACTGAAAGGCAACCCTTTAGGTACATCTACATTAGCTGGAGTTTAAGAAAAAGTACACTATTTCTGATCACATAAATTAGCCTGATCAGAGAATAGCCAGCTAATGCTCTGATGAAGATGGAATTAGCCGGCTATTCCGCTTGAAAAGTAAGCCGACATCATCTTGGACTTATTTGCAGGAAAGCCTGCTAAACCACAAAATAGCGGGCTATTGTTGATGCCTCTAAAAGGCAAAGTCCACCCAGAAGTTTTACTGTTTCAATAAAAGGAGTTAAATTTGAACAGCATTTTAAAAAGAAATTGAGCAAAATCGGTCAAAGAATAAGAAAATTACACTCATTTACATTTTCTAGTAAGTTACTTTCTGCTCTGCAAATTGGCAACACTGATGACATCATATGCGAGCAGCTCTCCATTCACTTTGTACATGAAATTTCACATTTTCTCAATTTTCTTGGAAGTTACACATTTTCTAACCCCCATAGTCAATGTATGTTCAGCAGAATTGCTTTTTACATAACATACTTTTTTAAAATGTTGCTCAAATTTAACTCCTTTTATTGAAACAGTGAAACTTCTGGGGTGGACTTTCCTTTTAATCAGCTCGAGCTTCAGGAGCTGGTTTATCCATTCCAACATGCATGGTGTGCCAACATTGGACTACAGCCCAAGCTATAGCGCGATGCATATATGCACTGGAGATTGAGCTGATGTGGACGCGAATGCACGCTGCAGCGGTGTTTGGGCTTATAGCCCCGATCCCCCAGATCGCTGGCTATCAATAAGCCCGAGCTGATGAAGACCCGCCTTTTGCGCAGGAGAACCCTAATAATTTCCACCTGGAGAATCCCTTTCACACCACCTTCACAAAGATGAGAGAAATTAAAGATTGATCGAGCCATTGTACCAGCAGACCAACGAGCCACCTGCTAGATTGATTCATAATTCATAATGCTAGCTTGGCATACCTGCTACATCTACAAGTCTTACTCAATCTCTGATCATTACAACTGAGCTCATAAAGGTGCGTTCAGATATGATGCGACTTTGTGCCGCCACATTGAGCTGCCACATTTTTTTGTGTTCAGATATGGCGCGACATTGTGGGGCCACATGTACATGTATTAATGAACGCGCAGTAACGCGTCAACTCTCAAATAAGAGAGAACTTTGTCAAAACTTGCACGAACAATGCCATGACAACATTTTTGGCACTAACCTTTTAGGAATTTGAGTGGTGCGCATTTTTTTGAAGCCAGGCAGCAAACAAAAATGTGTCCGCCTCGGCGGCATTTTTTTGTCGCTTCATACCCCATAGGCTTGTACACAAATAATGTGGCGGCACAAAGTCCCATCATATCTGAATGCATGTTAAACAAACTCAAGTGAGCAAGAGACAGTTGTCAGGATACACACTCACTGAATCTCTTATTCCAACATACTGGCCTGTGTTCCTTACAGATGTTTGACTTCATAGCCAAGATTTAAAGATGCTAGGTCGTGGGCTTTCATGGGGAATTTGACACCATGGGTGCTTACCCAGTAACAGGTGTTGTCCATCACTGTGAGTTTTATGACCAATAGACCTTATGTAAAGCTCTGTATACTTCACCCTTTCCCCATATATATATGGCAAAGTCATTATCTCACTTTCCCTGGCCCAAGAATGTCCGAAGCAGGACGAAGAATGTTGAAATACTCATCTGGGACAGCTTGTTTTGCTGTGCTCCAGAATTGTAGCTCTATTACAGGTATTATTTTTTCACAAAGTCTGGTGTCAGCAAATTATGATCCATTCCCCATGAAAGCCCACGACCTAGCATCTTTAACTCTTTGCATACTCAATTAATTTTGAGGAAAAAATAATGACTATTGGTCTTCTGATACTTCCTTAAAATTCTACTTCCTGTAGTGCAGTATTGGCTATAGATATCACTTATGCACACTAGCTAGCTACATTTTAGTTTCACTGGTACAATAGTGAAGGAGAAAACTAATTATTACGATTGTTCAATTTAATTGTACGAATGTGCACTGACGCAAAAAGAACGGTCAGGGAGTTCCAGATGAGTCTTTCACCGGTGCCATATCTAATGGGTTCTTTTACGTGGTAAAATAAGAAGCAATTTTGAACAATAGCCACTTTGGATATCAACAGATAACTGTTGACAGCTGGCCATACCCAGCAGTCCACGTAAGAAGAAGAATCCTAAATAAACCAATCAAAGTGGTTTGCTGCAGTTCAGAGGATACTAATACAAACCACTTTTCTATTCGTAAACAAAAACATTTCCAACTTGTAACACAATCTGTAAAGCACATACAATATACAGGTTTAAGTGAATTATTACAATGGAAGAAGGTAATATTTTATAACACAAAAGCAACTAAGGTAGATCTAAAAGCATGACGAGGAAACAGCACCAGGTGTTACTGCACTGTTCTCTGAGCAATCACTGATTTATATCATAAAACAAGTTCTAGAATCTATGCATGATAGTTGGTCAATTAACTCCTAGTGAGCATGCAGTGATTTTTCCCACAATCATGAATGTGCAAAAATGTTCCCATCAAAAAGTGATAACCCATGGACTAAAAGTGATAATGCACGCCTATGATCTCTCTGGCACATGCAAACCTTATGGTGCATAGATTTTATATGGCAAAGGACATTTGATGCTCATACCAAGACAGGCATTACCTGGGCTTATATGTGATGTCATGAAAAAAGCAAATGGCAGCCTCCATGACTGTGTAATTCTTTACATTTTGCTTAAGTTCGTAGCTTATATATTTCACTTTTTATTTACCTGTGTTATGAAACAAATAATTCATATTACGTGGTTTGTGGATTAGTGATATACACTGCACTCAATCAGGTCTTGATGAGATGGATAATGAACTTGGCATGGTCTCGTTCTTTATCCTATTCTGACTTAACATTCATGCACTGCATATGCCCTAATGTACTCACAAACGTGAATTATTTGCATATAGACATTATTTTATTGAAGCACGTTTTGGTCCATGCTTGAGGTTTAAAGGATGATTTCACCAATGGATGAAATTAACTCTTTGGACGCAAAGTTTGCATCCCTGCACTCCCAGCGGCATGCGAAGTTCGCATTTCACGCGCAATCACAGAGCCTACATCTACACAAAATATATTGATTTCCCTGGAGGTGGCAGCATTCGCTTTTAATTGTTTACATTCCTTACTCGATCAGCTTTTGTGTGCAATTGTTTACTCCACAGCTTCATAATGGAAATTGAATTTGAGAGTGAAAATTATTCACAACACAGGGGTTAACAACCCAGTGTGCAAAGAGTTAAACCTCCTTTGTTAATTTGTTTCACCGAGTTTCTAACAGATCAGTGACTGAGAGAAAGCTGTCAGGATGCACACTTTCTGAATCTCCAATTCTGACATACATGTACCAACTTCATAAACGTTCTGGGTAACCGACTGATTGAATGCTAACTTGGTGCACATTCCATGTCGCCTTCCTTGCTATTCTTTGTCTTCTGTAGCTCAGCGATAACTTGCTTCTCTAAGGTTAGAATCTCGGCAGGCTTCTTGTACTGTATGGAGAAGAGAAAGAGAGAGGGAGAGAGGAGAGAGAGAAAGAGACAGAGGAGAGAAAGAGAAAGAGAAAGAAAAAGAAAGAGACAGAGAAACATTGCTTCAATTGTACTGCAATTCACACTGATCGTTATTCAGGTTGAAACTGTTCAAATGAATTTTCTTCAAATGCAGGGGTTCAGATGAATACCATCATGCAAACCTGACTACACAGAAAGTAAGCTCTCAGTTAAGAATTCATCTATACAGTGGAATAGGATCACACTGTTTACGAGTTGCAGGGAAACCGCTTCGAGAACCAGTGAATAAAACATTATACATGAAAATGTATTCCTAATTGAACTCATGCATCTTCAATAAATATTTCACAAAGTTTCTACTCAATAAGAGCATGTATGTACACAAACCTTCATTGCAACCTACTGTATATGAAATTTCTCAATAAAATCTCTGGTATTGGATGTTATCAATTAGAGGGTGCTTTCAGAAGATTGGAAACATGAACTTCCAATTTTTCTGCCAGCAACAGAAGAACTCATATGAATACCATCATACAAACCTGACTATACAGAAAGTACCCTATCAGTTAAAGGGAAAGTCCACCCTAGAAGTTTCACTATTTCAATATAAGGAGATAAATTTGAACAGCATTTTAAAAACAGAAATGAGCAAAATCGGTCAAGAATAAGAAAATTACACTCATTTACATTTTCTAGAAAATTTTCTAGAAAATTCTACAAATTGGCAACACTGATGACATCATATGCAAGCAGGTCTCCATTCAGTTTGTACATGAAATTTCACATTTTCTCAATTTTCTTGGAAGTTACACATTTTCTACACCCCATAATCAAAGTATGTTCAGAAGAATTGCTTTTTACATAACATACTTTGACTATGGGGTAAGAAAATGTGTAACTTCCATGAAAATTGAGAAAATGTGAAATTTCATGTACAAACTGAATGGAGACCTGCTCGCATATGATGTCATCAGTGTTGCCAATTTGCAGAGCTGAGAGTAGTTTACTAGAAAATGTAAATGACTGTAATTTTCTTATTCTTTGACCGATTTTGCTCATTTCTTCTTTAAAATGCTGTTCTAATTTATCTCCTTTTATTGAAACAGTGAAATTTCTAGGGTGGACTTACCCTTTAAGATTTCATCTATACAGTGGAATAAGATCACACTGCTTATGAGCCACAGGCAAACTGCAAAATCCATAACAACTGCACCCCCATCATTATAGAAAAGGACCCTTTAAAAAACATTTATGGCTAGCTAGCATTTCATATCCTAACCCTCTCTCCTCAGCATAAAAATGACATGACAATGAACCCCCTGCCCCCCCCCCCCCCCCTCCCTTGACTGGGCAAGTCTGAGAAATGCCCTTTGAAATAAGTACTTCCTCTCCCCTTCCAAACAACCTAGAATCAACCCCTGATATGTGTTAGAACACCAGTCTTACTTACAGTGATAATGAGGGTGTTATTGCTGTGAGCCATAGTGAATCCAGACTGTTGTAGAGGAAGGCCAGCTCTGTCCATGTCTGGTATGGAAAATTTCTTGTAGTACCTGATGGTATACACAGTAATAAATGAATCCTCATTAATCCAGTGAGCCATTTGAATGAATCAGAAACATTTCATTTCATTTATCTATTTCCTCATGGTAAAAGGAGCTCATTTCAGCTGAAAACGGCTGGTCTTCAGCAAGTCTGTGAGATTATAGAAACAAAAAAGGTGTGAAGATATACAGTAATAAATTCACAAGGATACAAAAATGATTTGCAATAATCATGTAAACCTGTACAATATCATCCACTTTTAATCTTCTTTGGATGAGAGAAAATGTAGTAGAAAGAGTCATTAAATAGAGATGAATTTACCCCGCTTTCAGACGTACCAACTTATCATATATTCATACTTGCATGACTGACTTCCTATGAGATCAATGACAGTCTTGCAGCCCTTGGACATTGAACTTCTCAGAGGGCTCACTAGATCAAAATGTTTGTCTCATGTGCTGTTGATCTTAATGGTCATCAGTCTCTTGAGCTGTCTATCTCTTGGGATGCCCTATTAAAAAAAAAGAAGCACCTAAAAATACCTTTTCTTGATGACCATTCACTTCTCACTGTTCAGCTGTCATCTTGCATCCAATAATATTATGAAATGATTGGCACTGTATACTGAACAGTGTTAACAGAGGGTCTGTACTTGCACTTCACGGGGCCCCAGCTCCATAATACTTGTTCGCAAATTGAGGAAATAATAACTTACTTTTTATTTGATGTCCTCATGATGCAGCATCTACTGTCTTGGTCCACTGAAAGGCTATACGTCCCAATAGGATACGGAAGGTTTCGTATTCGCCACTGGAATGCCTGGCGAGTATCCTTTCTGGTAAAGATGGGCTGATAAATATAGAAAAATACAAATAGTTATGGCAAAAAAAAACTAAGTTGCTAATCAGAGGTTGAAATGAAGACTGGATGAAGAGAAGAATGAAGAACTATTGAGGACATAAAGTGGCATAATGTTAAAGGATCTTGCCTCTCATATGAGAGGTCCTGAGAGGTCCTTGGTTTGATAATGACTGCTTACACCATTGGACAAGGGCCCCTTTTCATAAAACATTGTTATCAATATCAAGTTGCAATAATGGTTATAAGCTACTGAAATCCTTGCATCTGATAGGCTGAAAGTAAATTTGTCACAGAAATGTGGCAGAACTTTGTTACTGATAACAAGTTTTATGAGCAGGGCCAAGGGCCAGTATTCCATTCAATACTTGGATTAAGTAAAACTTTTACTAAGTATTTTACTTGGCTAAGAAATTTGCTTAAGTCATATTCTATTCAATACTTTGAATTTTACTTTAGTAAGCCAGTTTTAAGCCAAAATTCATGTGCAATTAACATCATAGGTGTCTTAGATTTAGAGTAAAATACTTAGCCAAAATATTGAACTGAATACCAAAATTTGCTAAGTACTTTATCTCAGTAAAAAGCTAAGTAAAATCCCGGGGGGGGGGGGGGGGGGGCCCACTCATATATATTGGTGTACAGGTGCCGCTTTGATGACCCTCTTTTTCAAACACCGATTTTCGTTCCAAAGCATAGCATTTTCTTCTTATCAAAAAAAAGAAGAAAGAAATCCCTTCCAAAGCAGCATGTTTTTTGTTTCACTGTTCCGGCTGCATTGCTCCGTTTAATGAGCTTCATTTTTGGTGAAAAGCGGCCCGCACTGTTTCGCACGTAGGCCAGACAGCGCGCGCTGTCCGACCATCGCCTCTGCGTGAGAGCGCACCCGGCGGCCGTGTCACCGGGCTAGCTGCATGCGCGCATGCCCGTTCCATAGGGATACATACGCACTCACACGCAGGCGAACCATTCCAAAGACCCCCGTTTTCACAAACATTTGTCGTTCCGAAGCCCGTTCCGAAGACCCTCCTTTTCACAATAAGCCCGTTCCAAAGCCCCCGTTTTTTGTCTCACCCGGGGCACATCCCCGTCACTTTTGGGGTCGGGTAACTGGCCAAGGGTAATAATTGCAGGGCCTGAAGAAAGAGCAGTAAGTGGTAATGATGCGGATAGCCTGGGTAAACGAAATTCAGCTGTTATCATTATCATCACACAGCAGGGCGGTGTTTCATACAGCTGTTCGTAAGTTACGAACGACTTTACGAACGACTGGTGATACCTTCTTGGGTGCTAATCAGATTCTCATTTATTTACGAAACACCCAAGAAGGTATCACCAGTTGTTCGTAACTTATGAACAGCTTTATGAAACACCCCCAGGGCAGTTTCATGCATTACGGACATTACACTTTTACTTTACTTATACTTTTACTAAAAGGAGGTACTATTCTGTACCCCTTTTTATCCTATTTTCATGCCAAAAATCCTATTTTTGCATGAAAATTTAAAAAATACAGCAGTGTGATTCCCCTTTCACTCTATATGATATCCTTAAGAAAATACAATATTAATAATATGTATGACTTACGTAATTATTTTGATCCTAACTCTTCTACATTGCAATTCTTTTATTGAAAATGATCTACAGTACAAAATACACCGAGCATTGGGATAAACTTAAATGTTGATAAAATAACATGAAAATAAGATAAAATAAAGGTAATAAAGAATCAGTGTCAGAACTTTCAAAAATCCTATTTTCAATGGAAAAATCCTATTGTCATATTCTCTCCAAAAATCCTTCTAAATAGGATAAAATTCTACTACTTGGCAGCTTTGCATTTGATTTAATATTGCTTATGGATCAGAACATTTAACACTTTGCCTGCTAAATTAATGACAATTGTTCTTTGATATTTTTCGTAAAATTTTGATATCCTTCTGTAGTCACTGTTGCTGATAATTATTCTTTAGATATTGCACAAGTATCCTAGCTGTTTTTAGGTTCCCTGGTACACTTGTAGAGGAAAAATGAATATGACTGTTGTTTAATTTCATTCTAGGATTGTGACGATAGTTGGCTGTAGTTGGCAAGGGTTGACAGTAACATGAAACAAAGGAACTATGGATAAAATTCTGATCAAAACAATTCTTAGAAGAAGCCTTTAAAAATGTATTGACAGGTACATGTATCATGCCATGTAGTTTGCTACTCAATTTCCTGATTCGCATTCAGAATCAGAAATGAAAGCAAATCAGGAAATGAAACACCATATCTTCAAGGAAAAGGAGGATTCATGGTGTGTTGCTTCTTGGTAAAGGACAGAGCTTTCGAAAGTAACAATTACTAATGTTGGCAGTCTAACCAGGGAAGCGTTTCATGAAGAGTTTTGTCAGTGAAAATCCCCAACAAATGTTATAAGCTACTGAAAATCCTCGCATCTGATTGGCTGAAAGCAAATTAGTCAGTGAAAATCACTGACAAAACTCTAATGCTCCCTAGGTCTCATTCATTGCTTTGATATAGACCGTGAAAGAAAGTATAAAATTTCTACTTGATGATATACAGAAAATTCGAACAGTGAAATAAATTTAACAGCTACAGGATCCTTTAGAGTTCTTAAAATCTGTTCAGATAGTGCATCAATTTAAGGAATCTTGCTTCCTCTTGTAGCAGACCAGAAATCCAGATTAGGTAAGAAGTAAAAGGTAAGAAATTGAGGGTTTTATTGTATTGTATTCTATTGTATTGTTTATTCAAATCACTAAAATGGAAATGACAAGCTTTTTCCATGATCAAGCAACACAATGAATACGCTTTTCCTACTATCTTGTAAACTGATTAATTTGACTTTGAATCAATAGTCAACCTCATAGTCTGACTACATATAAGTTTATATTTTTACTGCATTAATTTTTTTTTTACAATATATTAAATGCCTTTGCTGTTTCTGCATGAGATTAGAAATATTTGATATGATTATGTAGAACTGACACACTGCAAAGTATGGAATTCTAAATCTAATCGATGCTTGGTTGCTGTTTTCCCAAAAGACTTATTTGAAGAACAGTAGGCTTAAAGGAATAACGCAACCCAGACATTAGTGTGCTTCCATGCATTAGTGTGCTTCCATGTATCATAAGGAATTTCTCAAGGATCAGTTCTTGGTCCCCTTTTATTTTTAATACAAAATGATTCTCCCACTCTGAATTTTATTTTATTTGCAGATGACACTAGCATTACATTTTCTCACAAAAATCTGTCTACACTCATTCATTTATTAAACAGCGAACTGAAAAATGTTGTTATATGGCTGAATGTAATAAACTATCATTGAAACTTGAAAAAACAGAGTGTATCATTTTTAAAAATAAAATAAAAATACTGGTAATGACATCCCAAATGTTGTTATGGATGATACAAATATTACCCAAGTTTCAAACATTAGTTTTTTAGGTGTCAAACTGAATGAATCTCTATCCTGGAAACCACATAAAGATGATTTATGTTCTCGTATTTGTAGAACTACAGGTGTCCTATGCAGATTAAAATTCATAGTACCAAAATATGTTATGATTTCACTCTATAATACATTAATTTTACCTCATCTCACTTATTGTTGTATGGAATAGGGAAATGCTTTTAAATAACATGTGAATAGACTATTCATAACTCAAAAGAAAGCAATAAGAATGATTTGTAATGCACCATTTGTCATACAAACTGTTTATTCTATGAATGTAATATTTTGAAAATTTCTGATTTAATACATTTACACACTTGTATTTTTATGGCAACACAATTCAAATATCTTGCCTGATATTTCTAGTAGACTCTTTAATATAAATGCCTGTTATCAGTCTCATTTCACCTGTCAAAAATCTCATTTTCATCAACACCTACCTAAAACAGCAATAAGTCAAAATTCTTTACGGTGTAATGGAATCAAATTATGGAATAACTTACGTGATGATATCAAATTAAGTAAATCTGTTGATAGATTTAAAAAGCTCCTCAAGAACGAAATGATCATGCAGTACAATAATATGACTTAACTCAGCAGATCATCTTTTTTTAACTCCATTTGATTGGGAAATATTTCTTACATCTCCATGTTTTTTTGTTTTTTTTTACTACTTCCTCCTTTTTGATGTTGTTAATTGCATGTATATTTATTTCCTATACCATGGTTGGTGCCCCACTTACAAGTTCTCTTTTGAACTTCTTAGGGGCTCCTAACCCCATGTTTGTATATTTCAACTGTATATGCTTTTTATATGTAAATGGTTGGTTGAATAAATGAAAAAAAAGAAAGAAAAATCAAATGAGAGTTGTCCAGGATGACATCACAGATGCTGGCAAAGTTGCCAACTCAAGGATCCCTATAATAGGGATTTACTGAAACTTTAAATATTCATAACTGTTGAACAGATTTTCAGATTTTGCTCAAACTTTCACTGTTTATTCTCCTTGGTCATTTTTATTCACTCAGAGCACACTGATGCTGGGGTTGTATTCTCCTTTGATATAGTACAACTAATGAACGGTATATGAGGTGAAAGTGTGGTAATGCATATAAATGTATAAAGCCAACAGAACACTTTAAAGGAGAAGTCCAGACGATTTCATTAAAACTACACTATAAAGCTTAAAATTCATGCTAACAGATAATGCTACTTTGATTTATCAAAGTGATTTCTGTGATTTTTAAATACCAATTAAAAGTTGGCTTTTTTACTCCGAATAACTGGATTTCCCACCGAAACCCAAATATGGTCATTGGTCGTGTGACGTTGCAATCCCGAATCCCCTGACGGACAGGTAGAGGTGTGCCTGATAGATTAATGATATTAGAACGGACAAATTCGACTTCAAAACTTATAAATTTTCGAAGTTAAAGAAAGTGTAAGAAGACCACTTCGAGCCGGAATGTCGTACACGCATATCGCTTGCATTGCCTAGCCTGCCTGCGGTGCATCAGCTACGTCACTGGGCTCGGGTGCGAACTGTATTGTGGATGAAAACGGGCTCATACTAGAACTACTGTTTATACAAGTTAATTGTTGATTTTTGGTAATCATAGGGTATGTCGTATAAAGTAAGACATTTTCTAGCTGCTGAATTTTTTCTCTTCATGATCCATGCTTACAGAAATTGTCTAGACTTCTCCTTTAACTCTAAGAGATTTCAATTAAAATTGGGTGTGGCTTACTGCTTGCATGTATATCACACAATTTACAAATGGTATGTTTGAGCAATATGAGATATGTATGTTGTATATTACAGCAGGAGACCTACCAGTATCACACTCAAGATGGACACCTCAACAATAACCTTGGACAATGCTACTACAGTGGAATTTTATGCAAGTAGAACCCAAGCTGTAATTGCTGGCTCTATACTTATCATCATAGGAACTCTGGGCTTCCTTGGAAACTTGATGGTGTTCATGGCTGTTTCCCTCTCTAAGACTCTGCATGACACAACCCATGTGTTTGTGGTGAGCCTTGCAGTTTCTGATTTTCTCACGGCACTGGTCCTACTATTTCAAGGTATTTCAGTGCTGTCTGGGACTGGATGGCCGTTCGGAAGTGGGCTGTGCAAACTGTCTGGTGCACTGATAATCCTGACAGTACCAACCAGCATCTTGAATCTGGCTGCCATAGCCGTCAATCGTTACATCATCATCACCAAAAGTAAGAAATGGCAACAGAAGATCTATACATGCAGAAGTGTAGCCATAAGTGTAGCACTCCAGTGGCTTCTTCCACTACTGATGTTGGTGTTACCACAGTTTATCCCTGCAACAGGTCGCATAGTGTATAATCCTGGCCCCAGGTTCTGTAGCTGGGACTCGGAGCATCCAAATCTGTTAGTATTTCGTCTCATTACCGCAGTCGGTGCCATCTGCTGTGCCGTCATAATAATCTTCTGCTATGTTGCGATAATTGTCTATGTCTGGAGGCATACTAATGCAGCAAGGAAGAGAGTAAAGATATCTACTGAGAGTATCAATATCAACTATCAAGAGGCATCGACTGCTGGCCCAAACAACATGCAGATCGAGATCACCAAGAACCTGGCACTTGCTGTAGTGGCCTTCTTCATCTGTCTTCTGCCTTATTCCTTCAATCTCTATTCCTATGAAACCAAAACACACACGACCTATCTTTACTTGCTTCTGACTCTCTCTACTTGCTTGAATCCTATTATATATGCAGTCAAGCATCCCCGCTTTAAAGCAGTTTTCAAATGCATGTTGTACTGCAGGTTCCAGGATATTCCTCTTCCATCGGAATGGCTGAAGAATG
Source organism: Echinometra lucunter (assembly GCA_029962745.1). Lineage (NCBI taxonomy): Eukaryota > Metazoa > Echinodermata > Echinoidea > Camarodonta > Echinometridae > Echinometra > Echinometra lucunter. The sequence continues at coordinate 10,544,465 of CM057159.1, read as the reverse complement.
TTCTTCTTGAAAAAAATGTGGCACATGCATTACCCTACACTGACCAGAAAAATTAGTGTTTTCTTGTTTCAAAGTTTACATACAGCTAAAGTGGTTAAGCTTTTGCAGAATATTTCAGTAACTGAAGCAATAGTCCTTATGTACATGACATAATAATGACAATATTTATAAAGCACATATCCATCTCAAGAGATGCTCAAGGTGCATGATTTTCTTTGATGTAAAAAAAAGGGAGAGAAGAAACCAACAACTGATGACACAGTTTGTCTCACAACAAAACCCAATGTTGATTACTGCTTGTCCCTTTTCACCTATCAGCACATCCATGATCACTGATTTCTTAGCTTTAAGGTGCAATTCAGAATCTAAGTGTGAAGTGGATAGAGTTAAGTTGAAGAGTTCAGGGGAGAAAATTGACCATAATGATCAAGAGTCAAGAGTGTAGTTCAAAGGAGTGGAAGCAGGCAATTTGTCTGTCTTAGTACCATTGATCCACACTCTTTGATGGACAGGCTAGAAGATGAGATTTCTATTTTAATTCAAAACATGATGTTTCTAGGAAGTTACCTAAGAATTTAAGATGCTTTCAATACAAGTTAAAGATTAAAATTCAGTTTGAGGATAGGTTTTCACTGCAGTGCAAATTTAGAGAGTTTGATTAGTTACACTTAATACCCCCATTCCACTGACCATCGGAAACTGATCTGAAGCCCATCTGATCCCAATTTTGCAAAAATTTCAGCGTTCCGATGAGTTCTGATGAAAATTCATCCGACATCCTCTTTTTTGGGTCCCTGCTTTCCGTAAAATCTGATAGAGATCCAACATTGATCGGGGTAATCCGATGAAAGACTGATAGCGGCCCGATGTCTGTTTGCCATTTTCATCGGCGGCGTTCGATTGATCTGATTGCAGTCAGATAAATTCGAGGGTGACTCGACACTCATCTGACACTTCTAACACTCTTCCAACACCAATCCAACCCATCGGTTATTATTTGTAGGGTAATTGGGCACTGAACAAATATTGGTCGGATTTGTCGCAAAAATGGGCAGTTGAGTATAAAGGTGGGCTGCACCTCCTGACAGTACTAGACATGGATCTACTTCTTCACAACACTGCAGCCCTGGGCCATGTTTTCATGCTCCAGCAACAAACTATGCAACAAGATTCCATAACCCTTGAGGTCCTGAGAAGGAGGCTGAGAAGAAGGCAAGGAAGACCATGTCGTTATTGGGTTCGACCATGCATGGACTATTTTAGAAATGGGCACTGATCGGTAACATAATGAATTCATGCACCTGACTCTATCAAAAGTATCACCATGACATTCCAAACATGCTTCCCCACTTTGATCTCATCATGACCGCCGCCATTCAGCCTGAAGAGTACCAGAAGTTTGATTTGAGAAATCTACAAAATGCATGCGCAGAAGAAAATAAATCACTTAAAATTATAGAAGTGCATGTGCATTGTGGCATACAAATGAAAACTGCTGTGTATACATTTTTGAATAGTAAATTACAAGCAATTTGAAAGCGAGACCCGTAAATTTTGCCCTAAAACAATGATCTTAAACTTCATTTAGAAAATTATCCGATTGATTTCCAGGAATATGAGGTCATAAAACCATAGAGGATATGCATTTTTCAAAGTTAGGCTAGGTTCAGATCACTCAGATGCATGTTCACAAGTGTCCACTTCTGTAATAATCATTCTCATATCATACAAATTGTCATAGTTTGGGGTTCGCTGCTCTTCTAACTGGTCTGAAATCATGGTACATTTCCTGAAATGACACTTCAGTGAAAGGTATTCGAAGAAAGTTAAAATGTTGTTTTTTTTGTGACGATTCGTTATTACGTAAGCAACACTGTCGCGACAAATTAATGTGCTCATCAACATTCACATTTTCAGGTGGGGGCGGTCATAAGATCAAAGAAAGGCTCCCATTATTAATCCATCTCTAGTAGGGTCCATAGACCATGGCTGCAGGCTGATAGAAGGCTCTTATATGGGCACTACACCAGAATCATGAATGAACTGAGAATGGAGGACACAGCGGCATTCTTCAATTTCTTTGAGAGTTACGCCAGAACTTTTGAAGAACTACTACAGAGACTCGCACCAAGACTCACAAAGGGTGATACCAATGCCAGGAGAGCCCTTGAACCTGGTCTAAAGTTTATCCTGCACCCTAAAGCACCTTGCAGCTACAGGAGGAGGCACAGAGGAGTCTTCTGGCACTTGAGATTGTTGAGGAGTGCTGGGAGGTCTCTTCTTTGCCTTCTGTCCCTCAACATTTCTGTTCTTTCTTGGAGCCATCTTCAGGATCTTGGTGCTGTAGTGTCCGATGAAAATCCGTGAAGCGAGTGTCGGCTGACTCTCCTTTCGTAATCTTTTGGCAGTCAGATGTCACCGCTTGCTATGTGATATGTGTCGGATCACAGTTGAGTTAATAAGCGATTACCCTCCGATATCACAACAGACAGCAATCGAACGGTGCTAAATATCATGTTAACCTCCGATGAGAATTGAATTGGTGATGGGCGGCTATCAGGTGCGTCGGGCAGACCACAGATTGCAATCAAATAAGCATCAGATGACTGTTAATTATCGGACACTCATTAGATTGCCGTCAGACGTCGGCTAGACACATCCGATAGTTGCACAACACGATTCTGACACACATCGGACTGACTCGACATTCATCCGACACTGACTTGATTTGCAACCGGAAATGGCGTCCGATGGTGAACTAAGCTCTGAGCTTAGTTCCTTCATTGGACGATTTTGTCTGATTGGATCACTCACGACACGTCGGACACTGACCTGATAGACAACACACACAAATCGGATTCATCAGAGTGTGATACATTACTCTTCGGTGAGTTACTGGAAGGATAAAACTTTGCTTTCGATGAGCCAAAATTCTCTGTGCAATGGGGGTATGAATCGTTCTTACTGTACATACTACATTGGAAATGGACTTGAAATCGTCAGTGAATTTTTTTCTTTCTGCTCATGTATGATGTGTAATTCACAGCATTCCAGATCAAAAGATACTGCAAGTGTCAATAAAAGGAGACACTTCATTGCCGTGGATTCACAAAATTTGACATTGCTGTTGAGGTACATACATATCCTCTGTTATCTCACAGTTTGCACTCTTTTCCCTCTTTTTGTATGTACACTGTACACGCATGATGCAAGTATCACAATGTAATGCATATTCATATTTGTAGGAAGGTTAATGGGCTGACAAGTAAATCTTTACTAGTATATTGAATTTGGTAAGCTCTGAAAAACAAAAAGAAAAATCCACAAGAAAACTAGAGTTCTGAAATAAATTTAGATTGCTACAAGACAGGCAAATTTACATATTGTACAATAAGAGGAATCTGCTGTAACCAAAACTGAAAGGATTTATTCAATGTAAAAGTGTGTTTCAGTTACTCTTTCACAAAGAAGGAAAAAAGGAATATATACACTGTATTTAAACTTTTGTTGAATGATCTGGCAGTGGAAGTACAATTTATGCACACAGATTAATACATGTGAAATAATTTTGACTTTACTTTTACATGTGTTTACATCCCACATGTATTACAGCTATTTTGTATATTGTTTCTGTTATTTCGTCTTTCTTTGTTAGCTATAGAAATGCCATTTTGACTAGGGGCTACAGTGAATCTTTCTTTTGTTTTGTTTTATATATTTTATTGTGTTTATATATTTACTTTTGAAAAAAGGAGAGATGAAAAAAATTCAAACTTTGTTCATCTCTTTAATTAACAGCTACGAACACTATTTTTATGTTCTGCTTTGTTTCTGTTTAATTTCCTTTTGTTTATAAAATTAAAGTTACATGTCGATTTATAATTATGCTCATGTTGTTTATGCATAAAAGAAGAATATCGATGTACATCAATGAAGTTCAATACAATACAATACAGTACACATGCTTATTCAATTAAATGTTTTGTTGTTGTTGCTGCAAATATTATCACAGTAAACTTGACTACTAGTACAGTGTGTGTACATGTATTAGAAATAAGAACTTTAGAAACAGCTCACATCGCAAACAAAAAATTGAGAAAAGCTGAAGCTGCTTTAACTAAACCCAATGCCGTATAAAGACAGAGTCTGGCGGCTGGCCATTCTTAGCCAACTTGGTTTCAATAGGTTACAACAGGCGCAATTTCTTTGTATTGTGCTTGCCTTAAGCTGTGGTCACAACTGGCCGTACACCTCCGTACGTCTGGTCTGCAACCGATTTTGCAGAAAATTTGTGCGTCACAGGCACGGGCCCGTACTTTTTAATCAACCAAACAGGAGCACACAGAACAAGCAGGATGGTTGTTGGACATGTCCAACAAACGATGCGTGTGGCTACGTGTTTTGGCAAACACACGTGGCACGTGCACCTATCGCAAGACGGTGCGCGGAATCGTGCGTTCTTGTTACGTTGGCTGCAAGATTTTTCATTGTTACCATATCATGCATATCGGGAAAATTTATTTGCGTTGGCCGTCTTCACAGGCACGTCCAGCACGCGTAGAAGGTGCAATCATGGCACAGTTGACGTACACCACAAGATCATTGCGCCTTCTCCGCAAGCTGGGCGAACATTTGTTCTGTGGCACACGCAAGGTGCACCCTCAAATCGGCAAGGTCGGTCGTCTTTATCATATTCACAAAAGATTTGGCATTGAAAATGGCTATATACTTAAAGATACAGGAAAATTATCAATAAGCAAGTGAAGGGAGGAAGGAAAGCCAAAAAGGAGGGAGATGGCCGACTAGAAACAAAATCAGGGTGAATCTGATTCGCGAAAAATGACAAATCGTGAGTACCTTGCTCAGGCAATGCAAGTACTTCTTATAACCATGTAACGTAAATACTTGCGACGTAAGTACTTCTTGCAAATATCACACTAAGCCTTACTTGCCGCACAGCTGAGGCACGGCACCTGCGCGTGTGTCGCACGTTCACCCCACGGGTTTGGACGAGAAAGAAATCAAATATTTTGCAAGAGGCCCGCGCAAAGGACGTAAGTTGGAGGTACGATGGCCATGCACCTAGCTTCAATCGCAAAGAATCGCAGAAGTTGTCACCAATCCAATGTGGCATGCTGTTACCTATTGAAACCCAGTTGGCCAGACTTTCTCTATACATAGCACTGACTAAACCTGCTAAATAGCACCACCTTTTGACAGGACTTTGAAATGTACATGTAGGTTCATCTTATTTCCCATCATGCACCATCTCCCTATTAGAAACTTAGCCTGTACTTGCGGTTAGTTTTCTACTTTTTCAAATCAAAATATTTTTTGCCATAAAGAAATGTGCTTATTCTCTAATTTTGGTTAAATATTAATATCATGCAATAAATAGTTAATTCTTAATCTTAAGAATGACAGTATTAGATGGCACTACTGGACTTGAATTTTCCCACTGTAATGAATCTTGAACTGTTGTTTTTAGGGAATTACATGTACATCATGTTTCCTCTAAATCTACCCATTTCACTAAAAAAACAAATCTCTTTCTTTACCTTCTCTTCCCCCTCACCTGTCACCTCTCTATTTCTTTTTTTTTTCCCTGCTACATATATATGTACATATGCATTGTAAACAAGAACAGAAAATGTGCATACACACCTTGGAGTTGTATATATGTGTCATATTTTACTTCATGGTACTAGAACACTTCTGCTTACAAGTCTATGCATCAATTATCATCTGTTACTCACTAGAGCTATGAGAAGTATACCACTCATTTTCACTGTTTGTTTGTTTTTTTGTTTTTTGTAGAAATTAGGATGCCTTCAACTTTGTGAATATTTTACCAGGGTATCCTGCTAACAGCTGATACAAGAAAAAGATTTCCTTTTGGTTTTTTAATAAGTCAATGTATTGATTTCATGAGTCAATATAAGAAGTAATAAAATGTAGAAATAGTCAACAAAGTTATGTGAATTTGTATGATCACTATGTTAAATACTTTCTAGATACAAGTGAAAACTATGTTTCTACATGTATGTTTGTAAAATACTGACTAGTATGGGAGAACCTTTTAACAGCAACTAGATTCCTTTTGGCTATCCCTGTCCACTAGTCAGTGGTATTTCCAATTTTCTTTGTATTTTGTACATTATCTGTTTCTTTTGCCTGAAATCAAATAAATAAAATGAATAAATAAATAAACTCATTATAAAGAGCTCCAATATAACAAGATTCATGATATCATAAGGTAACTTTGCTGCTAATGATCAAGCATTTTTTTGCGTGTGACTGCATCCTATCAATCTGCATAATAAAGTGGTTTTATCTTCATGACCTTTTGAAGTTGCAAAAATCATCCGAAATGTAATGTCTGTAACGCTGGAACTGCCCAGCATTTCAAATGTGCACAAGAGTTCACTGCTTCATTTCAATACATTTGCTTTAACTCCCATTCTCGATACCCCCCCCCCCCCCGACAAACTTTCTTCAAGTTTCAATACAGACAAGACAAGATGTAGAAATTGGTTTGTGGAGATGACTTTCAATCACAACTTTACAAGGCTTTCTACCTTTCTTCTTCTCCACTCTTCTTCACCCACTTTCATCCATCTATGATTACAACACACATTCAATCTGCTACAACATTCTTAGTTTTATCTTTCTACAATTAGATATTTGCAGAGCTGCCAACCCCAACTGACAAAAATCCTATTATGTACCTCCTTTTATCCTATTTTCATGCCAAAAATCCTATTTTTGCATGAAAATTTTAAAAATACAGCAGTGTGATTCCCCTTTCACTCTCTATGATATCCTAAAGAAAATACAATATTAATAATATGTATGACTTACGTAATTATTTTGATCCTTATAAGTCTTCTACATTGTACTTCTTTTACTGAAAATGATCTACAGTACAAAATACACAGGTAAAGTACAACGAGCACTGGGATAAACTTAAATGTTGATAAAATAACATGACAATAAGATAAAATAAATATATTTTTAATTGTTAGCAGAGCTAACCGATTAGCATAAGAATGTTTAACAGGTGGCTTTGTGGAGTTATGCGGAGTCCGAGACCATTCAGAAATTACTGACCTCGTTCGACACGCAGCAGAACGGACGTCCCTTCTAAATTGCTCTCACTTCTTCTTCCCCTTCATGCGTACAAATTAGGTGGTTTTATGAGCTTTGATTCGTGATATTAGTTATAATGTTGAATCAAGACATAAATCAGGAGCTGGGTCACAGGTTAGATGCTGAGGTTCCAAATACTTCTCAACAGTCTGGAGCTTTAACCCCGGCATTTGTGAGTAACGCTATCAAAGAAGATTTTGGATCATTTAAGCAATACTTTGACTCTTCAATTGCTGAAGTCAAAGAGGAAAGTGAGAGAAAGCTCTCTGCTGCTTCGACGGAGCTGCAACAATTAAAAAGGGCGTCCGAGTTGTCCTTTCGTTTCAAGGGTAATAAGGTTCAATACGAGTTTAACTCCAACCTACAAGAGAAGTTGGAAAAGGGAGTGGCTCTACTGGAAGAAGGTAAACAGGTTTCAGCCCTTTCCTTGCATAAGGAGGGCATCGCTGATATCACTAAGAGAAAGAAGTTGATAAGACTCGCTGACAAAATCTGATGCAGGTTAGTGAATGATATTGAGTGGTGTTTTTTATGTTGGTATATGAAGGTGAATGAAAGTTAAGATTTGTGATTCCGTTTATACCACTACATACCAGCAGGTTTAGTGAGCTGGCTCAGTGTTAAGTTATACTGTAGGAGATTTTGATACTGGTATATTAGCCTATCTACTTAATATTTAGGTTGACTAATAACGTGATTATATATTGGTGGAATGTTGCAAATGCAAGTTTTATACATATTGATTAATTGTTAAGGAAACAGCAATTATATTCGTTCCATAGGGTGGTCGGCAGCAGATGAATATCTGAGCGGTGATCTCGCAAGCGATTCTGAAGATGAGAACCGTATCAAGCAGGCTCAGGCACGTGCGTCAAGGAAACGCAAGGCATCTCGGTCCTCATCAGCTGCCGAGGGCAAATCTCTCAAGAGTGATGGATTTACGCAAAGCACTCCAAGCTCTTCTTCTGACCATTTTTTTTGTGGGTTTAGCGCGAGAAATAGATTCAATTATGGGGGTGGCGTCAACTCCTCCCCTCATGGCTGGCGGGGAGCCGGCAGTGGGCCAAGACCTACAGACTACTGCTTCGCATGCGGAAAGCAGGGCCATTGGAGAAGAGGGTGTCCAGGTGCCAGAAACCAAGGTGCTTCCATCCGGGATAACACTAACCAACAGTGTTAGGGGTTCTTTTGTCCCAAGACAGAGTGGACAAGGTAAAACTGGTTTCTTCTTGTTGAACTTATAGGCCTTTGGTCTCAGTTGGAAACATACAGGATGAGTGAATTGGGATATGAATGAATCGTGTTCCTGGTAGAGAAGGAATTGGAAATGTGGCAAAGTGCGGGATGCATATCGAAGAATATTGTATAAACTGACCAATAAACTTGTATTTTTGTGTCTCTGAAATGTGGTTTGAATTCGTAAATCATGTTTTATAAGATGTGAGGTTGTTTTTCAGTTTCATTTACAGTTATTAGGAATGAATCTCAACAGGAGCAGGATGCAAGTCCAACCTGTTCATCCATAGATAGTGGATCGTTTACGACTTCCGGTCCTTTGACAAGCACGGGCAATGCAGATAGAACGTTACTGCTGTGGCGAAGCCTATAATACGGTTTCCGCAGAAAATGCAGGGTATGAAGAAGATTTTTATATGAGAAATTATTTTGAGTATGAGCAAGGCACTTTTGAGCCGATAGTCAAAGGCAGATTGAAGGCTTCCTTACAATTTTGGAAACTCATTGGTGCATCCCAGTTTGTGTTAGATATCATTGAGCACGGTTACAAATTACCATTGCTGCAGATCCCTCCTAAAGTAGAATTGAGAAATAATAAGTCAGCTCTGTCCTACCCAGGGTTCGTCACTGAAACTGTTAATGATCTTCTTCAGAAGGGATTAATTGTTGAGACTCCTTTTGCACCTCATGTTGTTAACCCTTTATCGGTGTCTATCCAAAGTTGATTCTTGATTTACGTTTTGTGAATAAGTATTTGTGGAATAAAATTCAGTTTGAATATTGGAATGTAGCAATTTCCTGTTTCAAGAAGGGAGATTTATGTTTTCATTTGACCTCCAGTCAGGTTACCGTCATTATGAGATATTTCATGAACATACTCAATTTTTAGGTTTTAGTTGGGATTTTGGTAACGGCAGGCATATCCTATTACAGGTCCAAAAAATTTGCGACAAGCAAAAAAAAAAAAAAAAAAAAAGGAAAAAAAAAAGTTGTACATTTTCTCATTTCATTTTTTGGGTTGGCCCCTTTTTTTTCAGGGGGGCCGAGGTAGCCAAAATGGTCAAAAATGGGCTGAAAAACATGAATTCTGGGTCGGGGGGCCAAGGCCCGCGCGCCTCCCCCCGATCCGCGCCTGTCTTGGACACCCCCATCAGGTGATAGCCAACTGCCTGTCTCCTTTCCTACTTTTAAAAAAAAATTTACATTAACAAAAAAACGGCTGGTTAATCAGACTACTTAACACACCCTTTCGAGACAAGCCCCCCCCCCCCCCCCCCGTTTCCACGAATGGGTGCGTTAATTTCACTCCCCACACGCAACCTACCCTTTCGAGACAACCGGGGGGGGGGGGGGGGCTTCTCTCGAAAGGATGCGGCCATCCCAGTCCCCTCCCCGCTCCCATCCCGCTCCGCGCACGCACCCTTTCGGCATAAGCCGCATGGCTTGAGGATTGCTGCATAGCTACCTCATATATTCCTGTGATTCTAGCTGCAGAGCATTATGAATGTGGCGAATGTCAATTTAACTTGAAGATTGGTCACCTTATGCCGGTAAAGAATTAGTGCTTTTAGCATCGATTATGTTTTTGGTGTATATGGCATGTTAGGCATTCATTTTAACTGATAAATATGCTTCTTTTTTATATATATATATATATATATATATATATATTTTTTTTTCATTCAGAAGTTTGGCACAGGACGAGTATGATATAACATTGAACAAGATCTTGACAGCTTCGAGAGCTGATAACACAATTTATAAATACAAGAGAGTTTTGTTACCCTGGGAAGATTGGTGTATACAGAATAAGGTAAATTCAGTTCTAGCTATACCGGAAGACATCAGTAGATATCTTATTAATTTATACCAAACTAGAGCTCCTTACTCCAGGATAGAGTCAGCTCTTTATGCTATTAAGTGGCATTATGACTGTAATCCTAAGGTAAATGTTAACCCATGTTAACGATGTGATCGCAAGTTTTTACACATATGTACTGCAAGGTTTAAAGAAGCTACTTCATAAGCCCATTGTTAAGAAGGAAGTAATTACTCCAGAAATTTTGAAAGCAGTTATAGTATGGTTCATCTACTAGTTTATTAGATGTTCGCTTACGTGCCATGATCTTAATTTCATATGCCAGTTTTCTTTGCTTTGATGAATTGATTAACATTCGTAGGTATGACTTGGATATGTATGTGTCTCATGTGAACAATTTCATTATGAAAAGTAAAACTGATATCTACAGGCAAGGAGCCTGGGTCCTCATAGGTGCGACTAATTCACCTACCTGTCCAGCCTTGGCTTTGAGGAAATATTTAGTTGCTGCAGGGCTGAATAATGGTTCTGAGTAATTTCTTTTTAGGCCAGTCAGTTACTGTAAGTCGAGTGATTTATATAAGTTAAGAGATGGACAGTTATTCTAGAATTGCTGCGAGATGCCCTAGCATCAGTAGGTCTGAATCCCAAAAGTTTTGGCATGCATAGTCTCCAAAGTGGTGGAGCTACAGCTGCTGCGAATTTTGGCGTCCTAGATAGACTGTTTAAGAAGCATGGCAGGTGGAAGTCAGAAACTGCCAAGGATGGATATATTAGAGACAGTATGAAGGATCGTCTTTCTGTTTCCATGAATTTGGGCTTTTGAAGTACTGAACAAATAATTATTCATAATTTAAGGATGACAAAATCCCTTTGAAAGGTTAACATGCAGTGTACAGAGATTACTTTGAAATTGTAAGACATGTGAGATATCTTGTAATAATGTTTTGGAATGAAACTTCTTGGATTAAAGTTTCCTTAATTACAAGAATTATATTCTTTTCTGATTTTTTTTTCTTGATTGCCTGTTCTTTAATAGACTGATATGGGGGAGCTATGCTATAGATTTGTCTTGCCGTCGAAGTTTGGTGCTCCCCAGGATACAGGTATGTTTTATAATATATATTTTAATGTTCTTTTGCAGGATATGCTATAGGGTAGGGAGGCAGAACTGAAAATAACTTATTCACGTTTGAGTTGGGAATTAGGGAATAAATATATTTTTAATTGTTAGCAGAGCTAACCGATTAGCATAAGAATGTTTAACAGGTGGCTTTGTGGAGTTATGCGGAGTCCGAGACCATTCAGAAATTACTTACCTTGTTCGACACGCAGCAGAACGGACGTCTAATTGGAAATTAGATTGTGATGAACAGTTTTTGTCAGAAATGACTGCAAGCCCAGGAGAATGGACAGTGGATTACTCCTGGAAGGAATAGATGTACATGAGAACATCGCAGAGCGGCATCGTTTACAGTTAGGCAGAGTTGGTAATTAGTAAGTAACCAGCTCTTCTCAGTCCGTTCTGTCTTGCCGTCGAAGCTTGGTGCTCCCCAGGATACAGGTATGTTTTATAATATATATTTTAATGTTCTTTTGCAGGTTATGCTATAGGGTAGGGAGGCGGAATTGAAAATAATTTATTCATGTTTGAGTTGCAAATTAGGGAATAAAGGTAATAAAGAATCAATGTCAGAACTTTCAAAAATCCTATTTTCATTGGAAAAATCCTATTGTCATATTCTCTCCCAAAAATCCTACTAAATAGGATAAAATCCTACTACTTGGCAGCCCTGTATTTGTTTTAACAGTGCTTATGGATCAGAACATTTAACACTTTGCCTGCTAAATTAATGACAAATGTTCTTTGATATTTTCGTAAAATTTTGATATCCTTTTTCTAGTCATTGTTGCTGATAATTATTCTTTAGATATTGCACATGTATCCTAGCTGTTTTCAGGTACACAGATAGAAGAGAAAAATGAATATTACTGTTGTTTAATTTCATTCTATGATTGTGACGATAGTTGGCTGTAGTTGGGCTGTGTCAGGAATTATTTAAAGCCTGATTTGATCAGCTTTTATTCTTCAAGTTGGCAACCCTAACATTTTAAAAAAATTTTATTGCTACATTTTTCTTATAAAACGTCATGTATCTGAAATGAATAGAAATTGACAGAAATTATGATGAGAAGTCAAAAAGTTGCCAAATTGCAGGGGAAAATGGTGATTTTTCCCCTGCAATCTATCCCATTGCCAATTTAAGGATTTTAATGCTGATTTTCCTTTAAAAAAGTTTCAGCATCAAACACTGAATATTGACGCAACCAAAATGGGCAGAGTTTGTGTAGAATTTCTTGCTCTTTCTGCTCATGTATTTGGTATGATTTTTAGGGCTTTGCATCAAAAGATATTAGGCCAAACCACAAAATGTGGACCTATGTCACAAATGGGTTAATTTCATTCTATGATTGTGATGATAGTAGGCTGTAGTTGGCTGTAGTTGGCAAGGGTTGACAGTAACATGAAACCAATTAACTATGGATAAAATTCTGAAAAACAGTCTTAGAAGAAGCCTTTAAAAAGGTATTGACAAAACTCACACAGTGGTGTATCACAGGTATCATGCCATGTAGCTTGCTACTTATATTTTCTGATTCACAATCAGAATCAGAAAAGAAAGCAAATAAGGAAATGAAATACTATATCTTCAAGGAAAAGGATGACTCATGGTGTGTTGCTTCTTGGTAAAGCACAGAGCTTTCTAAAGTAAGCGTTTTGTCAGTGAAAATCACCGACAAATGTTATAAGCTACTGAAAATCCTCGCATCTGATTGGCTGAAAGCAAATTAGTTAGTGAAAATCACTGACAAAACTCTAACGCTCCCTAGGTCTCATTCATTGCTTTGATACAAACCGTGAAAGAAAGTACAAAATTTCTACCTGATAATATACAGGAAGTTCAAATAGTGAAATAAATTTAAGAGCTACAGGATCCTTTAGAGTTCTTAAAATCTGTTCAGATAGCGCATCAATTTAAGGAATCTTGCTTCCTCTTGGTAGCAGACCAGAAATCCAGATTAGGTAAGAAGTAAAGGTAAGAAATTGAGGTTTTTATTGTATTGTATTCAATCTATTGTTTATTCAAATGAATAAAATGGAAATGACAAGCTTTTTCCATGATCAAGCAACACAATGAATATGCTTTTCCTACTATCTTGTAAACTGATTAATTTGACTTTGAATCAATAGTCAACCTCATATTTTTACTGCATTAATTTTTTTTTTTACAATATATTAAATGCCTTTGCTGTTTCTGCATGAGACTAGAAATATTTGATTTGATTATGTAGAACTGACACACTGCAAAGTATGGAATTCTAAATCTAATCGATGCTTGGTTGCTGTTTTCCCCAAAAGACTTGTCTGAAGAACAGTAGGCTTAAAGGAGAATGCAACCTAGACATTAGTGTGCTTCCATGCATTAGTGTGCTTCCGTGTATCATATGGAGTACCTCAAGGATCAGTTCTTGGTCCCCTTTTATTTTTAATATATATATAAATGATTCTCCCACTCTGAATTTTATTTTATTTGCAGATGACACTAGCATTACATTTTCTCACAAAAATCTGTCTACACTCATTCATTTATTAAACAGCGAACTGAAAAATGTTGTTATATGGCTGAATGTAATAAACTATCATTGAACCTTGAAAAAACAAAGTGTATCATTTTTAAAAATAAAAATAAAATACTGGTAATGACATCCCAAATGTTGTTATGGATGATACAAATATTACCCAGGTTTCAAACATTAGTTTTTTAGGTGTCAAACTGAATGAATCTCTATCCTGGAAACCACATATTGATGATTTATGTTCTCGTATTTGTAGAACTACAGGTGTCCTATGCAGATTAAAATTCATACTACCAAAATATGTTATGATTTCACTCTATAATACATTAATTTTACCTCATCTCACTTATTATTATATGGAATAGGGAAATGCTTTTAAATTACATGTGAATAGACTATTCATAACTCAAAAGAAAGCAATAAGAATGATTTGTAACGCACCATTTGTCATACAAACCGGTTATTCTATGAATGTAACATGTTAAAAATTTCTGATTCAATACATTTACACTCTTGTATTTTTATGGCAATACAATTCAAATATCTTGCCTGATATTTCTAGTAGACTCTTTCATATAAATGCCTGTTATCACTCTCATTTTACCCGTCAAAAATCACATTTTCATCAATACCTACCTAAAACAGCAATAAGTCAAAATTTCTTAACTTATGTGATGATATCAAATTAAGTAAATCTGTTGATAGATTTAAAAAGCTCCTCAAGAACGAAATGTTCATGCAGTACAGAAATATGATTTAACTCAGCAGAGCATCTTTTTTAACTCCATTTGATTGGGAAATATTTTTTATATCTCCATGTTTTTTGTTTTTTTTAACTACTTCCCCCATTTTGATGTTGTTAATTACATGTATATTTATTTCCTATGCCATGGTTGGTGCCCCACTTACAAGTTCTCTTTTGAACTTCTTAGGGGCTCCTAACCCATGTTTGTATATTTCAACTGTATATGCTTTTTATATGTAAATGGTTGGTTGAATAAATGGAAAAAAAAAAGAAAGAAAGAAAAATGAATTGAGAGTTGTCCAGGATAACATCACAGATGCTGGCAAAGTTGCCAACTCAAGGATCCCTATGATAGGGATTTACTGAAATTTTCAAAATTCATAACTCTTGAACAGATTGTCCGATTTTGCTCAAACTTTCACTGTTTATTCTCCTTGGTCATCTTTATTCACTCAGAGCACACTGATGCCTGGGTTGTATTCTCCTTTGATATAGTACAACTAATGAACAGTATATGAGGTGAAAGTGTGGTAATGCATATAAATGTATAAAGACAACAGAACACTTTAAAGGAAAAGTCCAGACGATTTCATTAAAATTACACTATAAAGCTTAAAATTCATGCTAACAGATAATGCTACTTTGATTTATCAAAGTGATTTCTGTGATTTTTAAATACCAATTAAGTGTTGGCTTTTTTACTCTGAATAACTGAATTTCCCACTGAAACCCAAATATAGTCATTGGTCGTGTGACGTCGGTCATGCATTTGCACTGTGCATGTGCACTTATTCTCTGCACACTCTCTATGTGAAATGCCGATATGTCTAGCTTTTGGGTGTACAAATCACACCAATTCTGTTCCAAAGAGAAGTTTTTTGCAATCCTGAATCCCCTGACGGACAGGGAGAGGTGTGCCTGATAGATTAATGATATTAGAACGGACAAATTCGACTTCAAAACTTATAAATTTTCGAAGTTAAAGAAAGTGTGCGAAGACCACTTCGAGCCGGAATGTCGTACACGCATATCGCTTGCATCGCCTAGTCTGCATGCCTGCGGTGCATCAGCTACGTCACAGGGCCCGGGTGCGAATTGTATTGTGGATGAAAATGGGCTCATACTAGAACTACTGTTTATACAAGTTAATTGTTGATTGTTGGTAATCCTAGGGTATGTCGTATAAAGTAAGACATTTTCTAGCTGCTGAATTTTTTCTCTTTATGATCCATGCTTACAGAAATCGTCTAGACTTCTCCTTTAACTCTAAGAGATTTCAATGAAAATTGGGTGTGGGTTATCACACAATTTACAAATGGTATGTTTGAGCAATATGAGATATGTATGTTGTATATTACAGCAGGAGACCTACCAGTATCACACTCAAGATGGACACCTCAACAATTACCTTGGACAATGCTACTACAGCGGAATCAACATTTTATGCAAGTAGAAGCCAAGCTGTAATTGCTGGCTCTATACTTATCATCATAGGAACTCTGGGCCTCCTTGGAAACTTGATGGTATTCATGGCTGTTTCCCTCTCTAAGACTCTGCATGACACAACCCATGTGTTTGTGGTGAGCCTTGCAGTTTCTGATTTTCTCACGGCACTGGTCCTACCATTTCAAGGTATTTCAGTGCTGTCTGGGACTGAATGGCCGTTCGGAAGTGGGATGTGCAAACTGTCCGGAGCACTGTTGGTCCTGACAGTACCAACCAGCATCGTGACTCTGACTGCAATCGCCGTCAATCGTTACATCATCATCACCAAAAGTAAGAAATGGCAACAGAAGATCAGTACACGCAGAAGTGTAGCCATAAGTGTAGCACTCCAGTGGCTTCTTCCTTTACTGGTGCAGGGGTTACCACAGTTTATCCCTGCAACAGGTGGCATAGTGTATAATCCTGGCCCCAGGTACTGTTTATGGGACTTGGAGCATCCAAAGATTTTGGTATTTCGTCTCATAACCGCAGTCGGTGCAATCTGCTGCACCACAATAATAATCTTCTGCTATGTTGCCATAATTGCCTATGTCTGGAGGCATACTAATGCAGCTAGGAAGCGAGTAAAGATAACTACTGACAGTAACAATATCAACTATCAAGAGGCATCGACTGCTGGCCCAAACAAAATGCAGATCGAGATCACCAAGAACCTGGCACTTGTTGTAGTGGCCTTCTTCATCTGTCTTCTGCCGTATTCCTTGTATTCCTTCAGTCTCTATTCATACGAACCCAAAACACACACGACCTACATGTATGTCTACTTGCTTTTGATTCTCTCTACTTGCTTGAATCCTATTATATATGCAGTCAAGCATCCCCGCTTTAAAGCAGTTTTCAAATGCATCTTGCACTGCAGGTTCCAGGATATTCCTCTTCCATCGGAATGGCTCAAGAATGTTCTTCGTGAAAGAAATGTGGCACATGCATTACCCTACACTGACCAGAAAAATTAGTGTTTTCTTGTTTCAAAGTTTACATACAGCTCAAGTGGTTAAGCTTTTGCAGAAATTTCAGTAACTGAAGCAATAGTCCTTGTACATGAACATATTAATGACAATATTTATAAAGCACATATCCATCTCAAGAGATGCTCAAGGTGCATGATTTTTTTTGATGTAAAAAAAGGGGAGAAGAAGAAGAAACCAACAACTGATGACACAGTTTGTCTCACAACAAAACCCCAAAGTTGATTACTGCTTGTCCCTTTTCATCTATCAGCACATCCATGATCACTGATTTCTTAGCATTAAGGTGCAGCTCAGAATCTAAGTGTAAAGTGGATGATGTAAGGTGAAAAGTTAGAAGGGAGAAAATGACCATAATGATCAAGAAGTCAAGAGTGTACATGTGGTCCAAATGAGTGGAAGCAGGCGATTCGTCTTAGTACCACTGATCCACACTCTTTGATGGACAGGCTAGAAGCAAGATAAGTTTCTATTTCAATTCAAACATGATGTTTCTATGAACCTAAGAATTTCAGATACTTTCAGTACAAGTTAAAGATTAAAATTCAGTTTGAAGATAGGTTTCACTGCAGTGCCAATTTAGGGAGTTTGATTAGTTACACTTAAAATCTTTATTTGAGAATGGCACAACATACTGCATTGGAACATGGACTCAAATCATCAGTGAATTTTTTTCTTTCTGCTCATGTATGATGTGTAATTCACAGCATTCCAAACTGAGGAAGCTAGAGCTGCTTTAAACTAAACCTGCTATTAAAAAAAAAACTTTCTTCAGGTTTCAATACAGACAAGACAATCTAAATATTCTTATTCTTCAGTATCCTTGCTTCACTGAAGTACTTGAAACACCGACAGCTATCCTACCACAATACAACAATCACATTTCAGTTCCAGTTATTGAAGTCCGGAGATGTCGACCCTAATCCAGGACCAACAACGGAATATGTTCTCAAGGACCATCGTCCTCTTCAGTATTTTACGTCCTGTTATGGAACTGGAGAGCGCATTGTTTATGACAGGGATTTTCTGTTGCAGTGCAACCCTGCATGGAGACATCTGAGTACTGTAACAGTGACACATGGATTATCAAATATTCTTCACAAAACAGGCAAGAACAGGGGCATGCTACACAAGAATGTATAGCTAGGGATCAAGGAACTGGGTATCCAGACACGTTTCCGAGGGAAGAGAGGGGGACAGAAAAAGGATCGTACAAACAGGTACTTCCGGAAACAGAGAGAAAGGAATATTGTCAATCTTCAAACAGTATCACATTTAGATATTTCTCCTGTAGATTCTAACTGTAATGTTTGTTTATGAAATGCACATTCTGTAAGGAACAAAACTACATATGTTACTGAGTATGTCAGTGAATAAGATACCTATATCATGTTTAATACTGAAACCTGGATAAATACACAGGATAATGTGGTAATTGGGGAGTGCACTCCTATGGGATATGTTTTTATAAATTCACCAAGAAATGCAAATACACGTGGAGGTGGCATTGGCATATTGCATAAGTCCATGCTTAAGTTGATGATAAAAAACTCAGGTTTGAGTTTTTCCACTTTTGAATGTTCACATGTTACTGATTTGTCATGTTCTATCCATTTTTCTCATTGTGTATAAGCCACCACCTTCTCAGCAAACAGATTTACAACTTCTGATTTTTTGAAAGAATTTGATGAATATGTATGTGAGATATCACTGTACCCAGGAAAACTGGTGTTATTAGGTGACTTTAATGTCCATTGGGAAGATAATGAGTAAAAAAGATCTATCTTTCCTCATGTTATTCTTTGTTTTCTTCTTCTATCTTCTTCTCTTTCCGTCTTTTTCTGTTATTCTATGTTATTCCTTCTATCTCCTTATCTTTCAGTCTCTTCTTATATTATTCTTTGTTTTCTCCTTCTATCTTCTTTTCTAACTTTCTGTATGTTGTCTGTTTTATCTTTCTTCAAACCTTGGTGTGAAAGCAACAGTATAGAATCATGATTGAGATCTCCGTTGCGTTCAAACAGTTTTTGGTGACCGTGGTTCTGCAGAATCATGATTCAAAACCTTTTTCAGTGTTTCACGTTTGCGTTTTGAAAGACGCTTATTTTTACGACCTGCGAAAAATTGATTGAACGCAACCATGGTTTAAACTAAACGTCTTTGAAAACCGTGATTCTAGGGTGAAAAATGGTCACTTGAACGCGGCCTTAATGTAATGTCATGCTACATGTAGCTGGCCTGCCATGGTACAAATGCTGCACATTCAGCTCCCATACACTTGTGTACAACAAGCTTAGTAGGCCTTGTACAATGACAGATATCACACTATATATTGCCACTTTATGTTTTCTGTTTCACAATATGAAAATGAATTTATTTCCAAGGAAAAAGAGGATTCATGGTGTGTTGTATGTCAGTAAAGGACATGTAGCAGCACAAGCTTTTCTTACCTTCTAGGTCAATCAGTTTCTCCTCATCAAATTGCCAATTAATTTTATTTTCATATTATAACATGAACCAAAGTGATTGAAAATTGTGAAATTGAACAGAAATATATTGCCAATGAAGAAAAATAGTAATTATAAATTTTTCATTGCACTGCAAATTTAGAGTTTAATGACTTACAGTTGGGTCATTCCATTGGGTTGGGGCAATGGAAGCTCAAAAATATAAGGGTTTCAAATGAGATGAAATACTCATTGAAAGTTAGCTACATTACCAATTCAATAAATTCCATTTGCATTTTGTAAATTGACCTCTTCATTCTAGGGTAATCAAAGTTACCAGGGGGGTGTAACATAAAAAGATACCATCAATCTTACAATCAATTGTATCTCTTTAGTGCATGGTTTGCCGTAGACTTATGATTGATATCAATCGTAAGATTATTTTTTATGTTACACCCCCCCCCCCCAAGTGATAAAATAACACCATTACAGGGGATATCTTTTTCATCCTTTGCTTCATTTCTGTCTCCTGGCATCAATTTCAAGTGCCTAGTCTTTATCATATCACACAAGCCTATTCTTCATACACTATTTCTACTAACTTGAATGGTAATTTTTGATAATTCAAAGCTGATTATGAAAGCAATGTTATGTTAATGGATTCCAAAATTGATTCTATACCTCCTTGCTGTGAGCTTCCACTTTTAATTTTTTCCCTGAATTCTTGAAAATGAGCTTATCGAGATGACTGCAATAGAGAAAGGATGGGAAAGGATGTCTTTTCAAGTTGAAACTGAGTTTAGTTGGATTCTTCAACCATTTCTGTTAAAAGTAGCCCCTGCTTAAAAGAGTACCCCTGTTTACAGGGGACATCATATCCCTGTAACAGAGGTACAGTATGATCTAATATGGGTCATTTCACAGGGTTGGGGCAACAGCAGATTTTTGTCTATATTATCCTGAATTCGTTTGATATTTCATTTGAATGCAAGTTGTTATCTGATCTTATTATGAATAAATTCACTGTTAAAAAAAGTGTTGGTATGTCTTTGTTTCTTTATGTCCACTCATTTTTTATTTATTTATTATTATTATTTTTGTTTCTTTTGGGGGTGGGGGTACCAGGTGTGGCATGAAAACACGTCCTTTTCGGATACATGTATAATAATTATCAGCAAAATTGAATGACTTAGCCGTAAATTCTATTTTCAAACAAAATATAACTTTACCACTGTTACAATAAATCTGGAGGGGGGACAACTCTTGTAACGGTGGTATGGCATAACTTTGGATTTAATTTTTACAGCTTTTGTTAGCTTTTGCATAGAAACCTTCTACACTTGTAAACATCATATACTGCCTGGTAAAAAACAACTACAGATTTATGGCAAAGTCATGCAGTTTTGCTGATAATGACATGCATATCTGAAAAGGACATGTTTTCATGTCACACTTGGTGCCCCCCCCCCCCCCCCACAAAATGAGGGGACATCGGGCAACAAAGACACACCAACACTTCTTTTTTTTTTTCAAACATTTAATTCATTCATCATAAAATCTACCTTCAAATAAAACCTTATTACAATAAAATTCACTAAGCAACAAATTCAGGATAATACAAGATATGCTGTTGCCCCAACCCTGTGGAATGACCCAGTCACATTGAATTTCAAATTGCTCTTATTCAATAATGGCACAACATACTATATTGGGAATAGACTCAATTTTACTAGTGAATTTTCCTTTCTTCTCATGTATAATGCATGATTCTTAGCATTCCATATTTAAAGATACTGGAAAAAGTCATTAAAAGGAGAAATTTTTATTTCAGTTCAATTCAATTCGTATGCAATGGTTAAAGTATTTCAGTTAGAATGCTAAGGTTAAAGTGATTATATAATGGTAAAATTTTTTTTGGATATATGATCAAGAGTAGAATTCTCAAAAGAATAACATTAAAAATTTGATGATTTTCAATCGGAATCAATGTATTTTGGTTAATTTTTCTCATAAAAAGTCAAGAGTTGGCCAAAAATTTAAGTATAGGTATGACATAAAAGTGGGTACCCAGTTTCAGGCATTGCAGTTGTGCTGCGCGCTAGACTGTACGATATGTATTATACCTTGCGTGCATTTTGCTAGAATTAGAATAGAATAGAATAAGGTATCCACTTTGACATTATTTTGACATCAAAGTGGGTACACAGTTGAACTACTGGGACTACAGCTGAGGGGTCAAAAATATCCTGATTTCTTACCACATTTGGGGGTTTCCTTGGCAACAACACGACTTTTTAAAAAACTCTAGGCAGATGATTTTCTTCGAATAAAACCATGCTCTTTCAAATGAGCTAACATTGTTTCAGCATTGGGTACCCCCTAATAAAGAAATGCTATGAGTTAAAGTAACACTTACTAATGTTGGTAGTCCTATACAGTACACACTGTAACTAGTATATCATTTCACTATAGCAATGACAAGATGACTATCGTGTTCCTTTCCTGTATTCATTTTAAATACATTCAAAAGGCCATATATTTCAAAACTTTAGACTGTTTATTTGATCTACAGATGTCTTGTTTTTACTAATCAACCATGCCATATCCGTTGCCTTGACAGAAACTGAAACCGATGGTATCATTTAATTTAGCTGTAGAAATAATTATTCACTTTACAGTAAGTTGGAATATTGAATTAAACTTCCTTGTTTTAGAGATACCCGATCATTTAGAGCTCTAAAGAGACCTGTTTGGATAGCACATCAATTTAAGGCATCTTGCTTGCCCTTGCTAGCAAACAGAAGAACCAAATTAGGTAAGGTGGAATTAGGTAAGAAATTTCAAAGGTAGGAGATCCCATTTGCAGCTCTAAAATATTAAGATGTGTGAATATGTGTTCAATTATAAGAGAATGATTATTAAAAACTGCTGTGAAAGAAAAATGGATTGTACATGGCTAATTAAGTGAATAATAACTTTTTGGTAACTCTGTACTTATTTCGGACCGAAAATATTAGCGGATTTTTTTCGAGATAGCGCAGAACGAAAGGATTCACATTATATACAGTACAGCGCTGCTACTATGCGTTACGTGTGGTGGCCGCGAACTGCGCGCAGCAGAGCTAGCTAGCTAGCTGGCTTTGCTTCTGCCGATGAGACTTGCTTATTCAAGGATGGTAGCCAGATTTTCATTTTTGTATGACCGTAAGATTAAATAAACAGTATCAGAAGGGCATATCCTAAACTCCTGCCAAGTTGTATGGATTTTCGATGATTTAGCAAAAGGGATCTCCTACCTTTAAGGATTCACTCAAATCAATAAAATGATACTGTTCAGCCTTTTTCAAGACCAGGTACATGTACATGTAACAAGACAGAAATTATGTTTCTTCTCTGTGAACTACCTTGTAAACTGATTAATTGGACTTTTAAATCAAGAATCAACTTCATCCACTCTGACTACTTTAATTCTATTTCTTTATATTTTTATTTTATCATGTTATTTTCTTTTCAAAACAAATCTAAATGTTTGTGTTGTTTCTGCATGAGACTAGAAATATATCTTTTGACTTTGCAGACTGCATAGTTGGAACAAAGTGTACTGTGATCAATATTAGCCTGCTTTTTACAATAAACTTGTTTCAGGCACAGTAGGTTTAATATACATGTAGTACAACAAAGATGAGTTTTAATGTATATAAAGCCAACAAACACTTTAAACTCAATGGCCAAATTCACTACAGAGGTTTACATGTACATATTTAAACCATGTTCAAATTTACTATGGTTTAAACCTCCAAAAACGTAGTTAGTGCATGTCCTCTTGTCCAATGGGTGGGCAGTAATGGGCTTATACCCCTGTTTACGCTTACTTACGCTTATTTTAGTACACAGCAGACGTTTAGATAATGGTTTAAAATAAACGTTTTGTGAATTCAGGCAAGAGATTTTTACTGGAAAATGTGCTGTAGCTTACTACTTACATGTATCTTGCACAGTTTACAAAAGGTAGGTTAGAAATGTGAGATATGCTTGTTCTTTATTTACAGTGTAGGAACTACCAGCACCAGACTCACAATGGACACCTCAACAATAACTTGGGACAACAATGCTACTGTGGAATTGCCTGAAGGCACCTCATCATTTTATGCAAGTAGGAGCCAAGCTGTAATTGTTGGCTCTATACTGATCATCATAGGAACCCTGGGCTTCTTTGGAAACTTGATGGTGTTTATGGCCGTTTCCCTCTCTAAATCTTTACAGGATGCAACCCATGTGTTTGTGGTGAGCCTCGCAGTTTCTGATTTTCTCACGGCACTGGCCCTACCATTTCAGGGTATTTCAGTGCTGTCCGAGACTGGATGGCCATTCGGAAGTGGGCTGTGCAAAATGTTTGGAGCACTGCTGATCCTGACAGTACCAACCAGCATCTTGACCCTGACTGCAATCGCCTTCAATCGTTACATCATCATCACCAAAAGTATGAAATGGCAACAGAAGATCTATACATGCAGAAGTATCACAATAAGTGTAGCACTCCAGTGGCTTCTACCACTGGTGGTGATGGTGTTGCCACAACTAATCCCTGCAACAGGTGGCATAAGGTATGATCCTGGCTCCAGGATCTGTAGCTGGGACTTGGAGCATCCAAAGTTGGGGATATTTTGTCTCATAACCTCAGTTGGTGTAATCTGCTGCACCATAATAATAATCTTCTGCTATGCTGCCATAATTGTCTATGTCATGGAGGCATACTAATGCAGCAAGGAAGGGCGTTAAGATATCTACTGACAATATCAACTATCAAGAGGCATCGACTGCTGGACCAAACAGCATGCAGATCAAGATCACCAAGAACCTGGCACTTGTTGTAGTGGCCTTCTTCATCTGTCTTCTGCCATATTCCTTCAATCTCTATTCCTACTGAACCCAAAATACACACAACCTATCTTTACTTGCTTCTGACTCTCTCTACTTGCTTAAATCCTATTATATATGCAGTCCAGCATCCCCGCTTTAAAGCAGTTTTCAAATGCATGTTATACTGCAGGTTCCAGGACTATTCCTCTTCCATCGGAATGGCTCAAGAATGTTCTTGGTGAAAGAAATGTGGCAAATGCGTAGCTCTACATAGACCAGAAAAATTCAATGTTTTCTTGTTTCAAAGTTTACATACGAGCTCAAGTGGCTAAGCTTTTGTAGTATATTTTAGTAGCTGAAGCAATAGTCCTTATACATGAACATAATAATAACAATATTTATAAAGCACAACATATCCATCTCAAGAGATGCTCAAGGCTGCATGATTTTTTTTTGACAAAAAAAGGGAGAAGAAGAAAACAACAAGCTAATGACACAGTTTGTCTCAAACAAAACTCAAAGTCGATCACTACTTGTCCCTTTGCACCTTTCAGCACATCCATGATCACTGATTTCTTAGCTTTAAGGTGCAGTTCAGATCTAAGTGTAAAGTGGATGAAGGTAAGTTGAAAAGTTAAAAGGGAGGAAATTGACCATAATAATCAAGAAGTCAAAAGTGTAGTTCAAAGGAGTGGAAGCAGGCGATTTGTCTGTCTTAGTTCCACTGATCCACACTCTTTGATGGACAGAAGCAAGATGAGATTTCTATTCTAATTCAAAACATGGTGTTTCTAGAAGTTACCTAAGAATTTCAGATGTTTTCAGTACAAGTTAAAGACTAAAATTCAGTTTGAGGATAGGTATTCACTGCAGTGCCAATATAGAGAGTGTGATTAGTTATACTTAAATCTTTTTTGAGAATGGCACAATATACTGCATTGGAACATGGACTAGAAATTGTCAGTGAATTGTATGTACATGTATGATGCAAGTATCATGATGCAATGCATATTCATATATGTAGAAAAGTTAATGGGATGACAAGTAAATCTTTACTAGTATGTTGAATTGGGTGGGCTCTGAAAAACAAAAAGAAAAGTTCACAAGGAAACTAGAGTTCTAAAATATATTCAGATTGCTACCAGAAAGGCCAATTTACATATTCTACAATAAGAGGAATCTGATGTAACCAGAACTGAAAGGATTTATTCAATGTAGAAGTGTGTTTCAGTTATTCTTTCACAAAGAAGGAAGAAAGGAATATATATATATATATATATATATATATATATATATATATATATTTATGCATGTGAACTAATTTTGAGTTTACTTTTATGTGTATGTGTTTACATTCCATGTGCATTACAGCTATTGTGTGTATTGTTGGCTCAGTTATTTTGTTTTTCTGGTTAGTTATGCCATTTTGACTAATAACAGCTAAAATGATTCTCTTTTGTTTCGTTTTATATATTTTATTGTGTTGATATATTTACTTTTAAAAAAAGGAGAGATGAAAACAAATTCAAACTTTTGTTCATCTCCTTAATCAACAGCTAGGAACACTATTTTTATTTTTTTTTTCTGTTCAATTTCCTTTTGTTTATTAACTGTCTCCTTAATATCGATTTATAATTATGTTCATGTTGTTTATGTATGAAAGAAGAACAGAATATCGATGTATATCAATGAAGTTCAACATAATGCAATACAGTAGACATGCTTATTCAATATGATGTTTTGTTGTTGTTGCTGCAAATATTATGATAGTAAACTTGACTTAGAAATATAAACTTTAGAAGCAGCTCACATTGCAAACAGAATATTGAGGAAAGCTGAAGCTGCTTTAATTAAACCCAGTGCCGTATGCAGAGAGAGTCTGGCCATTCTTGGCCAAATCGGTTTCTGTAGGTTACAACATGGCGCAATTTCTTTCTATTGTGCTTGCCTAAAAAAACAAAATATTGAAACCCAGTTTTTCAGATAAACAGAGTTTATCAGAAAAACAGGGTTATTCAAATCTCCCCAAGAGATGGCGTTTCACGGGGGCGCTGTGAAACATGCATTCAGCATAAACCGGCCGGAGACTAAGGTGATGAAGAAAAAGAAGGAGAATGGGTAGGAGGGAGTAGGAGGGGCGGTGTAAGAGAAATAGTTAAAAAAAAAAATTTAAAAAAAAGTGGAGAAAATTAAGAAAATGAAGAGGAAGGAGAAGAAGGAAGAAAGAAGAAGTACTTGATGAAATAAAAGGAGGAGGAGGAGGGGGTAGAATGGGGTATGAAGAGGGGGAGGAGTTAAGAGAAGTATTAAAAAAGCTGAAGAAAAAAGGAGAAAATGAAGAAAATGAAGAGGAAGAGATCGAAAAAGAGGAAGAGAGAAGAAATTGGTGAAAAAGGAAGGAGGAGGAGGGGTAGCAGTAGGAGGAAGGCTAGGAGGGGAAGAATTAGGAGACTATAAGTGATAAAGAAGGAGGAGGAGGAGGAGGGTGTAGGAGGAGGAGGGTGGGGTTAAAAGAGATGGAGTAAGAGAAATAGTAAGGAGAAAAAGAAAAAAAAAGAAAATTAAGGAAATGAAGAGGAAGGAGAAGAAGGAAAAAAGAAGAAGTGCTTGATGAAAAAGGAGGAGGAGGGGGTGGAACGGCGTATGAAGAGGGGAGGGTGTAGGAGGGCAAAGTAGGAGAAGTGGTACTAGAAGATGAAGATGAATAAAAAGAAGGAAAAGAAGAAAGAGGAGGAGGAGAAGGAGTGGTTGGAGAGGAAGGAAGGGAAGGAGGAGGAAGGAAGGGAAGGAGGAGGAGGAGGAGTAGAAGGGGTGCGGTAGGAGATAAGGTGATGTAGGAGGAGAAGGGGTAGGAGGAAGAAGGGCTTAAAGAGAAGTAGTAAAAAAAATGAAGAAAAAAAGAAGCCCCTCCTACTCCTTCCCTCTTCCTACCCCTTCCTAACCCCTCCTTCTCCACCTACCCCTCTTCCTCCTCCTCCTCCTCCTTCTTCTTCTTCTTCTTCATCTTCTTCTTCTTCAGTTCTTTTTGTTCTTCATCTTCTAGTAATACCTCTCCTACTTCACTCCTCCTACCCCTTCTCCCTCTTAATACCCCGTTCTAACTCCTCCTCCTCCTCTTTTTTTTCATCAATTTCTTCTTCTTTCTTCACCTTCCTTCTTCTCCTTCCTGTTCATTATCTTCATTTTCTCCTTTTTTCTTTTTCATTTTTTTTTTGCTACTTCTCTTACTCAGCCCCTCTTACCCCCTCCCCTTCCTTCAACTTTTTCTTCATCATCATATGGGGTGTTGCAAGAATGTTGCATTCGATTGCAAGTTGCAACTGATTGTCACTGGCTAATCAAAATCATTGTCGCATGCATGTCTTCTTAAAAGGGCAGATATCGACCTTGAGCCAATCAGAATGGTTGTTTCAAAATTGGCAATTATTTGCAATCGATTGCAACTTTCTTGCAACACCCATTAGTCTTCTTCTTCACCCCTCCTACCCCCTCCTTTTTTACTTCTACCCCGTCCTTCTCCTTATACCCTACCCCTATGCTCTGCGCTCATGCCCTGCCAGTGTTAATTGGTCTGGCTGCCCGCTACTGGAAAGATTTGAATAACTCTGCTTTTCTGATACACTGAGTTTTTCTGAAAAAACTCTGTTTTTCTCAGATAAACTGTTTTTCTCAAGAAAAACTTAGTTTATCAGTTGGTAAACACAGTTTTTCAGATAAACTGTGTTTATCTGAGAAAAAACTGAGTTTATCTGAGAAAACAGAGTTTATTGACTTTTCATACAAACGGCTTGCCATAGGCAGACCATTGTACTGTTCTTGGAAGCCACTCCAATTTGAAAAGAAAAGAAAAAGAAGATAAGTATACTCATATAAACCTTACAGATTTATAAAGTTCTGATTACTTCAAGAGATGTATTACTTAGCATTATGAAGCTTTGAGATGCAAGCTTTTCAAAGCTATGATTCTTTAAAAAAAATAAGGCCTTCTTCAAGTTGCATACCTTTGATATTCCCTCAAACAATTCATCCGAGATAACGTCTTGAATATGTTGTCACCTGCATTGTGTTCATCGAAAAGGACTGATTAATATCCTGAGCAACAAAAAAGCCCTTGTTGGTTAATTCGTTAAAAATCAATACAATGACATGCGTTCTGTTATAACATGGTTTGGAAAGTGCAACCATGCACTGTAAAATACTATTCTAATTTCACTGAACCAAACACTGAAATTGTGAGATCGTAAGAATGTTTACATTGTCCATGCACAACTGTTTCCCTTAAGCATGTATAGAATACCTCTGTCATGTTTCTATTCATGAGAGAAATAAAACTGTCGAACACTTGCATCATTTTAAAAAGAATTTTGGACGTTAAACGCTTGTTTTGTGTTTGACCTGTGCCAACAGTACACCAAATCCAGAGCTTGTGGCTTTTTTGCCACTGTCTCCAATGCATTATCAAACAAAGGGAGAATACTTGAATTGTATACCCTTAATGCAAGGTACTTGACCTCTTTAGGCATAATTTGACATCTTTCATTTCATTTCATTTTATCATGGAGAGACTTCCTTCAGCCAATTATACATTACTGTTTTTCCAGCAAGTTTGTCTTATTATTTGTGGTACAAATACACTGCTGCTGCCTAGTTTGCAGAGTGTATAGGTACAGTATGTGTTATAACGTTACCCACTGATGATATCCAATGCATCACATAATTTGGCTGGACAGCGATTCATTCGTATAATTTTGCATATATCAACCGCTCACTGAATGATAACCGCAATGATTAACATTTTAACTCACACGTCAAGTCTGACATTGGCAATATTGTGTGAAAGGATCATTATATCGCTGGACTCGAAAGAAAAATTATACAATTTCACAGTGTTTGAATGTTTTCTGCTAGTAAACAGCGGCAGCAACAACAACAACATGATAATGATTTTCATCAGCTATCGCTTGAATTGTTGAATGGTTTGTTGTACATATGGTACGTTTTTGTATCGAGATGAACAGATGAAATAAATAGCCTACCTTTTGCAATGAGTTGATTCATTGCATTGCTGCTCCGTTTTTCTGAACCTATTTCCTCCTAATATCGGTTTGGTAAATTGGTAGATACTTAGGAATGTTTGAAATCAAACTTGAAAGCGGTCATCCTTTCTCTCTTAGTTTCATCATGTGCCTTGAAAAAATTTTGACGTGATATATCAGGTATATGGTGCAATACAAGACAATACTATAACATCACTCAAGAATAGTAATTCTGACGGGTTACTCCTTTATAATGGAAAGCTTTCTTTGTATTCTCAACACATATCAGACTGAAATGACCATTTGCGTCAAGGCCATCAATCCGTTTCATAATTCCAGATGGACTCTGTCCAAAAACTTGCTGACAAGACCAGTTGGTACAATAAACTACACTTGTATTGCTCATTTTCAACAATTTTCCTTTCTTTCGACACATATTAAATGTTACATCTCTTCTTGTTCGTCTCTAAGAATATTAGACAGCAAGAAAAATAATCACTTGAATTATTTTTTGTGCAAAGCAAAATATTTGTGTACAGTGACACTGTTATCGAGATACACAAAATACCAAAAGGAGCATAAACAAAAGCACTTAAACCCAAGTGCCGAACGTTACAATAAATTCTACTTTGCTCATTTTGAGCCCCCATAAATAAGTTTAACGAAGGCCACTCATGTTATCTGTCAGACAATGGGTCAATTTGTATTTCAATTGACCCATTTATAGTAGTATTTCCTGCTCTAGACATACCTAGTTCACCCTTTTTGTTTTAAAAACGTCGGCACTAGTTACCTTGATTCAGAGGCCTTCTTTGCTTGAACAAAAATAAAGCAGTTTCGCTTGTCTATAATATAAGATTATTCTTAGATTTTTATCTCATATTCCATATGTTTGTCATATCTTAATGACAAACATAGATATTTGTATCTTTCGTTTTATGCTGACAGACCTTTCGTACCGTCGTTGATTGAAGGTAGTCATTCAATACATTTTCATACATGAATGAACCAAGATTTTAGATATCTGCGACAAAATTTCTTCATTAAAAACTGCGTAATGAAAATTGAATTTATGAATATGATTTGGACAATCGTAATAATGATACGATGAATGACATCGCTAAATTACAATTTTGTTCTGCGAAAGCCGTCTTCAATATTCAATGTTTTGATGTGAATGGAGACTGGAATAACAATAACAATAACATTCCATATCACCCTTTTGTTTCATGAATTGAACTCAACGGCATGTATTTGCGGGAATCAAAATGATAAAGAAGAAATGCCAAATATATAATACCTTATATCTCTTATGATATTATTCTCATTACTTGACACTTGTCAAAAGTAATCAACACTGAATCAACGAAGTTGTTAAAACTTTTTGAGCATACTTATCACATCAGTGCACATTATCAAATTAAATATATAATTAACGTTCTCCTTGACCACTGTATCAGTGAAACTGAAAAATAGCTAGTGTGCTTAAGTGATATCTATGAAATGCAGTATCAATACTGTACTGAAGAAAGCAGAATATAAAGAAAATATCAAATGAACAATTGTAATTATTTCTCCTCAATTAATTGAACATGTACAGAGTTAAACAAGTGAAAGGAATGATCTTGAAATCTTATCACTATGATTAAAATGAATCAGGAGAACTTTATCATGTTCATACATGTAGTTTTAAAAGGGCACTCAAGTTCTCCATGTATGGAAATGTGTCATCTTCTGTGATTGACTGCTTTGAAGATGTTTTGTAATAGAATTCCTAAATTATACAAATAATAATGAAGTATAATTAGAATTCTATTTAACAAAAGAAAGTACAAGTCAAAGAGGTCCCACCCTTTATTATCTCTTCACATTGTTTTGGTTTCCCTCCCTGATTCACAGAAGCTGACAAACGGTTGCTTTTGTGTCTTCTCATATTTCCTCCAGGCAAAATGTGCAGTATTCTTCAATATTGTTCCCAAACAACTGTTTTCAGAGCATTCAATCAGATAAAATGTCCGCAATGTACTTTGTACATTTTGTTTCCCTTAGGTTTTGAACAACACATTGATGGTTTTACTTTCGTATGAAAGAATCAAGTGTGATTATGATGAATGATAAGTCTTTCAAACAATGTAAAATGATTCCTTTTGACAAGAATGTATTTTCATTTCTCCTTTTCTCTATATCTTTTCACTTTGAAAGATGAATACCACTCGAGACGCCGGCCTTTTACAGGGGTTACTAAGCCAATATTTCATGTGAATTTTATATTACTTTGAATTCCTTTGTGTGATTCCACTCCCATGACAGAAAGTATAAAATTTCTGCTTGATAATATACAGGAAGTTCGAATACTGAAATAAATTTCCCCATTTTAGAGCTACAGGATACTTCAGAGTGCATCAGTTGAAGGAATCTTGCTTCCTCTTGGTAGACCAGAGAGCCAGATTAGGTAAGAAGTAAAAGGTAAGAAATTGATGGTGTTATTGTTTTGTATTGTGTTGTATTGTTTATTCAATTCAATAAAATGGAACTGACAAGCTTTTTCCATAATTAAGCAACAGAATGATATGCTTTTCCTACTATCTTGTAAATTGATTAATTTGACTTTTAAACCAATAACCAACCTTGCAGTCAGACTACATCAATTCTATTTATCAATATTTTTATTGCACTGATTTTTTTTCACAATACATTAAATGCCTTCACTCTTTCTGTTTGGACTAGAAATATTTGATTTGATTTTGTAGAATTGACACACTGCAAAGTATGGAATTCTAATCGATGCTTGGTTGCTGTTTACTTAAAAAGACTTGTTTGAGGGACAGTAGGCCTCATATAGTACAACTATAATGTACAGTATATGAGTTGAAAGTGTGGTTTTGCGTATAAAGCTATAAATAGAACACATTTACTCTATGAGATTTCAATAAGCATTGGGTGTAGCTTACTGCTTGTACCACACATAACAAATGTTATGTTTGAGCATTATGTATGTTGTATATTTCAGTGGGAGCACTACCAGCATCAACTCAAGATGGACACCTCAACAATAACCTGGGAAAATACTGCTACCATGGAACTGCCTGAAGGCACACCATCATTTTATGCCAGTAGAAGCCAAGCTGTAATTGTTGGCTCTATACTGATCATGATAGGAGCCCTAGGCTTCCTTGGAAATTTAATGGTGTTGATGGCCGTTTTCCTCTCTAAGACTTTGCAGGACACAACCCATGTGTTTGTAGTGAGCCTTGCAATTTCTGATTTTCTCACCGCACTGGTCCTACCATTTCAAGGTATTTCAGTGCTGTCCGGGACTGGATGGCCATTCGGAAGTGGGATGTGCAAACTGTCTGGAATACTGGTGATCCTGACAATACCAACCAGCATCTTGACTCTGGCTGCCATAGCCGTCAATCGTTACATCATCATCACCAAAAGTAAGAAATGGCAACAGAAGATCTATACATGCAGAAGTGTAGCCATAAGTGTAGCACTCCAGTGGCTTCTTCCGCTACTGATGTTGGTGTTACCACAGTTTATCCCTGCAACAGGTCGCATAGTGTATAATCCTGGCCCCAGGTTCTGTAGCTGGGACTCGGAGCATCCAAAGCTGTTAGTATTTCGTCTCATTACCGCAGTCGGCGCCATCTGCTGTGCCGTAATAATAATCTTCTGCTATGTTGCGATAATTGTCTATGTCTGGAGGCATACTAATGCAGCAAGGAAGAGAGTAAAGATATCTACTGAGAGTATCAATATCAACTATCAAGAGGCATCGACTGCTGGCCCAAACAACATGCAGATCGAGATCACCAAGAACCTGGCACTTGCTGTAGTGGCCTTCTTCATCTGTCTTCTGCCTTATTCCTTCAATCTCTATTCCTATGAACCCAAAACACACACGACCTATCTTTACTTGCTTTTGATTCTCTCTACTTGCTTGAATCCTATTATATATGCAGTCAAGCATCCCCGCTTTAAAGCAGTTTTCAAATGCATGTTGTACTGCAGGTTCCAGGATATTCCTCTTCCATCGGAATGGCTCAAGAATGTTCTTCGTGAAAGAAATGTGGCACATGCATTATCCTACACTGACCAGAAAAATTAGTGTTTTCTTGTTTCAAAGTTTACATACAGCTTAAGTGGTTAAGCTTTTGCAGAATATATCAGTAACTGAAGCAATAGTCCTTATGTACATGACATAATAAAGACAATATTTATAAAGCACATATCCATCTCAAGAGATGCTCAAGGTGCATGATTTTCTTTGATGTAAAAAAAAAGGGAGAGAAGAAACCAACAACTGATGACACAGTTTGTCTCACAACAAAACCCAATGTTGATTACTGCTTGTCCCTTTTCACCTATCAGCACATCCATCCAAACACTGAATTAAAAAAGGTTTCTACCTGGTTCAAAGCAAATAAACTTTTTCTTAACACCGATAAGACCAAATACATGTTTTTCTGTACTAATCACAGTTATCGATCTCAGTTAAATTTTTCAATAAAACTAGACAATGATGCAATAGACAGGGTAAATACTATAAACTTTTTAGGTGTACACATAGATGACAAGCTCTCTTGGGTTAACCATATAGATCACATCCATGGAAAAGTTAGTATGTGCGTTGGTATGTTATATAAATTACGTAATATGCTCCCACTTAAAACCCTCTTTACTTTGTATAATGCCATTATCTTGCCCCATTTGGATTATTGTAGTCTTGTCTGGGGAAGGGCCAGCTCATGTCATTTAAACAGATTGATTGTACTTCAAAAGAAAGCAATTCGTCTATGTTCTAACACGCATTATCTTGCCCATACTCCACCTCTATTTAAAACGTTCAACACTGCCAATTTAACTGATACTATAAAAATAAAGGCAGCACTTTTTATGTTCCGATATATGAATAACTTGTTACCGGCTATTTTCAATAATTATTTTCTTACGGTTGATAAAAAACATAGTGTTAATACAAGACAGAGAAACAATATATTTGTGCCATATTCACGCTTAAAACTACGACAGACGAACTCTATTAAACACAAAGGGGCTCAATTTTGGAGCAGTCTTAACCCACTACTTAAAAGAATGACCACCGTTACCTCATTTAAGGCTAAAATTAAACAGCATCTTCTTGCCACTTACAAGTGATTCCTTTAAATTGAACCAAAATTAAACAAACAGTCATATGATATATTTTGTTTTGTCTTGTTTTGTCATGTATTGTAAATATTGTAACTTGTTTCATGTATTATTTCAATTGCTATTTCCTATGTATTTTATTCCTACTATAATTTATTTGCTGTATTTGTATCACTGTAATCTATTTGTCATGGATCCCCCTGCTTTTCAAGCCTCTGGCTTTTCTAGGGTGTTTGATCCTCACATTTTACAATGTACATATTTACTCATGTGATTTTTTACCTAATAAATAAATTGAATTGAATTGAAGTGAATGATCACTGATTTCTTAGCTTTAAGGTGCAATTCAGAATCTAAGTGTGAAGTGGATAGAGTTAAGTTGAAGAGTTCAGGGGAGACAATTGACCATAATGATCAAGAAGTCAAGAGTGTAGTTCAAAGGAGTGGAAGCAGGCAATTTGTCTGTCTTAGTACCATTGATCCACACTCTTTGATGGACAGGCTAGAAGCAAGATGAGATTTCTATTTTAATTCAAAACATGATGTTTCTAGGAAGTTACCTAAGAATTTAAGATGCATTCAGTACAAGTTAAATATTAAAATTCAGTTTGAGGATAGGTTTTCACTGCAGTGCCAATTTAGAGAGTTTGATTAGTTACACTTAATACCCCCATTCCACTGACCATTGGAACCTGATCTGAAGCCCATCTGATCCCAATTTTGCAAAAATTTCAGCGTTCCGATGAGTTCCGATGAAAATTCACCCGACATCCTCTTTTTTGGGTCCCCGTTTTCCGTAAAATCTGATAGAGATCCAACATTGATCGGGGTAATCCGATGAAAGACTGGTAGCGGCCCGATGTCTGTTCGCAATTTTCATCGGCGGTGTTTGATTGATCTGATTGCAGTCGGATAAATTCGAGGGTGACCCGACACTAATCTGACATTTC
Organism: Echinometra lucunter; assembly: GCA_029962745.1. NCBI lineage: Eukaryota > Metazoa > Echinodermata > Echinoidea > Camarodonta > Echinometridae > Echinometra > Echinometra lucunter. The sequence continues at coordinate 10,508,959 of CM057159.1, read as the reverse complement.
CAACACTCTTCCAACACCAATCCGACCCATCGGTTATTATTTGTAGGGTAATTGGGCACTGAACAAATACTGGTCGGATTTGTCGCAAAAATCGGCAGTCGAGTATAAAGGTGGGCTGCACCTCCTGACAGTACTAGACATGGATCTACTTCTTCACAACACTGCAGCCCTGGGCCGTGTTTTCATGCTCCAGCAACAATTTAAACTGTGCAACGAGATGCCATAACCCTTGAGGTCCTGAGAAGGAGGCTGAGAAGAAGGCAAGGAGGACCATGTCGTTATTTGGTTCGACCATGCATGGACCCTTCTAGAGATGGACACTGATCGGTAACATAATGAATTCATGCACCTGACTTTATCAAAAGTATCACAATGACATTCCAAACATGCTTCCCCACTTTGATCTCATCACGACCGCCGTCAGTCAGCCTGAACAGAACCAGAAGTTTGATTTGAGAAATCTACAAAATGCATGCGCAGAAGAAAATCAATCACTCAAAATCATAGAAGTGCATGTGCATTGTGGCATACAAATGAAAACTGCTGTGTATACATTTTTGAATAGGAAATTACAAGCAATTTGCAAGAGAAACCCGTAAATTTTGCCCTAACACAATGATCTTAAACTTCATTTAGAAACTTATCCGATTGATTTCCAGGAATATGAGGTCCTAAGGATATGCATATTTCAAAGTTAGGCTAGGTCAGATCACTCAGATGCATGTCCACAATGTCCACTTCTGTAATAATCATTTTCATATCATACAAACTGTCATAGTTTGGGGTTCGCTGCTCTTCTAACTGGTCTGAAATCACGCTACATTTCCTGAAATGACACTTCAGTGAAAGGTATTCAAAGAAAGTTAATGCTTCCCCACTTTGATCTCATCACGACCGCCACCAGTCAGCCTGAAGAGAACCAGAAGTTTGATTTGAGAAATCTACAAAATGCATGCGCAGAAGAAAACAAATCACTTAAAATTATAGAAGTGCATGTGCATTGTGGCATACAAATGAAAACTGCTGTGTATACATTTTTGAATAGGAAATTACAAGCGATTTGCAAGAGAGACCCGGAAATTTTGCCCTAACACAATGATCTTAAACTTCATTTGCTTGCCGTGTCGAGCACGGGTCGCGTGTCTTAACCCCGAGCCGAGTCACTGTGTAAACACAGTACTTGTTATCAAACAACTGCCACATTTCTACAACAAAGTTGCTCTCAGCCAATTATATGCAAGGATTTCAGTAGCTTATAACAGCCTTTTTTTCATCCTTTCTTCTGTTGTATGTGTTCCCTAATCGTGAGGGATCCATACGGTCTCTAAAATCTACGGCAAGCCACCGGGTTGGGAAAATCACATGGGGCCTGGTGATATGTGACCTACATGTAGGCATAAGCGGGAGATTCTCCCACCGAGACCACCTAGCAAACGGGAGACTCTGACTCAATGTGCGCGTAGCCCACATCACCAGCGCAAAGCACGAAATTCCTTGCGGCCGGAGGCCACTTTTCTAAGTTCTCTGATGGTATCTTAGGCTTATTTTTTTAAACATTATGACAACACTAAATGAAGTAAAATCCACTGCCACTCAGATTAATTTTCTTCAAAAAGGTGGTTGAGCAGGAGAAAAAAGAAGAAACACAGCTAGGGCGGGAGAAATTCAAACTCAAGCGGGAGAGCAGGAGATTTTGTGAAAATGGACTCAAAGCGGGAGATCTCCCGCCTAAAACGGGAGAGTTGGAGTTTCTGTAATCAGATCACTGTTCCTCCTATATTCATACATGAGCCAAGTTTGAAGTTGATCTGTCAAATGGTTCTTGAGTTATTGCGAGAAGAACGAGCCATTTTTATGTATATAATGATCTCTATAACCTTTGACCTTGAAGCTCATGACCCCAAAATCTAATCAGATCATTGTCCCTTCCTTAATATGAATACATGAGCCAAGTTTGAAATTGATCCACTGAACGGCTCTTAAGTTATCGCGAGAACGAAAACGGGACAGACAGACGGACAGACGGAAAACCTGAAAACATAATGCCTCCAGCACCCACCTTCAGTGGGCAGAGGGCGGAGGCATAAAAATCCATGAGGAAGCTAGAGGTCTAAAATATAGTTTACATTGCTACCGGACAGGCCAATTTACATATTGTATAATGAGAGGATGTAACCAGAAATGAAAGGATTTATTCAGTACACACAATTTAGAAGTGTGTTTCAGTTTTTGTTTCGCACACAGATTTATACATGTGACATAATTTTGACTTTACTTTTACATGTGTTTACATACCATGTGTATTTTAGCTATTTTGTTATATAAATTGCCTCTGTTATTTCGTTTTTCTTGTTAATTATGTCATTTTGTCAAATATCCACTAAAGTGATTCTCTTTTTTGTTTTGTTTTATTTTGAAAAAAGGAGAGATGAAAATTGATTTAAACTTTTGTTCATCTCCTTAATTAACAGCTACAAACACTATTTTTATGTTCTGGTTTTTTTTTCTGTTTGATTTCCTTTTGTTTAATATACAAAATTAATACTGTCTACTTTATGCTGATTAATAATCATGTTCAATTTGTTTATGTAGAAAGAAGAACAGAATATCGATATACATATAATGAAGTTCAATGCAGTACACATGTTTATTCGAGTAAATAATATTTTGTTGTTACTGCAAATATTATCATAGTAAACTTGACTACTAGTATTAGAAATAAAAACTTTAGAAGCAGCTCACATCGCATACAAATATTTGAGGAAAGCTGAAGATGCTTGAACTAAACCCAGTGCCGGTATACAGAGAGAGTCTGGCCATTCTTGGCCAACTCGGTTTCAGTAGGTTACAACATGGTGCAATTTCTTTGTATTGTGCTTGCCTAACAAAACAAAACACACCATGTTGTTACCTATTGAAACAGGGTTGGCCAGACTTTCTCCATATGTGGCACTTGACTTAATCTGCTAAATAGCACCCTCTTTTGACAGGATTTGGAAATGTAAAAGTAGGTTCATCTTCCCATTTTCCCATCATGCACCATCTCCCTATTAGAAACTTAGCCTGTACTTGCAGTCAGTTTTCTACTTTTTCAAATCAAAATATTATTTTGCCATAAAGAAATGTGCTTATTCTCTAATTTTGGTTAAATATTAATATCATGCAATAAATAGTTAATTCTTAATCTTAAGAATGACAGTATTAGATGGCACTACTGTACTTGAATTTTCCCACTGTAATGAATCTTGAACTGTTGTTTTGGGGGAATTACATGTACATCGTGTTTCCTCTAAATCCACCCATTTCACTAAAAACAAGTCTCTCTTCCCTAACCTTCTCTTCCCCCTCATCCGTCATCACCTCTCTCTCTCTCTATTTCTCTCCCCCCCCCCCCCCCCCCCCCCCCCCCGCTATATGTACATATGCATTGTAAACAAGAACAGAAAAGGTGCATACACACCTTGGAGTTGTATATATGTGTCATATTTTACTTCATGGTACTAGAACACTTCTGCTTACAAGTCTATGCATCAATTATCATCTGTTACTCACTAGAGCTATGAGAAGTATACCACTCATTCTGTTTGTTTGTTTGTTTGTTTTTTTGTTTTTTGTAGAAATTAAGATGCCTTCAAGTTTGTGAATATTTGACCAAGGTTATCCTGCTAACAGCTGATACAAGAAAAAGATTTCCTTTTGTTTTTTTAATTAGTCAGTGTATTGATTTCATGAGTCAATATAGGAAGTAATAAAATGTAGAAATAGTCAACAAAGTTATGTGAATTTCAATTTGTATGATCACTATGTTAAATATTTCTAGATACAGTGAAAACTATGTTTCTACATGTATGTTTGTAAAATAATGACTAGTATGGGAGAGCCTTTTAACAGCAACTAAATTTCGTTTAGGCTATCCCTGGCCACTAGTCAGTGGTATTTCCAATTTTCTTTGTATTTTGTACATTATCTGTTTCTTTTGCCTGAAATCAAATAAATAAAATGAATAACTAAATAAACTCATTATAAAGAGCTCCAATATAACAAGATATAACAAGATAACCTGATATAACATGAATCCTGGGCTCTGTTTCATAAATCTTTACCATGTTTAAACAGTGACTCTGCTCGAGTGTTGAATCCTAAAGCAGGGTCCAACGCTGCAATGAGTGCAATGAGGGCAACTGTGATCGTGTTTATACAAAAAAGGTGAGTTCAACACGGCCCACGGATCATGAACGGAAGTAGAATTGTGATGACTTGCCTAGTTCGCCCAATGACCTAGGTCAGCGGGTTCAACACGGCTTTCTGTTTACACATGAAAAAATTGGCAAGTCTGATTTGGCTCGCAGATTGAAACCTGCAATTCTGGCGGATCAAAAAAGCCGTGATCAACATGGCTCGTGGGTCACAATGATCCTGCTTACATGACAAAAAATTGCCATGTCGAGCACGGGTCGCGTGCCTTAACCCCGAGTCGAGTCAATGTGTAGACACAGTACTTGTTATCAAACAACTGCCACATTTCTACAACAAAGTTGCTCTCAGCCAATTATATGCAAGGATTTCAGTAGCTTATAACAGCTACTGCAACTTGATAACAATTTTTATGAAATGGGGCCCTGATATGGGTAGTTTTTATGGTCCCAAGGTCCTTGTTATAGCGAGTTAATTCTACTGCATACAAATGTGCGGATGGATGAGAAATGATGAGGGAAAATATTTACACAAGAACATACTGCCTTTAAATTGCATTATTAACACATCTTTATTATTTTTTCCCTGACTTACATTTGAGCTGCTTTCCTTGAGGAAGTCTGCTTCACCACTAGCAGCGGGATGTATGAACTGCTCCCCGACTTCAAACTCCCATTTCCCTTCTCTGCCGAGTACGTTCTTACTCCTCCATTTCCGCACTGCAGGATAGCAAAATAGAAATGGAAAGCCTTGCAATAATCAATTCAAGTCAAAATTAACCTGTTGAATACTAAGCACAAGAAAACTCGGGCTAGGGTCTATGGAAATTGCATGTTATACTGAAATCAAATTGTACTCATTGGTTTTAGACTACCAATCCCTATTGATCGTAAGTTAATGCCTGTATTAGGAGCAAGTCTCTTATAACGCAGTATCGGGGCCTGTTTCTTGAAACCTTCAAAAGGCTAATTTTGTGGACATCTCACTGAAACACATGTCAATTCTGGAACAATCATCCCTATGGGCAGCCTAAGAACTTAGACTTATGATACTTTCGAGAAACAGGCCACTGTTCTACAAATCTTTCAACTCTGCATATACTGCTTCTTCTGAAAAAGTGGAAGAGATCTGCAAGCAAGTCTCCTTTCTTACCAAAGATTCACAGGACTTTGAATCTTTGGTTTTCAACTTTGTTTTCAACTTTCTTACTATGTCAAATTATTGATGCAAAGTTTGTAGCATCACATTAACCAATAAAAACAAACACGAATTTGTGTAAGCATTTCAAAAACATGTAGTCTGTGTAATCTGAATGGATAAAGTGGATAAAATGATATATATATATGAATTATCAAAAAACAACATCATTATTTTGAATGCAATCATAGCATAAAGAGATATCTTTCTGATACCACTAGCCTTATTGGATGAGTACCCTTGTTTTCAAATTTGCACTGAACTTTTTTGAAATCAAACTTCATCTCTTACCTAGTAAGTCATTAGTTTTCAGGTCATACTCCTCTACAAGCTCTCTACCATCTTGAAGAATGAAATGTATTTTTCTCCTTCCTGTGTATTAAGACAAAAATACATGTATATTTTAAAAAGTACTGTCCTTAGGATGTCAAGATAAGGAAAAACTGTAGAGCCTAATGGCTCCACAATCTTGTTGTCACTAAATGGTGACAACTTAAAGACGCTCAGTCGTGGGCTTTCACGGGGAATTTGACACAACTATACTTAGACCGAAAAATTCTCTAACATTCGTGGTTAGCCTCTTATTCTGGTAGGGTCAGCACTCCTCCTTTTTAGAGACAGCAGTGCCCCATAGACTTTTGTATGCAATTACAGTGGCAGTGGACTGTCAGCGAGAAGCCACTTAAAAATCGGTCAAAGTTTATCATTTATATTTGAAATTATTATAAAAACAACTCATCAGTGCAGAGGACTGACCATGAAAAATTATTTTTAGCTTACCAATTTCATGATTTATTCCTTTTAACTCTCCATTTTCAGGTAAATCCATGGTCCTAACTTAGGTCCTTTCGGTTGAAAATCTTGCAGCCAACCTCTCTCTCACTCTCTCTCTGTTCGCCTCTGCTTTTTCGGAGATCAGCGAATTCGAGCTCCGCATATTCACCGTGTATTCAAACGATCGGCCGGTACAAAACAGCAAATCGTATACCTATGGTTTGTACACACGCATACGTATAACGGTACTTACAAACGATAATGTTGTTGTTGTTGTTTCGTACCGGTCGATCGTTTGAATACACGGTGAGTATATATGCGGAGCTCGAATTCGCTGATTTCAGAAAAGCTAACGACGAATGTTAGAGACGGAATTTTTTGGTCTACACTATACAGTTACTAGGGTGCTTACCCAGTAACAGGTGTTGTCCATCACCCAGAGTGGAATTGAGTTTTATGACCAAAGACTTTAGGTAATCCTCTGTATATTCCACCCATTGCCCCATATGGTAAGTGAACACAACTAGCTTTGCAAAGTCTCAAGACAAAAGATCAAGTTCAACTAACTACATGTAGACCCTAGCAACTTCATAATTCAACTTACAACCATGACAACTATTATTACTATTAGGTCTAGACCCTAATTCAATTCTGTCAATTTACAGCTTTCTATTGTGTAAAAAATAGATAAACTTTTGGAAAGAGTTCCATATGTACCCCCGCTAAAAAAAAAAAAAAAGGAACTTCAGAGACACCGTATTTTCCACTGTTTTCTACGAATCGGCCACAGGGGAGACATTCCACAACCGATATATCGATACTCGCCAACCGAGTATCGCTACATCGGACTTCTACTTAGTATTTTTTTTTGGCATACTGGCAGTACTCGCCGCATACATGTACCTAACCCTAACCTAAACCCTAACCCAACCCTAACCCAACCCTAACCCTAACTCTAACCCTAACCCTAAACCCTACCCTAACCCTAATCCTAATCCTAAACCCTAATTCTAACTCTAAAACCTAGACTAAGTAAAGTAACAGTTAGTCTACCCTAACCGTTAACGGCGTTAGTTACGTACGGTTAACTCTTCACGATATTGCCATTTTTTTTAAAGTTTCACCTTATTTTCCTTTGAATGAATTTTTTATTACCCAAAACATAGCCTTAACCATCACCCTAACCCTCACCCTAAACCTGAAAAAAAAAAAAAAAAAAAAATGTAAAACAGAAGGCTTGAACCGGGGGCAGGTCCCGAGAATATGAGCCACAATCTTTACCAAAAGACTGCGAAAGCTTACTTGACTATACGTGGAACTTACACAATATATCTTTGACTAAATAAACCGTAGTGTGGAATGTCTCCCCTGTGCAAAATTCGCATTCTACTCAACTCTATTTTTTCTTGACTTACCATGCCTGCCGACGTGACTCGAACCTGGGACATCTACCTCTCAAGACTGACGCCTTACCTATCGAGCTAGCGAGAGATCGCTGAAAGTGATGGGTCTCATAATGATTATAAGTCGGAAGTCGTGATTAGTCTCACTCCCAGGATGCATTGCTCTTATTTTTCTGACTAAATAAATTGATGTCTATGTGAAATGCACAGTTTACGGGTAAGCTCTTAATTCTGACGGAATAAAGCCATATTTCTTAATTTATAGCATTTTTCCATGCTCAGTATTTGATATTATGATTAGATCTAGACCTATCATTCCAAGTCATATCCTTATATTTTTTTTTTTCAATTTTAGCGGGGGGTACATATGGAACTCTTGCCAAACTTTTTTCTGCTTTCAATTCTGAATTTAAAAAAGGTTCAAACTCTAGCTTAGTAAATCAAGACAATGAGCCTTGCTGTAGCTTTCACTTCCTATACACTCAAGCACAATGCGGGCGGGTGGTCTTCAATACAACCGCACCCCGGACATGCGGGCGAAAACTTCAGGATGCACAGACCAGTCCCATATGCTGCCTTTTTTGTGATTTGGCTCCGACCGGTCACTCAAGCGATAATAGTTTCCCTATAACTCGGTATCATTACCATGTGCATACAATTTCCACATACCTACAAGTCCTATGCACGCTTCTAATGATAAGAAAATAATTACCATCCTGAACTAGAGCTGTTTTCCGTGATTTTCGAAGGGTTTCTAACCACGCCATTGAGGCAGCCATCATAGCAACGTCGTAGGGTCGTTAACGAATCGCGCACCTGCGCGTGCGCACAGAACGAAAGATATCTTGTGAAAAAGAAATATCAAGTGATGATACTACTGCTACTACTACTGCTGCTACTGCTGCTACTGCTGCTACTGCTGCTACTGCTGCTACTGCTGCTACTGCTACTGCTACTACTACTGTTGCTGCTGCTACTACTACTACTGCTACTACTACTACTACTACTACTGCTACTACTGCTACTACTACTACTACTACTACTACTACTACTACTACTACTACTACTACTACTACTACTACTGCTACTAGTACTACTGCTACTACTGCTGCTGCTATGCCTATTACTACTGCTACTACTACTGCTACTACTGCTACTACTGCTGCTGCTGCTGCTACTACTACTACTACTACTACTACTACTACTGCTGCTGCTGCTGCTGCTGCTGCTACTACTACTACTACTACTACTACTACTACTACTACTACTACTACTACTGCTACTACTACTACTACTACTACTACTACTACTACTACTACTTCTACTGCTGCTGCTGCTGCTACTACTACTACTACAGCTACTACTGCTGCTACTGCTACTACTGTTACTACTACTGCTACTACTACTGCTACTACTACTACTGCTACTACTACTACTGCTACTACTGCTACTACTGCTGCTGCTACTACTACTACTACTACTACTACTACTACTACTGCTACTACTGCTGCTGCTATGCCTACTACTACTGCTACTACCGCTGCTACTACTACTGCTACTACTACTACTACTACTACTACTACTACTACTACTACTACTGCTATTACTACTGCTGCTACTCCTGCTACTACCAACCTAAAGGGATACTACTGCAAATTTTGTTTTTTTAGTGATTCTAATTATCCAGTTTATTTTTGTAACTTTATTCACACCTACATTCTCTCTCTCTCTCTCTCTCTCTCTCTCTCTCTCTCCCTATCGTGAGAGAGACAGGGCATAGGCTCTGCTCTACTTGATACATACGTACTTATATGATTTTCTTATCTTTTAACTTGTCATATACCATGCCTCCAACTGCTGAAAAAAGGGTAAATTTCTGAGGGCAATGGTGTGTTCAAAATTGATTTGCATTAAACACTGAACCTTTTCAATCATTCATTTGTCTCCAGTTTCTTGTTATTATTATTAATTATCTTTATCTTTAACAAAAGGCTAAACTTTTAAACTGAAGAGATATACATCGTACCCTACTCTGACCTGACGATTCGCGCATGCGCAGGTGAGGGAATTCAACACAAACTCATTATTGTTTGAGATTTTTACATCTCATCTCCCCCCCCCCCCCCCCACTGCTGTCATGTCGATTTATGGAATAAATTATTAAATAGATTTTATGTTTTAAAAATCTTTTTAATGATTCGAAATACAACTCACTCTTGAGATGCAACTGATATTCATGAAAAAGGAATCGGAGACTATTATTATCCTAATAACCTTTTCCTTTTCAGTTCCCCTTTCTTTTTCTATATCTCTGTGGGAAGCTTAGTATTTCATGGGTCAGCAAACTGTTTTAAGCATAGAAATCCTATATATTGACTCTCTATGGTTTTGAGAAATGGCGCCATCTATGCGCACCACAATCGCCTGAATGCACAATCGCCTGATGACCATTATTAACATCATCTTCACCAAAAGTCGCTCTTGGGCTATTCGAAGCATACGCCAAACCTACGAAAGTGACTGGCGCGAATAATCTGAAGAGAATGAAGAGCGCCATCATACCAAGAACCACCCAACCATCCTCTGCAGTACAGAGTCGTTTGGACCTGACCCGACCAACCTTAAAGGTAGTAGCCCACATTTGCAAGTGGCACCCAATCTGCACAAAAGTTTTACTTTAGACTGCTTTAAGCCACAGAAGAACACTCTTAAAGTTTTAGATCCCAGGACATTCCCGTTTAGGATTGAGAAGGAAATATTCAACACAATTTTTCTTTTATTTTCCGTGTTTTATAAAAGCTTCTTCCAGACGCTTTAAGAGTAAAACCATTAATTTGTCACTAATTCTTTGGAAAATTGTTGTAAATTTGATAACAGGATAGTTTTACATAAATATCTGTCATTTAAAATTGAAATTGGCTTATTTCTTTTCAAATTCTGAAACAATGTTGTGCAAATGTGGGCTACTACCTTTAAATATTCTTGTTTATCAGACCTGTCTGTAGGCTCCAATACTCGTAGCCTGAAAATTATTGTGTATCATTTTCGTTATATTAGTTGATAGCAGAAAGTTGTAAAGATAATGCACACTTCTGAAAAATGAAAGGTATTTATAGAAACCCTCCTCCTAATAATAATAATAATATTCCGTTCTTGTATAGCGCATATCACGTTATTATCTAACGTTTCTATGCGCTTCCAAAGGACTTTGGATATTATTACCCTAGTAAGTGAGATTTCATTCGCGACTGATTTTTCGAGTTCACCCCCCCCCCCCTCCCTCTGGCCAGAGAATCGTGGATCAGCCACTGGGAAAACAAGATAATTTTGCAACCGTGGATGAACATGATAATGGCCCATTATTTTACATCTATTTCCTGATCAAAACTTTCATAATGTTATCATGAGATCGAATATCCATTAATATTCCTTTTAAAAGAGAACCCCCCAAAATTGTCTTTCGCTTTTGTGTGGTCTCTTTAGAAAAAATTGTTAACTGCACCAATTTTACATTTACTCAAGTTTCAGAATCATAGTTCCTGCAGGGGGTGTTTTATAAAGCTGTTCGTAAGTTACGCACGACTTTACGCACGACTGGTGATATGTTCTTGTGCTACATGATTGAGAATCTGATTAGCACCCATGAACATGTTCCAGTCGTGCGTAAAGTCGTGCGTAACTTACGAAAAGCTTTATGAAACACCCCCTGGACTTATTGCAAAACCATCATACAATGTCAAGTTAAGGTCCTAAGTTATATGGAAAAAAAGACAGTGTAACATTTAAGCCCACTGAAATCATTCATTAAAAAAGACATTTAAACGTGTGTGATGATTATTTTCTGCATTTTATCTAATCTAACCTTTTCCTTACATGCAGTCTACTTGAAGAAAAGTATCTTCATTAAGCAGTTCACTATGTTCACTGTGTACCTTCAGCGGTCTATAACAAGTTGCTTAAAATCGAATGAAACCCAAAACTTGTTTATAGACAATTCGTCAAGTTCATACATACAAGCTATGAGGTCATTGTGCAAGAAACCAACGAGTCTGAGTTTGTTTAATCCAGGATTAATTTGGGCAGGAGATGCGGACTGAAGAATAGCTAAAGCAAGCATGATATTTGATTTTTGGTCAATGATCCCGTTATGTTAGCTATCGAGATGACTAATTGTATAATTTGTGAGTAACCGAGTATGGAAATTTAGATACGAAGCAAAGAAAAAAAAATAGTGTTAAGAGATCAGCCGATAACGAATAAAATCAGTGCATGCTGCGAAAAATGAGCTAGAATTACCCACCTATACTATGCTAATAAGATAAAAACCGAAATGTAGATTCTCTTTTCTTCTGGTCCATTATTTTGTCTCAATAATTTGCCACCTTCTAAAAATAATACATTTTCTGCGAAATGCCAATTGATGTAGGATTGGAGTATCCCCTCTCACAATGGATGTGGGAGTATCCCCATCACATGGTTGGGACTTTCAAATTACCCTTAGTAAAGTCACATTTCAGAGCATTTGAGTTGATATAAAGTAAATATTTCATTGCGAAATTGTGAAAGAACTCACTTGTTCGTGTAATAAAAGTGCTATATGAGTTGCAAGTAAATTTTACAAAGAAAACTATCCAAACATACACATGATAAAAGTACAGAGGTGTTATTTTTTATTCTATCATTTTGTGTGTAAGTGACAACGAGCCATAAGTGCAAAAGATACTTTCGGCTTATCTTCTGACGTATACTTTTTTTTTAAAAGAGCATTTTCACATCGCTCTTAGGTCAAATAATTCATACAGTTGATAGAATGTTGATGTGTTTTCCAGCCTAAGCTTGTGGTTTATTAAATACCGGTATTTTACTGATCAGACCACTCAAAGCACTAATTAAGAGAATACTACTTTGTGGTAGTACTCGATTAAGAAGTCATTACGTTCGAGCAATAGATTTTTTTTTTCATTGGAAATATAATAAATAGTCTGTAAATCATGTGATTGAAGATTCGATGTTTTGATAACAATAGCGACTAAACGCTTTCAGCTTCTTTTGGACGTAAATCGTCTCGCCAATCAGAAAAATCTCTGCGCGCGCACAGCGTATGGTCAAAATCATGATGATAAAGGCGACACTGCATGGGCAGTATCTACTTCAGTTCGAGCAAACATTATTGAGGCTAAAAGGAACAAACTCTTACTAAACCGATGTTTTCTCAAGCTTTTCATTCATGCTTTCAATGTTTGCACGTCTTTAGGACTTAACTTCACCGCTTTCTAAGGAGTGGTGTTTGCCTCTGTAACTCTGTATAGGGATCATGGTATAAGCAGATCAGTCAGAAGAAAACACGCTTTTGATTCTCTCAGATACGCCGCGACCAGAAAACGGAAAGTGCGGACCGATGTTATATCAGCGACATCTATTGAGATCGCGAGCAAGAAAATAGTCTGTATGCTAGGAACAAGACGCTGTGTTTGTTTTGTTTGGTAATTCGGTTTCGTCATATACAATGTGATTAGAAAAGGTCAACCTTTTCGATTCAGCAGCTGTCTCCAAAAATAAAGCTTCATATATTCCTTAATCTCATTTTCTATGTCGTTATTACATGACTTTCCAAGTCTCTCTTCTACAATGATTAGCTTATCCTGCAAGGGCTTAATATTTTCAAGTAAACTTCTTTTCATTTCTCTATCTATCTGAACCCAGTCAACATCATGTCATTTTGAATAAGGGGTGGTGTCGAAACAATTCACATTGATTAATTAATAAGGATTAGGAAGACTGAATTATCTGGCAGAACTAATATCATTCATCTTTTAGAATAATGTATTAGTTCTTCCATTCTTAAACGTAAATGAACCATATGATTTTTCTTTTTTGCTCTAACATTATTATTAGATTAAAAAGGAAGGAGAAAAGAAGAAACCCCCAGAACATGGTCATAATTATTGTATATCATCATGATCATTATAGACGTACGCCCGTATTGATAATCTTGTACATAGATATGCTAAAATAAACTGAATTATACAGACATGAAGAAATGAAAATATGAAAAGTTATATACAAGAAAAACGTTTCAGATGATATTGCACATATTTTCTCATACATTAAAAAATCAAGCACATTCTATGTGTTTGGGAGTTTCTTATGTGACTGGTTTAAAATATGGACTTAGATCAGTCGCTTTCCTTCGAAATTCAGGAGTGTTTCACAAAGCTGTGTGACTGTATTTCCCACAATCTTAATCAGATTGTTCGCAAAAAATATACTTCTCATTGAAATTTTTTTTGTTGATAACAATAATGTTAATCTACATAGATATTTCAACTTTAGCTCATCGAATTAAATATGATTGAGAATCCGGTTTGGCTTTCCATATTCCATATCTTAAAGTCATTCGCATATTGCACACAGCTCTGTGAAACACCCCAAACTTTTAACACTGCGTTGTATAGTGGATTATACAGTGCGTCCCAGAAAAAAAAAAAACGAAACCGAGATTGATCGATGTTTAATCATATCTTAATCACAGTAATGATTAATAAGTGGCACATGTTTGTAAAGTTTCTTCTTTTATGCGATGCAACACGTATGGGTGTTTAAAGACAATGCGAAGTAGGGCTACCAAAAATTTGTTTGGCCAACAATGTCTGAATTTCAGAGAGATTTTCTAGAAAGTTCATTTTCTGCCCTTTCGTTTGATACCTCAATCATGAAAAATGAACCGAGGATAACTTGAATTAAAATTTTGATTGCATTTCCATGATTTTCAAAATCATTTGTTTCTAACTTCTCACCAATTTTTCGCATGAATGGATGCGGAGATAGTCTTTAAAAACTTTCGTGTAGAAACCCCTTTTATCCAACCCTCCTCGTCTTCTCCATCACCACCCTCACCTCCACCCGCATCCCAAATCCCTCCCTGAACCTCAAACTCTTCACTTCCTCAAGCTCCCTCTCTCCCCCCTCTCTCTCTTTGTGTGGGCGACATGGTGTGTGTGTAAGAGTGCGTGTGTATTGTTTGGAAAAACAAAAAGTTATGGTCGTTTGTTCATTTGATGAATAGATATTCAAACGCCACTTCATAACCGCGTAACTTGAATGTTTAAACCCATCCCTTGCACTCCCCCCTCCCCCCCCCCTCTCTCTCTCTCTCTCCATCTGTATGCGTGTATGTGTATTCCGTCAAACACCACTGCATAGCTGTCAACACTTTTAAAAAAATTCCTTACCTTGTTTCCATAAAAGCTATTCATAAATTCAACCAGACATGACACACAGCAACCTCAGCAACTCGTTGAAGGCTCTCGGAACGTCCCCATTCTGTTACCAGAAACACTCGTTGAAATGTTGTTAACTGCATGATAAAATAAGTTATTGAAAACCTACTACATTATCAATGAGTTTTTATCATTTTGATGATTTTTTTTACTCACCAGTCCATTTTGTTGATGATCAACCATGCATGAAGTCTTTTGTCCTCTTTGTTCACTGCTAGGACAGGCAGCGAGTGCAAAGAGATTCATTTAATAAATCATGGAAATGCAAGCATCACTTTACACGAAGATCTTAGTCATCCCAGGCTAATTTTTATCCATTGAGGAGTCATTTTAAAAAGCAGAAAATGAACTGTTGAGAAGTATTATTTTCATGGCACAATAAGAGAAATATTTTCATATATAAACACAACAAAAAAAGTAATTCCCCCTAATTCAAAATAGCATAAGTTTTTAACTAAGAAGTTTTGAGCAAAATAATTTGGTAGGAGTGTTCCTACACTTATTTACTAACTTCTGTGTGAAAATGAGATTGATCTGTCCAGTCATGCATGAGTGAGCAGTCACTAAGGGCAAAAATGTCACTTTTTAAAAGTCACAGGGTCATTTTTTATGCTGTATTAACAGTACATTTTAGCATTTCTTGCATGATTTTTAAAGTGTGCTCACTCAACCATGACACGATGAAACCTCTTTATGTTTACACAACATGTGATGATACATTTTGTCAAAAATATTATTATTTTTTCAATAAGCTCAATGGATTTTGCATTTTCAAATTCAGGAGGGTTGAATTTTTTAAAAATTGTGCTCACCCAACCACAATAATGAGAAATGTGTCGGGATGGTTGTGAGGGGGTTAAGCGATAAACAACAACACATTAATATGCAACAGAAACTGAATTCGCTAAAATCTCGTTGGACAGAATCCCCCCAAATGACCCTGGTGACTTTTGAAAAGTGACATTTTTGCCTTTAGTGTCCGCTCACTCATGCATGACTAGATGGATCAATTTCACTTTCACACAGAAGTTAGTCAATAATAGCAGAAACATTCATGCCAAATTATTTTACTCAAAACTTCTTCATTCAAAAGTTATGCTATTTTTAATTAGGGGGAGTTACTCTTTTGTTGTGTTTATATCTCTTTGAATTTGAGATATCGTTGGTAGCCCTGCTTCATATTATTCTCATTCACTCATGTGTGAAGTATGTATCTTAATGAGTGGTGTTTAATGAAAGAAGAGGGTCTAAGCTTTACAAAATATGTATTAGTTATTAATCATAATTGTGATTAAGATATGAATAAACATCGGTACATCTCGATTTCGTTTTTTCTGTTTTTTCACTGTATAATAATTTATAAAAAAAAAAAACCTTTGATCAATGAGCTGGGAAAAAATATACGTAGAATGTTACCATAGTAAATAAAAAAAAAGAACACAACATTTACATAGTGTAAATGTAGAAAGTTCAGATGAAAGTATAGTATTATGGAAGACAATAACAGACAAAGCGCAAATCAATCCAAACAGTTTCAAACAAACACACAAAGGAAAATAGGATCAATTTTGCACCCTTCAAAAGCAACACCGGAAGATCCTTTATGGGTGCAACTTCGCACCAAAGAAGCATAATGCACCATTGAGGGTGCAGTAAGTTAAATTTTGCACCCTTAAGGGTGCAGAGTTATAGATGCAAATTTGCACCCTTTTGAATGCAAAAATATCTGCACCTACCCTTTAAGGTGCATAATTGCACCTTTAAGGGTGCAGTTGGGCATTTCCGGGTGCAAACAAATACCAGAGGGTGCATCTTTGCACCTTTTCACTTAGGGTGCAGGATTGCACCCCAAAACATTGCATTTGGGGTGCAAACTTGCACCTTTTTTCCTAGAGCGAAGATAGCATTTTGACATAAATGTTTTCATGTTTTCGTGGCTTTATTTCCCCTCTTTTAATCTACTTATGCTTTTGGTACACATATGACTCTCTAAAAAGTGGGCTGGTACAGGGCCGTACGCATATTTTTTTTTTCCTGGGGGAGGGGGGGGGGGGGGCAAGACATGTAAAATTTTTCGAAGAAACCAGAAAGCAAGGGAGCGGATTAAGCGACCGAGCTGATGACGAGGGCGCTTTTGCATTTTTGAAAGTTAATTCGAAGGATTTGGTGCAGTTTTCTGCGGATTTTATGAAAATTTTATCCAAAAAATGTGAGTTTTCAAAATTGGGGGGGGGGGGGGGGGGAGCAGGGGGCAGTTGCTGTATACGGCCATGGGCTGATATATACCCCCACACCCAGGGATTTACGCCAGTGGATGTCTGTCAAATCATTGTAACAAGTGCGGTTTTTGAAATATTTTTTTTTTGAAGTATTAGAAGAGCATTATCATTTACATATATGCTGAAAGACCAAAGTGAATCATAATCAAATTAACAGCTCTTAATTCACGAGAGAATGGTTGATTAATTAAAGGCAAATTTAGAGTTGTCATTCCTTATCTTTTAGAGGTGGGCCCATGCGGTCCAAACGACGATTAAGAAGATAAAAACCTCGATACGATTGTGTTTGCAATATACTGTGATTCTTTCCTTAAAGAGGATTTAGATTTCAGGTGTGTTGGATAATCTTTAGAAGCATTTTGCACACAAGAGTTTGGTACAAGCATAATACACGCTACGAATGTAATTCCTACTAGACCAACACTACGATTGACTTTAGGGATTGTCTTCCCTCAGTCTTTGATAATGATTTACTCATAATTTTACCTGAATCTGTCATGCATCAATCAAGACTTGAAGAGATCAAACAATAATAAAATGTGTTCCTTACTTGGTTTTGATCAATATGAGCCCTCACGGAGTATCACAGACAATAAAATGCTTTGACGTCAAAGCATAGCGGACGATTAATGTATTTTTCAAGATAGCCATGTTTTCAGTATGAACATGCAAAATTAAACTAAAAGAAAAAGAAAACCTCCTTCTAACATGTTTAATTTAACCCGAAATTGCCGAGCTCTAAATAATACGTTTGAGGCCATGCTTTCACATGGTGAAAGCATCGACAAGCAGTTTAAGAATTTGAACAATCGTAGTTGAAATTACCTCCTTTTTTGTTTCCATTTTCTTTTAATTCTTTGTTTCTGCTATCATGCACCATTAGAAGCAAATGCACTACTCCCACTACATGAACGGTACGAAATAAGAATGGAGCATTCATGAATTCCAGATAATTCTTATCTTAATTTGGCATCACTTTCTCCGTCATTTAAACAGTTACAGTGCAATGAAAATGCTACGAATGAAAATAACCACTTTAAAACAAAACAAAAGAAAAAACAAAAAGCCATCATGATTTCGATAAAGAAAGGGAAAGAGGGAGGGAAGGGGGGATGACGGATGGGTGGAGGAAAAACTGCTTAAATTTAATCTTCAGATTAAAAAAGGCTAATGAAAATGCTTCTTGATATGCCACTGCCACTGCTACTTCCTCAGTATTTCTGAAAAAATTCTAAAAGAACAAGAGTAATATACGTTAGATTAAATTAAACACACACCAGATAAGACGAGAAATGAAAAATGAGAGATGATCAGATAAGACAAAGAAAAAAAAAAGATAGCGGGGAAGGATAATTATAATAACAACAGCGAAAACTTATAGAGCACACACCGTCCAAGGACGCTCATGGCGCTAGATTAGCAACAATTCACTTTAATACAAGAATATCACGAATTTATAAAGAAAGAAAATAATTCAGTTATTACGACTTATAGAAACTCAAATAGATTCACAATATTTGCTTCACCCATCACAATTCCCATCTTCAGCCGGGATGGGATAGACTTGCTCGAACAGAATCTTCAGGTTCATGGTCACATACATGTATATGATATATATTTACGAATTAGTGTACCTCTATATTGAAATAAAACATACAATTACATCAGATGGAGGTCTAGAAAAAGAAGATGAGGAAAGGATGCAGTAGAAATTGAGTTTTCAGCTACCCTCCCCCCCCCCCAATAAAAAAATGCTGTTGCTGTTATCTTATCACGTGTTAGCATGTATTGGGCTATATAGGTTGGTCATATCAACTCGTCATACATGCCGGGCGTCAGATAGCAAGCAGGGTTTTTTTTTTTTTTTTGGCCGTGTTACTCGCGCTCTCACCGTCAATGAAAAATCACGCCGTCTTTTTCTGCTCGAGGTACCGAGACTCAACGTTTAATATCTCTGGCGGAGGAGGGGGAAAAAGGCTTAATTAAAAACCGCCATGAAGAGAGGGGAGAATGAGAGTCAACGGACCGCGGTCTTTTAAAATTGTCTCATAATTTCTGACGTCCATCTAACTAGAGGGGTAGGGAGTATTAGCCGCTCACTGGGGTCTTGCACTTGACTGCAGTTTCACTCTTTATGCTCCATTGGCTAGAATCAACATTATTTTTTTAATCGTTATGCGCATATTTTCCTTCACCTTTATACGACACAAAAAGCACAAAAAACAAGATCGCTTTGGTGGAACCTACGGCAAGCAGTATCACCTTTTGTGGGATTTATTCCCTTTTCTAAGTAGTGGATCTTTGCAGTTTTTAACATGTTGTCGCCACAAGTGAGTGAATTTGATATTCTGCAGAATATGGGAATTGAAGCGAATACATCTTATTCGCGTCCATCCCCGCGACGATCAAGTTCGGCTGGACCTCGGTCTAACAGCTCCTCTAAAATTGACCCAAGGTAAGGTACCTTTCAATTCGGCAATTAAACGTCGTTGTCGTTGTTTCAACTGTTTTCTCACAGTAACACGTCTAGCCCTCGAAAATTTCCTTGAACGTCTCCCACAGTTCGGTTATTTTGCTTTCCTTACCTGTTTATCCTATTTTACCGAAGAAGGGCCAATATACAGCTGCTCAATTGCCCCGCTATTGAATACTTAATGAAGCTCACGCGAGCTTGCTTCATAGCTAACATAATTATGCATATAGATCCATCGGCATCTGGGGTTCGTGTTCCTACGGAATGCTACCGAGAGGTAGATTCGGTGCACCCCCAACAAGGCCACACGTTCCTAAAATCATTGACGTATTAAGAACAAGCCCAAACTTCACAACACTCAAACAGAGAGATCGAGGGAGAGGGCGGCGCCGCGATAGCCAAACCAACTACCTTGCAAACACGATCCCCCACTTAAGTTCCTAATCACAACCCTCCGCGCATTTACACGCACTAAACTAAAACTTCAAACCCCATCTCTCTCCAGTCTTCCCGCAAAATTTAATTGTTGGCGATCAACAAGTTCGTTTTCTTCATCATCTACTCAACCTGAGCACGTTCTTACACTTTTCTTTGTTTCTCTTCACCTTTTTCCTTCCAAACTTCCTCGTGGACCTCATCCACGTGGCTTTGAACGATTCACCCGTCCATCACCCGTCATCACCCCGTACCCTCCCGGGGCGTGTCGCTTCGTCTCTCCGTCGGGCGCGTGTTACTTCTCTCCGTTCTTTTATCCGTCACCACCACCAATTTCCTTTTTCTCCAACTCATCATCATCATCATGGTACTTCATGCGGACAGCTTCAAGTCCAAACGGTACCGGGACAAACTCCGGGAACAGATCAAAGCCTTAGAGAACCTTCTACCAGTCGACAAGGCTACCTTGCACAGGAAACTAGACAGTCAGACGGTCTTTCGATTGGCCATCTCTTTCTTCAGGATTAAAAGTTTCTTGGCAGGTAAGACGCATTATTTCGTCAAGAGCCATTCCTAAGAACATTCATTGGCACTGTAATGGGGACTTTTCTCGTCTTTAGATCTTTACATTTTGTTATGCTTATTATAGTTGTTGAAACCATACAGTGCCTGGAAAGAAATTTTTTCGACTGTAAAGTCACTCTGTCATTGTCATTCTGAAGGCTGTTCCTTGTCTTTGTTTTCCACATGTTTTATTTTGCCTTAAAAAAACATACTTCGTTTTGTACTGCACGCACAGCGTATCTGCGATAGATGACAAATAACAAAATTCATTTATAGTTTTGTTTTCATGGAGGACGTTTGTTGCCTACCAAAGGCACAGTATACTTATGGGTAATGTTCTAGTGGTAATACTTATGCGGTCAAATCCATCAATCTGAACAAAATATTCTGACTGACAATGGCATGTATTTGCTTACTTCGTATATGTTATGAAAATGATAGTGATATGATGAATAATGCACAAAATTATCTGGGGGAAATATTTGATTAAGGGATGATGATTCTCCGGATTATGAACAATTTTAACTTGTTAAAAGAACAGGCAGTTTTAACAATGAACATGATGAATGACCGTGTATTTTTCTACATACTTAGCTACTATCATGTGTTTTAATAGAGCAAAAATATAACATGCAAATTTCACATCTCTTACATATTTAGTCATAAGTTTCCTAAGAGAGAGAGGGGGAAAAAGATAAATACAACTTTCATTTGGGGGTTATCAAAAGTTTAATGACAAATATTGAAGGTAGCAAGTGCATATTGCATAACATTCCACTTCATCACGACCTGCATTATAAGATACAATGATGATCATTTATTACACAAGTGATTGTATGATTACAACAAAAAAGATAAATAACCAGTTTCTTTTATCCGTTGAGCTGTTCTCCTGTTTCATGAGCCCGCAGGCTTGTTATTTGCTTATTAGTTCCTAAGATCCTTAGTATAATAATTATACTATTCTCTTTTCATGCGATGTTTATTTTTACGTACACATGATACATATACAGATGAAATTCAACTGAAATATTTAGACTGAAAAAAAAAGAAAAAAACGCCGCCTATCATTGTTTTTGTTCAGAGAAAATATTTTAAACATACTGATGATAATCGTTCAAAGAACTCCGGTTGTAAGCCTGACCGAATTTTAACATGCCATTCCTTGCTGTATTATTCACAATGTTATGCCTTCTAGAGAACTTAAACTCAGTCAATGAATAATGGTGCACAGATACTAATAAGAACTATAAAAAGATAAATGTAAAACATTCCTTGCAAAAAACGTGGATGCTTCTTTTAGAAATGAATAATTTTCAGTAACGCTAAAGGTGATTGTTGCGTACGTTGTTTTTATAGATTACCATTGTAAAATAATGGGCATTATGATTTATTTTTTCACAATTTTTTTTTCTAAAAATAAACCTCGATAAAGACACTCAAAAATTGCGATGTGCTTAAACGAGACAAACAGTCGGAATCATCCACCATTTAACGTCATAACACTCTTAGAATTACTAAGTGAAAAGTGTTTAGATGTTTGAATTACTCGTTTAATATTTACAGAATGTTCAATTTTGATTGATCTTCTCGCATTGTGCGCTAATGTGCGACGAGGAAATTAGGCTG
Organism: Echinometra lucunter; assembly: GCA_029962745.1. Taxonomy (NCBI): domain Eukaryota; kingdom Metazoa; phylum Echinodermata; class Echinoidea; order Camarodonta; family Echinometridae; genus Echinometra; species Echinometra lucunter. Next base: position 10,486,731 of record CM057159.1, on the reverse strand, counting down.
TTGAAAAGTCGAGTATTTTCGTCAGAACGTTTGGGATTTCTTTTCAGCGATGCCATTTTGACTTATAGACTGTTTACAAAATGCTTTGAAACTGTTGAAAATGTCACTCCTTAACAACTGAAAACATATACTGAAAAAAAAACTATAACAAAATTTGCATAAAATCTGTTCCTGATGTGTGCCTTTTGTAGTTTCTCGACATGCTCGAGGGTTATAGAAACGGACGTCTGAAACTGCAGTCATAATTCCGTGAGAATCATTCGAAAATTTAAAAGTGGAAGTGTACATGCATTTAATTATCGAAATATGATGCAAAATAAAAATTGTATTGCCCTACAAAAATAGACAGATAATATAGGTTATATTTTACAAGTCACGTTCGAACTCTAGTAACCCTGCGGCTCAGATTTGCCATATTTCAATCATATTCCATCATGCAAATAATATCGTATCTAATGACTTTTATTTGTAGAAAATTTGGATCCATACAGTATAAGTGCGTTAATTTTTTTTTTGTTCTGGAAATGCTGATCTTTAACAGTTCACGAAAACAATAACGATACATTCCGGGGCAAAACTGGAACATGATTCTATTTTGAATCATCTCCCGTCCTCCTTTGCTTTTCCTCCTTCAGCAGCAATCATATCTGATTTCCGATAAACTAGAAAATAAGAAGATAAACGACCCTTTAATCCAGCAAAATGAAAACATTTTGATCGCCCTGGCATTGAGCTCGATTTTCGAACCCATTTTTGCCCGCGGGACTTTTTCGGCAGCAAGCGGCATGTAAACTGCGGAGGGGAAGATATTGCATCGGGCTTGATTAAATATTCGTCATAATCTAGCCAACTGAAAACGAATGCACGTGCATCTAGACATTTTCATCACCTCAAATACATCAGGCCTAATGTCCATAACAATCTCCTCAAACCATGTTTGAGGGATCTTTCCTTTTATCCCTGTTTATTGCCATGTAAAAGGAAGGAATGTACATGATACATAAATCACATTTTGATCATATTTATCAACAAGATTATGTACATAATATAACTCGACGTTTCGCCTCAAAATTGCTGATGCTATTGCGTTATTATTGCAGTATCTGTTGCATCTTATAGAAATAAGATTTTATTCATTTATTCAAAGGTAGAGATTGCTAACCTCAGAGAAAGCGAAATATAGGGCATCACCCCCTCCCCCCCCCCCTGATCGCAATGTTTTATCCGACTGGCGATGGCGATTGTAGGTCTTTATAATAATCTTTCTTTATGTCTATTACCTAAAACGATGAAATGATATTAATGTGAGAGTAGGCTTTCCGCGGCCCAGGTTTTTTCATCAAAATCAAATTTTGTGCGTGGGTTATCGCCATCCGGTATCCGCCAAAGTCAAGGTTGGAAATCTCCCCACAAAATGCACACATTGGCGTGAAGCGAGAAAGATTTTCTATATGCATGCGGTAAATTGATTCTGGAGAGCTGGTGCATGAAAGAGAACATAACGGCCGATGGCAGCTTCACTTGGCCGTGAGTTTGCCGCTGTCTCTTGCTCGAGAGACCGCTCTCATGCGTCGTCTAAAACTGACACCAGACATCTTTAAGGAAAGAATGGAACTATCATTGGCCATTGATGCACAATCACTGAAATGCAAGACTCTAATTTACCACAGTGCAATTAGAGTATTATCATTAAATATTTATCTCTCATCGTAAATTGTTGTATTTTTCAATAGTAATTTTGCCATCTCGTTCAATGTATCCGCATGATTATAACTGAGCCAACTAAAAACTAATTCATGATCTGGAAAAGGTAGAATAATTTATCTTTATCCATATTTTCATTTTCCGTTCTACTGAATACTTCTCTCTCGTTTATGGCATGAATACAATATTTTTCAAAATTTGAAAGTTCATGTGACTTTTGCTGTGCGATTCACGTCTTTTTTCAATTCGAAGAGAAAAATGAAGCTTAGAAAATAGAAAAGTGTCCCCAAAATGCAGTTGGTTAGGTTCTTATAAAAGAGAGCGTTTTCGAAATATACTTTTATTTAGCTTTTGTCCGAGCCGGCTTTTAATTTGAGATCAAATGTCTATTTAAATATTTAGTTCCCAATGGATCGCCAGTTATTTCTTCAATGAAGGGAGTTTCGTAGGAAAGGGGTGTCGTTTGTAGTTAATGAGGCAACGCAAATTGATCTTTGAATGCCCTAATGGACATCATGCTTAGATCTTGCTTCATTTCGCCATCTTAATAAGAATGGTCATTTTCATTGTCTCTTCTTACCATTTAGATATCGTTTAAGTTCATGTATTGCGTATACGTTTAATCGCGTCAATTACAAGTATGAATACGATTTTAATTTGATCGCAAGCCGATCTTCTTTATATTTCATCGGACGGCTCCAAATACCGGCCATGTCCTACCACTACCATGAAATAAGCCGCGGCGGTCCAAATATTTGTGAGCGTGATGCCAATCGCTGGTTGTTCCTGACTTTGTGGATTGAGTTTTGGGGAGACCAACATGATGATTTTTCTTCTCTTTTTTTTTTCTCGAGAAAATAGGATCGTTTAGTGGTGAATGGTAAAGACAGTCGGAGGAAATTAATCAAGGAGCGATTAGGGGCGCGTAACGAGAAGGCAAAAAGAATGCTAGTAATTATTGCGCATTGCTCATGTCGGAAGATAATTGATACGAACCACGCACTATCTATCAACAGTCATGATCAACGGAGGCTTGGCGAAATGTCATTTACCCACACAATTTTATTTGGAGCTTGTGTTTCAACTTTCGACTTGTGTTTTGAGGAGAAAGAAGCCAAGAGAGAGAGAGAGAGAGAGAGAGAGAGAGAGAGGGAGATGTGAAGTTTTGACTGTGTAGGAAGGGGGAAGAAAGAGAGAAAGAGAGAGAGAGAGATAGAAAGATAGAAAGTGGAGGTGGGGAGGAAAGACATAAGGACAGACGAGAGAGAAAAAAACACAGAAACATTTGGGGAAGAGAGAGAGAGAGAGAATAGTGAAAGCGAGCTGATGGGAGGAAAGATTACATAATTATTGGAGATAGAGGAGGGGGGGGGGGGGAAATCCAGGCAAACTTAATAGAAGTATGATAGGCCTACAAGAGAAGAGAGAGATAGGGGTAGAGTTGTTGAAAAAAATAGCTTGCAAAAATAAAATTATATAAAAAAGCTTATTTGTCGAGAAAACAAATGGAACTGCAGCATTATGTTTAAGGAAGGATTCAAGTATAGATATGGCCATAATAAACAAAGAAAAAGAGAGGGGCAAAGAGAGAGAGAGAGAAAGAGAGAGAGAGAGAGAGAGAGAGAGAGGAAGAGAGAGAGGGATCGAGTCGACGAAATGAAGGACGGCCAAAACCATTGCGAAAACAAAGATACGAGTTCTGCTTGACTGGTGCGAGCACTGAAGCCCATGAAACGAGGCTTTGCGTCGCGCTGCCGCGCAGCTCACGGACCTCATGGAGGAGCATGCTCCATCTATTGCAGCACCAACTCGCATTTATGAATTTGACGACAAAAAAATCTCACATAATGCCGAGATTAGCATCATAAATGACGATCCAAGGGAGAAAGTAAGCGCTTGAATAGATTTGACAAGTTAAAAGTGACATGCTCCCCTTTTCTACCCTTCGGCGTTGTGTTTTTCCCCTACCCATTCCCCTGTTACAGTGTGTTTAAAATGAGAATATATTCTTGACTCATGTAAAAGATATTGGGCCCTCTCTGCATCTAGTTAACAGGCAGACCAACCCTCTTTTCGTCCATTTTTTTGTATCTCTTCAGCATGAAACAGGACTTTTATGGAAATTAATTTCATTTCTGTCATAGAAATCCATTTTAATTAGAGAAATTACATAAGCATAAAATTAGATCGATAGACCACAGACATTTTAGTTGTGTCTTGTCTAGGGTCATTTCTGTTAGTTATCAGTTAGTTATCAGCAAATAATATGATAACTACATTTCTTAAGTTCTTCCTACTCATTTTATTTTCTGCATAGACCAGGGGGGTGTTTTATAAAGCTGTTCGTAAGTTACGCACGACTTTACGCACGACTGATATGTTCTTGTGCTACATGTAAATGATTGAGAATCTGATTAGCACCCAAGATCATGTTCCAGTCGTGCGTAAAGTCGTGCGTAACTTACGAACAGCTTTATGACGCCCCCCCCCCCCTCGGTTTTCCTTTTTTCTATACAGTGGAATGTTTTACATAATGTGTGTTGAGGTGTTTGTATGGTCGTCGTGAGGGTGCGTGTTGTGTGTGTAAAACGCCATTTCCAGCTGATACAAGAGAATATATTCTGTTGTTCTTTTGTTCCAACTTTTGCACAATCCAAGCATCATTAGTCGGAATAAAGACTAAAGACCTTGTGTCAACATAATTAAATATGTATTGGTCGATCAGCTGATAAGTCAGTATGATTACATTATGAGGAACCTTATTACAAAATTTTGCAGGGTACAGAGTAGACGAACATGAGTTCACCATAGAGTCGCGTAAAGTTTCATCATATTGTCATTAGCCGACATGTTCATCTTTTAACAATAATGATATTATCGGCCATCTGAAATCATTATACGCATTTTAGAAGCCAAAAAGCAGCAGTTAATCGTCGAGCTTGTAATATTCACGAATAGAAAAGCTGAGTGGATGCCTCGCTTCAGACTTAAATCAATGAATCATTATTGCCTCAGATTTATGCGTTTTCATATGTCTTTATAGTGGTAATTACCAGTGTGCATTGTCAGGTTGCTTTTATTGCGTATTCTTGCATGGCGGTCTACAAAAACCTAATTGAATTTGGTGGAAAAGGTCATTGTCATTGAACCTTAATTTTTATAAAAGCCCTGGAATATCATAATAATATCAGGTGAAGTTGTCCCAACATGTTGGTACATCATTAGGCCCTATTGTTGTGATTATAAGTGATGAGGTTTATCATCAGTTTTTATTAATATACTCCTATAAGCTATAAGTTTGTCTAACATGACATTTCTTGAATCATTTATATCTCAACATATTGCACATCCCCTCTGTTTGTCTGTATGTCTTTCTGTCTGTCTGTCTGTCCGTCTGATCTGTGTCCCTCCTCTCTCGCTCTCTCTGTTTGTGAGAGTTTTATCTTATATTGTATATGAAGCTTTCCTTTGCCGTTTTGCCTCTTGTTCTAAGTGCTCATTTCCTTCCAACAATACATTTTAAAAATCAGTTCTGCTCTTCTGTTTTAGATGTCTGTGTTTGCGACCTCATTATCATCTAAATCGAAATACTAGCAGTCTCTGATATGAACAATGAAATAAATCGGAATGGCAGCATAGACAGATCTACATACGTACTAATCATTCCGTTTGTTCCCCAACCAAACACACCAACACTTGAACCGAGGACTGATCTGATAGATCTAGGTTATTACTAATGCAACGAATTGCCTTTTAATCGGTACCCGAATACCGCTCAACACGCTTCGCAGGGCTTTTAGCCTCCATCTTACCCGGCCATATGCAAATGATGGAAAAAATGGATACATGCAAAGAGAGAATTTGCTCTCTGTACGATTATCCAAATTAATTTTGTGATCACTCATGATGTATTTCCCTTTTTAGTTTTAAGTTTGCCTAATTAGAGCATCCTTAGTCGGCATAAATTGGTTTAAGAGTTTGTGTCAATAGCGCTGCCATTACCAGTGCGTCCACAAGTCGCCGCCCAATGGAGCTGGGCGAAAGATACGTTGTAAGCGGTGCTATCAGGCAAGCTATGACTAAAGCTCGAGCCTATTTAGAAACTATTCGTTGACATAGAGAAACAGATCCGATTTTAAGAGGTTTGTCCTTCTTTCAAACAACGCATGTGTCCACAAATTAAATCAACGGATTAATTTTTGTTAAAATGCGCGGCTAATTGTTAAGTACACTTGTCAATACCGCTCTCCATTGTTTAGCAATGATTGTTCAAGCAAAGCACCGCTTAATACACGTCTCTATTTCATCCCACCCCCTTTCTGTACATTCTTAACTCCTTATCACATTAGCCAATTAACAATACTCTCAAAAAATGTTTTTATTTCACAATATAAACAAGATGTATCTTTTTCTTCGGTCTCAAGGGTTGATATTTTTAGGCATACACGTTGTGTGGGCTGAATATGTTGTTTCACCCGTCGTTTTAATTCAATTCAATTCAGTTCAATCGACTGATTGAAATAGATAGCAGGATTATGCCCATAATGGGCGTAAATAGACCCCAGTCGTGCTTATGACACGTGCTTCTGATCCCCAAGATTTAGGGTTAATTTTCACCCGTCTCTTTGCAGCTCTGAATGAAGATCAATTCATTTCATTTCAATTCATTTCAATTCGTATTTACTAGTATTTCATTTCCAACAGAAAGAAAGAAGAAGAAAAGAAAACCCAAAACAATGGCATTACAGGTGTTATAAAAGAAAATATGAGGTAATATATGTGCCCAATCATTTTTTTCTTGATAAGTATACAAGTATACACATAAATGGATTTTTGAAATAAATTATAAAAAGAAGTTCTTAAATTCTGAGGAAATTCTGAGGAAATTCTCATGAATCAACCACATGTAAGTTTAAAGACAACTTGCTCACAGTTTCCAACAATTCATCAATTTCGGTTCATTCATTGATGAAAATATATCTAACATTTCTATTTCTTTGAAGGAATTCTATTCATTGTAAGTCATCACTACATTGACATGACAGGCTTTATATACATGATATAAGATGGATGTTTCAAATTGCTGAAACTGCTTAAATAAAGCTAATTACATAACTCTAAGAGAAGGATCTAATGCTGGCTGCTTGCTAAAATGATATAAGATGGATGTTTCAAATTGCTGAAACTGCTTAAATAAAATAAGCTAATTACATAACTCTAAGAGAAGGATCTAATGCTGGCTGCTTGCTAAAATGATATTTTTATCGTAATTTTGAATTTTTGAAATTTGAAATTCACATTCATTTCCTTCTAAAACAATAACATTTAATTTTGTTTGTAATGTACATAAGTCCAATGTAATGAAAATATATAGGGGACGTATACCCAAGAAGCGGAACTTGTGTTAACATTATATCAATATAAGAACACCGTCGCAGACATTGTGTAGCGTTATCAGATGAAGGAAATCGGAGTAAGGGTGAAGATAGTGGGGTAGAATACAAAGAAAGAGAAAGGGTGCTATTTACATGATCAAATAGACCGAATAACAGAACAGACTACTAAATCATATTAACTTTGTAAAAGTAGCAGAATATAGCAGGGTATTGAATTGGTTGGACTTAAAACTGAAAAAAAAAATGGGTGTACACTGTGAGTCACTGAAAAGGCAGCCTTTGCTCAAGTCCATATATCTCGACAACCCAGAGGAATTGCTGAAATATGTTATTATGTCAAAATAGTTAAGAATGTCTTCTTTAATTTGATGCTCGGCTCACCCAAATGAGATCATGGATGACTGAGCACTGGCCAATTTTAAAAAGCCTGTTTATGCCCAAGTTTAAGAGAAAAGGTGTTCAAGAGTTATTTTCATTTGTGAGAGCATCCATTAGTTTGGAATAATTTTGCTGTAGTTCAGTTTTTCCAATGCCATGGTTAGATTTTGTTGATCATGATGTCGAAGTGAAGAAAACATGATAGGTTATAATTTGGATATTTTCTAGTGAATCTATCTGAACTGATTGAAACGATCTTTAAGGTTGAATTTGGGTTTTCTTTTTATTGACTCACACTCATCCCAGTAAGAGGTGTTGGGGCCACTTGAGGTACGACCCCTCCATTCGAAATAATTCAAAACACTGATAACAATTTTGAAATTTTTCAACCAATCTTGAAAATGTGAGGCACCTTGGTGCCATTGGTGGACAGTTTCACCTTTTCATGAATTCTATATGGTGAAATTCTGATTGTATTTCTCTTTTCTTGTAGGCAAATTCAAATAGGACTAAACTACTCCCGTAACAGGAGAAGTAATTGCCATTTATGACTCATATCGGAATATGCATAGTCATTGGGGATTTTAAGCATCTTTTGTATCGATCAAGACTAGTTCATACTTAGCACATGTAAAAAAATGACCCCAAATATCCACAGATATTTTAGATATGAAGAGACCCCTTTATGTGCAATTTAGTATAGCTTCATGAAAAGCGTATGTTCCTGTTTTTGAAAAGAATACTTCCACTTGGATATCATGGAATGCACCATTGACTCCTCACATCATTACAGTGGCATAGCCATTTTTTTTTAAAGATGGGGGCGCTAGCGAAAAAAAAAAAATAGGTGGAGTCCAGCTGCTGCAGACACTGAGCAAAAAAAAAAAGGGGGGGGGGGGCCTTAAAAGGGTCTAATCGGGTAGATATTCCAGAAAATTCGATGCAAGACATTGTTAAAGAGATACAAACAAAAGTTTAAAGTAAAAACTTTGGTCGTGATTCTTTCTTTTTTTTGGGGGGGGGGGGGGGGGGCAGCAGTCCACCAAAACCCCCACGAGTCTGCCAGTGAGTACATATCAATTATTCGTTTTTCAGTGGGTTTTAGATTTTGTCACAGATGACCTTACCCGCTTAAATGCTTGGATTGTTTCTACGAACAGGCCTATTAACGTGAAAAAAGTCCGTAAACACAAAAAATTACGATCAACAAAAAGAATACCATAGGAATTTACGATGACAATATCATTTGAACATTTAAAAAAAGAAATGTGTAATGTAGCTCTACACTCATGTTGTCACTGCGATGACAGTAAATACTATTCAAAGAACTAAAATTTCATTTTTCCCACCTGATTCCCACAATCGAACGAGGTACACGTATAAAAATGTTTGTCCATAAAAGTCTACGTCGATTGATTGTGTATTACTATTTTTTGTTGTTGTTGCAAAGATGTGCATGCTAATGAGTGTGATGTTCAATATTTGATTAAAGCTACACACATTATGAATACCGATATTATGAACCCTTATGATGCACCTGCACATTGAGAGTGAGCGAGTGTGAAAAACACTTCTGAAGCCACCTGCAAAGTATCACCATTAAAGTGAAAAGAATATGAAATGTATTCAAAATAAGTTGGCTTAAATGTCAGTGAAAATAAACACTCGATGTAAAAATATGTATAAGGCATTTTGACATTTAGATCGTTTGAGATTGGTGTTTGATGGCGTGCACATGCTTTAATAATTTAAATTTATATTGATTAAACAATTTACACTCTTAGAAAAAATGGTACTATTTGAACCTTATCTTGTCCCACATTTGGAACTTTTAAAGGTTCTTCAAAAAACCATTAATAGCCTATTCTCTAAAAAATGTTCTAAAGGGGTCTTTAGAATCATTATTGGTTGTACAAGGAACCTTTTTGGGGTTCTTTAAAAATATAAAGAACCATTTATAGAACCCATTTTACTGGAGCTTCTAAATACGGGGAAAAGGGTTCTAAGTGCATATTTTTCTAAGAGTGAAGAGTAAAAGCCAGTGCGTCACTGTGCACCATCTCCACCCCAGTGGGACATTCTTTGACCATACACTATAAGCATAATTATATGCGTGTACTCTCCCGGGTGCGGAGAGGCAATAAATATTAATACCTTTTCCACGAGGACGGACCGTGGGGGGGGGGGGGGTTGTCCAAGGTTGGTCCTATTTTTTTTTCCCTCGGGTGCCAAATTCAACTGCATGAACGCAATAATGAACGGACAGGGAGACAAATATATTAACTCTTGGCTGGAGGTAAGAAATTAGAAAAAAATATGAAATTAGAGTCAAAAGACAGAGGAATGTATACGGTGACGAGGGATAGGGAGAGATTGAAACGGTAAAAAAAAAAAGTGCAAAGAAGTTATTTTTGTTCTTTTACTATTGTTTTACCGCTCTTCCTGGAAGCATGCCATCAGAAGAAGAAAACACAGACCATATAAACATATTAGTGGGGAAGCAAATCTTGGTGGCCGCAATAAATATCAAATGAAAATCAAGTGAGAAAATGATTTAGGTTGAGATCAAAAGATAATTTCCAATCTTGAGATGACAAATCAAATAAAAAAGACCGCGAGGAGTGTGCTCCGCATTAGAGCAGACCTTTACCGAGTGTCCTCGGGCATACGGCCCCGAAGGCACTCCACGACTTAATTGTGAAGTGACCGCTTGGTCGTCGAGTTTTCACGCATCGTCTTTGCTGTGGATCTTAAGACGTCAATTATTGATAAAAAAAAATCTTTCCGAAAGCCAACCAACTTGAGATGTTTTCTCGAATATAAATATTTCAGAGCGACAACCACGGTACGAGAATTCATCGAAATCTTTATTGAGCTTTGTAAACAAGGCGGCAGATGGCTATAGTTCGAATAAACTGAAAGGTATATAAGGGTATAAGTAAGATCAAAAGTCATGTGCGCTCTTTGAAGATTATGTCTTAAGAAATCCGCCGTCATGAAACAATATCACCCAGAATATCATATCAAGTTTTAACATTCATGACAAATAATTTCTGACAAGATTTCAATTTTCGATGTTATCAACATGATCAAGGAGATTGCGTTTCATAAGAAGCTCGTTGAACTGATAAAGTGTGGAATGGCTTTCGTGCAAAGAATTATCTAGACATTTGGGAATTATTTGTGAACCGAGACGTTGCTTGGAGTAGGTCCATGAATAATTATAGTATAACAATGTAAAAACGCTTTTTAAATTGGCGATGTTTAAAATTGTGTTGTTTAAATTTTGAGCAATATTGTTTAAAATACATACCCTGTATTGTAAACAAACGTTGTTAAAAGCACTTAGCGAATTTCCAATGATATTGTTTAACAGTTTTAAATAATATCGTTGAAAATTTCCTATAAAATATAAAGCAACAAACTGTTTAAAGTTTAAACAACATTAGTTGTTTAATATAGTTTAAACAATAGTTGTTAGAGTGACTGGCTGTAACAGTTGCTTAAAGGGGGTACCCAATGCTGAAACAATGTTAGTTCATTTAAAAGAGCATGATTTTATTAGCAGAAAATCATCTGCCTAAAGTTTTTTTTAAAAGTCGTGTTTCCAAGGAAACCCAAAAATTTGGTAAGATTTCAGGATACTTTTGACCCCTCAGCTGTAACCCAGTTGCAACTGGGTACCCACTTTGACGTCAAAATGACGTCAAAGTGGGTACCTTGTCGCGCAATTCCAGCAAAATGCGCGCAAGGTATAATACATATTGTACAGTCTAGCGCGCAGCACAAATGCAATGCGCGAAGCTGGGTACCCACTTTTACGTCATACCTCATACTGAAATTTATTGGTCAACTCTTGACTTTTCATGAGAAAATTAGCCAAAATGCATTGATTTCGATTGAAAATCATCAAATTTTTAATGTTATTCTTCTTAGAATTCTATTCTCGATCATATATCAAAAAAAAAGTTACCATTGTGTAATCACTTTAAGAGTTTTAAACAGTTGTTTAAAATATTTTTTTTTTTACTGTGTATATAGGCTCATGGTAGAGGAATACCTTTGGTTAGTGAAAGTTCTTTTTTGTTGGGTCGGGGGTGGCTGTTCAGTTTAATCTAAAGTGAGTCATTGACGTCTTTGACAATGGGGCTTGGTAAAATTTGTTAGTTTCTTATCTTTCCTTCACTGTGGAGGTGTCATGATGTAGTGGTTCTGTCACTTGACTCTTAATCAAAGGGTTGAGGGTTCGAATCCCGGCCTGGCACTAACGTCTTTTGGCAAGACATTAATCCACATTTGCCACTCTCCACCCAGGTGTACAAGTGGGTACCCGGTAGGAAGAAATTCCTGTTAGCGCCTTGCATGGCGGCTCCTTCAGCCGGGGTAATAATATTAACTTTGTAGAGCGCAGTAGAGTATATGCATATAGTAGCTGCGCTATATAAATGGACCATATTATTATTATTATTATTATTATTATTATTACTTACAACTATAGCAACAACAGCAGCAGCGAAAAGGTAGTATGGAGAAAACATGGGTTATCATAAAAAAACGTGTAGTAAAATCGTTTGCGATAATTTTTGAATATGAAAGAAGGTATGAGCTGATATTTGCCGAACGGAGCCGAATATACTCCCACGATTCAAAGTGTGACCATGTTAACAAATTCAATCTGTTCACAGTTATGGGTTATGGGTTGTCATAAAAAAGTCGAACAAAATCGTTTGTGATAATTCTTGAATAGGAAAGAAGGCGTGAGCTGATATATGCCGAACGGAGCCGAATAATACTCCCCACGATTCAAAGTGCGACCATGTTAACAAATTCAATCTGTTCACAGTTATGGGTTATGGGTTATCATAAAAAAGTCGAATAAAATCATTTGTGATAATTCTTGAATAGGAAAGAAGGCGTGAGCTGATATATGCCGAACGGAGCCGAATATGCTCCCCATGATTCAAAGTGTGACCATGTTTAAAAATTCAATATGTTCACAGTCAAAGCAAAGAATGAGAATATAAAACATAATACATGATTGTTATAGGTTGTCATTATTTTTTAGTCTGTCAATGTATACCTTTTTTTCTTATACCGACTTGTTTTGCACGTATAAGGAATAAGTTGTGGTGTCGTCATCAGTGTATTTTTATGACATTCTAGAACTATCAGGAACCTGAATCACCAGGCAATCCTCCTCCTCCTCCTCCTCCTCCTCCTGTGAAACTCGATTACTTTTCTATCATCTTCCCAAGATTTACGAGCTAGCTATCATGTGAAGATTCCCAAAGCGTGTTGTCCATAATCTCCTCATAAACAGGAGAAATAAAGTGAAAGTCTAGCCACGAAAGTGCACCTTTTTTTTTTTTTATAGTTGCCGTTTCACCGCAACTCCTTGGTGAGATGCTCGGTCTATGAAGAAAGCATATTCATTTTCATAAAAAAAGAGGGGGAACTTTCGAGTATTACCTTTAAATGATCACTGTAAAGAAAGTGTACTATCCAAGTAAAGAATAATTATGTGAGAGATTAGAGAAGGCTTATATATATATATATATATATATAAAAAGTGTGTGTGTGAGAGAGAGAGAGAGAGAGAAAGAAAGAGAGAGAGGGAGAGGGAGAGAGAGAGAGAGAGAGAGAAAGAAAGAGAGAGAGGGAGAGGGAGAGAGAGAGAGAGAGATGTATTTAAGTGTCAATAACTTCTAAGCCATTTTTATAGACTTATTTTGAAGTTTAAATGTATGTGGTTAAATTGTGCTTTGTAATCTTAAAAATGCTGTTCTACCAGAAAATGTCGTGATTCTTTTTATGGTTGAAGGCGCTGAAGACAGCGGTAGTTGTATAGGCCTATACAGCGATTCGGAGACTGGATTATCATTTGGTATATGACTTCGATAACATTGAAAAAGAATGTGTGTGAAAATTTTTGAGTACATGACATGACTCCTATCTGTAGTTCTAAAATTATTTCAGCACTAAATGCAGAAGTAAGTTATAAGCATCTCTGCGACACGAAAGACAAAAATATCTACTTCAAGAAATTCTTTCCCTTGAGTTCAGACCTACTTTAAGTCAATCTTTCATCGTATAACAGTCCACCTTCTTCTGCATTCTATAGTGGAAACAACAAATAACACTAACCTAAAATGGTGACAATGAAACGGAAGACGAAGTCCTAACATTTACTTACACTCAAATGTATCAAAAGGTATGATAATGAACAAATACATGCACCCATCGATCTGAAATCGTCATTTCCTGTGATTCATTCCTGCGTCTTGATTTATCTGTACAGTATGTTAATATTTCTTTCACATCTGTTTGTCCACCTCCAGCGATTATATTCACACCCTAAAATCGTTCACACCCAGGCCATTTTTGCAGTACTCCAAAACAGTTTGCTTTTGCACTTCACTGGCCGCTCCTACCAGCAATATCCGCCGCAGCCCATGTCTACTGTTGGCGTAAATACCTTGACAAGCCAGAATTTCATTGTGTGAGTGGTGGAATGGCATGGGTCCAGTTACTGGGGGGGGGGGGGGGGGGGGGGAGGGGACTTGTGTCAAATGTGAGGCCAGCGCTGCTAAGTTGGGATGGGATGTTGAATGGTTCTTGTCGTCTTCTTCTCGCGCTCCTTTTCCACCTCTATTTTAAAATCTGTTTTCATTTTTATGTTTCTGTTCGGAGGGGGGGGGGGGGCGGAGGAGGGATAATAATTGTATCCCAGTGCCCTTTATGGCTGCACCAATGCGTGGGGCAACCAAATTTATATAAAAAGACTGAGCAGTCATTCTTCTTTATTAGTTCATTATCAATTTATCACTAAGATGTATAGCTTGTATAAGTACAAACTGATTTAAGTGTTTGTCCCGGTAGGTGGACAAATATGAATTGATTTTTGAAGAGTGCTGCGTATCTGGAACTGTGTTCTTAATGTATTAGTATTTGGGTGTTTTTTTTTTCTTCTCACAAATCAAAGTAAAGTTGAGGAAACCACTTTTTCTATGGGGATAGGGGTGTTTGCAGCTTCAGGGCTTCATACATATCACACATGAGCAATTCGTATTCAAGGTCTTAGTTACACGAGTCACGTGATGTGTATCCATGGAAACCCAGAATGGCGCAGCTTCACTGCTCATTGCACGGGTTCTAAAATATTGCTACATTTGCATGCATACATGGATGCAAACTGTAAATGCAGGGATGAAAACGGAGGGGGAAGAGAGAAAATAAATAAACATTTCTGAAAACAAAATTGGATATATGCAAGTACTGCACAGAAAGGGAATCAATCTTTAACGGGTAAACGTATTCATGTGGGATTTAAAAAAGCATTATTGTTATTGCTCGACTTTTAGTGTTTAAACATGAGTTGCTCTGGTTTATATATATATATTCCTAATCGAATTGCTCATGTGTGATATGTATGAGGCCCTGAAGCTGCAAACACCTCATCCCCATAGAAAAAGTGGTTTCCTCAACTTTGCTTTGATTTGTGAGAAATATATATATATATTCTTTTTATTTCGTTTATGCTACGTGATAATTAACTTCTCTCTCTTTAAAAAAATCTTACTGTACTTTTGAGGACGAAGGCGTTATGATACTCATTTATTTTTTTATAGTACCACTAATGGGATGAAAATATCTGAATTGTAATTATGTCTCAGGGAATATAATTATATGGTTTTGTTTTGTGATATCATACGATTTTTTAAAAAGTCATATATTTCTCTCTTCCCTGGTCAATAGTTTTCCTACCATGATATTACCAACTCTTCCATTATATGACACCCCCCCCCCCCCCAATCATCATTGTTATAATCTAATTAATTTGAAAAATATGTAAAATCTGTATGGCGATCCATTTCCCCCAGATCATTATTATTACTATTGACACAATTGAATAACAACTTGCGAAATATTTCAAATATCGGCGTACAGTACTTGATTCTCTCTATTTTTGTTTTAGTCCATTTTATACGTACTTTGTACAATTGTTAATTGTTCTCCATAGGTTCATGTTCTATATATATGTGTTTGTGCATTCATGTTTTATGTTCCATTATTTTGTTTATATACCCTGCAATTGGCACAATTGCAGTTTATAATTGCACTGTGCCATGGACCTGGGTATTTTTTTTTTTTTTAATACTTCTTTATGCATATACTGAATAAAAATGATACATATATATATAGTTCTTATTCCTGAGCAGAAAGAAAAACAATCATGTCCTTCATAATGATTAAATTTGGGAATGCCTTTCTGAGTCCTTAAATGTTTTTATTGTCAGTGATTGTAGTATTGATCAACGTATAACCTTTTGCGTCACTTTTGCTCGAATTAACGAGCCAATAAACCAAGAACTGAAGTGCTTGGAAGGACCTATGTCAGCTTTCAAAAGGCCCTCTTAAAGACCCGCTCCCCGTTTCCAGTGAGCTGTAAACGGGCCTTGCTTAAGAAAATATGCCACCGATTAGGAAGCATGATTCTGTAAAATCGAAATGACGATGAAAGCACAAAGGCAATATTAGGGGTATTAACATGCTTGGTTTGCTTCAGGAGTTAGACCAAGTCATCAGTCAGGTCTACCATGTCTACGGAGAGCGAAGAGAGCGGCGGCACACGAAGGCCGTAATACTGCTTCCCTTCCAGACAACCATAAAACCGCCGCGCATCTTACCCCTCCAGAGCGCATCCTTACCGTCAAGAAGAGGCCTGATTTGATCTGTTGTGCAGGCAAGCGTGTGACTGTCATTTTGATTAAACATCAGAATGGTGAAGGATTCATCCAAATGTTGTCTGGATTAATTGAAATTTTAAAAATCATTATTTTGTTTTGCAACCTTACTGTTCGAATATCATAGGAGCCCTTGTCACTGCACAAGCCCTGTCACTGGAGTTTTCCCTCCAATAAACTAACATGGCATTGGCTCTTAACTTTTCGTTCACTTTTTGGTCAAGAGGCTCATTTTACAGTAAGAGTAGCTAACTTTAAGTGGAGAGGATGGAGGGGTATACTTTAGACTGGATGCATGAATAATTATGTAAATTCCGAAGAAGTAATATAATATCAAGAAGGATTAGTGTTCAAAAGAAGGTCGACTATTTTTGCATTTTCTTATTTCCCAAGATGTAACCAGTAACCACACCACGTCTTTAAATTATGTTGAGACTGCATAAGAAAGGTTCTTGTCATCTCTTTAATGTGTATTATAAAATCATTATCAGTAATACTGGAATTGGTTCAATGATTTCAAAATAATGATACATGCCGCGATATTGGCTGCGTCTTTTAACAGAGAGTAAGAAACAAATTCATGTTTAAGGGGAAAACCATCATCTTTCTCGATCGAAATCTATACAATCCAAGTCTTGAGCGGGAAATTACATTTTTCAATCCTTGTGGTTTACATTGGATATTTCAAATTGAAGGGATACGTGCGGCCTTTCCACTTCATTGTCATTAAGTAACGTCTACGAAGTCAAAAGACAAATGAAACACGGAAACTTTCCACTCCCATCCTGCTCCTCTGTAATTCAAAATGAAAGCAGTATAAGAAATAAAACGTGCCTAAAACATGCCCAGAAATACAAACAAACAGATAAAAACAACCTCAAAAGCATAAGAATGGTGGCGATCGCTGGAGATGAAATTTCTTGTCAAATTAACCTTATCGTAGTGATGAATATATCTGATTTAACTCCAATCCTTGAAAGTTCTAACAGACCTAAAATAACAAGCATTGCATTTCTTGATATTAAAAGCAAACTATTTTTTCTCGATCTTGATGAACTTGACAGTTATTGTATAGATGGCAAAATTATTTAGTTTTTAATCTCAGAAGCAATATCTTTTCGAGAATAGATAGTGTCAAGGCCTTCTTCAAAACAAGAGAAAATATGGGTACTATTCAAATGAGACTAGAGCAGTCAAGTAAGTGCACTATTCGAGGGACAGAAAATGGGGGGAAAACCGGCGACGTTTTGCGACTGCTATTGTGTCAACGCACACGTTACCAGTTTTGTGAATGGCAGCGTGCGCAATTGTGGTCCACACGTTTTGCGTACGCCCTATTCTTTGGGAGGGAAAATAGAGAACAAGAAACCCTTTCTCCTTGGGCCTGATGGTATGAGGAAAGCTTAGCGTATTAATTGCGATACAAACATCTCCAACATCTTTGATATGAATACTACCACCAACTCCTCGATTCAAGAACGGCAACAACGGGAAATGCAGTCCTTCGCTGGTCGTTTCCCTGCTAATGGGAAGATAATTGCTGTCGCATTATCCAGGATTTTGTAAGAGTTTCTTTTTTGGTTTTGAATCTATCTTCCTGTATTACGCATGCAGCCGAACCAAGGGAGAGAGAGGGAGAGAGAGAGGGGGGGGGGGGGACACTTGCATCCTTAAAGACTTCCTTACAGAGTCGTTTCCAATCTCTGACTGAATACATATGAAATGAAATCTTAGCAGGACATCTCATTTAAATTATAATTGTTGTGTAGGTCTATTAGTTTGATTGTCATGGAAAACATTGATTAAAAAGCTAGCAAATGTCATCTAAGCCTATTAAAAAAAATCAGGTTTTTAAAGTTGAGCCGATATCTTTTAATTAAGATTTTTCATCGAGTTTCATATTGATTGTACAGTTTAGCAAAAATCGAATACATTTATTGTGGGAAAGACAATTTTTCCCCCTACAAACAAAAGATGGAATTTTGAGAAGAAAAATATAGACCTTTAATAGCCATCTGAAATGCATAGTAATTTATTAGTTACGAAGATGGTAATGATATAAAGGATACAGTAAAGGTTAATGTAAATTGTTTCTATATTGTACGTAAGTTTGCATGCGATAATCTCAATATTAAATTGATCACATTAGGAAAATGGAAAAATAGCGAATATCAGAACAGAGAAAAAATAGAAATGCATATGCAAATAATGCAATTTTTACCACCCTCCCCCAAAAAACATTTTATCGTATTACTGTTAGCAGCATACGACTTTCAAATCGCCAAAGAACTATTCCGAAAGATTCTTTCCTATGCTACTTTGATTTGTGATTATCTGAATTATCATTCTCAGGGGACATGATGTATATAGAGGCCTTATAGAATTTAGCCTATACAAATGATAATGATAATGATGATGATGATGATGATGATGATGATAATAATAATAATAATAATAATGATAATAATAATAATAATCATCATATTAATAATAATAATAATAATAATAATAATCATATCAATAATAATAATAATAATAATAATAATAATAATAATAATAATAAATAATAATAATGATTATATAAAGTAAGAAAAACCAAGTACCAGAGTAAACCATGAAAACGTATTAATGATAAAAAAAAATGCACTAAAAAAAGTCTTCTGCTACGGTAATGTCTCCCGATATCTGATATTTGAGTTTCGCTCCAAGACAGTTGAGATTTTGTTATAAAAATATGATGACCGCCGTCTCCCTCCCGGCAAGCCCCGCGGTGTTTTTATTACGAGATTTTGTTTTTCAGTGGTTCGCTTGATTTGCTTTCACGTATGAAAAAAGAGGAGTGTTTATAATGGACTGGACTTTTTTGGGAACGTATGCATCCATTATACAACTGACGATTAATGTCTATACTAAGGGCTTAGCTAAATTGACACTTTGAATCCAGGTCGTTTATATATTGTGTTTGCTTTAAGAACCCAAATAATACAGATTCTTCGAAAGAAATAAGTGAACTAAATACTTTGTTATAAGCAAAATTAATAATAACAATGGGTCGTAAGGTGAAATTTTCATACCGCTTGAGCGCCTAGTTTCCTAGCGTAAAGGGGGGAAAGAAAAGAAGATAAAGAGAGAGAGAAAGAGAGAGATTGCAGGATATTGTATGTATATATATATATATATATATATATATATATATATATATATATATATATATATATATATGTATGTATATATTTGTGATCAGGTAACATATACAACAGCTTTGGCAACTCTCGTGGAAATAAATACATGTGAGACAATTGAGAGAATAATAGCGTAGCATGAACCAAAGTTCCCCAGAGCTGTCCTACCATTTTGGAAATTTTTGCAATGGTTGAAAAAATGTCTCCGCCGGGAATCGAACCCGGGCCTTTGGCTATGAACGCCAATGCCTTAACCACTAGACCACGGAGACGGGCCAGTGGTTTCGGCGACTCCAAATTCGCTTAACCGACAGATTGACAAATCTTCAGCCCTCACTAATTAATTCCTTTGTCGGTGGGAGATGAATTTCGAACAATGACCTGCCGCACACCTCAGCTGGATCCGAGCGAAATAATGCTTTAGGATACATGTATATGTTGGAATAATTAATATTTGTGATCAGGTAACATATACAACAGCTTTGGCAACTCTCGTGGAAATAAATACATGTGAGACAATTGAGAGAATAATAGCGTAGCATGAATCAAAGTTCCCCAGAGCTGTCCAACCATTTTGGAAATTTTTGCAAAGGTTGAAAAAAATGTCTCCGCCGGGAATATATATATTGAAAGAATTTTGACAAATGCAAACAACGTTGGCAACTCCCTTGTAAATAATAAATACTGAAAGAAATGAAAATGGGAAAATAATAATTGCGTAGCTCCCTCAATGTTCCCGAGAGCTGTCATGCATATATATATGTATGTATATATTCAGTTGAACATCTGATTTGATACTAAATATGCAGTTTCTTGGTTGAAATGTGCAAAGACTATATCGTTATTACGGGGTATATTCTTTCTCTTTGAGAAAGTACAATATATTTTTTCAGACTTGAATATACTCCCACAATATTCATCATGAAAGGCATTTTTGCATAATCTCATTTTTTCCCCATTCTGGGCAAATCATGAGTTACAAGTAAGAAATCGTTTATAAAACACAATTTATTCAACAAATTAACAATGATGGCAATTTATGTTTTAATTTAAAAGGAAACAATCCACGAATGAATGATTGTTTGTATTGTATGATGACCATTCAGTTTTCATCATTTGACTTAATCCAATTTGTCAGAATATTCAGTGATGATAATATTCTATTTTCTTTCTCAATAAACTGATAATTTTTTTTGTGCAAGCGGAATGCATTATGTACACAAAAAGATAGACAGAGAGAGAGGGGCGGGGGAGGATGCATATGCGGATGGGAACGAGGGGATAGATAAAGAGAGAGAGGGATAGAGAGGGAGAGAGAGAGGGGGGGGGGAGGATGCATATTGGGAGAGGAACGAGGGGATAGATAGATAGAGAGGGGGATATAGAGAGATAGACACAGATAAACACACGAGATGGTTCAGTGAAATATCCATGCCTTTCATATACCTGCGAGCAATTCCTTATAAGAAAAGGGGTTTTATCCGATATAGCCTTCGCGCTAATGATTGCATTTAGAGCTCGAATTTAATTTGGGTGCTGTGAGATAGGAAGTGACATGATCTTTCTGGTTACCTCAGTTCCTCTCGTCTTGGTTTTGCCCGATTCCCAGAGGGTATATGGGACGGTATGTAAACTCATAATGGATGCCTTTTGATATCATAATCTCTCCCTTTCCTGCATCAAAATTGTTCTATAGTTAGCCTTTCTCCTGATCTCAAAATGTAATATCTCCTTCATATCATTACGATATCGTCAGCTAAATGATATGCAATTCGTTATTTCAAAGCGAGAAAACTGACCCCCAGAGTTCTGTACAATTTTGGCAGAACCATAACGAAAGGCATACCCAGCACTCGCATTGCCTTCTGTAATTGAATATGCACATGGAAGAGTTGATGATGATAATTGTGATGACGGTTCCAAAACTATGTTCGCCTAAATTGACTTAATTCTGAGGTTAAGTACCTCTCACGGATGGCCCTAATCAAGCTTTTCTCACTTTCCCACACGCATGACACAGTCGACAGTACACGGCTTTCGCAGGGATTTTGTTTAATCACCAATTTTGGCGCCTCGGCCACTGTTGGCCATTCCGACCGTGTGCAGGTTGCGTCGCGACTGCTTTAATTAGAGTGATATAAATCGCATGAGCTCACCGCGTTATATGACATTGATCTCTTTATTCAAGTTTATTATGTTTGCTGTTTGCTGTCATATTTCGCTAAATGCCAAATTAGTACCTGGGTATTAAGGTAGATCTCATCAAAATATGGACATCCACTCGTCGATTTCCCACGAGGATAAATAACAAGGTGATTTTTAATTCAATCATTGACCGTATGACTGTTCCATAGTTATTTCAGAGATGTACGACGGCATATTCCTTTGTATGAATCAAGGTAACATGGTTCATAGCTACATATAGCTTACTCATTTGATCGACGAGTTTTATAATCATTGTTGCTATTAAAGCATAATTTTTCCGCCTTCAATGCATTTATGACGAGAATTGAATGCGTCATATACAGCAAAAAAGAAAGAAAGAAAAAAACAAACAAACAAACAGCAGCGGCAACAACGACGGCAACAGCAACAAGCACAACATTAACAAAGTGAAGGAAAATGATATCTTCGGTTTCCATGGCAATGGAAAACATTGATTAACAGGCACCTTTTTGCATCTATCATGATTACAGTTGAAGATGAAATTCACTTCATTTGATATTTTAGAAATGTATTTGTTCATATAACTTATTCTGATTATTAGATTAATGATCCAGACAGTGTGTTTCACAAAACATATCCATTTCTCAATTTGGAGAAATATCTTGTTTTTTTTTTTTTTTTCGTTTTTGACTTGGACGTCTAGCGCATATTATTACATTTTCTGTTTTGTAAATAAGAGTCGTGAGCCTTGACATAAATTGTCTTGCATTAAAGTATGGTATTATGATGATCGAAATTAAGCGAAAGTACTTCGAATAATCGCACATTTACAGTTTAGCGTACACTGTAAAACTATTGGGTAAAATTGTAACCAGCACGAGGATAATTATTATGTCCAACCAACTTTGGGCAATATTTTTACCCTATGCGGGAAGATATTGTCCATTTAGGGTAAAAATAAGCAGTAATTACTTTAGAATGGGCAAAGTTTCCATCAAATTGGATAAAAAGAAATGTCCAAAGAAATGCCCAAAGTTGGTTGGACACATAATAACCCTCATGGCACATTTTTACCCAATATCGTTTAGAGTTATTAATTTTATCTCTCTACCTCTGCGGTTTGCTTTTGAACTCAAGCTGAACTACGACCGCCTTAGATCAACAGTACCGAGTATTAGTCAGGCTTTGCAATTTGAGTATCATCTGCGTTAGCCAAACACGAGAATGCATGTCATAGGAGTTTTCATGGATTTAAGTAAAGCGTTTGATACCCTTGATCATAAAATACTTTTACACAAGTTTTACCATTATGGGATTCGTGGTGTATCATTAATTGGTTTCGAAGTTATCTTTCCTGTAGAAGTCAATATAGGCCTACAATATTCAACAATGTCAAATCCACTATAATGTCCACTGTTACGTGTGATGTGCTCCAGGGCTCTATTTCAGGCCCGCTCCTTTTTTATGTATACATTAGTGATATATATATGATATCTCTTCCTTATTACAATATATATAAGTTGCCGATGACATGCTAATATATTTTGCTCCCATTCAAACCTGGAAAATCTCATTCAAATACTAAATGATGAATTGCCAAAATTGTTTAATTGGTTAGATGCAATAAATTATCCTTGGATTTGGGAAAACTGTCTTCATTGACGTTAAAATTTGTGCTCATAGTGAGAGTGTTCCATTAAAGATAAGTAGTATTACTATTCAACATTTCTTAGGAATTTATATTGAAGAGTGTCTGGCCTGGCATGAACACGTAGGTGACCTTACTATAGAGATTTGTCTCGTCATATCGGTGTTATATACAAGCTGCAACTCTTTGTTCCCCTTCGTATTTTGTTCATTATTTATAACCCCTTTGTTCATTCACGTATCTCTTACTGTAATATTGTTTGAGCCAATAGTACAGTTTCATGATGTTATTTTAAGATTACAAAAGAAAGCCATGAGACTTTGTTGCGGCTCCGGGTATTTTGAACACACTGGCTTATTATTTTTTTTAAGTGGAGGACTTTGAAAACAACTGACATTTACTTCATGCAATTGCAGTTTTCATGTAACGACTATAAATAAGAATGAATTGCCTTTATCCTTTTGTAATAATTTTACTCTGAATAGAAACATTATAAATACCAAAATTCTGATTTCCATTTATTTACGCCTAGAAGTGCCTAAGTCTACAGATCGATTATGTATAGGACCTGACATCTGGAACGTATTACCACCTGACATACGAACCTGTGATAACTTTTGGTCATTTAAAAAGAAAGTGAAAGAATTACTGATCCCCAAATGTTTCTTGACTTTTGAGGTACACTGGTTCTTATCCTTTCAAGTTGAGGTAAATGTTATGCATTCTCTTGTTTTGTTTGTTTTTCAAATGCTTGGTTTTCTTTTTCTTTTTTTAACCTTTATTTTTATTTTCTTCTCACCTTCGTACTTAAATAATGTTTTCTTTTTCGCCTTGTTCACTTTCAACAAAAACAGTCATCAGTTATGTTATACCATAGGCATGATAGGGACAGTGCGCATCAAACATTTGTTTATGTACTGTTCCTACTATCCATGCATTTCAATGTAAGATTTTATCATCTGTCAATGACTATATTGCATGTTGAAAAATAAAACAAACAAACAAACAAACAAACAAACAATTCGATTAAAAGTGAATCAAAGAATACAGAGTTCATTTAATCATGTCAGTAATGACATTGTTTTAGAACAGCTGAAGAATGAAAGAAATGAAATGCAGAAAAGAAAATAGATAAAATAAGAAATGGAAATAAAATATATAACAAAATGACAGAAAGAGAAAACAGGGCAGTGGTAGTGTGATGTATGTGGGTTAGAGAAAGATAGATAGATAGAGAGGGAGAGAGAGAGAGAAAGAGAGAGAGAGAGAGAGAGAGAGAGAGAGAGAGAGAGAGAGAGAGAGGAAGTACAGAAATATATGTAAAGAAAGAGAAGGAGAAAGCACATGCACTCTAAAAAAGGATTGGTCGAAATAATCAATATTTTGGTTAATATGTGTCCGGCCAAAAATATTGGTAAAGACTGACCAATATGATGGTCAATATTACCAAATTATTGGTTTAAATGTACCAAAATTTTGGTTGATTTTGACCAATCCTTTTTTAGAGTGTAGAAAAGAGATTGAGAGACAAATGTACATAAATATGATAAGTAGATAATAAGAGGGAGTATTCAGGAAAGAAAAAAAAAGATGTCTTTTCCATATGAAAAGAGAGAGAGAGAGAGAGAGAGAGAGAGAGAGAGAGAGGGAGAGGTCAGAGGGGCAAAAAGTATGGACGATACCACTCAGCATGTTCTTTCATCGAAAAAAAAAAAACTAGAAAGAGAATTACGACTGGACCGGCGATGTTGAACACCGGAAATCGGCTGGAAAGCGCAGCTACGTATCCGAAGATAGGGCCCCCCTTGACAAACGCCATAACCACCCTGGGGCAGATAGGGCGGAGGACAGAAAAAAAAAAAAAAAGTGGCGGCCCACTTAAGCTGGCTGACAGAGACTGATTGTAATGACGGTACGCTAGTGGGATCATTAGCAGTAATTCACCACAATGAGTCGATGAGAAAAGAGGTACTTAACAGCTAGCACTGCCGAGACAGTTCACTTTCTGCATCACTCATAATGTGGGGATAAACCGCGACTGATAAAGGATGTATGTAGGTCTAAACAGTTCTCACAAAATAATTTTAGCATCAGTTTGTTCTACACTATCAGAGAGAAAGATAGAGAGATAGAGAAAGAGTGCGAGAGAGAGAGAGATGGGGGGGGGGGGGCGAAACATTAATTACGCATAGGATATTAAATGAACGGACAATTACAACCATTTCATTAAAACGATCGGCTCCTTTAGCTTTGGATGCCCACATGCATGACATGCAATTTTGTTTTACTCGGCCCATAAACAGTAGTTTGAAAGGCAAAGTTACAAGATACATTGCATCTTTTGGAAACTGATTTTTTTTTAATACAACAAAGATGTATAGTCAATTTTTTTCTATAAAATACGTTTGGGTTTTTTGAACGTAACTTTTAAGTCAGCTACTTCTTCAAATGGCCGTGTATAGCGTCATTTCATTATTTCATTGTTTATAGAAAAATCATATTATGGATTTAAGAATGTGCAGTGATAAGATATGTTTTTATTTAATTCTCTTTATGAGGTTAGATTTATGATTCTTACAATAAACCTATACACGTGAATTAGAATTCTCGTGTGGTATACAAGACGTCGATAGCTATAAGTAACCCATGTTATGTATCCCTTTTCCATCCTTTATTCCTTTTTTACTACTCCTTTTTTCGCTTTACTAATTTCTATTATTTTAAGATTCTTATTCTTTTTTTTTCTATAAGCTTTCTTTTAAAAAGTCTTCATTTCTTCTTCGGTTGCAACTCTTGTAAATAAATGGGTTTTAAATCTCTGTCCCCGTACAAAATTGATTAGGGTCCCCCCCCCGATAATCCATTGTTCATCTCTCTGTTTTCGAAGTTATTCCAGAACTTTTGTCTTGGATATTAACCAAAACCAAAACAGACTACTTCATTTGAACAGAAAGACTGTCAAAATTGCTTGGGCAGCGTATGCACTTGGTTTGGCGTATGCCCGCGAGCTTACAAACCATTAGCAGCGCCCAGTCATCAATATCCCCCGTAACTTCTCGCATCGACAGTAAAGAGCGAAGGGTGGAACTACCGCGAGGGACAATGTCGTAAATAGATCATTCCCGTAATAATCATCGATTTACGCAGGTTTTTCCACGCATTATCATCATCGTCCCCCAAAAACATTAAGCAAGGGAGTGTATTATAGCTTACTGCGTTAACGATACAGCCTCTTGGTTTAACAAAATGCCAAGCAGTGATACATCACCCTTTGCGAAATGGATGCATTAAAAAGAAAGTCGGACGAGGCATAGAATTGGACAGAGGTTGAAAGTGAGCGAGAACCATTTGAGAAAAACCTCGGGAGTGTTTTTCTTAAAGAGAAACTTCAGATGAGTATAATGTATTTCCCAAAAGGCATCCGACCAAGTCTTGATATCGAAGGGCTCGCTGTCAAAGTCTTGATATCTGAAAGCAAACTCGCTTTATCATGTTTATTAGCAATTAGAGGAATATCGTCTATAAACTCAAACATTTTTATAAGGAGAAAATGTGAAAATTGAAGATCACTTAGAATACCAAATTTGAAATTAACATGAGTGCAATTTCTTACTAATTTTGATGTTCAGCATCATTATGTTCATGATGATGATGATGATTTTTTTTTGAAAAGTGACTTCACATTCAAGATGTTAATTTGCTGACAGTGAAATATACTTTAATGATAAAGTGTTTTTTAAATGATCAAAGAAATATGGCGCCATGAATGATTTGAACTAAATGGCGGATCCCTTTGGCCTGATGCGTCCATGATCAGTAAGTCGTGGAACATTGCTGTTTAGTCCTCAATCAAAATGAGCATTGTTATTTTCGAGGGGTTATCTATGCGATTGAATGCTTCTCGATTACCCTTATTCGTTGCTAAGTGCAATTAGTTATCAAATGATATACAGGTACAATTAGCTTCGCGTAAATGGGTAGAGTTAGAATTACGCTGATTCTCTTTTAAAGAAATAATTGATATTTGACAAAACTTCTACCGCTGGTCCTCGGGATTTTAACACCATGAATGTTTATCCGCTTCACGATCAGCAACTATTATCTTCTTTTCCTGGCTACACCACAACACAACCGACAACTTATCAGTAAAAGTTACAGATTAAAACTTTTGTATATATATATATATATATATATATAAGAATCAGAGTTGGTAGTAGAATGCCATAAAAAATAAAATCATAGATTTTAAAAGAAAACGGAGCATAGCTCTCAAAAATGAAAGGCGAAGTCACACTCTTCGTCAGTGCCCACGGTGTGACAAAAAGATGTAAATCAAATTCCGTTTCTGAAACAGACGAAAAAACACGTCTGTTCATATATATATATATATATATATATATATATATATATATATATATATTGAGAATAATACCCACGTGTTGGATGATTAATAATGTAGACAGACGACTGAAATCGTCCATCGTGCATGCATGTACCGGCACGTATAAAGAAGGACACAGGTTATTCAATATTCTCAGCATTGTTTTGATCAGTTACTTTTCTTTTTTAAAATATGTTATTGGCACGGAGAAATCACAGAAGACATGTGTCCGCATTCCCAAGAAGACTCATCGGAGAAGGTGGGGGAGGCAGAGCTCACACGCGCCGCTACACTTAAAGCCACTTCACTGCGTAGCATCTTTAAGAATTACTGCTTCTTATGACGAGCCCATTCATTGCATCGCTCGTAAAACACTGAAAATTGCACGTAGTCTGCCTGCATGCTCCTAAGCACTACCTTTCAAAAACACTTTTTTTTAAAGAGACTGCTTGTCAACTAAGATTCGTGGAATTTTTAGGAGTTGGAAAGGGTGGAAAGCGGGTATCTCGTCATAGATTGTGGAGTGCAGCAATTCGTTCAGAAAGTGAGAACATTAGGTTTGGAGTGCATAGGACATTAATTATTAGTGTACGAGCTTTAGACAGGTAGCTGGGAACAAGCTTGTTCACTTTTGTATTTTTTCCCTCGCCTTTGGAATGAAAGGTTGGGAATGGCATCATGTGTGATTTATTATTGTGAACATTCTCAACATGGGAATCTTGACACATGATGATGTAATGCTAATAATTTCTAGATTAATGAATTAATGGCCCCCCTTTTGTCTATCATTAACTATGTTATCAGAAAGGAAAAATGAAATCAACTTGAAAGTCTAGACGAACGTGAAAGATTTTCACGATTTTAGACCAAGAGGCAGTCAGCAGCTCCGTAAACATCCAAATTGAGAACACGAGTCTGATTTCTCAATTTTGATTAACATTAATTACTCCATGTATCTTGATAAAACATGAACTAATTACATACAGATGTATCTTTGAAATTTAATTTCCCAGCATTTCAGTAATTAAAGAAAATTATTTAGAACTGTGATTATGAACACTGTGATGTAAAATGTAACACAACCTGTCGTGGTTTCGTTCTTGCCACTTTTCTCGAATATGCTTTCAGAATATCAAAATAACACTTTACCCCCCCCCCCCCTCCTAAAGAAGCTATGACTTAATAGCATTCTTTTTCAGAAATAAATTGGTAAATGGCTTAAAGAGAAAAGAGCCGTGACGCTTTATACGGCTTGTAAAAGTATGCCAATTCCAAAAATCAAGAAAAATAAGTGTATGTTGTTACACGAGAAAATCATTGTAAGTATTCTTTTAGAAAGAATATTGATTCGGGAAGCAATGAAATGAAATCTATAGATTCTGACTATAGATCAGCTACCAGAAAAATAGAAGAAAAGTGGAGAAGAAGTAGTGGTGAAATGTAATTACTTTACAGATTACAGATTTACTGAGCTTTAGCAGATTAAATGTAGTCACGTTTTACATGAAGATGAAGTTGAAGTCCAGCTCTGCTTTGCACCTTGAAAGTATTGTAAACAACTTATTACACCAAGAATAGCTGTTTATTATAAAATAAACCAATGTATATGGTGAAGTTCTAAAAGAATCAGAATGAAATTAAACTGACTAAATCCTGCTAATGATCACACAGTATTAAAGAGACTGGTGTGTCTTCACTATACATGCAATATTCAAAATGAGGCAACTCTATAGTAGAAATCAGTTTAATGGTCACTTGTATGTATTCTTCCACACTCTAAAACAAACTATGATATTAAAATAACTAGATTAAGGGTCAGCTGAGTGCAACTAATATGTCTAGTCATAAATCTTACTATATTCTAGTCCATTAGCGTAGACAGGTCCTCATACCTGGGAGGGGGGATGATTAAACCATTCGTACATATTTTTGTACACATTATATGAGTCCATCTCAAAATGTGTGTGTGTGTGGGGGGGGGGGGGTTGCCCTCCACCCCCGCTATCTAAGCCCCCGTTCTAGTCAGAAATGGCTGTGTTCTAGTGCGACTAATACGACTATAGTTTAAAAATGACTAGAAAAAATGAAGAAAAAAACCCCCCAAAAACTAGAATAATAGTTGCACCCGCTAGTCATTTTCAACTAGTTTGTTTTAAGAGTGCAGGTTGTATACAAAACATTTATAAAGCTCACAAATTACCCCCCCCCCCCCTAATGACAATTAATCCTTCTGTTTAAATCTAATTGTTGAGATTTTCTCTCTTGTTTTCGTCTGGCGAGACAGAGGGTTCTATCAATCATATTGAATGACAAGCTGTAGTTTGAATTGGAGAAACAGAATTGTTAATTTGTAAACCGTTTAGATCTCAATTTATCCGGATTAAAAAGATTATTTTAGCTTGTTTGTGGCTGGAGGCAAACAGAATGAGAGGGGTCATCGGGTCACAGCGGAAACCAGCCAGATAACAACCATGTCAGCTTACGAAGTCCTGGGGATTGTATTTGTTGCTGATACACTGGATGCTCAAATTTTCGATTAATTCTACAAACAACTCTTCAAGGTGCGCCAGTTTGCACTGATTTCCCTTTGGTCTTTGTATGATTTCTTATATGCGATTACAACAACTTTATCTACAGTTTTTTCCTTTTTAGCACATTGCATTTCTATTCCCCAAACACTTCACTTTTTCGAAGTTGCTGCACCTCCAAAAGTGCAGTAGTTGATCTACCGATGACATTTAGATAAAGTGAAAGCCCTTATAATCTCAAATCACAAATCATCAAGTTCGTAAGTTTAATCAGTATCTTTACTGTTTCGGAATAAATATATAAGATAAGATAAGACATTCCTATCCTCTATAACTTAACCATACGTGAATAATTTAGGAAAACGGCAGACGATCAAAAAAAAGGCAATGAAATATGGAGAGATATGGAGGATTTTCAAATAGTACAAGGTGTTATGACGTATTACTCTCGGAAGTTTTTGGAGTGTCTCAGAGTTGTTCTGCCATCATACTTGAGGGTTAAACATGAGAAGTATGAGTGATCGGGTCCTTCTGCAGAGCAGACAAGCAAGATTTGTCCAAGCCCTCGAGGACAACGCCTGTATGGGAACGTAAAGGAATCGGGCAGAAAGCGTTGGATCTGTGTGGCGTCAAGGCCTGTATTTATGGCGTCGCCTAATGTGCGCCACTCCATGAACGTGAAAGAGACGTACTTCGAAAATGATCGATTTTTGTATTTTGTTATTGAGATATGAATGATTTTGTCCTGCTATGGTATGTTTTTGTGGGAACTAAATGAAGAGAGAAAGAGAGGGGGATAGAGAGAGAGAGAGAGAGTGAGAGAGAGAGAGAGAGAGAGAGAGAGAGAGAGAGAGAGCGAGAGCACCAGGTACCAGTACACAAAGAGATATCCATACTCTATCAAGAGCAAAATTATTTCTCAATAAATTGGATGCTGATATATACTTTGTTGGAAACCGTCAGGGGTTATACCTTCACTAATTGTAGCGACAATGTAATTACAGAAAAGTAATGAAATGATAAAATGAATAACTAAACTGATTATAGCAGTCACATATTTATGTAAGATTCAAGCTTTGGTGAATTTGTAATCACAATAAGAGTTTACTAGTATTTCTTTTGTCTGGCTGTGAGCACAATACTGAATTTGTCGCCAAGTTTGCCACAACCTTGAAAGTTTAGTGGGTCACGTCTAAAGCAAAGATGTTTTATTTTATCAGTTATCTTATTATTTGCAACAGTAATACATCCTCAAATCTGACATCTTAATCCGGACATTTTTTTTTATCAATTCTATTATGCAATAATCAAATCTTGGTATAGTCATGATAGCTGATGCTTGGTTTTATGTTTTGCCAAGTGAAAAGCTTTATCTGTCAGTGCAGTTGTGATTAAGTTGTCTAGTTCGTTGCAAATACACACCTTTTTCCGGTGGATTTCGGCTGTCATTCAGTGTCACAGGGGCGTAGATAACGGGGGGGGGGGGGGGGGGGGGATGGGGGGATGCATCCCCATTTTTTGAAGTGGATGTATATACGTGTGTATATAAATATGTATCAATGGAGGAACACCCCCCCCCCCCGGGTATGAGGACCTGTCTACGCTAATGCTTGAATGTCACAAGGCTTAAAATGTTGAGGAAACTATGCAAGCCTACACATCAACTGACTTTGTAATAATACATTTCTGTTCCCCTTCAAGTTAGTTAATATGCGAATATTAATTGAGTTGAATTGAACTGAACTGAATATGCTCTCATATTTATGTGTTTCATTTTTTGCGTCATTGTGACTGTGTCTGTTTTGATATTTGCATATGCT
This sequence comes from Echinometra lucunter, assembly GCA_029962745.1. NCBI lineage: Eukaryota > Metazoa > Echinodermata > Echinoidea > Camarodonta > Echinometridae > Echinometra > Echinometra lucunter. Next base: position 10,454,784 of record CM057159.1, on the reverse strand, counting down.
TTGTCTTTTTCTTCGCTTGCATCCTGTCCGAGTGTCTTTGTCTATTTCTCTCTGTCTATCTCTGAATCTTTCATACCTTCAGTTTTCTCCTACCCCTCCCCCTCTCTCTCTTCAGTTTGTCTTTGTCTCTGTGAATCTATTTCTTTCTCACCTCTTAGCTCTCCATTACCTGATTACTTTCACGCACACTCTATATAAGATAGGTTGAAATCTACCAATATAGGCTAAATGGCAAGTTTCTTTGGTCAAATTTTAACGTAACGCTGGGTAATATTTTACTTAGCAAACATTATGTTAGCTTTTTTTTGTTTTACCAAATACTGGTTAAATTGTATCCAAGCTATTTAGAGCATACCTAAATGTGTACAATTAACTTTTATGCTTTTACGCTTTTACTCCTTTCTTTTTTAATTTTTTTTTACCATTCCAAATGACTGTTTAAAACAGAAGAATGAAATGCAATACAAAAAAGCAGTTTGAACCAAAATTACCATGCTGACTGTCAGGCGTACCTGCTACAAGCATTCGCTGCAGGGACTTCACCTTCTTCCATATATTGTTTTTGCTATTGTAAAATATTTTACTACTATACATAAACTGTTACAATTTACTTGAAAAAACATCATTGTTATACCCTGCCAATTCAATGGAAGAAAATGAATATTTATTAGAACTGAAGTGAATATATACAGTATAAGCTCTTAATATGGAAATGTTGCTGCATTTCATTCGATGCAGGCCATCTAAAAGTAGAAATGGGTCGCACTTTCAACTTGCAAAGGTTACTATCCTGTTACCATCGAGAGGATAAATGTTGAAATGAAACAACAGCCTTGTGAGATACTTAAGGGAAATGTCAATATTGCTCTTCCTTTCCTTTTGTTCTCTGAATTTTGTTTTGATTTGATACAATATTACACAATTAAATGCAGGGACGTTGCGGCAGGTATCTTTGTTAATTTCCATGCAGCGTATATAGCCTGCACCGTTTAGTTGAAGGGTGTGGGGTTGTGGTCTGAAGTGGCCTTATAGGGATGAACCTTGAAAAGGCAAGTCCCCTTCATCGAATGTGAATCGTCCGGGACAAGGCAACCACAAATTATTGGCAGCAGCATAATCATTTTTTTCTTCCCTAGGACACACTAATCTTTTATTTGTAACATTTCACAAGATTGATACGGACAACGAGTAAAGCACTTCACTTATCATTCTACATAATATCCCCTTTACTCGAGAGAATTTAGGCATGCTGCCACGAGACGTACAAATTCTATTATTGTGATTGTTTTTTCCAAAAATTTTCACCTTTATTGTATGGATAAGTTGATGCGTCAAAACGCCATCTTCTTGTGCGAAAGGGGGTGAATATAAGCAGATAAATGTACAAGTATTCAGTCTCTTTTTCAAGTAGCATTATTGAGAAGGAGTAACTAAAAACAAACAAAAACAAACAACAAAACAACAACAACAAAAAACCAAACATAAAATGCCTTTCCCTCACCTTTTATGTAATGCATGGCTGTGACACATTATCATTTCTATGATAATGATTTGCGATTACCTCGATAAATTTACATCAATAAACATCCATCCCAGATTAGAAAGTGACGATAATCACATCAATTAAAAATAATCAGGGCACCAAACTGCACCAATTATGAACAGCATCAGAATGTGATCACGTGATAAGAAAAGAAGGTCAAACATATCACCGCCCCCTTGCATTCATTTCCTTTCTGTGTTCATAAGTACGACTGGCAGTATTTGATCGTTTCCAATTTCTGGGTATTTTCACGAATATTTAATCATTTAGCCTATCCACACAGATGGAGCTTGTATTGATCGAGACAAGTTGTCCTCTGTTGCTTTCCTTGTTGTAAATATCTTGTAATTGAAAATGATTATGATAAATCTAATTATAACGATGCAAAGTAGTGCTGAAAAATGACAATGGGTACATTGGTACGACCCAAGGAAAAAGCCCAAACCGACTAACACTGAAGTTAAATTTATCATACAGTTACAATCGATATGTGCTCTTTTAATAGTAGATTTATAACTTCGTGAGGGGATTGTATTCAACATGTACACATTTTGACTAGTAAACGTAATGCTGATTCATTTTCTCATATTTCTCGTTCCATGTACTTGCACATTGTAGCTGTATAAAGCAAAGAGAATCATTTACCTGGAAAATCCTTCAAAAACAAAATATCAAGATAAAAATGATAAATATTCAAGCTAATTTTCAAATAAAGCAGTTAGTGATCTTCCTGTAAAGTGAACGTGCAGTCGATCCTTCTTCAGTTCTGTTCCAAGACGGCGCCTTACTCACACCGTTTCTGATATCAGAAACCAATCATGGTCTTGCTATATTAATACTCCATCCTGCGAGCATGGCGAGGGGATCCTTTCTTGGTCGGGAAAACAACAATGACGAGCAAAATAGGCCATTTCCCAAGGCTAAGTTTCCGGTTCTTTTTCTCTGTAGATAGATTTTCTTATTTCCTACGTTTGATTAATCAAAGACTAGGGATGAAGAATTGGGGTAGTCCAGGGGCAGCGCTACAGGAGGCGAGGGGGGGGGGACCGCCCCCTATGATTTTTCAAGTGAACAGAAAAGAAAAAAAAGGAGGAAAAAAAAAAAAGAAAAAAGAGGAGAAACAAGAAAGAACAATATGGGAAAAAAGATGGTTGGGTCATGTATACCCCTATTTCTTCATTCAAAACGTAAGTAAACTCACTTATGGCTCATCTTGCCCCCTATCAAAATACTCTGGCGCCGCCCCTGTGGTAGTCAGCAGGATTTAGTACCCCCCTTCAATATAATCAGACGTATAATAATTACCCATATTATGAAAAAGGAGATGATGTACACTCTCTTTATTCACAAGATTGAAAATTATGATCTATATCGCTACTGAAATTTTCTTCATTCTAATAGATGGCGTTTTCAATTTTTAGGAATTCAGAGAGTAGCATTTACTATAAATCTTTTCAAAAACATAAACCAAAACAACAGCAACAAAATACACCTATGAACAGCAATTTATTTAGAAGAAGTATTGTCAAAGATGGGCTTATGCACATTATTGCACGTGAACATAATAACCTGCCTGTGATATTGAAATCAGATTCGCTTATTTTGTTCTTTGTCTTTAATTTGTTTACTATTCTCGACTTAGAGATGACGATGCTGCTAAAAAGTTATGACATCATTTCCCGTTGCTGCATCATAAAATCGACCCCCGAATCTTAATCACCATCTCATACCCCTGATTTTTGACGCAAAGCAAATTTGATTTCAGGCGATGCTGTACTTATACGGTTGGATAATAATAAAGGACCTCCTTGACGCGCCGCAAGGAGAAGAGCTTAGTTAAGAACCCGTAGCTTCGGGGAGGAATTCACACCATCTATCCGCAAACTCTCGTTGCAACCAATATCTCTCGTTTTCCTTTTCACGTTTAATTGAAAGTAAATGCGCTTCAAAAGTACATGTGCTATATACTACTGGCGGGAGAAAAGTGCATTTACAGGTTCCTCTTCTATTACGATGGGATAACTATTATTCATATCATATTCGATTACAATACGGCATCATTATTTTGTTGAATCTGTATATGGTTTAGTAAGAGCTTTTATTTCTTTTGTGTTTTGACTACTGAAATGACACATTATTTTGTTCAATATAAAGTACGTATGCCGTATACACGCATTTCAGGGGTCTAAAATTTGTGAAACACTGTCCACTTAGGTTACTTTTCTATCCCTAGAAGTTGGGAATCTAATACTCCCTCGTACTGGAGAACATTAGAAAGTTTCACCGGATGCTTACTTCAACACTTCAACATGTTCAGTGTATCCAATTGCTTACCGAATTTCCAGGGAGCGTTTCATGAAGAGTTTTGTCAGTGATTTTCACTGACAACTGTTATAAGCTACGAAAATCCTCGCATCTGATTGGCTGAGAGCAGATTAGTCGGTGAAAATCACCGACAAGACTCTTCATGAAACGCTCCCCAGGTGAAAAAAAGAAAAATTAAGGTGATTGCGCTTCGATTGTTTGCTCTTTCATTTTTTAAAATGTTTCTTCTTTGCTTTTATTTATTTATTCATTTTTGCTAGTTTTTTTGGTTTTGTTTTTGTTTTGTCATGTCTTGGTTTTATTTCTGTGTTTGTTATTGCTCAGTTCTGTTGTAAAAGAAATAGAAAAATAACTTGAAACCATGAGTTAATCATTTATTTACAAGGGGTGAACGTTAAAAGTACACATCGTTTCACTAAAACGTAAATATCAAATATCTCAACTCTTGTTCTATACTTTTTTCTTTTAATTTCAAATAGCTGCGGGTCTCGAGTCCCCAAATCCGTCGTCCGATGCGGCTACAATTGAACTACCCGATGGCAGTCTTATTAAGGAAGAGTTTCCCGGAGAGCAGGCGGTGGCTGCCGACGGCTCCCCACTACCTACCAGCCGATTGGAAGGTCAGCTAGAGACGCAATTATCTTTGGAGGTAAGGGCATGCCCATTGCATGGTTATTGTAGACTACTACAAGTATTGACTTATTTCAGCACTTTGGACATGTTGGAGAAAGAAAGAGAGATGAAAAGAGGAATTTGCAGGCCTTTTGCAAAATCGAATATTAATTATGTATTTTTCTCTCTTTGATCCTGACTAGAGTAGCGCGGAAAAGTGGCACCCCCACACCACCAGCTCACGTACACAAACACATATACACAGGCTCTCATTTCTCTTTGCTTCCTACCTCTTTCATTCCCTAGTTACCTAAGGGGCGGCGCCAGGGTATTTTTGAGGGGGGGGGGGGGGGGAAGATGACCCATAGGTGACTTTATTTACGTTTTAAATGAAGAAATAAGGGTATTATAATTGTTGCATGATCCAGTCCTCTCTTTCCTCATGCTCTTTATTCTCCTTTCTCCCCCTTTTCTTCGTTTTCTCCTCTTTTTTCTTCTTTGATCACTTGAAAAATCATAGGGGGTGGTTGCCTCCTGCCCCCTGTAGCGCCGCCTCTGATTTACCTCACCCGATACTTCAAAACTTTCAAATACTGATGACATCACTGGACATCTGTCATACTTGCGTTTGCTTCACGCAGATGGCATGTATTTTCATCTTCTCCCGTATCATGTTTTTGTTTTGTTTTGTTTGTTTGTTTGTTTTTTACTTTACATGCATTCTCAGTCTCCTACCCTTAGCTTACTTATCTTTCATGATTTTTGTTTGTTTTTCTTTCTTGATATTCGTCGGTCAATATTTGTAGACATGCTTCTGTTACTTTCTGATTTATATTTGCTGGTGGTTTAAAAAACATGAAAAGAGAAACCCAACAATGAAAACTTCATGTTAAATGAATAATGTATTTACTGGTATTGAATTTCACTTCATATGAAAATAATAAGTCATATGCTTTCTAATGGTACTTATTTTGGTTTCCACGTTCACGCATCACCGAACACCACCGTCTTCCAAATGCTGGTGTTCAGTGATGAGTGACCCTAAAACCAAGAAGTGTTAGTTATCAATGGAAAGTATATGAATTACTCTTCACTTGGTGAAGGCTATCCTTATAACTCTTCATATATAATATGAAATTCACCGCTATTAAAGTATAATTTACACTGACAGTAATAGTTGAAACTTTAGGTTGTTGTTGTTTTTGTTTTGTAGATTTTTTTTTTTTTTATTAAAGCGGCGGTATCTATTTGGGCTCGGTTTCATAAAACTTGTTATCAGTAACAACTACTGCCACATTTCTATGACAAATTTGCTCTCAGCCATTCAGTTGCAAGGATTTCAGTAGCTTATAACAGTTATTGCAACTATGTTATTGATAAGTTTTATGAAACGGGCCCTGTTCTCATTAGTTTTCTCGTTCCGTTTGTTTCTACCACCACCACCCTCTCTTTCGGTCTTTATCTCAGAACACATTGACATCTCACCCCTTTCAAACCGATTTCCCTGTCGTACTTCTTGTTCTACCATCGCGACCATAATCTCGACATCTCAGATACTGAATGTGGGTCAAAAGTGTAACTCAGGTCTGACCAAACTCTCGAGTCTTCTTGCCCTGGCTGTCCAATCTCACAGTTTGTTTAAGACGAATCGGATGTTTTTAACCAAATCTCATTCAATTCGCGTCGAAAACACTCGAGAAAAATCTCAGAGTGTACACAAGGCATCAAGGGTAGTGGCCATTTCTAACACCGTCATCAGAAAGAGGAAGAGATATAGGCTGAAAGAAAGAAGGAAGGGATGGGAGAGATAGATAAAGGGAAGTACATTGATAGAGAAGAGACGGAGAGAGAGAGAGAGAGAGAGAGAGAGAGAGAGAGAGAGAGAGAGAGAGAGAGAGACACACACACACATGCATAAAACGGAAAGATATGCAAAGAGAGCTAGAGGAAGGTCAAGAGAGGAGAGGTACAGAAGAAAGAAAGAGAAAGAGAAAGAGAGATAGAGAGGGATAAAAAGAGAGAGATGGAGAGAGAGAGAGAGAGAGAGAGAGAGAGAGAGAGAGAGAGAGAGAGAGAGAGAGGAGAACGATATGCAGCCCTTGATCTGATGTTTGCCAGATTAATCTGATAGACAAATGCTCCTTTTTAGACTTTGGTTCTTCAAACATCCCTGGCAGCCCACTCCCTTGTTAAAAATAAACCACACTCAGCGTGCCTGGTGCTATGTTGATACACTCTACAGACTCACTGCACAGACATCTCACGATAGACAAAGCTAAATGATTATCTACGATTCAACGGTGACAAATTCTAAACGGATATTATCCTTTATTCATGGCCCATGAAACATGATTATCATGATATTCAATATCTGATAACAAAATGAGTAACATTAACAATATGTGTCCACAGTGCTTTCTATAGCGTGGCGATAATAGCCAAATTAAGATAATATCACGTAATAATCATCTCTTATGAGAACACAATTCGGCCTTTCCTGATACGTGTACATTATACATTTTTATTCCAAATCATGACTGCCAAACGAGTGTATACATGAACCTGCCAGAAAGTGACCTGCTTGTACATGTAGGCTCGCGTTGTAAAAGTTACTGGTATAATAACAGAAAATGTACATACATGTAGCTCTCAATGGTAGACTTTTAATCTCTGCCAATACTATAGCATGAAATAAAATCAAGTGGGTGATTAACCTACCGGCATTTTTTTTAAAAAGTGGACATATGCATATGCATTGTATACAGGCACATATTGTATAAAATATTGGGTAAAATTTTAACCAGCACGAGGGTAATTATATGTCCAACCAACTTTGGGCAATATTTTTTCCTAATGTGGGAAGCATATTGTCCAGTAATTCCTTTAGAATGGGCAAATTTCCATCAAATTGGATGGAAAGAAATGCCCAAAGAAATGCCCAAAGTTGGTTCGACACATAATTACCCTCATGGCACATTTCTACCCAGTATTGTTTAGAGTGCATGCTTTCATTATTATTATTATTTTTTTTTTTTTTGGGGGGGGGGGTAGACATGTAGAAATTTATCAAAAAACTATATGTAAATGTAACTATTATTACATGTACCACATTGTAATAATCAAAGGCCCTATAAGTGTCAAGCAGTAGCTTTTCATTTGGCAAAGTAAATACCACCCCCAAATAAAAAATAATTTTAATAACTACATCTATATTTTAATTTTACATAATATGAAGTGACAGAGTCTTGAATCTTGAATTTCTCATGCTGAATTATAAAAAGTAATCAATACAGCTTACTTATGATTGCGTAGTTACGTTTTTCTTAAAACTATTTTCAATTGAAATTCGTGCATACAAGATAGGCCTTCTTTTCTAGAGGTGATAATATTTCAAATTACATAGAGAGTACATTTTTATATGCAAGGCTAGCATTACAACATGTAGTGATTCTGGTTGCCTGCTCATAAAAGTTCCAGGTAGAAATGGTAAAGACTGCCTTTTCCCCAAAAGCAAAAGCAAAAGCAAATTTCATGTAATAGTATTGAACAACAATAATTACATGTATAAAAGCAGTGAATGCAATAAATGTGATATTAATTTTGAATAAGGATAAATAAGATATATGATACTAAGTATCAAAGTAAAAAGTTGAACTTGTACTAGGCTACACTTAACGATTTGAACAGAACAAAAAATTAGTACATAAATAATACTGTGAGATGGGCACAGTAAGCATACAGTTTGAAAATGAAACAAATGAATTTTATATGAAATCATTACTAGTACTAAATTTCAAATATATTTTAGTTTCAAAAACATAAAGGGGAAAATAGAAAAGGTTATATCTTCTGAGTTCTCATTTTAATCGTAACGCAATTTCAAGCTCCCTTTCAGTTTGTTTGATTAAAGCATGGTTCATGAATATGATGCGTCCAGACGGCAAGAAATGATGCAGGACTGTCATCACACGATCACCCTTCTCAAGCACCTCACTGGGTAGACGCACTGCCTTCACGTGCTCCTGTAAGTTCTTAACAATCAGGCGCAGTTGATTCTCCACTTGCAGACGATTTTCATGAGTCTCACAAACCAGGATGAATCCGGTCTTCCCTGCCCCCAACCAGATGGCAATTTTCTCCGTTTGGAAAGGATCGCCTGCTGCTAGTCGGAATATCCCAACCTCTGCGTCTCGCATCCAGTCATCCTGGTTACTGCTCAAGCCATCACTGTAGGTTACTCGCTCCGACACTGCTTTCTGGAAGGAAAACTCCGATTGAACTTGACGCGCCACCAGCGCCATTTGTTCCTTCCGAAGTGTCCTCATTTCCGAGACATTGCCTTCGCTTTCGCTTTGATGGTCGTCTACCCCAGCATCTTCCAGTCCGAATGTGCAAGAAAACAGCACCCGACATGTGTCCGGAGGTAGCGTGTGGATGATGAAAGCATAAACCATGTTTGTTCTTGTATTTCCCCTTTCAAAATCTCCCACCTCGCTCGCTAAATACAAGAGACGGCCCAGCACTGGTTCATTAAAACATTACGCAGTTTTGAATGGCACGGGACTGTACCGACAGGTTGATGCAGTTCCGTGTTACCCATTCAACGACGAGACGAGAAGCGTAGCTATTTCCTGTCATGGGTCATAATCTCAATAAACAAAATGACGGAAATATCGCAAATTGTTCGCGAATGGCCTTAGGAAATTGTGATTAGAACGGTACAACAAGTGAAGTGTTCGCAAGACGTGATGGGCGTCGCCATCTTTTGTTTATTCTAGTGTTCTGTCTATGGCAAGCTCTTTGTAAAAAAAAAAAGAAAAAGAAAAAGAAAAAAGAAAGGAAGAAAGAAAGAAAGAAGAAGAAGAAAAAAAAAAGGTGTATAAGGCCAAGGAAAATTGATTCCTAGTTTCTCGGCCGGATTTTTCAAAAACACGGAGGAGGGGGTATCACTCTATTTAATATTTGATATTTTTCTGATACACAAAAATGCTATTCGGGCCATTTCAACTCATTAAAAAAAAAAAAGTTCAATTTTACATGCACTCCAAAGGCTGAAAAAAAAAGAAAAAAAAAAAGAAAAAAGAAATTGCATTCTACTAATTTTTTTTAGTGATCTCATTGTCTAGATGTCCTCATATTCTCATTTATTTCATTTCAGAACAAAAATATGAAATTAAAAATAATTGAGGCAGCCTGAAAAAGGAAGAAGGAGGAGGGGATGAGAAACTAGGAATCATTTTTTATTTGGCCTTATATGAATAAGCAAAGATTATTTTTTGAATAAGTAAATGAAACAGTACCTAAAAAAAAGTGGGGGGGGGGGTAATGATGATGATAACCATAATAATGATAACAACAACAGTAATAACAATAGCAATAATAATAATGATAATTATAATGATAGTAATAGTAATAATAAAGTCAAGAGACAGAATTTCCAAGAAATGCTTTGAATCCTGTATATCATTACTTAAATTCTATTCAATTTCTAGAATTCTAGTCAAGGAATGCCGTTGGCTAATATTGGTCAAATCCAGTGGAATCACGCTTTCAGAAAACGGGCCTCATTGATGAAGTCACGCTTACCGTGCAGCCTCTTTTGGGCAAGGATGGTAGATTCTCTGTGTGGAAACTTCAGAATTCACGGGGGGGGGGGGGGGTGTCATATTTTCAAATGTCAAGAGATTTACTCAATGTGATATCCTGATCTAAGGAATCTATTTGAGAACTCCCGTGCAGGGGTAAAAGTGTGGGCAAATTATATACCATAATGCAAAATAAGTCTGTATCTTCCATGAAAGCTGTTTGCCACATGTTTTCGAACTGTGATACACATTTTAAAAATTCACACCCTCAATACATAAACCGTTTTTTTTAAAAAAATTGCATAGACATGCTAAACCATACCAAATTTTACCATTCTCCTACTCCATGATATTGTGATTCTCGAATCTGCTTCTCTTTTCTTCTTCCAACTTAACCCTTCTTTTCGCTTTAGCTGCACATCAATCATCTTTAATAATCTCCTGATCTATATATCTTTCACTTAACCTTGATCCCTGCCCTCTTTATTTCTAAACCTGTACAAAAGTAAAACCCGCCACACAGTGTCTTACTTTATTGATGATTATATATATATATATATATATATATATATATATACTATAAAACTTATGTTTCAAGAAAGGCTTGCCATCATTACAAGTCTCGCTTTTCAATAAGCCCCTCAAATTCACATGTCATAATAGTTTTGCTTTCAATAATGTTCAAACTGTTATTTCTTCCATTGTCAGTAATGTAACAAACTATTTCGCAATATTGTTTTTACTGGTTGTATACCTATGCGTTGTTATATTGTTTTTACTTTATGTATATCGTACATGTGGAAATAAATCAATAAACTAAATGAAAAACAAACTTTGTTAGTATAATTTTTAAGCCTATCAAGAGAATGAGAGTGAAATATAGAGAGAGAAAGAGAAAAAGAAAAAGGGAGAGAGGGAGGGAGAGGGAGAGAGGGAGAATAGTGATAAAAGAAAGTGCTCTCAGATTATAAAATATTTTAAAGAATATTTTCATTAATGATTTATTTATGTGTATATAATTTATCAAGAAAAAAATGAATATGTATTTATACATCATTTCATCTTTTCCGTGATTATTGTCTATGCAATGCCACTGCGTTTCTTTTCTTTTCTTTTCTTTCTGTTAGAAATGAATAAACACGAATTTGAATTCGAAATTTCAATGATAGCTGGCGTGCACGGATAAATCTTGCTTTTAAAAAGCAATCCTCCATCCCCCCCTTTCAACTCCTCTCATCTCTCCCCCCCCCCCCCTCCCCCATCCGCTCTCTTAAAACATTTTCTTTACTTTGTATAACAATTTAACTGAAACCGAGATTCCTGCGTTGGTCAAACCTAATCCTGCTTCTTGCCCAAGAAAACTGATTGTTCTGTCACCGGCTGATGTAGATACACATGTAGCTAAGAAGCTACACGTGCAATTAAGGGCAGTGAATAGCAATTTTATTCATTCTTGATTGGGGGTATTACCGGAGCACATTATCGAATCCTGGCATAATTGTGAGCAAGTACTAGTAGTTCAAATCTCTGAATGCGACGCATATAGAGCCAGGGCCGGAGTGGGAGATACTTTTCAAATTTAGTTTTTCTTCATTGTCGTATAAGCACTTTTCTTTTATTATGTAGACCTAGATTTTGAGACAAAACGAACAAAAACAAAAAATCAAAACAAAATAAAGCAAAAGGCATGTCTTCAAGCTGTTCTCATCAAGCAAGTATTATATCCCCTTCTCCTCACTGTGTCTTCTTTCCCTCTTTCTCTGACTTTACCTTCTCTCCCGTAATAAACTCCGGAGTGGACGTGCCGTGGTCCAGTGGTTTAAGCCCGGTGGGGTCACATCATTGCAAATGTGTACGCATGCTCGTTCTAAATTTCGAGGAAAAGGGGTATTTTCCCCACCCTGTTCGCGAACATTCGGTGTCTGCGAAATTCAGAAATAGGGGGGTTTTCAGAGGACACTGTCCTCGAAATGAAAAACAGGGTATATTTGAACAACCTACCAACATTTTTGAGCCGTTGATTTTTATGTTTTCCCCCTGTTTTTTTCCCCGATTGGTACGTGACATAATACTACAATTTTAATTATCTTTCCATGCGTGTTCAGTTTTGTTGTGAGGGAGTGATTTTACGATCAATTATAAGTATGGGACAGATTATAAGTTTAAAACTGTCCCTGGACGAATGTCCTTGCTTTGCACAAATAGGGTATGCTTTTAAAAAACTGTCCTTGAATTGGTAAAAAAAGGGGTATTTTTTAAAGTGAAATTATCCTTGTTTTTCCGCAAAATAGGGGGTAAATTTTTAAAACTTGTCCTTGAAAGCGCGCGAAATAGGGGTCTTTCTGAATTCTCAGAACGAGCGTGCGTTACACCTTTGTGTACAGGGTGATGCCACCGGGAGTTTAAGGCGTTTAGGCGCTTGACTGGAGACGCAAGAATCGGGGGTTCGATCCCCGGCATGGGAGCAAGGCGTTTTATCTTCATTGCTCTTATATCGAACATCAAATAGATCAACGAGCTATAGGCATATAACGTGTGCATGTGCACGGGCGTTGCTAGGGGGCACAAGGGGGCCATGGCCCCCTGTTGATCGGCGAGAAAAAAAAAGAAGAAGAAGAAGAAGAAGAAGAAGAAGAAGAAGAAGAAGAAGAAGAAGAAGAAGAAGAAGAAGAAGAAGAAGAAAAAAAACCTTTCCAGTCCACTTCACGTAACTTACCCTACCCCTACCCTGCGAAATGAAAGTGAAACGTAAATATACCACTTCTCATATAAGTTATCCCAAATACTAAATTTTAGTGTGCAGAAAATGCCATTTTCATGCGAGTATTTAAAAAATCTCCCTACCATGGGAGGGGGTATCCCCCTCCCACACTCTCCCCCTACTCGGTCGCTTCGCTCTCTCGCCTTGCCCGCCCCCCCCCCCACCCCGTTGGAAATTTCTAGCTACGCCAGTGTGCATGTGTGTTTTAAAAAACCTAAACGATAAAAAATGAAAAATGAAAAAATAATCTCCGGAGCAAGACAGTGTCGCCGGAGCAATTTTTAATTCACTTATGCATTGACCAGTTGACAGTTTTTTCAGCAAGAAAGACATCCAATGAAGTTTAAGTTTGGATTCTTTTTTTTTTTCAGGCACTGGACGGATTCCTCCTGGTCATCACAGTGGACGGAACGATCCTCTATGCCACCGATAACATGTCGAGTCATCTGGGCTTTCATCACGTCGACCTCGTCCACCGGTGCATCTACGGGATCGTTCATCCCGACGACCATCAAGAATTGCGTGTCATTCTCGAGGAAACGTTGGGTGTATCACACCAGAGGCAATCTATGCAGGTTGGTTACCAAAAACGTCGACCTCCTTGGACCGGCTATTTCATAAAACTTGTTATAAATAAGAAGTTGCAGTAATTGTTATAAGCTACTGAAATCCTTGCATCTGATTGGCTGAGAGCAAATTTGTCATATAAATGTGGCAGTTGTTCCTGATGACAAGTTTTATGAAACCGGGCTCAGATCACAGTGTAATGTTTATTAGTAAATTGATGATGTGAAATCATCTAGTGATGATGATGGTTGATTTATGGATTGAATTTTTATTCGCCAAGCCTCGAACGTATACAACAAAAAATAGAATAGGCACAGAAAAAAAAAAAATCAGTAAGCTAAAGCAGGATAACCAACGAAAGCTTATTTCTAGTGAGGTCCCAAATATACAAAAGTACTAAGTTAAAATTAAATCATCTACAGAGTAAGCCAAAATATGGTATGAAACAGTGTTTATTAATATTTATATTTATTTAAATATTTTTAAGAATATATCAAATTTCTAAAAGCAATGACAACATTATATACGTAATTAGAAGGTAAAGTATTCACCTGGCAGAGAAAAGAAAAATAATCTGTATTTGATTTGATTTGATTTATTTTTCTTCTGCATTTTGGCTATTTCAATCATACTCATGAATATACCATGTCATTCGCTTCTCTTCTCTGACTCTCAAGTGAGGTATTCCCTTAATTTCCTGTTAAAATGAGCCAATTTTTCCTATCTATTAGGAAGGGACCTCACTGTTTCATACCAATGTAATAAAACGAATTCAAATATAATGGGTAATACTGGATTTTACTGGGTAATAATGGGTAATTTGGTGGTGATGATTACTTTGATGTTGATGATGATTACGGTGATGATGATGACGATGAGGATGATTATGATGATGATGATATAGTAATAATGGTGATGATAATGATGGCCATGATGATTATGATGCAATATGTAATGAAAAAGAAGACAAAATTCGTATAAAAATAAGGTGATAGACATGATTTTTCTCTTAACATTGCAGAGCGCTATGTCAGGAGCTGAGAACACCATGCCTTTGAGGGGGACCAGTGCAAGCCGCGATATTTCGTTTCTCTGCAGAATGAAATGTTTCAACGGCACCAACACTGGCTTCGTGGTAAGATTACCAAGTGCCTGATGATTAAGAAATAATGTTTATCTGTCTGCTGGTCGTCACGCAGGCAGTCAGCCATATACATTTGCTTTTGAGTAACTTTATGTCAGTTGTGTAGTATAAACACAGATGAAATGAAAAGATATATTTGGATGATTTCAAGGATCTCGTTTGTAGACTCATTTTGCGTTGCCTGTGGATATCAACAAACAACAGTGAAGAACAATCAGAATCAGAATCAGAATCAAAGAAATGAATAGAAATTGACAATAAAACTATTCAGGAAAAGCATGAAAAAGAGAAAGGTAAACAGACTGAGTTTTTTTTCCTCAGTGAATAATGGAATACACATTTTTTTAAATTTAAAAAACACGCCTAGGATATTAAATAAGAGATGTAGACTAACCCCATTCCAACTCTTTTCTTCGCCTTTTCTTCTGCTTCAGAAAATGCAGTGTACTGGCACGATGAAGTCGTTGCCTGATGCGCAGCGAGTTGGTCACGCCCCTCTTCAAGTACTCTTTGCAGCTTTTCGCCCGTTCATCCTCCTCGCAGCCGACACGGACATCGAATCAAAGCCGGGTACCTTCTGGACTACACAGGATCTCGACCTTAACATCGCCTCTGTCGATAACAGGTATACTCTCTTTGCTCTTTTGTTTTATGTCTAGTGCCCGACCTCACGCACAAGGTGTCATTAAAATAAATTTGATCGTTCTACCGTTTGCGCTAATTGAAGAAAAACTGGAGTTCCGAGAAGAGTTCAAGGATATAATTTGTGAGCGTTACATGTATTTTGATGTCAGTTTGGAAGAAAATCATGGTATAGATCTCCCCTGAAAAGGATGACCATTCAAATGCCCTCATATTCAAAATTTGACTATAAACAGCTTAACTATTTGCCCCGAACACTACGCTCTAAAAACAATCTGGTCAGGTTACCGGATCAGCCGGGCATTTGCACTATTTCTAGTGAAAATGACGCGAAGCATAGTCATTTTCACTAGAATCCTAGTCAGTTTTGACTGGAATACCGTTGGCTCAACATTAAATTGACTCGTCATTTAACTAGAAATCGTGCAACTGCCCGGTTAATCCGGTAATCTAGTAAAATCTGATTAGATTGTTTTTGGAATGTAATACCCATTTAAGTGAGCAGAATATGCATGCGCTTTTCAGACTGTGTTGATTTCTTATTATTGTGATGATTTTGTTTGAATTGGTTATGTTTGAATTGTTACTTTGCATCCACTTTGTGTTGTAGTCTAGTGGATAAGTCTCCGGACTGTGAACCACTAAGTACGGGGTTCGAATCCCTGTACTAAACTCTGGTGTCATTTTGACGAGACATTAAGAGAATTACATTTGCCACGCTCGACCCAGTTGAGTTAAATGGATACCTGACCGGAACTAATTCCTAAAAATACTTGAGCGCCGTAACGGCAGTTGGGCTAAAAAGCCATGGTAATGATAATGGACCCCCAGCTTGCCAGATACATACTCAAGAATCCAACATTACTATTATTCGATATCATTCTTACATGACACGTCAAGGACAGTGCCAGGAGCTGACGTAGTCCTATACCTCTGTCAAATTGCTGCCTCATGTTCATCAGACTTTAATTAGACGATTGCGTCAGATATGCGTCAGATACAATTTCATTTTTCATTTCATTTATTTTCCACAATAGCAGCAAACAATAATATTGACAGAAATTTTCTCTTTACAAAATCAATAAAAGTATAAAATACAAACGATTAGGTTTCACAATATAGGGCTTTAGTTATTATGTTTTAAATGATTAATAATTAATGAATATATAAATATAAATGCAGGCTGCCTTGAAAGCAATGCTTGTAATTAAGGTTCCCAAACATAATGATGCAAGAGTATCTTTAATAAAAAGATACTTTACAAAAGTGAAATGCCCAAACAATATGTACATGTATTTTTTCCCCGGGGGGATATGTTCTCATTGAGGCCTGTACATCATCCACGTAAATCACTTTCTGAAAAGCACCCTAAACGGGGATTAAAGTAGGACGGAAATAATGTATTACATCTCCGATTTTTTTACCCTAAACCCCCGGGATTTTTTCCTCCCATTACTATAATGTGTTTTGGTTATTTACTTCAAGAATCATGATCATCTTCATTTACACTTCAACACATCCCAATAATAACTTGGTTTCTTCGCTCTAGACGATGGATTTTGAAAATACGACTTTCTAAACCAATAATAAACCAATAATCATTGAACAAGCATTTATATATTACAAATGTGCGACCTATCATCCATTCGAATCCATCTACATCAACATGTACAAAGGAAACGGTCATAATAAGATTCGATTTGGACATGAATGCGTTCAATGACGCAGTAATGATTAAATGCACGAGTTTGGGATTCTCTTGTTCAAGGTTCATCGTTCAATAGATTTTAATTACAGTCAAACTCGCTATAAGGTTTATCCTCTAAACTGTCTTTTTTATTCTCATTAAGATAAAATAAAGCTAAACGGGATAAATATTGCATTATCAAAAATAAAGCTTACTAAGATCGACGATATTGAAAGATTTACTAGCGGAAGATGCTTTTATTATCCTGTTCGCGCATGTTTGATATAAAAACAGAAAACCAGTTTGCTTGCAATTGGAGCAAAACGCCACTATTCGGGTTAGACGAGGGACGATTCGATGTACCGAGTTTTGTAAGGTTGACCGGGGAGTCAGCTGATGGAGTTCTTAGAATAGATCTTTTGTTGATACGTAAATCTTGGCTGTTTCCATGGCTTTTCTGTCGTTTACCCTGCTTATGAAGTGGACACGGTTGTGTTGAGAGATGACCCGTAATAGGGCTATCAATGTAAGCTCGTAAAAAATGTATGACTTGTATCGAAATGACCTCCATTTCCCCCCCCCAAAAAAAATAATAATAATGAAAATTTCGATATTAAAATCTTTCTTGCATACTTTTATGGCTAATATCTTTCGGTTCAAGGAAGCTGTATTACGCTTTGAGACATTGTAATAATCTTTCAAGTTTATTTCTATTTATTTTTTTTAGGTCTTGTGAGATTATTGGGATCAATTCCTCTCATTTGGAGGGTAAATCTTTATATCATCTTATTCACCCAGATGACCTCCTGGCTGTCTATGTATGCCATAAAACACGTGAGTAAAGTAAATTGAATTTTACAATATTCAAATCAAATAATAAAGGCATTGGAATACAAGGCGACGGCTGGGGTGGGGGGGGGGGGGGACATGCAGACCCGTACCTTTCTCAGAGAATTCGGAATTTGAAATTTGTGGAAAAACGTCAGTTCATATTCCGGGAGCAAAGTGGACTATTTATACAATATGTGGTTTATGTAGTGGCATTGGCATTGGCATACAGGGCGACGGCGGGGGTGGGGGGGGGGGGGGGGGCATGCAGACCGTTTTAAGAGAATTTTGAATTTAAAATTTGTGGACAAACGTCAGTACATAATATTCCGGAAGCGAAAAGGACTGTTTATATTTACGTGTGCTGTGCTTCTCAGCCCCCCTTTTTTTTAACTCGAGGCCCACTTTTGCTCTTTAAGTTTTTTTCAAGGCCCAACTTATAAAAACTTCATGCAATGACAATAAAACGTGACACAAGAAAATAGAGAACGAGTGGACTACCAATAGGGACTACCACACTTTCTATTTTTAAACACGTAACAGTACAGCTGAATTCCAGTTGTGTCACGTTAAAACATCATGCTTATTACTATTTTATTTTTAAACACACTTCTTGGTCAAACTCGATGTCCATCTGAGAGATCATCGTGGCTTTCCAGTGGGCCCACCCGGTTGAGAAGCACTGATCAATAACATTTTGGTTATAGAAACCATTAATTGTATGAGAGAAAGTCAACTTAGAGGGTATTGTAAACCTGATAAATTCTGAAACTTTATGCACACTCTCTCTTCCTGTCTTCCTTCCTCCTTCCGCTTTCCTCTCCTCCTCTCCCGTATCTCTCTCTCTCTTCCTTCTATCTCTCCTCTTTATCTCTCTCTACATCTCTCTCTTATTCTACTCTCTTTCTTTTACTTCTTCTTCTTCTTCTTCTTCTTCTTCTTCTTCTTCTTCTTCTTCTTCTACTACTCTATGCAGTTGTAGAGACGGATGAGGTCCATACCATGTTCTTTCGCCTGATGCGTCTGGATGGCACCTGGCAATGGCTCCACACCAGAGGGCGCGCGATCACCAAGAATGGCAGGAAGAATGCACTTGTCTTTGCCCACAACCCTGTGAGGTAAGGAAAATACTACTAGTCAGTGATAATTAAAATTCCGTGGAGAACAAAATGTCTTCATGTTAAACTAATGAATTACTATACAAAAATTGAAAATGGAAATTTTAGTAGGCCTATCCATTATAGCAAATTCTCTAATTAAAGAAATGCTAATCTTTCACATTCAGATTCTTTTATTCATCATTTTCAAATAATTATCCTACAAACGAAGTTATGCAGTTTATATCACGCTGTAGGAAGTGAGAGAATAATGAAACAGAAACATCGAGTGCAGGAGGATTTATAAACATGTGTTTTCTATTTCTGTTGAAGGGAGGAAGACATTCCCTATCTGCGCCAGGAATCCGTATCAAGGAATCGTTACGGGCAAGAGGATCTTTTGAAGATGTTCATGACAACGCAGTCGACCGATCAATCAGACCAACTCAACCCAGGACCTTCAAGCAGTGGCAGTTCGAGCGGGGGCAACATGGACAGTGTACCCCGGAGGAGATGGATGAGTAATGACACTTACGTGGTAGCGAGCCAAACTGGCCCCAAGCTCAAAGACGACTACTCTGTCTCCCTGCACAGTCCCCATGGCTCTTGTCCTTCTACGTTCCATCAGGCATCGGATAATCAGGGTCAGGATAATCCGGGTCAAGGGGTGTTTTCTTCGAAGAGGAAGAATCAAGAAGATGCCATTAGTGAGGATCATGGATTCGCCATGGGTGTCGGGGCAATGCCGCAGACAGATCTCCCGTACGCCATGGCGAGCAGTTACTATAGTCCGCCGCAGTTGGGTTACGGAGATCCGTCGATGTACGGTGGCTTTGACCATCAACCGTTGTCCATGTACCAGATGGTTGCTCACCTTCCTCCAGAGATGTACGATGCTGATTCATATCGGAAACACGCCATGCGTGTCAGCGCCGAGATGCAGCAAGAGGACTTTCTCATCGCTTCTTCACACGGAGGCTTCGGTTCCCAGTACCACCTGCCACCAACACCACAAACATCGCCACCATCTACCTACCCGGGGGAATCTTCCTACCACATGCAGTACATGCCTAGCGAACCCATGTGTGGTGTTACGGCGCCACCTTCACCTCCACCGTCACCAATCGCATCAGGTTACCAGGGAGCAACGTCAGCACCCTTGACAACAAGCGCCACATCGGGTGATTGTAGCAAAGGCGGATATGCGATGGATTGTTGCACCGGACATGTTCCTTCGAGGACAGAGTATTGTGCGTCATACATAGTCAATGGTGCAGTTCAGGTAAAGCTCGTGAGTGGTTCACAGACGGGAAACCATTCATACACCGACTATGAATCATCGTATCTGCCGACATCGTCGGCTGCATACTCGCGCAGAGACCTCTACGAACATTGCGACAAGAAACCATTCCAACATTATCAGGACAAGTCGATGTTATCGGACTGGGAATCTGCTGTCCGTGGGTCGAGTGACTATCCTGTTAGTGGGTCGAATCCTACATACCACCAGAAAACATTCCTGCCTTGTCCGCTGGCTAGTACCAAGTCTGGTTGCCTAGCCCAGAAAACGTTCCGCCTGGATGATGCTGAACTTAAAAGTAGAGCTGCAGCCATGTTGCACCAGAGCGCGCTCTCTGAGCTACCTCCTATTGGTAGTTTCCTTGATTTCCTCAATGAGGAGCTAAACGCTTTACAGTCATGAAATTTGATTTATAACTCAAAAAAAATAAATTCCTCTTGTGATACACTTTGTATTATAATTTCATTATCCTTTATTGTGTTTAGTTATTTTAACGAATCACTTATTTTAGATGATGCACTTGTTGCACTACTGACATGGCACGAGTGCCCCCAAATTTTAACAAAGTTCGAACAATAAATTTTACCTCTGTTGACTTAAGCATTCCTATTTAGTACCCGTCAAATTGACGTAGAAAACCTGATATTTCAACCTTTATATATTTTGCATATGAAAGGAATACCAATTAAATGTTTCTCAAGTCATTGCCGAAAAACTGAAACAGTCACACAAGTGAGCTCTTACTTTGGTTATCAAAAGGGAAAATGCTCGAATGCCAATATATTTAAAAAGATTCATTCGATTATAGGTTGATTGAATTCTTTATTGAAGGCTAAGAACATACAAGAAAGAACATACAATTTGAATTCTACATAAATCATTGTCTGAAATATCTGGAAGTTGTAACTGTAATTCAGCTTCACTGCAGAAAATAGCTTACGTTTTATCACTCCATCGCATACCTTTACGTGATTATATCTCACTGAAAAACCCACCTTGAAGTAGAAACAGTAACTGTTGTGCAATGAGATACATCTCCATTTTCAACAGTGAGGTGTTAGAGCAAAGTACATACAAACAGTGCTTTTAACATTGACTGACTTACATTTAATCTACCTTTAGATAAAAGTAATGAATAATAATGATGCAAATTCGAACTCTCTCGTCTTATACATTGCAATCTTATTTATATCTTGACTTCGCTTGAATAAAAGTTTTGGGAAGCGGAATAAATTATACTGAAGAACACTCTACAGTGCAGATAGCCATTACCTAGTCTATTAAACTGAAATAGATAAGAAAATACTTTCGGAAAGTGTCGGCCTAAAAGTTTTGTATTATTAAGGGGAAGGGGGTGTTTTTCAATCATAAAATGATGCTGTGAATTTTTAATAATGGAATTTCGTTTAATCGATGATAACTATGTGGGATTGACGAATTCTCAAAAAGCCTACTATCACTGATTTTGTTTTTAATCTCTCCTCTTATAAAGCAACATGTACGTGCGTTGCTGATGTACATTCGTGGGAACCTTGAATAAGTTATACATACATTATTTTTTACGTAATCATGTTGATGAAGGTAGAGAATTGGAAAAATCTGAAAACCAAAGGGCTCATAACGGAGTTCATCTTTTTCCTTTGACAGAAAGCACGGTGTAATCCTGTAAACTTTACCCAAAAAAGAGCGGAATATGCCTAATCATATGACATGGCTATTTTGTTACTGCTTGCAGATAAAATGGCTTATTTCATTCTGTTTTCTTTTTCTCTTTCATTTCATTGTAGAAATATGTTCTTGCAACGTTATATTTACCATTGATAAACTTGAATATTAAGATATGTACATAATAGCTCCCATTCTGTATAAATAGATTTCAGTTTCGAGGTATATTTACTTTGTACGATTCATGATACTGTATATAACTTGCTCTCAAGACATTGCCAAAATACCATTTGCCAAATTTGAACGAGTTTATTTTGTAACATATCAAAAATTTAGTTCCTACTATTCTGCGCCTAGTAGGATAGTTATTCAAATTGATGCTACTTTAGTGGAATGTCATTAGAAGGTTCTTTACGTATAGTAATGACCCTTAAAATGTAGACCAGTACTTTATAACAGACTAGAGCTGAAATCATATTGAATTAGGGTATATTTATTTGTACATTCTTCAGTAATAAAGACGACAAAAAAGTACGATTGTTTGCATCTACTAGGTTCCGTTTATATGGGACCCTCCCTTCCGTTAATGTTAATATGCTGTTTCTTCCTTATAACACTTTCATCTGCTTCTCTTTTGCTGTTAAGGATTTAGAGAGTTGACAAATGAATGATGAGTAGATGAAGAGAGTGAGAGTGACAGAAAGAGAGAGACAGACAGACAGATAGAGAGAGAATAGTGAGGGAGGGAGAGAGAGAGAGAGAGAGAGGGAGAGAGAGAGAGAGATGGAGAGAAGGAGATGCATGAAAAAGTAGGCTACTAACAAAAGAGAGTGCCTATAGGGGCGGATCGGGGGGGGGGGATCAGCCACGGCCCTCCCCCCTTTTGAAAAACAAAAAGCAAAATATTAGGGTAAAATACGTGTGAAAATGCATGCAGAGGACCCTATTTTTCAGGTAAAACAGACACCTGAAAAAGCCGACCGTCTCCCCCCCCCCCTCCTTTTGAAAAATTCTGGATCCGGCTCTGGTGCCTGTGACAAAGCGGTGGAAGGTATATGGAGAGAGATCATTAGAGGGTTAAAAAACAAAAACAATCAAACAAAGAAACAAAGAAACAAACAAAAAACAGAGGAAGTGGGAAAAGAGAAAGATACAACTGAGGCGATATAGGCTAAAATGGGCTTGGTGTCCCGCCACCGAACTTAATAACAGAGAAACTCCCCGCATCCAAGCCTCTCGCCGATTTTATAACATCAGTTAACATAAGACATAACTGCAAATCTTCTAAACCAAATTATGATATTCATGTCTTATCCCCCAATTGAAGATTGAAACTCCCTTTCCATATACCACCACCCTTTTAGAAAAGTCGCTTAAAATTCGATACAAAAGAAGCACTTGCTTTCTACTCTCTCAAAATATAGGCGAGGATTATAACCAAAGACGTTTTAAACATTTGACCTTTCCTCTCGCGCTGATGTCTGCATTGTCTCGCATCGCGTACAATTTGTCATGTGGGTACGCTGTGTGAAGGGGAGCATCTCACAAAATGCATAATTCATGACAGCTCATGAATTATTGATTGGAGCTTATTTCGGCTTCTAATGGATGAATGCTAATGGCGGAGCTTAGGGGGCTTGATTACAACCCAAGAAAAATCTGTCCCAGGACTTCAACTTAAGTATTCACAGTTATCTTGAAGCCTCCCAAAACTATGAATATGTTGCGAAAGCATCTTTCGTTCATGATTATTATTAATATTAATATCGGAAATATTATAGCAGGCGAAATACTTGTATGATTTTCATTAACATGATTAATACCAAAAACACGTTCGGCTCTATATATAATTATGATAATAATGATATATACAATGATAACAAATGCGTATTCCAGATTCCCAAATTTCCGTTCAGTATAAAGTTCACCCTATAATATCTGTGTTAAATAAAGGATTCCCAGACCTTCCTGTCTGGAACTTTGACTATTTACTGGCCTATAGCGCCCCTAACTAATAAACATTTTTTCTTTTTTTCAGTCAAATTTCAATTCCAATTCATTTATTTATTTATTTAACCATCAAAAGATACACAAACAAAATAGGTTTATATAGGAAATTTTTAACAAAACACAATGACGGTTTGGTGACACCGGAAACAGCAGCGCTTATAAAAAGGGGCCACCAAATTAAAATACATAAAAAGATCAACAACATTTTTACAAAGAAAATCACAATAAGCATAACACATAAATATTAAAAAAAAACAACAACGTAAGAATAGTACACTCATGCATTAAAAAAGGAACAAGAGCAATGTAAGTATAAAGAAATTTACATTGCCCTGCATTTTGAATCTGGAAAGAGTTGAACTGTTTTTTATATCGTTGGGGAGATTGTTCCATAATTTGGGAAAATGGGTCTTAAAGGGGGTACCCAATGCTGAAACAATGTTAGCTCATTTGAAAGAAAATCATCTATCTAAAGTTTTTTTTTAAAGTCGCATTGCCAAGGAAACCCCCAAATGTGGTAAGATTTCAGGATATTTTTGACCCCTCAGCTGTGACCCAGTTTCAACTGGGTACCCAATTTTACGTCAAAATGACGTCAAGGTGGGTACCTTGTCGCGCACTTCTAGCAAAATGCGCGCAAGGTATAATACATATTGTACAGTCTAGCGCGCAGCACAACTGCAATGCGCGAAGCTGGGTACCCCCTTTAAGACCCATTTTCCCAAATTATGGAACAATCTATGGTACCCACTTTTACGTCATACCTCATCCTCAAATTTTTTTTGGTCAGCTCTTGACTTTTTATGATAAAATTAGCCAAAATGCATTGATTTCGATTGAAAATCATCATATTTTTAATGTAATGTTTCTTAGAATTCTATTCTTGATCATATATTAAAATATTTTTTACCATTGTGTAATCACTTTAAATGAATTTGAAGCAACGGAAGTGCGAACCTGAGTTAAGTGTATCAAATCATTTTGAAAAGTATTATGGGAATGAACTGTGGAGCTTAAGACAAAAATATCAAGAGAGGAGGTAAGATTTTGGCATGAAGTTTGTACATGAAGACAAGGGAATTCAGGGATATCAAGTCCTTTAACAGTAACATACAGTGTTTGATTGTAAGAATAAAGGTTTTGTATGAATATTGAAGTGAGCATTAAAGACAATTTGGATTGCTTTCTTTTGTAACATGCATAGTTTATCTAAATGAGTTTTAATGTGACCCCAGACAGTATTACAGTAATTTAAATGAGGGAGTATAATGCTATTATAGAGAGTGGTCAGAATTGTCTTGGGCACAAAAAGTCTTAATTTGCAGAGAACACCAATTATAGATCTTGATATTTTTCGTACAAATGTGAGCTGAGATGTGGCTTCCAAGAAAGATATTCATTCAAAATTACACCTATAGAAACTGTATTTTATCAGCTTTAGCTATAACATTTCCACCAATAATAAGATTTGATAGATTTGAAGGAACTCTCCTACCTCTTTTTCGAAAAATTATATACTTAGTCTTATCCAATTTATTGCAAACAAACCACTTGTGTTATTTATCCAGTTCATTGTTTGCTGATAATATAAGATTGTTATCTTTTCATGTGATAATGAAAGAGTGGTATCAGCGAACAACGGAAAGTGTATGGAACTGAAGAGCAACTAACTATATCATGTATGAATGCAAGAAAGAGGAGGGGCCCCTAACACAGCCTCCTGCGGTATTCCACAAGGATCGCTCTGTTGAGATTTGACACCATCGATAATCACATATTAGTTTCTATGTAACAAATAGCTGACCAATTCCATAAAATTCTATTTAAAAAAAAAAACACACCAAAAAACAAGATGTGGTGATCAATAGCGTCAAATGCCTTTGAGAGGTCCATGCACCGAGGCAATAATTACCAGCATCTATTTCTTGTGATATAATATCAATCAAGTTTAGTACACCGAGATCAGTTGAAAATTCTTTTCACCCTTGCCTGAACTTGCTGAATGACTTCGATTAAAAAGAAAATACCGCTACATTTCAAAGATTTTTGTACCGTATTCTATGCACCTGTCATGCAGAGTTTCTCGACTTTTTGCTGCGCGCGCATCCTTTCTTTCAAAACTATTGTTGACGTAACTATACACGTGCGAAGCACGGCTTAAAATGCGCATGCCCAGAAGTCTGGTAACCATGCATCGCACCGCGGTATCACCACGCAGTTTTACCATAATATCTAATCATTTCCTTGCGCACAAAGCGATTCGGAGCTTCCGTATATTCTTTCGGAAATCTTATTAAAATGAGTCGTGCTCAGTCCAAACCCCGATCTTTGCCTTCGAATGAAGAGTTCAAAGATCAAACAGATACTACTAAGACCAGCTGTTGGACTGCACTAAGAAAATTTTTCTCTCAGAGCAAACGGGTAAGATAAAATAAGATGGGGGGGGGGGTCGTGTGTCCGGACACTTAACAAAAAAAAAAGCCTCCTCTTTCGCGTTTCGATTCAACAAAAACTATTCTTTAAATAGTACTAACCATCACAAATAGTTTGTTCTCTATAATATAGTCTAACACAAGCGTTAGAAGATTTAAGAAATATTTCTGGTAAACTTTGAATGGCCATTTTAAATCAACTTTCCAGATAGTTACACAACCTGTCCGGACACACATCGTGAAGAACCTTTCACTTCTCATCTAACTTTATATAGGTACGTATGCGGAATAGGATACCCCCTCCCCAATTTTTCAATTTTTAAAGCTGGGGGGGGGGGGGGAGCACAAACCTCCCGACCCTATATATCTTGGCCAGTCAATTCTATGTAGATAAAAATAGTCTCTCTATTTAATAATTGATATTTTGTGTATTATAAGTCACATGCTATTTTGATCATTTTGATCTTGTTCTTGTCATTAAAATTCACATAGCCACCAGAAGTTACATTTGTTACAGTAGGTCAGAACCTTGACCAACCACCTAACGATGAAACCCCCGAGACCCGGAGAGAAAACCAACTGCAAGAAACAGTTCCGGAAGACGATCTACCGCCACCAAGAGGTGACTTCCGTGATGTCAACCTGAACCCGGCAGACGAACACCGTGGCGATGGGGAACTACCGACACCTAATACACCAACTCAAGGAGACGGGAATCTACCAACGCCACAACAGGAACCAAACCCGACCACTAGGCCTACCACCCAGAGGCAACTTAACCAACGACCTAGAAGGAAGACTAGACCACCCAGCCAGTGGAGATACTATGTCACCAATTTCTGAAGAGAAGGAAGATGAACGGAAACTTAAGAACATGAATCAAGAAAGAAGTTTAAGCAAGAATTCAGTCAAGAAAGAAGTTTGAAGTTTGAAGTTTCTTTTATTTCCACATAATGTAAGTAACACAATTAAATAAACATACATATTCTTATTCCTGGAATAACAATATTTGAAATAAATTTGCATATGAAAAATAATACATTTTACTGTTTGTAAGTATTAAGTATTATATTATTATTCATTTATTTATTGCAACCATAATGGTTGGATTGTTCACATACAAATATACATTTCTATTATAATACATAAAATTTACATACATATAAATAGTACATTTCAATTCATAAGAAACAGAAAAGGGGGAGAAGAAAAGAAGGGAAGAGGAATCAGAAAACAAGAAGGGGAACGCATATAGTCAAAGAATATCCAATAATACACAACAACCATAAAATCCATTTAAAATCTACAGATGATACAAAAATTTAAACTGGAAACAGTCTGAACCGTATATTCCCAAAATATTGCACTTTGTATTGCACTTTAAATCACTGAAGGTTGTACAGACACCAAGGGATAAAACTCTCCTTGTACCTTTTCGTTTTACATAAAGGCAATGGGAATGGTTTTCTATTTCTGATTACATATTTGTTTTCCTTTTTAGATGGAAGGAGGTAATTCAACAGATGATCTTTTTTTTTTTATTTGGGCAAACAATTTTCCACACATGATTCTCCGACGGTCGGATAGAGATTCTAACCTTAATTCTTTTAGTGCATCAGTATATGATAACTGTGGGATGATTATATGCACAGCTCGTTTTTGTACAGACTCCAGTAACTCTGATTGTTCGTTTGTTAGCCCCCCGTGAAATACTTCACAGGCATACTCCAAAACAGAGCGGATACAGGCTTTATAATACGTACATAACTCATTTCTGGATAGACCAGCTCTTCTTAGTTGAACCAAAAGAAATAGCCGTCTTGCGGCTTTTGAGTAAATTGCATCAGTATGGGTATCCCACTTCAACCGGTCATTTATCCATATACCTAATAGTTTGGCTTCCTTTACACGTTCTAACATTACGCCATCAATGGTTAGTGCATGTATCAAATCCATTTTAGTAAAATTAATCACCATTTCTTTAGTTTTCTTTGAATTAATTTGCATGTCATTCTCCTTTGACCATATGACTAATTCATCCAATGCACTCTGAAGTGTATCTTGATTTCTTAGATTACACACATCATAAACAGTAGTATCATCTACATACTTAACCAGGGGGAATTCAAAATTCAAATCAGACAACATAATTATGAACAAAAGGGGGGCCAAGTTTCGTACCCTGGGGTATACCTCCATTGGGGGATGACCAATCAGATGTAATTTGAGCAATTTTTACTCTTTGTTGTCTTTGACACAAGAATGATCTTATCCAATCTACAAGTTTGTGATTGATCCCAATACTAACAAGTTTATCAGTGAGTATTTTATGATTTATCCTGTCGAAAGCCTTCTGGAAGTCTACTAATAACACCCTAATGGCTTGCTTCTTGGCATCTGTTTCCCGATACCAATGATGGCAGAGATCGAGAAGTGCTAAAGTAGTTGAAGAGCCAGGTACACTACCAAACTGGTTCTTATCAAGATAGGGTAAATATTCATTCCAAAGCCATTTATGAATGAAATTTTCGAGAACTTTTCCCAAAACCGGTGTCAATGAAATGGGCCGTAAATCATTTTCAATTGAAACAGGAGGGTTCACTTTGGGAATAGGTATGATATTAGCCGACTTCCAAATGGGGGGGGGGGGGGGGGGGGACATACGCTTGGGCAAACGATGCGTTAAAGATAGAACATACAGGACCAGCTAAGATACTGGAAAAAATCTTTAAGAATCCAAGAAGGAATGAGGTCAGGTCCGGGTGATTTATTCGTATCAACCAATCTTAATTGTCTCTCGACTGTTTGGATATCAATAATATATTCTTGAGTAGGAAAAGTCATGTCACCGTTGGTGATGTTGATATCAGGGTGATCTAAGGGCGGGAGATCCGCGGAAACAGACACGAAAAACGTGTTAATCAGGTCAGCAAGTTTTGATGAGTCACCATCAGCTATGCTATTCACAAGGTTACATAACGGGTCGTAGTTGGTTTGCTGGCCGGACAAGGACTTCACCTCTTTCCACCAGTTATGGTGTTGTCTATTTTCTAAGCTATCCACGAAGTTTTGATAATGCTGTTTGCGAAGGGACTTCCTCAACCGATTTGCTTTATTTCTTAAAAAGGCGAAAAGCAACCTATTGGTGCGGAAAGCTTGTTGGCGTTGACGAATCACCTCACGGAAGCGGTCAGTTACCAATGGTTTCTCGGATTCAACACGGGTCACTGTTTTCATAGGGAAAAACCCATCTATAAGTGAAAGCAATATTTTGTTAAAAATAGCATATTTATCTTGGCAAGATGGGGCTCTATAAAGTGCAGTCCAATTTACTTTCTCCAGTTCATTCGCGAAAAGAACCTTTCGATTATGACTGTAGGTCCGCGTTAATCTGCTGAACTTTCTTGGAACAGCGGCGGGAGAAAGAAGGCTTGGGTTGGCACAATACCACTTGATGGTCAGAGAGGCCAAGGGCTGTTTGGATGGTTGGCTCTTTATAATACTCTGCCATATTGGTGTACACAAGATCGAGTTTAGCATTCAAGCGCGTAGGTTGCTTAACGATTTGCTTGAGTTGATAGTTCATTCGCAAACGATTATCAGGCATGTGGTTAAAGTCTCCCATCAATATGATTCCAGCCCTGGGGTGACGACCCATGATGCTATCTAAGGATCTGAAGATGTGTTGTAACATGAGGTCATGTTCTTGTTTATTATTATGCGGGGAATACAAACAACCAACTATTATTGGGTTAAACTGTCTCGGCAAGCGTTGGGGTTGAATTTTAACCCAAACAGATTCGATGTCATTTTCAGCCAATTCACCTAACGCCATCACAGGAATAAAAGAATGGACGTAGCAAGCTACGCCGCCACCGATTGTATGATCTCTGTTGCATCTAAAAGGGGGGTGGTAGTTGTTAATGGACAGAAAGCAATCTGGGACGGAGGATTGGCACCAAGTTTCCGTAATACATGCCACATCAACCTTATGTTCATGGAGTAAGAATGAGAGTTCGTCAAGCTTCGGTACTAAAGATCTAGAATTTGTATTCACCAGGGTAGGCATGTTCCATCTATCAGTTTTAATTCGAATCAAATTATCAGGTTCAATACACCTCATATTTTGGGGAGAGGTATGGGAATGGCTACCAGAAGTAATCAAGACTGGAATTTTTCGTTGTTTTCTAGTACCCCCTCTACGTCCTCGGTATTTACACGGTTTCCTTGATATATTAAGGAATTTTATTAATTTCCACGTATCAGAAGGAAGCTTTAAACTCGCAGGTAGATTTGATGAAAGATTATACAGTTCGGATATTGTATATCTACGTCGATCATGACTCAACTGGGTAGTTCCTATACAACCATGCGTATCACAAACGGGGCCTGGGTTAGGCTGAATGTCGCCACAGATCAGGAGTTCAATGTTAAAACATGCACATGAGTTTGGATAGTATGGAATTTCAGTTTTCAAAAATCTCATACGTCTTGCGTTCATTCCATTCATTTTCAGTCCAAAATCACATTTTGAGGATACTATAACATCATATTTATCAGTGAAGTGCATAAGCAGACCGATGGACGAATAAAGAAAGAGCGCCCACAGCTTCATTTTTCACTCTACAGACGCGTGAACAAAAGGTCTGTATAAAATATGTCGGGAAAGTATCATGCAAGGCATGTACGTGTACGTTACCAATATGGAGTCTGATGAAAGTCTTGGAATGATGAAAAACAAGTTCAGGCTGTATCCAGAGAACAGGAGGTTTAAAAAATCCAACACTAAGTCCAAACAAGTCTATGGAAATTCCACATCACAATACCATAAATAAAGATATACAACACATTCATAAAATGATAAAATCTGCAGACATTTTGAGGAGCAGAAATGAGCGAAACTGGCTGCCTGTAAGGCGCGGTCAAAAAGTTAAAAGTTAAATTAAGAAAAATAAATCAGTGGAGGAGTCTATTTAAAGAAGCAAAGCTTGTATTGTATAGACCCCTATCTGGCTTACAAAAATAATACAACAATAATGTAATACGAACGAATATTATGTGCTTATATGTTATTCCACCCCCCCCCCCCCCGCCCCGCGGCCCCGACCACAGAAAAGAAGGAGAAATATGACTTACATTAGTTGGTACATGTAAAATACAAAAACAAAAGAATGAAAAAAAAAAGAAAAAAAGAATGAATTCAGAGAGAGAGTAAGGGAGAGAAATGGAGGGATGTAGATGAAGGATGAAAATGGTAAAGATGAGGGATGGAGGACGGGGAATTTTACATTACGATTACTTTTGCAAAGCTTTAGATCTTATTATAGTGTTATTTTCATTAACAAGTTTATGTTGAATAAATATGCATTCCATTCGTGCTGACAATTAACAGTTATATCTATCTATCTAAAAAGAACTTTTTAAGTTTACGTTTGAATGAAAAAATAGTTGGGGCTGCTTTAATGGTATTATTCAAAGAGTTCCACAACTGTGGTCCTGTGTATATAAATGTCTTTTGAGTAGTAAGTGTTCTGGTCAGTGGGAGATGTAACATATTAGATTGTCTTGTAGGATAATTGTGAAATTGATTGTTTCTTGAGAATATCTGTAACAAATGTTCCGGTAATTGATTTTTTTCCAAGTGGTACATAAAGCATCCAAGGTTGTACAAGTAACTGTTCATCTATTTTTAAGACTTTATTATTTAAAAATAGAGCGCTAGTGTGAGAACGATAGCTTTTATTGCAAATGATTCTCATTAGTCTTTTTTTTCTAAAACTAAAACTTTATTGAGATATTGTCTGTTAGAGTGACCCCATGCGAGTATACCATAATTCAAAAGAGATAGGACGAGAGTGCAGTATATGTAGGGTGGACTGGGGGAAGAAATGTTTAATTTTGTTAATGACACCGATATTGCGCGATACCTTTTTACATAACAGGGTAAGATGAGGTTTCCAGGATAAACGGTCATCAATTATAACACCAAGGAATCTGGTGTTAGTAACCTGAATTAGTGTATGGTCATTTAAAATTATAGGTTCAGGGGGTTCAGTAATACTATTGCTAAATATCATAAAGTGGGTTTTGTCAAGGTTTAATGAAAGCTTATTGGCTGCAATCCAGTTTGATACATTTTAAAATTCCGTATTAATGATTTCTGTGAGCTCATGTGGATCCTGATGGGTATAAAATAAGTTTGAATCATCAACAAAGAGTATAAAAGATAGCTGTCTGGAGGAAAGGTAAAAATCATTAACATACAATGTAAATAAAATCGGGCCTAATATGGAGCCTTGAGGTACCCCACACGATATATCACCTAGGGTTGAGGAAAAGCTGTCAATAAATACAAATTGTTTCCTATTAGTAAGGTAATTCCTGAACCACTCCAAGGCCTGTCCTCTGATTCCATAGTGATTCAATTTATGTAAAAGTATGTCGTGATCCACAGTATCAAAAGCCTTGGAGAAGTCCAGGAAAATACCAATAGTGTGGGAATGGTTGTCGAGTGCTCTTATAACTTTGTCGACGAGGGTCAAGATTGCATGTGTGGTGTTGTGTTGTTCACGGAAACCAAATTGAACATTACTTAGAATGTTGTAGTCATCAAGGAAACTAATTGTTCTGTTATATATGATTTTTTCCAAGATCTTAGAAAAAGTTGTCAGTAATGAAATAGGACGATAGTTAGTGATCAGGTGAGTATCACCCTTTTTGAAAATAGGGACGACTTTAGCGATTTTCATTTGGTTTGGAACTATACCTGTAGATAAAGATCTGTTGTAGATATGAACAAGGGGAACAATGATGTCTGGCAGGATGTGCTTAAGCAAATTATTGGTTATATTGTCGAATTCAGGACTCTTTTGGTTTTTTAGCTTTTGCACAATTCCGATTATTTCAGCCGAGTCAGTTGGGTATAGAAATAATGTATGAGGGTTTGGTTGGTCCATGGAGTCCAAATAATGTTTATTAGTATTGGGAATTTTTTTCAGCTAGATTTCTGCCAATGTTGACAAAGTAATCATTGAAGTGTTCTACAATCAAGAAAGAAGTTCAATCATGAAAG
This sequence comes from Echinometra lucunter, assembly GCA_029962745.1. Lineage (NCBI taxonomy): Eukaryota > Metazoa > Echinodermata > Echinoidea > Camarodonta > Echinometridae > Echinometra > Echinometra lucunter. The sequence goes on along the minus strand of CM057159.1, from coordinate 10,421,514 downwards.
AAGTTTAATCGAGAAAGAAGTTTAATCAAGAAAGAAGTGTAATCAAGAAAGAAGATGCGAGCTTAATATTGACGTGGCGAGTTACTGACATAACAATAACTCAATTCAAAAATATTTCACATTTTCTTGCAAACAGAAGACAAGGAAGAAAAGCAACACAAAATTTCAGTATATAGTTTTGATATGAAAATCGAAGCAAATCATTTATTTAAATATTTTTAATCATTCTAACAGGAAAATATTTCTTTGACTATACACAGATTTTTTAAAAGCAGCACAATTATTGAGACTATAATCAAAGCTGGATTCTTTTGAAGAAAAAAGGAGGAATGTAATGTCCTGAAAAGAGACTAGTCATAGTAGTGAGCCACGGAAACTGTTGGATGATTTGAACATAAGCAATGTAAGAAACAGATTGTTTTGTTACAAGAATCTGTCTGCACTGTATGGAGTCGCGTGAGTGACTATCATGGTTAGTATCAATGGGGCTGAGAAGGCTTTAGAAATTTTCATATTCTACCTATGGTGGCCTTGTACGCTCGACAACAGGTCATGTGGGACGTGAATTCCGCGGCCAACTTTGCGTCCTAGTCGCGAATTTCGCGTCATGAATTTCGCATCCGGGTCATGAATTTCGCGTCCCGGGTCTTGAATTTCGCGACTGGGACGCAAAGTTGGCCGCGAAATTCACGTCGCACACGACCTGTTGCCGAGCTTACTTCAGGGCCACCATAGATACCTTATTTATAACCATGGTTTACTATATGAACTGATTAGGTATTTGTTTAAAAGTTTAAACAAGTGTTTAAAAAGTTTAACAACAATGCTCAATTTTTGAACAATGAATATTAAAAATTGAACATTGCTGTTTAAAACTTTGAACAGTTTTTTAAACTTTTAAACAACCTGATCAGTTCATATAGGCCTAGTAAACCAGGTTGTATAAAGCGTTTTTACTGTGTGAATAAATCCTTGGTTGTCTGTATGTTCTGACATATCTCATTAACGTTTCAAGCTAGTGTAAGCATTTGAATACTGGTTGATTTGAGATATCAATTTTAGGTTGGCCTGTTCTTACCATTAAAGCTGGCATATTTTGGATATCAAGAAAAGAATATCAGCATGCAGTCATGCAGACCAAACATCATCAACCAGTCATTCAGTCAGTCAGTTATCACTCAATAGGTCAATCAATCAGTCTCAATTTACTTTCTATGGCGATCCTCAAATTGACAATGTTGCTTCGAAATGGCAGGTTTAGAAGGACAACTCTCCATCACTCGTAGGTCCATGCCTATGTGGGAGTGACCAACATTCACTATTGCAGCCTTCAAAAACAGACAACAAAATTGCTCTAAGCAAGATTTAATTTTCTTAAATTTGCTTGATTACCGCATTCAGGGACTCTTAAACATACTGTGCCACAAATTTGGGGATTCCGAGTTGAAAGTGAAATTTCTTCTCATGTATGAATGATCTAGCAAGGAAAAAGGCACACAAAATCTATTGAAGCTACTGTGGAGTACAAGCATATTTGCATGTATAAGTGACTCTTCATATGTTGTACACAAAATTTCAAATTTTCCCCATTATCTCTCACGGTGGAGCTTGTCTCTTTCTTCGCTCAAGATAATTTATGTATCACAGGAAAATGTATATGACACAACATGTTGAGTTTACAAAGAGACAAGCAGCTTCTTTTAATAGGGATAATGGAAAAAATATGAAATTTTGTGTACAAAACATAGTGAGATCTCTCTAAACCTGGCATGTTGAAGCAACATTGCCAGTTTAGTAAAGTGAGACTTTTCAAATTTTCATATCAACTTTCTCATTTCGAAATCGATTTTGACGGAACTTTTTAAAAAGTGCTTATCTCTATCCTCTCTTTTCATTGAAATGGATATTTCCCCAGGGTTTCATTCTCCTTTATAGACTTTTCCTGGGAGGAATTTTATGTAGATAATATTTTTGTTTTTGTTTTGTTTTGGTTTCTATTTGTTTTAATTTTTTGCTTTTAAAAGATCGATTTACAGGTAGTGCAAATTGATTTAATATGGAGGCATAAAAAAGAATTAAGAGAAAGGGAGAGACTGAGAGAGAAAGAGAGAAAGAGAGAGAGAGAGAGCTAGTACAGAGAGAGATATGAAATAGAGGGACAGAGAGAGAGAGAGAGAGAGAGAGAGAGAGAGAGAGAGAAGGGGGAAGAGGGAGAGTTGCATGAGCGTAACGTGATGGGTGACCTATGGATTTCGTTTCGGATTTGTCTTGCTGTACATACTCCAAAAGATTCCGTCGACACTTGAAGAATGCTCTCTCGTGAGGTTTACGCCCCTTTATGCATACACGCCCATCTTTTATGTCATTTCCAAAGACTTACTTTCAGTCTTAAGATAAAAAAATCAAAATTTTGAATCGTCTCTTCGCCATTTTCTCATGTTCGCTATTTTTCATCTTAATGATTGATCTAATTAATCATATTAAAGAGAAATGTCTGAAACGTACATTAAATTTTAGGCACGACCCTTGTTGAGCTTTCGATGAGAAACAAAACATCTGTACTGCCCTCTCGCGTCTATATTTGATCAGCTGTTGAAGTAGATCTACCGATTTTCTACTGCAATGATGGTTGTAATCATTAGATAATCAGCGAATTTGACGAAAACTGGTCACCATGAATCGGGCCGTTAGTGTTTCCAACATGGAGAAGCTAGCCAGATCCTTTGAGGCACTGAAAAATCACCAACAGAGTTCGACGTCGACAGATGACACGAGCACCAAAGATGCCAAGTGAGTATCAAATGAGTCCCAATTCATTTGTATAGACCCCTCTACGATAGGGATTGCGTACGCACGGCAGTGTGCTGAATGAGGCCAGTGCTCAGTAATGACAGTAGGCCTATGTTGCATTCGATGGGAAAGTAGGCGTGACTGCTGTGTGGCTTTAATGATTAGTTTGGCGAGATTGATTGGTTTCCTGTGCCGCGTTTCTCGAAATCGCAGAGACGCCAAGGTCACAGACCAGTAATCAGGTAATGCGGGAGGTTTTAGGCAGGCAACGCTTGAGATCGCCAGGCGAGTGGGGGCAAACCGGGAGAATATGCAGATAGGGGACCGGCACGCGCGCGCATATATTCATTTGTGTGTGCAAGCAAATGTAACCCAGTGGCAGCGGCGACGGGGACGATCTGCACAAGATTCAGGGATGTAAAATTTGTCAGTTTGAGAAATTTCTGGCCAAAATCAAAATTATTTTCATTACATAACCAAAAATCTGAAAGCCGAGAGGACAATGTAATATATTAGAACATAATTACCTGATTAAAACATATTTTAAAGTCATTTTGAACTCGGTTATGGACTTGCCAGTCATATACCCTGACTCTCGGCTGTCTCAGCCGATCTCTGCACTGTACGAATGGCATGCGTGCGCGTTCCGGTCCCCTATTCTCCGGGTTTGCCTATATGGGGATAGGCTGTGATGTAGGCGTGAGAAAGAGATTTTTGGGGATGAGCAAGAGCCCCTAATGCGGGAGTCTCATGCCTAATGCGTGAGACTTGACATGTCTGAAGCCGTCCAACACTAACTTCTTGGACATCCCATTGAATATGTTGAAATGTGTGTTGTACTTGTAGAATTAAACTGCGTTTCAGTTAGGGCTGGGTCATCCAGGTTATTGCGTTTTTGCGGTCGGAGACCGGTGCACCGATGAAATAGAGAAATACATAACTTATCATAATTAAGAGAATGGAAGTGTCAAACATGTCAAAAGACTTTGAAATTTAACCGGTTTTAAAAACTATGATCTTTATTTCCATTATAGCTTTCACACAATATTATATTTCAAGTCTTAAATCAGTGAAATGGAACTGAAGTAAGATTTGCTGGCAGATTTCTGGCTTGAATTTATCGGTGTCGAAGATGTTGTTCGGTGTCTGGAGGCCGCCATATTGCAAACCATTCGTACGCTTATTCACCTCAAGATGGCGCTATATCACCAACAAAAGTGTATGTTGCGATGCAATTCAGTGGCCCTCATAGGCGGTGACTTTGAACACGCAGCTTTTATTTGTTCACTTAAACTGGGGTATGATTGTAGGGTGGTTTTTTTTTTTAATTGCTTGTTTGTTTACTGATGAAAACAAATTGTGTATTCTTGTTTGTAGGAAAAAAGATGTAACTCTAACAAAAAAGGACTACATTGCCAACTTGACAGTGATTGCAGAAGGGATTTCTACTGCAAATTTCAGGTATTGACATGTTTTAAGTGGTCATATCTAGACAAATTATCTTTATTTATATTATGTGAAGTTCTTGTTTACAATTATGGCTCGACTATCATCAATGAGATTGCAGTCTTTTTCTGATTGTAATATTTCATTTTTCTTTCTACCATTGTCATGTCATTGATCTTATCATATTTGATATGATATTGAGAAGAATGATCTTTTTTATGTACAGGAAAAATATATTAAATCAAATGGAAGCCCCTCCTCAGTTTGGAAATATCTGGATGAGAAACAAGGAATCAATTTCACTTGGGTGACTTGGCCATATGCAAAGGCCTCTATCAGGGATGGAGTCGAGGCCGGCCTCGAGGCCACATTTTGCCGGCCTTGGCCTTGGCCTCGGTCCGAGTCACGTGTACAAAGTCTATGGGAGAAATTTTTATCCAGCGGCCTCGTGACTCGGAACTGCCGGCCTCGACTCCATCACTGGCCTCTATATGATAGAACTTGTGTCAATCTGAAATGTGTACTTGACTGATATTTTGAAATGAATGTAATTATAGAGCCATGGCTTTCAAAAACAATTTTACATAGCTATTTTATTACATTATTGCTTAGATTTTAGTAGATATTCAGTAAAAACAGGCTACTTTGAACTATTACTATTAGACAGCTTATAATAATTTTCCCTTCTCCATATTTCAGATCATGATCTTTCATTTGCCAGTGTCATTTAAGATCTCCATGCTGTTTAGTGGAAATAAAATTGCTGTATGATATGTGTAGCATCTGCTGTTGAGAGTTGAAGTATGTTTGAAAAATTCTCTTTTTCCTACATGTAGATCTCTTGGAGAATTTCCCAAGTTTCTTGGGATTGCCATGGAGATATTTTTGACGTCCTGCAATGATAACGAATCTGACATCAGACTGAAAGCAGATGAGTGTCTGAACAAGGTCATAAAGGTAATATGCTTGTATGATAACCAAGAGATTGAAAGTGTAGTATCCTGCTGCTCTTTCATTATGGGCTCCGCTCGCAGAGGTGTCGTGGTGTAGTGGTTCATGCACTTGACTCTCAGTCAAAGGGTTGTGGGTTCCAATCCCAGCCCGGCACTGATGTCTTTTTGGCAAGACATCAGTCCACGTTTGCCACTCTCACCGAGGTGCTAATTGGGTACCGCAAGGAAGTAAAGGTCGGTTTGATTAGATTAGCATGTGCGGGCCCGTAACATGGGCGACTGGCTGAAATGCTTCGCAAGGAGTGGAGAATGTGCATAATAATGTGCAGATTGGTAACTGAATCCAGTGACCGGGGTAATGATAATGCAATGCTGTGAGTGATTTGGTCAGTTTATACTGTTGTTAATGTGCCGTATTAGAGAAAGGTATCATTATTAAAATCAGGGGCGTAGATGGGGGGGGGGGGGGGTATGGGGATAGGGGATGCATCCCCCCCCCACATTGTGAGATGGACTTATATATATGTGTGTACAAAAGTATGTACAATGGGTTAATCATCCCCCCCCCCCCCCCCATGTATGAGGACCTGTCTACACTCATGATTAAAATGATAATTTTCATGGAATGCATTTTATTGAGAATTACTTCTTTATATTGGTTCAGCTATTTACTGAGTCTCTTATTATCCTTTGCTAATAATTAGTCAAACATTAAAATGATGTGAGTACTCTTCAGGTGTTTTGGTTTTATAGCTTTTTGGACTTGAGAATTTCTTTTTGCACTGGCAAACAGGCTGAGATCTAGAGCTATGAAATGATATGTATGTTAATGACTGTCACTGAGTCATACATTTCTTAAATTTAAATTTTACAATGAAAGACTACATTTTCATATTCATATCTGTGTGGTTTTTTTTTCTGAGGATTTTTTATTTTTTAAATGAAAATTTCTAAACACTGTATTTGTATGTATTTTCTTTTTTTCATTATATGTCATATTCAGGCTTGCATGGAAAGCAGTTTAGGTCGTCTGCAATTAGAGCTGTACAAAGAAATTAAGAAGGTATGCCTTGAATTAATTTGCTGATCACAGGATATTAATGAAAATGTATGTTTAGATATATTTGTATTTCAGAAATTGAAACAGAGTTGTATTCATCACCGTTTACTTACATGTATGTATTTGACCAGGAATCTGTCTGTAAACCAAAAAATATGTTTAGAAAATACTACTATAGGTAGACAAAAATTAACTGTATTTATGTTCAGTAAAAAACAAAATGGTGTGATATAAGCTCTTAAAACAGTAAGAGTGTGCAAATTTCTAATCATTGATGGTTATCATGCCAACTGAATTCAGTAACAAGTTGCAACAACTGTTATAAGCTACTGAAATCCTTGCATCTGATTGGCTGAGAGCAAATTTGTCTTAGAAATGAGGTAGTTTTTACTGATAACAAGTTTTATGAAACGGGGCCTAGGTTTCTACTTCGCATGAAAATCTCTTGTTGTAGTATTTCTGTGTACTGGGTTAATGCTATTGAGTATCAACATTATTCTTGCATTCAGAATGGGCCTTCCCGAAGTCTTCGTGCAGCCCTGTGGCGCTTTGCTGAGATGGCCCATTTGATCCGCCCTCAGAAATGCCGACCTTATGTCATCAATCTCCTGCCAAGTATTGCCAGGATATCAAGGAGACCAGAGGATATTGTTCAGGTAAGGATAGGATGTTCAAGGCCCCCAGCAATGTAATATTACTGAGTTTTCGTCGCGAATGCTAGTTGAGCATGTTGTGTGCTTGAGCTCAAATCTGAAAGAAGAAAATCTTTTCATGCTCAAATGATCAAATCTGAAGAACTTCTCCCCATCCTGCTGAAAACAAGAACGGTTCTTGGCCAAAGTTACGTCCATTCTCGATGTAGGGCACAACTGAGTAGCCAGGCAATCAGTGATTAGGCTGCTTGTCAAAAGTCTCATCCTGCGTCTTTGATTGTCTTCTCCGCAACCGTTCTTTTACATCGGCTTTCCCGATCCCCCATTGTTTTGTCTATGGAGAAATTGGAGGATCAGAGGAGAAAAGATGCTGAGTGGGAAAGACGCTAAAGGCTGCGTTCCAAATTGGCTCTGACTTTTGATAAGGTGCCTTAGTATGCAAAGACTTTTAGAATAACATCCCACTTTCTATAAGGGAAATTACCTGTCATGCCACCTTTGAAAGATCCCTAAAAACTCATCTTTTTCTCCGGTAATCTATTTGATTTAGTTCTTGTGGGACTGTAAATTTTTGTTTTCTTTTATGTAATGACTTGTACTTGTACGCGCTATGGTACTTATTGTTTTTAGTGCTCTTAAATACATGTTTCTTGTATTGTTATCATCATTATTATTTGAGCATTTGCACACAACACTCTTGACAAAAGGTCATGTACTTGGTTGCAGAAACTCTCCATTGAACCTTAAAATCTACTACAAGTTTGATTTTTAACACGTTGAGCATGATCTGATTTCACTATGACATGCATTTTCCATAGACCCTAGCCTAAGTTGTCTAAGGCATAGGGTTCAACGGGTTATAAAAAGCATCAAAGATTCATTGATGTTGCTTATGGTATTTAAAAAAAAAAAAAAATAGACAATGTAAGGCTATCTTCTCTTGTTGATTTTTTTTTTCATTTCAATGACTGAAACCCCATAATTACCAAGATCTGTTTACGGTCTAATAACTGCCTGTACATACAGCAGTGCAGTGTTTATTTCTTGAATAATCCATTTCGTATGAGGATAGCAATTAATTTGTAGATTTGTATATAATGTCTGTATTTATTTCTCTATTTTGTTTTGTTGCTGTTATCTTGTTTTTTATTGATAATTGTTATTGAATAGCATTGCTAAACCGAACAGGGCCTCATGGAAGACCAGCATTATTGGTTAAATCTGCCACCTTGTATAAATATCAACAATCAATCAATAAATCAATAAATAAATAAATAAATAAATAAATAAATAAATAAATAAATAAATGGATAAGTAAATAAGTATTTGATTTAGTATGTGTATTTACATGTTGCTTGACTTCATTGCCACTGTAGCACTTGTGTGAAGTGAATTGAAAAAAAAGAAAAGATTGTTGTATGGGTGAACTTTCATGAAAGTCATCAGATGTATAGTGTAAGCTTCAATGAACCATTTTCTTTAGCCTTTTTGTAATGTTCTTGTTGCAATTCACAGTTAATATCTATTTCAGATACACAGTATGTATGAAAAATTACGAACATTACGCAAAGTCTTCCACAACGTTTGCACCTTACATGAATTGCCTGTGGCATGATCTTGATATAGGAAATTCAGTAAGTATTTCTTTTCGCACATTCGCAGGAAGTGAGTTGCAAACGTTTGGAATTGTTGGGTGGTTGCTTGAATTTATATTTTCATTCACCTACACAATGTATTTACAGTAATGTATGATCTATCTCTTTCTAATTGACAGGAAGCCTTGATGAACTTTCTCATCAAGACTCTTCCCGTCCTTGGCTCTTTTCTCACAGATACAGAAGTTAAGGTAATTCTCATTACTATTGTTTTTGTTGTTGTTTTGTTGAAACTGAATAAGCTATTCAAGTGGCAAAGCATTTTGTAGCATGATGTCGCCATAGTCCTGAACATAAATATGGGACCTCTTTGCCTATAGTGAAACTTCAGTAAGCCGTGAGTCTGGTTCGGTTCCATTTACAAATTAAGAATCATCAGTTTTTGTGTTGCTCACAGTGATAATAGACTGGCACCAGTGTGTATGAAACTGCTTTAATTTTTTTTAAAAGGTTATATTGTACACTTTTTTTCTCTCTCTCTCTCTCTCTCTTTAATCCATGCTTGGATAGCTGAAGATGCTGTGCCCTTTTAGAAACTTTCTCAAAACCTTCAAATGCATGAAATTGATTCGGATATCTAATAATTAAAACAAAACAAAACTGGGGAGAAGGTTATTCAGTAGAGCATAGAGTCAGTTATCTCTTTATCACATTTAAACAAATTTAATGAAGAATCATTGTATGCAGATGTCGTATTTTTATTGATCCTGAGGAACATATTATTCATTTGAAGAGGTTCTATTCAAATATCAATCAATCAGTCATGTTGGGTAGAACTCCTGAGATCCATGGATAAGTTCTTTCCAGTATCCTTTCTTATTCACCATCTCAGCGATGTCTTACATGTGTATGTCTCCTGGAGACCAGTGTCCATCCGTAATTAATCCTTGAATAGCTGTCTGGTCTCCCTGGTGTCCTGGGCGCGATTTTTTTTTTTTCCCGAACCTTTGGGGCTAAATGATATGATTATTCATGAGTTGCGGCTTGGGAATAAGACTGCGCATGCGCATGGACTTCACAGCTCCTTCTCATAATGAAATGTGTAGGCTATATAGCCGAGTATAGTACCAGATGCGTGACGCCGTGTGTCGCGAAGCGACAGCGCTGTGTATAGTTAGGCAACATGACGCTTGAGGAACTTTGGGCTTTTGTGTTTGTTTTTTTTACTTTTAGCTTTTCATGGGTCCAACAATAAACAATTAACTGTATTGTACCACGGCCTTAGCACAGGCTTACTTAGCTCAGTCTTGGAGAGCTATAGAACCTAGTCTAGTCGAATGAAAAGACGGCATGCGTGCCCATGCACTCTCTCAGCTCTCATGCACGCTCATCAGTCTTCGTCGATAAGTCTGACACTCAGTCGTCTCAATCAAGCCACAGTACAGTCACACTCCATGAAATAAACAAAGTCCACGCGCATGCGTACTCTTATTCCAAAGACGCAAGTCATGAATATTCATGTATGAAGCCCCAAAGGTTCAGGAAAAAAAATTTGCTTCCTGGGCTGTGGGAGGAGGTTGTCCTAGCAAGGTCTTCAAATTGTCCAGCCACTTCCCCTTCCTATCCTTGAGTCCTGTTCCTTGGATCTGACTCAAACTCCCTCTCTTCCTCCCCCTGATCTCGTTGATGATCGTCCAGCTCTCCTTGCTCTTTGTTCATGTTCACAGAATCTGATGAAGGTTTTATTCCCAAACCTGAAGCACACCTCAGCCACCACGAGGAGAACTGCAGCCAGGTGCATCGTCCTGATCTGTCAGTATGGCCGAAAGCCTGCCCTCTACTTCTCCTGGCTTGTACAGGCTCTTCTCAGTAAGTTTGATACTGATTGAATTGACTTGAAATTTCTGTGAATCTGTGCTGTTTCTTTAGCAACAGATAAGATGAGATTAAGATTAAGATTAAAAGTAAGATTAAGTTAAAGATAAGATCGCATTTATTGGTCTCTTGCATAAAAACACAAAATGAATATACAGTGAACATATTGGTTGCATTATAAAAAAACACATCAAAATACATACTGTAGCATGAATAATTCCTACACGAAGAAGACAGCAAATTAAAATTATTCAGATTCCCCCACATTTAACAGATGTACTGAACAGTGATACTTTGTAGCAAGAAAGAGGAAGAGCATAAAGGAGAAACATGAGAAATAGCAGAGATGGAAACCGGAGCAAAGCATGAAAGGACATAGAAAGAGATCAGGATAGAAGATAGAAAGGGTAGAAATACTGGGAAAGAGCAGAGAGAAAGAGAGAGAGAAAGGAGACGAGAGCAAACAAAGATAAGAGAGAGTGGTACAGAGAAGAAAGTGAAAAAGATTAGTAGAGGATGGGAAGGTGTGCACACGTCAAAACACAAGGTACAGACCAACCAACACACCTCAGTCAGGACACACACTGACATGAACACACAACTCACATACCTGTACCTGCAGCCACAGCCAATCCACACATGCCCCATTGCACACTTGCACCCTCACACTCGTCGAGAAACTGGATTGATTCGTGCAGAGCAAAGTTGCTCTTCAATGAAAATTGCGTTGAAGTTTTTGATATTGGCAGAAACATACCGTAGTGCCTTGTTTCATTGTCAATTTATTTAGAATTTATGAATATGCATTTTATCCATTTACTTTATATGACCTTACTTTGCTGTTCTATTGTTGAATGTCAGGCATAACAGCTGTTCATGTTCTATGGAGATTTCAATATCTAGTCGGTATTCTCATTTGAAAATGATGGTCCTTATAATGAAGAGTGAAGGAAAGGAATTCTTTCATTAAAAAAAAGATGATGTACATTTGTGTGAATAAAGATAACAAGATATAGATAGATTTAGTACTGGAGATGCATCATGCAATGTGGAAGTCAGGTAACATAATGAATTGTCATACTTTTGAGGTTTGAAATGTGTTTTCAAATGTTCAGTGCTGGGATATTTAGTTTACCCATTTTAGCGTCAAAAGTTTTTACTTGGAATTTGAATTATTCTGTTCATTTTTCAGTGTTTGTTATACCAGTGAAGGAGAGCTTCCCAGTGCAGATCCACCTTGGTGTCTTGCTCTGCTTACGCTACACCCTTCCTCACCTGGTCATACAGAGGTCAAAGGAACAAGGGTTAAAGGGCAGCTTTGGGGTCACCAAGAAGGAAGAGGAAACAGGGGTCAAAGATGACCAGCTTGTAAAGGTATGTTCTTGTCAATGGAGACAGAGTGTTTTTTTTTTTGTTTCTTTGTACGACACTATCATTTAAGACAGTGAATATATGTGAGCGAACAGAAACTGGTAAAAAAGAGTTTTTTATTTTAATCTATCACTAAAGACACTATCACTTATGGCAGTGAATATATGTAAGCGAACAGAAACTGGTAAAAAATAGTTTTTGATTTTAATCTATCGCTAAAAACACTATCACTTATGGCAGTGAATATATGTAAGCGAACAGAAACTGGTAAAAAAAAGTTTTTGATTTTAATCTATCGCTAAAGACACTATCAGTTAAGACAGTGAATATATGTAAGCGAACAGAAACTGGAAAAAAAAAAGTTTTTGATTTTACATATTTTGTCTTTCAAATGAAACTACCTTCAGTGTTGGGTTGTTAAGTGAATTCAGTAATTTTATTTCCTGGAACTCATCTATGATTGGGATATATCAAGATTTTCAATTTTTGCCGTAATTTACATTTGATATGAACCATTTCTGTGGTTCTGTGGATATGATGGATCATATTGAATTCACTGTTTCTTTGAAAATAGCTTTCTATCAATTTGACATAAAATAAGGCAGTACAGTCCTTTTTGATTATACCTTTCTTTTTAAAAACTGACAGTTATTCCCATTTTTTACGAACTCTTGTATTGAAACAGATCTATGAGTACTTGATCCATTGCACCAAGCACGCTGACCATAACGTGCTGACTGCTACACTCGATGCCCTTCAGCAACTCTTGAAAGACCCTCCCAAACCCTTACTGGACATCCTGATGTCCAAGAAGGGGATTGCAAAGGTCAGCATCTATGAAGACAAGGAGAAAGGCTCCCCAAAGGATGGAGAAGAACCTGCTGGACCAACTACAGGTATGAATGGATGGTCTGACACTAGTGCCAAGGGCAGTAGCTCTGCACTTTGTGATGCCAAAAATATTACTTCAGAAGTAGGGTTGCAGTCAGTTTAAGGTTACATGTAGGTTAGGATTTGGTCCTGTGTTAAAGTTAGGAATTGGTTAGTGTGGGAAATTGACCATGGGACAGTCATTACCAGAGCCTCTGCCTTGCACCTGTATAAATTATTTAACTTAGTTGCCATTTATTTGTTTTGAAAAGTATTTCTTTTGCCGCTGTCTTTTAAATTCTATTTCATTAACACTTTTTTTTAGTTGGCGTACTTTGTCTTATGTGAAAGAGGATTTTCATGATTTTTCTTTACAGAAGGAGAAGAAGGTAGCACCTTTACTTCAGACTCTGGACTCGATGAAGACCAGTACTCCACATCGGCACCATCAGAGGCATCTTCCTCTGGTCTCCAGACCACACCCGCCTCCACCCCATACTCGGCCACCAGCCTTGAGTCCATCCCCTCCTCTCTGTACACTGACTCCCCATCAGACCGCACCTCTCGTGACCTCTCTGCTTTTGGCGATCAGAGCATTGCCGATATAGAGACCGAGACCTCGGAGCTCATCATGGATGACGGTACGTCTGATTACTCGAACATGGCGATTGGAGGGGGTGCAGAGGACAATGTAGGTGATGGTGGAAGGGAAGGGGAGGAGCAAATGATAGAGAATGGTGAAGAGGCGATAGAACAAGGGGTGGAAGCTGAAGATTACGCTGCTACAACGCCTTCTAGTGATGAGATCTTGGACAGTCCAGGAGACACGGATGATGTCAGTCCTATACGGGACAGGACAGCCACCCTTGATGAAGGCTCACCAGATGTGGAAGTGAAGTTCAGAGCTGGAGATATTGGTGAGTAGGAGAAATTTATAATGAGTATGTCATTGACAGATCTTGAAGTTTATAAAGTTATGGACAAGAAGCAGAGTTTGCTTTGCACTGTTGATGTAAATCCTAAATTCATTTTTTTTTTCCAAAACCAAAATACATTTTTTGATGTAAATCATTTTGTCCCTTTTCTATACTTGCTTTCCTTTATTAAATGGGCTACTCCAAGATCAGTAATAATTATGTCCTGTGTTGGTAGTAAACTAAAATTGACTGCCTCTGTACTCATCACAGCACTGTCATACCTTGGTATCAAGTGAATTGATATTTTTAATGTCAATTTATTTTCATTATAGTTGTTTTATTTGCTTAAAACAACCAAGAAAACAGCACTGAAATTGATAGGCTGTCTTGGCCTGATGGGGTAATATTTTAGCACCTTGAGCACCTTGAGCGTAGGATATATGAGCAGCACAAAAAAAATCCAATATTGTTATTTTTATTACTGTACGTGGTATACTGCAATAGTTCATTGCTTTTATACTCTATTACAGGGTCATATACTGATGAGGACCTACCCCTGCGTCATCTCTTACGTCTATTGTCCAGCTCATTCCTGCTGACCGGCTATCAGGGGTCACTTATCCCTGACCGCAAGGCTAGGGTCAGTGTGAAGGTACTGGCTATGGGCTGTGCCGGTCACATCATTGGCATGTGTCCTAGGCTCTTCTTTGACCGTCTCTTCAAATCGGCTGAAGGAGGAGTAAAAGTGGAAGGTGAGGATGCTTCTACTCTATGTCTGCTTTTGTCTTTATTCATTCATAGATTAGCGGTGATATTTGACATGGATCCACATGAAATTTGGGTTACAGTTCATTATTCCGAAGGTTTGTTATTTCGAAGGTTCAGTTATTCCGAAGGTTCGTTATTGCGATGGTTTGTTATTCCGAAGGTTCGTTATCCAAAAACGAAATAAGGTTTGTTATTCCAAAGGTTTGTTAGTCCGAAAATGAATTAAGGTTCGTTAGTTCCTTAGTTACATTTCATTTTCGGACTGCCGAACCTTCGGAGTAACGAACCTTCGGAGTAATGCCACAAATGTTTGGATTAACAAACCCTTTTTCATTTCCGGACTAACGAACAATTTGCGTGTTTCAGAATAACAAACATCACCCAATATTTGACATAGATCTAAAGTTCAAATTGAAGCTAATTTTTATGTAAATCTTCCCAAGAGAGCTTCATAGCTTTATTAAGCCGAAAAGAAAATAATTAGCTGATTTGGCAAAAATAAAAAATTTTCATGCAGGAAATGAGACTTGAGATATTTTCATACCGTTTCGACCATCCAACCAAGAAGACTTGCTTGCAGTTTAGTTTTAATGAGTCTCCTCACTTTGTGTGAAATTTGTAGCTTATTTGTGCTTAGCTGGAGCTTTAGATATGGTTAGTGATAGAGTGCTTAGAATTTCATGTTTTGGCTGTAATACTGACGATGCAAAAAATAGAAGTTCTTAAAGCTTTTTGATCCTTTACCAGGATAAAATTATTCAATTATTGAAATCCATTTTGTATTGAGTGACACACAAAATCACATGATTGATATGTCCACTATTTCTGAATTAATATCAAAGTTACACATACGTTATAGGTACATGTACATACATTACACAAATGATATGTGTAGTGCATTTATTCAGAAATGAATGAAGGAAGGAAGGAATAAAGTAATGAATTAATATATGAATAAAATGAGTGAATCAATAAACTGAAACTGAAGAGATGAAGGAATGGAAGGAAAAATGAATGAATGAATTAATGAAAGAATACTGCATGTGTTGTACTTTCAGATGAGCAGTTCATCCGTGACCTCTTGCTGTATGTGGGTCATTCAGACCCCCAGATGAGAGGACAAACCCACATGCTGATTGGCCAGCTATTGAAGGCCTCCTTGGTAGAGTCCAACTATGCGTATACTAATTGGTGTTGGCAAATATGTGAAGAAAACAGTACAGGTAGATTATGACTTCAGTGTTAGTTTTTGATTTCATGATGTATCTTTTATTTTTAATTAACAGTTTTCAACACCCGTATTTACTGTTTTGTATAATTTGTTTTGCTGTTGTAAGATTGAGATTGATGATTTGACCTCACTTTCAATAGATTTTTAAAAAACATTCTGCTACAAGAAGCTCTATTGGTGGTGACAGTATTGTAGACATGCATGAATATGATAAAAACGTTGCTAGTCTAAAAAGTATACCGATCAGTAAAAGACATTTCGCACTGTATGTTCGGGATTCATTGTCACTATATTGTATTCGAGATATGAGCTTAAAGGGGGTATCCAATGCTGAAACAATGTTAGTTCATTTAAAAGAGCATGATTTTATTAGCAGAAAATCATCTGCCTAAAGTTTTTAAAAAAGTCGTGTTGCCAAGGAAACCGCCAAATGTGGTAAGATTTCAGGATATTTTTGACCCCTCAGCTGTGACCCAGTTTCAACTGGGTACCCACTTTGACGTCAAAATGACGTCAAAGTGGGTACCTTGTCGCGCAAGGTATAATACATATTGTACAGTGTAGTGCGCAGCACAACTGCAGTGCTCGAAGCTGGGTACTCACTTTAACGTCATACCTCATACTCAAATTTTTTGGTCAACTCTTGACTTTTTATGAGAAAATTAGCCAAAATGCATTGATTTCGATTGAAAATCATATTTTTAACGTTATTCTTCATAGAATTGTATTCTCGATCATATGAAGTGATGAACGTATACTGACGTCAAATGTGTCAGTTTACTTCATGTTGCTAGAGTTACAATGTACCAGCAATTTTTTTCAGTACAGTCATTAGAAATATTATTTATCCTAACCCACTGCCTACTGCAGTTAGTGAGCCCAGTATTAAACCTGTGAGAATTAGAAAATTCAGTAGTCAATTGGTTAAGATATGTAACTTATGAGGTTAATACCTGGAACTTCCGTACTACGAATGTAAACATGAAATTGCTTGTTTCTTTGCAGATCCAGTGAGTATCGATTATCTAGTGTCTCTGATCTCGGCAGCTGTCTCTGATGATTCCTCTGTCACTGCGAGAAGTCTATGTCAAGCTTCAAAGGTTAGTCAGCCATACTTATACAGATGTTCCTGGTCATCACTGTCACTGTCTAGTCACTGTTAGCATTGTTATCAACTTCACCAATCAAGTTTGTTTTGTTTTCCATTTCTCATATACTATTACTGCTTCCCAAATATCCCCAGTCATGCGAAACCGACTCTAAATGACTGATAATCAATAGAATCTTTGCTGTTAGGTGAAAAAACGGCATCTTCCATGCTGTCAACCATAGACTTACAAGCCTCCCTCCTCCTTTTCAGTGTAACCTTTTCTTTCTGAACATCATGTTCCAACAATGTCATTTGCAGGTACATGTACTCTAGAATCTGTAATCACTTTAAATTCAATTCTTACAGCTGTGCCTTCAAGAGCTATGCAAAAGTCGTCATGGCAACCTTGGCCTGGCATTGACCTATGACCTGCTCAAACTAAGCAGTACCACCTATTGGTTGGTTCAAGTGGAACTCCTGGAATTGATCAGTGAATTTGACTTCAAGTAAGTAATGGTGAATGAGAACAACAACACCAAAAACATTATTGATAAAGAATGATCTAGTAATTTCCAGTTTGTTAGATTATCTGTATGATCCGTTTCTCTATTCCGCACCTCAGAATAGTTAACTAGATCGACAGCGCTTAAAAATGCTGTATTTATTATTATTATTTGAATGAAAAACATATCAGAAAGAATTCAAACTGGAAGGGACTTGAACCTACAACATCTACTTTTGTGCATGCAGCAACTATACCACCATGTCATTTCTGGTCTTTAGCATTGAGATGCTGCATTACAGACTTACAGAAAATCCCAAACTTCGTAATTATAACTCATATTTGAGGGCTTCAGTACATGTAGGAGTAGGACAATGGCTTAAAATGTCAGGAAAGAAAAAAAAAGAAAATCTTTTTTGTGAAATCTCTCCTGTGGTGCTTTGTAATATAAATTTGTGTTATTGGTCTGTAGCCTAAGGCTTCATGTAATTGTACTTTCCATCAATACTTACTTCCCCCAAAGACAAAATTTTGGAAAATACAAAGTGCCAACAGAAATGGCTTGTGACATATCTGCAAAGTACATGTACATGTATGTCCACTTCTGGTATGTCAAGTTGATGTCGTCACATCTGGCATCCTTTTGTATCTGTACACAGTAATAGTTTGATGGGCAAAGAGTTTGCTGTGGCAAGAAAGTTTCAACTTCAAGCCAATTAATGAAAAGAATTCATCCTTTTCTGTATCATTCTACATATGTGCCTGTCTGTGTCTGTCTTGTATCTTTTCCTTCATCTTTTTATCCATCTTTCTACATGTTTGACTGTCTGTGTCTGTCTTGTGTCTTTTCCTTCTTCCTTTTCTGTATCATTCTACATGTTTGACTGTCTGTGTCTGTCTTGTATCTTTTCCTTTATCCTTTTCTCTATCTTTCTACATGTTTTGACTGTCTGTGTCTGTCTTGTATCTTTTCCTTCTTCCTTTTATCCATCTTCCTACATGTTTTGACTGTCTGTGTCTGTCTTGTATCTTTTCCTTCTTCCTTTTATCCATCTTCCTACATGTTTTGACTGTCTGTGTCTGTCTTGTATCTTTTCCTTCTTCCTTTTATCCATCTTCCTACATGTTTTGACTGTCTGTGTTTGTCTTGTGTCTTTTCCTTCATCTTCCCTCTCTTTATTGTATTGTTTCCTTTATATGCAGACTGCTTCACTATCTTGAGGCACGGAAAGTGGAAGAGCTGAGGAGAGGATACACGTTCATGGTAAGTACTTGTATGTTTGAAGGCCCGTTCAAATATGAAGAGGGGAACCATGGTCTTTTTTTTTTTGTAGGAGGGTGGGGGAGTAAGCGCAGTTTATAAGACCCCTTTTACACCAAGCCGCCCAGCCGCGGCCCGGCCTTGGTGTAAAAGCTCAAAAATCAAATGCGGTGCCAAATGCGGGGCCAATTTCGGACCAGCTCTGGAGGTAGTCTCGGCCGCGGCCCGTTTTATGTAAATGCGGAGCGGGGCCAAATGCGGGTCCATCTTCCGTTTTCAATGACGTCATAAAGGCAATATTGTAGAATTACAAACCCGGCGCGCAGGGATAAAAAAGGCTTTGTCAAATTGTAGAGCGCTCCTACGACGAAACTTTGAAAGGATCTAGATACAGGCCGCGGCCGCGGTCCCGGTGTAAACGCACAAAATTGCGGGGCCGCGGCCGGCGCGGCCGCTTGGTGTAAAAGGGGTCTAACACGTAAGTAAATGAGTGTGTAGCATTTTTAGGCACAGTACTTTGCTGCGACATTGCCATTCATTTTATACACGAAAACTGTGCTTAAGAGGAGGTTTTCCTCCTCATATCTGAACAAGCCCTAAATTTGGTGATGGAAGCAATCTGTGATCAGTTGTGCTGCATTAAAGGATTTGTGTTTTCTGGTTTTTTTTTTTTAAATGATCCAGCTGTAATCATAAATAAATTGGATGTTGCGCTTACCTAATGAACTTCCATGATTCAAAAGATTTTGCAAGAGAGCAGAAGAGAAGCAAGAATGAGAAAATAGAGATGCCATATTAGAAGTTTCATTTGTGCATTGGATTCGGAGATGCATTCAAGTAAAGGTTTTCAAGCAAATGATGACCTTTTGCATGTTTATTGTTGGTGCAATTGTAACTAAAAGCAATGTACAGATACATGTAGTCATGTTGCAGCTTGTAGTGACGAATGTAGAATAGATCTGAGAGCAATAGATTTCCCTAAATTGTAATGAAAAGCCTATTCAGTCATGTGCTGATAATGCATAAGATTTCTGTGAATACTAGCCAAATGCACTTTTCATAGCAATATTCTGTTTTGATCTTTCTCCATACTTGTTGCAGAGAGAAGATATCCAGAGAGTAGTCTTAGAGGAGGTGGTCCTCAAGCTTCTAGGAAGCGAAGACGGTAGGGTCAGAACTGCAGCTGGAGAAACTCTTGCCAAGTAAGTGGCAACAGTATTGATCGCACTACCCATATGGGCAATTCCGCATGGGAAGCAGAGAACCGGCTGATTTCAGATTTTTATTAAAAACAATCATTTTGATAGTCCTGAATAGCCAAATCCTTATATTTAAAGAAGCTGAAAAAAAGAATTCCACCATCTTAATCATTATTGGATTAATGCAGGTTTGATTTTACACAACAATGTTTGCTACTTGAAAGTGATGCCATTTTCTGGTAATTCCGTTAGGCGTTTTATCTTTATGTGCGAAAGAACGTGTCCGGAACGCAAAATGCAAAAATGCAAAAATTAAAATGTCTATTTTGATGTATTGGAATAGAATTTTAGCAAAGATCTTTAAATTAGCACACAAACTCTAAAAATATGAGCTACAAATCTGTAATTCCGTTACCATGGAATTGCCCATATGAGGTAATATTACTATAGAGTTGAAAGGAGAAAATGACTGAACTGCACCGAATGATCGTATATCAATTTACAAAGTTTGCATGCTACCTGTGCTATTACCAATCATTGTTTGAAAAATATGATTTTCAATAATTTTCCATTTCGCGTTCCGGAAGCGTTCTTTCGCACAACGACCTAAAGATAAGATGCCTTACCGAGGTTTATATACAACAGTATCATGAATGCAAGTAGAAAATTTTCGGAATGAAAGAGTTCAGGTGAAAGAATGAGCATATTTGCAGAGTATTAAAATGGTGAGAGGGGGGGGGGCAGAGTACAAAATTAGCACACAAACTCTAAAAATGTGATCTAAAAATCTCTGATTTGATTCCGTTACCATGGAATTGCCCATATGCGGTAATATTACTATAGAGTTGAAAGCAGGGAAAAAATTAATTATGTTTTTTCCGGGGCTACTTTTTGAGCTCACTCACCCGAATTTTCTACAATGTATTACAGTTTACATTGGAGCCTATGAGAATTTCAGGGGCTCTTTTTTAGTTTTCCAGGGCTCTTTTTGGCATTTTGGGGGCGAATTCGCCCCGAGCCCCCGTATATTTTTTTCCCTGGTTGAAAGGAGAAAATGACTGAACTGAACCGAATGAACTAGTTACATGTACCATCAAGTCTGAGAACATTGTCCTTCATGTAGCTAATCTGCAATGTACAAGAGATAGGTACAAATAGACTTGTTACTGCCATCTACGAACAGTTCAAATGAATTACCCGTGAGACTCTGTGCTGTAGATTGTAAACCACTTCACTGGTACATGGAAATGTATGGTGATGCTAACATGTTTAAAGAGGTAATGTTGCAGCTGGTGGGGGGGGGGTTGAATTTTTTGCCATTCGATGAGAAAAGTACTCTTGAGATTTCAACAAACCTGGTTTGTCATACATTTCAATATATAATGTTGGAAAAAATTGCCATTTTTTAACCCATGGAACATGATTTGATTTCAATATAACACACATTTTCCATAGAACCAAGCCTGAGTTATCTTTGGCTTAGTGTTCAACGGGATATAGACCATTGTTTACTGGTTGAAATGGTTACCTAGTCGGATATTACTCGTATGAAAATTTAAGTTTTTGGAAATATGCGGCTTATTCATCATCCGTATTTATCCCTCCCCTGCCTTGTTCGTCCCTAGACTTATACCAAGGCTGTTCTTCCCAGTGGACCAACCCCACCAGGAATCCGTCTCCTC
Source organism: Echinometra lucunter (assembly GCA_029962745.1). NCBI lineage: Eukaryota > Metazoa > Echinodermata > Echinoidea > Camarodonta > Echinometridae > Echinometra > Echinometra lucunter. The sequence goes on along the minus strand of CM057159.1, from coordinate 10,400,251 downwards.
CCTCGCCAAGGTGCATGTGTCCCGTTACCTTGACCCTGTCATGAGGGACCTCCAGCCCTACACGCCGGCCATCACGTCCACCATGGAAGGACTGCCGGTGTTCCACAGCAGATCTCTGGAGGGAGGATGTATGTTCTCTGAATCAGCACTCTCCAGGATGGTGGCTGTTCTCTTTGATGTCATGAGCAACACCATGTCTAGATACAGCACTGTGAGTCAGATACCTGTTTCTGTCTTCTTTTTTCTCTGTTACACTTTTTGTTGGGGGGGGGGAAGGGGGGTATACTTCCAGCTGTGCCAATTCTAAAGGATTTTGTCACTGCTTGTGTACACATTTTCAGGCTTCATACATGCAATCGCAGTGAACATCAGGGAAATCAAAAATATTTTTATATGTATATGTATTTGGTCTCATTCCAGTTGAACTTGGTATAACCACTTGGTGCCTCTTTTCGCTTTATCTACAGTTTGTTTTGTCTTCTGTTTATTCTCTAACAAAAGACGGAATGAAAATGATCAGAAGGTTTTGAAGAAGGTAAATGGAAAGGCAGTGGAAGGTACTGAAAGAATGCTCATGTGTATTTAGCAATATTCTCTAGTGTGCTAACAGTACATGATGACACATACATCGGAAGGCTATTTGAACTTTTAAGACATTTGTGGGACAACAGAATGATGCCATTTTAAGATTTTGTGATATCCAACTTCCTTGTATTAGCAATTGAATGATTTATAAAATGATTCTTTAACTTTGCGTTGAAATATATTACAGCATACTAGTTTACATAGAGATATGTCTTTTTACTCCTACTGCAGTATGGCTGTGTACGAGCTCTAGCCAGCTTGTCAAGCAGTTTCCCAGTGACTGTGCACCCCAGCGCCTGGGGATGTTCGCAGTCTAACCTCTCCTCTCTGTCCCGCTCTCATGATGGAAGCCATCCCAAGCTACAGAGACAGAGCAGTCTCACTTACAAGGGAGGATCAGGCACAAGGTAACCACTTCGCTGGTTGACATGGTTGTAGCTTATGCAGTAGAAGAAAGGTTTTGATGGATGTAGCTAACACTATGAACATGACGGACAAAGAAAGCGGACAAAATAAACAACCCCTCATTCTACCCTTCACAATGGTTCTGGTAGTCAAAAGAACATCCCTTCACTGCTATTGTTTAAAATATGTGGAACAGGCGTCACATGCATATTCACCTGGAACTACATGATTAAACATAATAGCTGTGAAGGGATGTTCTTTTGATCACCAGAATCATTGTGAAGGGTAGAATGAGAGGTTGTTTATTTTGTCCGCTTTCTTTGTCCGCCATGTTCATAGTGTAAGTAGTTCTTAAAAGGGCAAGTTTAGAATATCCAAAGGTGCAGCAACATGGATTAAAATGGCAGTTCGTAAACTGTTGTATTATTGAGTAGATTAGTCTGGCCCTTTGGGATGATTAAAAACAGAAATTAGGATGGATGGATGAAAGAGGAGGAATATTCAATGGGTTGGTCATTACTCCTTTTGCTTAATAGTTGAAATGCTTCCTTCTAGTACACAAGCTCTATCTGATAGTGCATATTGACAGCTTTTGTGGTGTATAGGGGCACAATGTGTATATTGAAAAGGGACATTCCTCCACCCCATCCCTGCTACCACAACAATGCTGATGCTATTGTATATACATGTACAACCTGCAGTGGCATATTTTCACTTTGAAAATACACCTTTAGCATCCTTTCATGGACAAGAAACTACAAAAATGATATATTTCTTATAAAATAGACTCTGTAGCTAGGATTTTTCTTCCTTTATTTAAATCTAATTCCCCTAGCATTGGGAGCACAGGCAGTGGCGTCAGTGCTGAGGAGTTGGCTGGAGGGACAGGATGCGGGAGTCTACCAGTGATTGTCTCTATTCTCACCTCCTCTGTGGCTATGCTGGACCTGGCTGCCCAGCATGACATGCTTCAGCTGGCAACTAATCTACTTCTAGGTGAGCAGATAGACCAGGGCCCCCCCCCCCCCCCCCCGTTTCATAAAACTTGTTTTCAGTATCAACTGCCACATTTCTAAGACAAATCTGCTCTCAGCCAATCAGATGCAAGGATTTCAGTAGCTTTTAACAGTTATTGCAACTTGTTATTGATAACAATTTTCATGAAACAGAGCCCAGTAGCTTTGACTGTGTAAGAGATTATGTTTCTTGGAAATAATGCTCTCATTGAAACTAGTGTTTTAACACTTAATGTGCCATACAAGGAGAGGTCAGAAGAATTTGTTTGAAATATGTCTTGTAATGCAGTGAAGAAAAACCCCCCCACAAAAACAGCTGTTTGTTTCATGTGATGCTAGATTGTTGACAAAGCACATTGTTATGATTATCAAACCAATGGAGATGAGTAAATTCAACATGCTCATTTTTGTATTGAATAGCACTTGTAAGAGATTATGTCCAAGAAACATAATCTCTTACACATGTATAATTTGCCGTTAGTTTGATTTATTGTTTATTGTATTTACTTAAGACAGTTTCATCTTGTTAAATGATTTGATACCAGTGAAAAACAATTTTCCATGTAATATGGACAATAAATACTCAATATGGACAATAAATACTCAATATCAATATCAATATCACTTGAGTTCATTTGATGATCATTGTATATAAAGTATGTAGCAAATTATATTAGGGGAATGATTTGAAAATAAATTTACCAGACGAAAGGCAGCACGCGCTTATATCATTACGCGAATAGGATTAGGCCCCGCCTCTTTCGGATCATTTGAAGGTCGACCTAAGCACCCGTTTTTTCTTGCATTATTCATATCTACTTCGTGTGTGGCGCGTATCACTTTCATTATGATACTTTGATTTAATGAACATTTGTTGTGTATTTGTTGCGCATTGATTGTTCATCATTGCGCATATTTTTAGCTGATGGACGTAATGTTTCAAAGCATGCACAAGCACACCCGACTCCTTGGAATCATCTTACAAAATGAATTATTCATTTTCGCTCATAAATATTGATGGCTGCTTAGGTCAGTCTTCTAATGGATCTGCATAAAATGGCGGAGCTTTAGGGGCCTGGTGTACATGTACATGAAACAACCCTGTTATGCTGGTTTTCACTTCCCATGATGAAGTACTTCTCCTTCATTAAAAGCTGAACCCATGCTTTGAAAAATATTTTGAAGAAAAAGAAGAAGAAGAAAAAAGACTATGCATTGTAGAATGTTATTTTTATCCTTTAAAAATATATATGTACATTTCAGGTGATCTGCTGCCCTTCCAAGATCAACTTTGTCAAGCACTTTTTTATGATATTTTTTCGAATGAGTTGTTGAATGAAGCATAATACATAATGAAGCATAATGCATAATGCTTCATTGATGGCTTATGAAAAGATGATCCATGTTTGGCACAATAAGAATCAAACCAATATAGATTTGCTCTCTGAACCTCATTGAAACATTTAACAGGTGCGGCAGCAAATTCTCTCAAGAGCACCTCATCCATCAAGATGAAGTCTTCTCCTGCCACCTCTCCGTCCCAGGAGGGGGAGGGGAGCGGGGAGACCTGGCAGTGTCTCAACAACAGGCTCCTGGTCCCCATCGTGGAGCAGGTCTTGCTCCATGTCACGAGGCTTGTCAGTATCTTCAGTCATGTGATCGATAATCATCAACCAGGCCCTGCAAAGTCACAGGTATGCCGGAGTGAGAGAAGGAATTATTTATTTTTCATTTCATTGTTCTTTGATTGATAACCACCCGCCTAGCCCCCATCAAATCACTGGTGTGTTTGATTGATATTTAAGTTTACGTTCTGAATGAACTAGAAGAAGTAAAGAATTGTTTATTTGTTGGTTATTTATTAAAATCATCACATTTATCTTTATATTTTCTCTTATTCATTAATTCATTCATTCATTTATTCATTTCATGTATTCAATCAATCAATCAACAAATGGATCCATGAATGAATGAAGCAATCAGCCATTCAACCAATCAATCAGTTGGTCAATCAGTCACTCAGTCAATCACTCAATAAATCAGTCAATCTTTGGATAATTCAATCATAAATCTCTTCATTCATGAATTTTATTACTTATTCATCGATTTATTTGTCATGTGAATAATCACCAGACCCTGGCTTGTCACAGGCCTGGGTTTCATTTCATAACCATGTTATCAGTAACAGAGTTGCAAAAACTTATAAGCTACAGAAATCCTTGCATCTGATTGGCTGAGAGCAAATTTGTCTTAGAAATCTGGCAGTTATTACTGATAACAAGTTTTATGAAATGGGGCCCTGGAGTAGGAAAAAAGAATGAGTTGTATTACCTTGGGTATCACAGCAGCATTAACCCATTCGTGACAGGAATTATTTAAAGCCTAATTTGATCAGCTTTTATTCTTCAAATTGGCAACACCAACATTTTTATTTTATTGCTGCATTTTTCTTATAAAACGTCATGTATCTGAAATGAATATAAATTGACAGAAATTATGATGAAAAGTCAAAAAGGTGCCAATTTTCAGGGGAAAACGGGGATTTTAAACTTTCTATCACATTGCCAATTTAAGGATTTTAATGCTTATTTTCCTTTAAAAAATTTTCAGCATCAAACAACGAATATTGACGCATCCAAAATGGGCACAGTTTGTGTAGAATTTTGTGCTCTTTCTGCTCATGTATTTGGTATGATTTTTAGGGCTTTGCATCAAAAGATATTAGGCCAAACCACAAAATGTGGACTTCTGTCACGAATGGGTTAACATGTGATTTATTATGTAATTCTTAACTAGTTGAATATTGTAATCCTGTTATCCTAATAAAATGAAAATGTTATTTTGTTCTACTTGATACATAAATACACCTTCTTAATGTGACCTGGTGGGTGTTTCACAAAGAGATAAGTTGGACTTAGAGTCATGCTTCAGCATCAGTGCGCATCCGGTATTTAACATGCAATCTCGGTGACAGACTTCCCAATAGCGCGTGCCCCCTGAGCATGATCTGACCAATGCGGTGATGTGTGATATACAGCTTGCAAATAGGAATGTAAGTGCGACTTGTAAGTCCAACTTAACTCCTTGTGAAACACCCCCAGTTCGTGTACTATTTCCTATAACGTAGCTGTTCCATACAGTATCATGTATGTGCTTACCCATATGCAACAGACTGCTCTGCCATCCCTACCAGCTGGTCCTTCTCTTAGCCCTATCAAGAGAAAGAGTAAGATAGGAAGGGATAAAGATACACCGGATCAGTCACCTTCTACTCCACAGAACCCCAACAAACCTACACCAGGTAAGGAATTTATTCACCAAGTACTTGCTTGTGATGAGTTCTCATAAAGGGGGTACCCAATGCTGAAACAATGTTAGTTCATTTAAAAGAGCTTGATTTCATTAGCAGAAAATCATCTGCCTTAAGTTTTTTGAAAAGTCGTGTTGCCAAGGAAACCCCCAAATGTGGTAAGATTTCAGGATATTTTTGACCCCTCAACTGTGACCCAGTTTCAACTGGGTACCCACTTTGACGTCAAAATGACGTCAAAGTGGGTACCATGTCGCGCAATTCTAGCAAAATGCGCGCAAGGTATAATACATATTGTACAGTCTAGCGCGCAGCGCAACTGCAATGCGCGAAGCTGGGTACCCACTTTGACGTCATACCTCATACTCAAATTTTTAATGTTATTCTTCTTAGAATTCTATTCTCGATCGTATATCATGAAAAAAATTTACCATTGTGTAATCACTTTAACAGGCATGAACATCCCATTTTATTCATTGTGGTTTGAAAACAGTCACCATTATATGCCAATTTTTAAATCTGTGGCTGTTGATCATTTTTGAAACCGCTTCAATGATCTATTTTTAAGGAGATTGCTGTCTTCATAGCAAGTGACTGAGGAATCTCTTTTTTTATTTATCAATGGTTTTTTATTAAAAAAAATAAAAAAAATTATGCCTCCGCCCACCGTAGGTGGTTGCCGGAGGCATTATTTCATTATGCCCTTGTAAAAACGAATAATCCAGCTTTCTCTGATTTGCATGTAAAACACTACGTACAAAACATGTGTTGGATTGTGTTAATATCAAATCATTATTGAACAGAATGAATTTTTAAAAAATTGAATAGTCTGAAGTAGCGTTTTCTGTTTTCTCACTCTTTCCTATATCGTTTTCTTTCTTTCTTTTGTCTGTCTGTCTGTCTGTTGTTTGTCTATCTCACTTTAGATAAATCTGATACAGCTGAAGAGAAGAAGTCCACAAAGTCTAGCTATGGTTCCTTCTATCAACATGCACACTACATGAGGATGTATGAGGCTTTGAGAGGAGCTTACAAAAACTATAAGGTAGAGCATTATCGTTTACAGATGACGACCTGTGCCCATATTCAATTTGATACTTAAATCAGAAGTTTTAAGTATTTTACTTAGTTTTCCGCTTTGGTTAACATTGTTATAATTAAAAAAACAAACTCATTTTGTTACTTGAAAATGGAATAAACATAAGGGTTATAGTGTAAAAATACCAGTCTGAAAGTTTCAAAGTATAATATCCACAGGAAGTATTTTTAAATGATAGAAATATGAACCAGTGTTTGAAAAATATATAAGGGTCGGTTGCACAGACTAGACGTAAGGAGTGCGCATGCTCGCATGGCTCACCAGACCGTACTCTGTGTATTGGTGTATCACGCGGAGGGAGGCAGATAACGGGACCAAAATCTCTGAGACCAAAAAATAATAAAATCGTGGTTTGCGTCTTACTAACAGTTTTTCATTCCAAATTATGGTTGGTTTCAGGGTTTTTGAGTACAAATACAAGTACTCATACATATGTTTCATCTTAGTTTGAGAATTTTTTGAATCGGCTCCTTTTTAAGTAAAATACTTTGGCAACTTTGGTATTCAGTTGGATCTCTTGGCCAGGTATTTTATCCTAAACCAAAGACAGCCCCTAGCAGAATAGGTGCCAATTACATGTATTTTCAAAGCCTTGAATGAGTAGGCAGGTAGTTTTCATATACACACAGTCAAAATATGATGCACAGAAGTAAATTTTATAGCCACTTATACCTTTCTTGTGTGTATTTTTGGATGGATTTTATGACAAACTGTTAGTATTTTGCCTTGAAGTTGACTTGGTATTAATGTGTTCTGAATACAAGTTTAAGCCATTTTACTTGGTGTACTGAAGTGCTAAAATATGTTGAGTAAAATAGTGACTTAATGTACATTCATTCCGCAGACTGAATTCCGTACAGCTCGTGTATTCTTTAAAGTGGCCTAAGTCAAACCCATCTCAACTTGGGCTGCTGATCACGTGAACCCAATTTGCAAACTGCAGTTTTGTAGCCGTTCTGTAGCCGTTTTGTAGCTGTTTTGTAGCTGTTTTGTAGCTGTTTTGTAGCCATTTACTGTGTTTTGCAGTTATGTAGCCGTTTTGTAGCGGTTTTCAAAAGGGCTACAAAACGGCTACAAAATGGCTTTAAAAGAGTGGAAAAATGGCTACAAAATGGCTAATCTGCTTATTCTGCTCGCTGTGGATAGATGTGAAAGGCCCATTGCCAGCACTAAATTCCATAAGAGTGACTGTGCTTATGTAACAAATGAAGAAAGTTTGCATGTATTCGTTTCTTAACATAAATACAGGTTAGATGATTTGTACATGATGAAGTGGTCGACATTTGGCACTCCATAAGTTAGTGCCCTGTATAATTTCATGTATGGAAGGATTGAAACTTTTCAGATTTTTGTCACCTGGAACCCAAAGAATATTTTTTTTTCACTTTCACTAATAAAATGTGCATTTCCATTTTGGGTCTACAGGCCATGCTTGAACTCACCAAGCCTGACAAGTTCTGCCAGCTACTGAAGATGTCTTTGTCATGCCTCAGCCAGCTTCTAGAATTAGCCTCGATTACCGAAGTAGGCCATGTAAGTCACTCATTTGAAATTTGATAACATATCTTTTACTCATTGAGGAGACACATTTGCTAATCACTATTACAGTGAAGCCTGTCTGTAGTGGCCTCCCAAGGGAAACAGAAAATGTGGCCTTTATAGACAGGTTCTTAACTCTTACAGTGCCAAGGGGTTTTACTTGTTTCAAGATTCTACCAAATCATGAACAATGCTTACTTTTTAAACACCTGAAAATCTTCAACAGTAATTCCTATACAAATATGTTGTACACAAAAGTTGTACAAAATTCATTACCCTTTCAAATGAAACCAAGTATTCCTATAAATTCAGTGTCATGCATGAAAATTATTGTGAAACAGCACTGGCCTTTATGTTTTTGTTTCTCATTTGTTTACTATTGTTTTATGCTAAAGTGACAATGGATCCTTTCCAAAATCTGCAGTTTTCTTTTTAAAAATCCTATGCTAGCATATATTGGCTGATAGATATTTTTAAATACTATATTCATCCTCTAAACTTTGACATATTTTCATCACCATATACTTCTTTTTAAGTGGAGTAATGGCCGATTAAAAATCCAAAGTCTCTTTGTCACATATACGTGACATTGGCACTGCAAGAGTTAAACACCAAAATTATCTCCATGGGAATCGGTTCTTGTGGCTACTATGGGAGGGTGGATGCTATCGAAAGGTGGGCGCTAAGACAGATTTGATTGTATCTCAAATTGTAAACATTGTGAAGTATAGTATTTTTTGAGTAAAAATATCATATTGTAATACATTTGATTGCGCTGTTAGAAAAAAGAACCCCCTGCCCATGGATCAAAATGTCAATGTCCTGTCTTGATTAGCTTCTAAGGTCAGCCTTTATTACTGCAGCAGGTTGTTAGGTCATCATTCTTAAAGGGGGTACCCAATGCTAATACAATGTTAGTTCATTTAAAAGAGCATGATTTTATTAGCAGAAAATCATCTGCATTAATTTTTTTAAAAAGTCGTGTTTCCAAGGAAACCCCCAAATGCGGTAAGATTTCAGGATATTTTTGACCCCTCAGCTGTGACCCAGTTTCAACTAGGTACCCACTTTGACATCAAAGTGGGGGTACCGTGTCGCGCAATTCTAGCAAAATTCGCGCAAGGTATAATACAAATTGTACAGTCCAGTGCGCAGCACAACTGCAATGCGCGGAGCTGGGTACCCACTTTTACGTCATACCTCATACTCAAATTTTTTGGTCAACTCTTGACTTTTTATGAGAAAATTAGCCAGAATGCATTGATTTCGATTGAAAACTCATCAAATTTTTAATGTTATTCTTCTTAGAATTATATTCTCTATCGTATATCAAAAAAAAATTACCATTGTGTAATCACTTTAAAGCTGGATGCAATTGATTTTATGTATATTTTTCTGGAGCACCTAGTTCCATACACAGTTAGCTAGTTCTGTTGTTGCCACTTGCCAGTTTCTAGCCATTTTTTCCTCTGTTTTGTCTCTCAATTTTTGAGAAGCAAGGATAAAGTAAATGACCAGGAAATGGCTACATGTACAAAATGGCTACAAAAGGGCTAGAAAATGGCGAGAAACGAACAAAAGTTTGTGAGGGTGAAGCTGTTTTGGAGCTTATAACTGTCTCTTTTATCTCCCTTTTATCTCTCTTTTATCGCTGTTTTGTAGCTGTTTAAAAAACAGCAAATTTTGTGCAATACCGTTTCTTCATAGGAAATCAACACAGGAAATGGAGACAAAACGACAAATTTTGTGCACTCTGCACATTTTGGTTCACAGTGATATAAGTAACTGCTTTTTAAACAAGAAATAGAATTTGACCATGAAATGAATATGAGAAATAAGTTTTGATTAATAAGTCATCATTCTTAAAGCTGGATTAATTGATTTTATGTACATTTCTACATTTCTTTTGTTTTCACTCGTAGTATGTTGAAGAAATTCTTGGCTATCTCAAGTCTTGTGTCACCATTGAGCCCACGATGACCATATTGTGTGTTGAACAGGTAGGCTGTCAATTAATGTGTACTGGCATCAATAAACTTAACACATTTGTTTATTATTGTATTCGTTAGAGAATATGCAAACAATTTTGAGGTCAATAATAGGGTGAGAATGCATGGCAAGAACATTTGCAAACTAAAAATGTTGTTCCTCTACATAATCCCCCCCCCCTTGTGAGTAACAGCATTTCAGTTTTATTTTGTATTAGGTCCCAAGAATATCACTCGAAAATTTTTCTGGAGATCATACAAACTGAGTATCACAAAAAGTACTTAAAGTACATGTATGTAATATGTACTTTTATCTTTGCATATTTAGTCGCTCGATTGCAAATACATCCTTGTCTACGTTGTGTGAGTGTACAGGTTTGCAAGGCCTATCACACATTTGATGCGAGCTGATAGAATTATATGTACATTGCATGTAGCCTGTATTTGCTCAATTTTTCCTACATTCACCTGCTCTAACCCCTATAGCTGTTAAAGGCTTTGTTCTTCACCAACATGGCCAGCGCCCAGGAGCTCTCCTCTCCCCACCTTGCTAGGAAGGCCGGCAAGGCCGCTCGTCTCACATCCAACATGAAGCCGGGGTTGTACCACGATTGCTTCATTGCTCCATACACCCAGTATACACAGTGTCTGGCTTCCATGGGACCGAAGCTCACCACCACACCAGATGTAGAGAATGAAAGTGTTGGGTAAGTTACATCTTTTGCATTGCTTCTCAAGGTTTAGGTCTTAGAAAATCAAGACATCTACAGGTTTTTTTTTCCCAACTGTGTGTGCATTATGGTAGAAAATTTCACTTTCAACACCACTTTAAAGGATACTGTTATTTGTGTTATATACATGTATGTTTTATGAATTGTATTTGAGCCTAGAATGATATAATCGAACAGCATTCCACTTAATGCCCATGATATGTTGTGTATCTGTTGACACATTGTTCTTCCTCTCGGTTAAATTTGTTTTTCATTCTCCTATGATAGTCACGATTCTTCATCATTTTTGTAACCTTTGCCCTTTAAATCTTTCTTACTATCTTCTGCTCTTTCTTTCTCTGTTTTGCTCTTTTTCTTTCTCTGTTTCATAATTCTATTCCTTCTTTTTCTTTTCCTTTCTTTATGTAGGGTATTTGGTTGGATCAAAACAAGAGCTGACAGAAGAGCCAGTATGTCATCAAAGAGTAGTAAGGACAAGGTTAGTTCCAGAAACTGTACATTCAAGTACTCGTAGAAAGCACCTGGGCCCCGTTTCATAAAACTTATCATTAGTTAACAACTTCCACATTTCTATGACAAATTTGCTCTCAGCCAATCAGATGCAAAGATTTCAGTAGCTTATAACAGTTATTGCAACTTGTTATTGATAACAAGTTTTATGAAACGGGGCCCTAATCGGTTAACCCATTGACTACTGAATTCTCATACTTTCCTAGACTTAAGACAGGGACCACCCAGGTCCTGTATTTTTGCCATCTGTGATATTGATCATTTTATGGGTTCCAATTTAGGCAGACAATCAGGGTAACCAAATTTTATTGAATTTCAACTCCTTCAATGATGCCCTATACAATGAAACATAAAATAGCTTGATACATTTCATTTTATTACTATGTATTGAAGCTACATGTAATTGATTTGATATAATTTGTAGTGCAAAACCTTCTGTTTCTTCTAGTCTATCATGATCTCTTTCAACCGCTTAGAGGCAATTTGCAATTTTGTGGTATACAAATTGATTATTATTATTATTATTACTCATTTCTTACAGGCAGGGCCATAGCCAGAGTTTGATGGGTTTTTTTTTTTTTTTTTTGGGGGGGGGGCATATAAGTGAATATTGTTCGCTGTCCTGGGAGAGGTGTCTAAGGGAGGGGATGTCTCCCTTCTCTTTAGAAATTTTTTGCTTATCTAAGAGGGCTAAGATGCAAAAGGTGGACTTTCTGACATAAGTACCTCTTGTGTGTTTATTTTTTCATAACAATAAATTTTCAACACAAACTTCGGATTTTTTTTTTTTTTTTTGGGGGGGGGGCACGTGTAAGTTAAAACTCAAGCATAATGCTAATCATACATGTATCCCTTTGTGTTTGAGGAAAGGAAGCCTACATTTATTTGCAAATATCCTCAGAGTACATTCCCCTTATAAAATTTATAGTCAAAGTAGTAAATTTCTAGTCAAAGTAGTATATTTCTACAACTTTTCCATATCATTTTTCTGCTTTGTGTAGACTGCAGTTCAGAACTACATCCGTCTGTTTGAGCCGTTGGTGATCCGGGCCTTGAAGCAGTACACTGTCAGCAGCTGTGTGGTCCTACAGCAACAAGTCCTTCATCTGCTGGCCCAGCTAGTCCAGCTCAGGGTCAACTACTGCCTACTGGACTCAGACCAGGTACACCATCAGTAATACTATTTCTCTTGTGAATGTGGGCAATGTCAGTATGTGTATTTGTACATGTACATATGTTGTATGATTTGCATTATGAATTCTTACAAATCAAAAGATTGTATACGCCTGCAATATAATTACATATATGTACCTGATCCAACTAAGGTAACATTAAGAGGAAAGTAGCAATTTGATTCAACAAGATTGACAAATTTTGCGTGCTGTAATTATAATTGTCTTAAATGTCCCTAAAGATAAGTGATTAATTTGTAAGCTATTATTTCTGGAGATTTTTTTGTTCCAATCTTTAGGTGATATAAGTGGTAAAGTAAATGAAAAGGTATGTAATAATGTTTATTGTGTAAATAAGTTATACCTGCTATGAAAATATCTATTATCTGACTATATTAATTGCTCTACGTTTAATTTTTGTGGTTCTTTTTGACAGATTTTCCTGAATTTTGTCATAAAGCAGTTTGAATACTTAGAAGAGGGACTTGTCAAGTAAGGAAATTTTATTTTCATTTCATATCCTTTATTCAACCATAAAAAACATGTACCATTGTTAATATGAAAATATACAAGCATGGGGTTAGGAGCCTCTAAGTAGTTCATGGAAAATGTCTAGGTGGGGCACCAACCATGACAATAGAAAGTAAAATTTTACTGACAGAAAAAAAGGGGTAACAAGCATAGACACATTGAGAAGTATATATCTAAACAGAACATCATTAGGAGTTGAAATATTCTGTATTTATTCAAGTTTATATCTTTATAACTCATAAACATTTCATTCTTCAAAAGCTTTTTAAAATCTGTCAAGTTTGAACTTTTATTTAATTTGATATCATCATGTTATTAATTTTTGGTTAGCATACCAGTAAGAATGTGATTGTTTGTTTCATGGATGTAATTTATTAAGAACACTACCGGTCTCAGATATATACATGTTTATACATTCCAGTTTGCACTAGGCCTCAGTCATCACGGGTTTTCCTCAAACCGGGTTTGAGTGGGAAAAAACGGGCGGGGACCGGGTACCCGAAAATTTTTAAGTCAGCGGTGATAAAAGTTTATTGACCTCATTTGACCTTTTTTCAAAACAAGTAATTGAATACCCACTTGGTATGCACCACCGGCAAATCCTCTGACTGCGCAGGGGAATCATGGGTTATGGGGAAGCAGGGAGTAGATCGACCTCAGACTACTTAAAACTGCAAATCCAGGGAGGTTATAAATCCGATCACAAGCACATGTAAATGATTCATTTTCCATGTAATATTTTCTCTTTGCTTACTCGGGATATTTCTTTTTCCAAGTGTACCACTTCACAAACTCGACTCCGAGATTAAACAAGAAAACAAAACATTCCCAAGATAATCACTTTCGTTTCTAGGCCAAAGATTGTTGATCTCAGCCGTCATGCCCAGACAAGCTACAGCTGGTTGTGAGGGAGCTAGAGGCCAAGGGTCAAAATGCTAGTCTTTATTTCTAGTCATTGCTCACTTCCAAATAAAATTCTCATAACCTTCATCATTAAAGTTTAAACTGTTATTAAAGTATTTCTATTCATTTGAGTGTGGAATTCAATTTAGGAAACTGCACCACCTGTTCACATTTCTTAGTAAAATATCTACTTTAACTTGTCTCTGAAAAATTTCCCTGAAAAAATCTAAATTTGAAAGGGTTTAGAACACGAGACCGAACGTTCCTCTTTGATTCAGAAATCCCATGTTATGTTTACTTTACTGGTGGGAAACGCTCTGCGTATACGATATACCACTACTTGCATACTCAATGAGGGTTAGTCTATTTTCAACATGGGGGTAGATCTTTATTTCAGTGACGTTGCTTTTCTTATAATCGATCAAAATCCGATTAAATATACAAGGTATATTTTATTCTTCAATTAAATAAAACCATGTACATGTTGCACTATATTTCATAATTCTAGATTTTATGTCTTAACTTCTGTCTTGATTCTCTGATCCCTTTGTGGAAAATGAACTATGCCGTCTGGACTTTGTACTGGATAACAACCTGTGTGCATGCATATATGTACTGTACGTGTGCATGAACGAGAGTGTTTGTTACGTTGGCATTGGAGAGTGATGGATAAATGTAATTTTTATGAACTTGCAAGAACCAAACGGGGGGTGCAAAGGTGAGAAATTTCCTCAAAAGTGGAACGTACGGTACATGAAATTAATGTGACAAGTATATAAATATTTCTAACTATGAAACAACTCTAAAATCAGCAATATACTGGGTCTTATTGATATGATGAAAACCCGAAACCCGAGAACACAAAACCGGGTTTCAGCTCGACGGATGGGGCCCGGGCGGGGAACCGTTTCGACTCAGGCCTAGTTTGCACGTAGTACTTATAACAATAATTTTTCATTAGAGAAGAACCTGAGTCCATTGCAAATGAACTGTCTCTAGTGATATAACACATTCTGATATCCCTGTAGGAAGTCTGGGGAGCATTTCATGAAGAGTCTTGTCGGTGATTTTTTCACTGACTAATTTGCTCTCAGCCAATCAGATGCGAGGATTTTCAGTAGCTTATAACAGTTGTCAGTGAAAATCACTGACAAAAATCTTTATGAAACGCTCCCCAGAAAGGGAGTCCATGATGATAGTGATCCAGGGCTACGTTTCATAAAACTTATTATCAGTAACAACTGCCACATGTCTATGACAAATTTGCTCTCAGCCAATCAGATGCAAAGATTTCAGTGGCTTATAACAGTTATTGCAACTTGTTATTGATAAGTTTTATGGAACAGGACCCTGAATTGATTTATGTGAGCACTCATTTATCATATTACCTGAAAATAATACCATCATTTGCAAAAGTTTAAGACCACCTGGGAATTTGCAGATATTTCATTAATTTAGAATACATTTATTGGTCTTATTGAATGATTACATGACATGTTTACTGCAGTGGTCAGTAGCATAAGAGTAATGGTAGAAGCCGATATGAATGTAGTGAAATTGAATGTTTGTCTGACATATTAATATGTTTAATTTGTTTTTTCTTTGACTTATTGCATTTTTGAAGGGTGGTCTCAAACTTTTGCAAATGATCATAGAAGTAGAATATTAGTGGGAAGAAGTTGATGTTAAATTACTCTTTTTCTCTGTAGGGGATATGAAGTACTGATTCCGCACATCTTCAACTTCCTCGTTCTGTTGTCATATGAGAGGTTTCACAGTAAACCGGTTATTGCCATGCCAAAGATCATCCAGCTGTGTGATGGTATCATGGCCAGTGGACAACAGGCTTCTACACATAGTAAGTGCTCCCCATGAAGCAAAGCTGATGATGATGCTGCTGCTGGTGATGATGATGGTGGTAGTGGTGGTGACTATGATGATGATGATGACGATGATGATGGTGATAGTGATGACGATGATGATATTGGATGATGATGATGATGATGATGGTGATAGTGATGACGATGATGATGACGATGATGATGATGACGATGATGATGATGATGGTGATAGTGATGACGATGATGATGACGATGATGATGATGATGATGACGATGATGATGGTGATAGTGATGGCGATGATGATGATGATAGTGATAGTGATGACGATGATGATGATAGTGATGACGATGATGATAGTGATAGTGATGATGATAGTGATAGTGATGACGATGATGATCATGATCATGATGATAATGATCATGATGACAATGAAAATGATGACGATGATGATGATGATAAAGATGGTGATGATGATTGTAGTATTGATGCTAATGATGATTGTAGTGGTGATGATGATTTTACTGAAGACGATGATTATGATTGTGGTTTTGATGATAGTAGTAATGATATTGGTGTTAATGATGTTACTGTTGTAACGGTATACATTTGATCTTCTCCTTCTGCAGTTGTTCCTGCTTTGAAGCCTCTGGTCCATGATCTCTTCATTCTTAGGGCCAACAACAAGTCAGAATCAGCCAAAGAGTTGGACACCCAGAGGGAAGTTGTGGTCTCGATGATAGTAGTAATGATATTGGTGTTAATGATGTTACTGTTGTAACGGTATACATTTGATCTTCTCCTTCTGCAGTTGTTCCTGCTTTGAAGCCTCTGGTCCATGATCTCTTCATTCTTAGGGCCAACAACAAGTCAGAATCAGCCAAAGAGTTGGACACCCAGAGGGAAGTTGTGGTCTCGATGCTCCTAAGACTCATCCATTATAGCCAGGTATGAATGTAGGCTTAATATCCTGCTATGCCCTGTCCCTCCATACACCACCATGACAAGTTCGTGGAGGGGAGGGGGGGGGGCATTTCATCAACATTTGTCCGCTGACAAGTTGTCAGCGCTGACAACTGATACTGTATGTAAGGCTAGTCAGAAATTGTCCGTTAAAACAGATTTTGTTGGTGAAAATCACTGACAAGACACTTGATGAAACGCCTTGCTGATGAACCAAGGAATTTAACCCACTGAAGACAATTTGACCTTGCTATAACATACCTTTCCTATAGACTCCAGCAAGAATGTACTCTGATACCGTGCCCAAAATGTTCAGTAGGCATCTAGAGAAGGGTAGTGGTTTAAGTGCTATTAAAGAGAAGCTTGAATTCTGGGAAAGGTGAAAAATGATTTGTGAGCATTCTTATTCTTTCCATGTCATTTAGGAAGAATATAATAGTAGATATGCCCCCTTGAAAGGATTGTTCTTCGAATGCCCTCATATTTCTGCCCTCATATTGGAAATATGAGAAGAAAAAGCTGGAAAGTTTGGGGGTAACATTCATGCCAGATTTATGTGTGGTCCCATATACTCATTTTTTTGTGCAGTGCAGAATACCTTTTTGGGAAAGTAGATGAATTTCTTATCAGTTTGATAATCTCTAAATCTCACACTAGGCACCTGTGTTTATATACAAGGTAATCTAACTTCCCAATTGCTTTGGAACAGTTTCTTTCTCATTATGATCATTTGACCAGAATGAGGGTTATGCTTCCCCTAGTTTTCGTTTGTAAAACACTTTTAAAAAGTACAATTTGTAGGTGACTTCAGATGCAAGAAATGTCCTAGCTAACCTTAAGAAGAACTTCTGATCAGTCTTTTTGTCAAATATGTATTATGATATAACTATTCACTATGAATCATTGACAATACAATCCCATGTATCGTTGTTTCACCAACATCTTAACAGGTACTTGAGATGTTCACATCAGTTCTACAGCAAGCACATCGCGAGAATGAAGAGAAGTGGAAACGGCTCTCCCGACAAGTTGTGGACATGATACTCCCTCTACTGGCCAGGCAACAGGTAGATTTTGTGTTAGAATCGGATATTGAAATAAAGATTATATTTGGACATGCTGCAGCTGGTATTCATTTCTTAGATGTAGTTCTTGGGTTGGTGCGCCTGTGCAGTTGCATGGAGGTACTGAATCCATGCAATGTTTGTTGCACGAAAGAGTAGGCCTGTATTATGAAGATGGCACAACGAGGAACTTCTCTTGAAAAGGTCAGTGCACATCACACTACCTGACTAGTCTGCAGGCAAAGACCCTGACTGAAACACTTTATTGAAATGCATTGCATCTTGAAAGAAGCCTAGCAAGACTGCTTACTTTCTGTGGTGTGGAGCAGTGGTATACACGATCCCCATTGACCTCCTTTAGTCTCCTACTTGGACCTCTTTTACATGTTTCGACAGACCAGGGCTCGTGCCGGCGAACTACTACCTGACTACAACTAGATTTTAGAAGTAATATAGTAATTAGATGACTAATGAGAATGTCTCCCAAAGCAGAGGCGTTTTATAGGCCTTGTGGTCATCACTCTTCACTCGGAATTGATTGTTCATCTTCTTCCTGTCAGATTAACCTGGACAGTCCAGCTGCTCTTGACATTCTTCACCATCTCCTTGGGACTGTAGCTCCAAGTTCACTCAGGCCTGTTGATATCCTCCTGAAGGCTCTTCTTCTAGTACCCTATGATCAGGTAAGGTACCTTGCCAGCCTTTGATTTTCATATCTAAGAATCACAGTTGACAACATTGGCTAGCCATGGCTCTAGCTCTCTTGGATCCCTTGACCTTCTCATTATCATCATCATCATCATCGACATGAACAGGAAAGTGTGGTGTTCTTATGAATGGCCATGGCTCTTGCCCTTCTGAGTGTCTTATTATTATTATTATTATTATTATTTTGTTTGGTGTCACCTGTGCCTGGGAGGTGAAAAGTGAACTGAATCACTGTAACCCGTGGGTCTCTCCTCCCGATATCACTGATTGGGGGTGTGCAGGTGGACCACTACACTGGGGTTTCCCCTACTCTTATACAAATAGTGCAGTGGGTTCTTAAAGGGGGTACCCAATGCTGAAACAATGTTAGCCCATTTGAAAGAGCATGATTTTGTTGGCAGAAAACCATCTGCCTAAAGTTTTTTTAAAAGTCGTGTTGCCAAGGAAACCCCCAAATGTGGTAAGATTTCAGGACATTTTTGACCCCTCAGCTGTGACCCAGTTTCAACTGGGTACCCACTTTTACGTCAAAATGACGTCAAAGTGGGTACCTTGTCGCGCACTTCTAGCAAAATGCGCGCAAGGTATAATACTTATTGTACAGTCTAGCGCGTAGCACAACTGCAATGCGCGAAGCTGGGTACCCACTTTTACGTCATACCTCATCCTCAATTTTTTGGGGTCAGCTCTTGACTTTTTATGATAAAATTAGCCAAAATGCATTGATTTCTATTGAAAATCATCATATTTTTAATGTAATGTTTCTCCTAGAATTTTATTCTTGATCATATATCAAAATATTTTTTACCATTGTGTAATCATTTTAATGTGCAAAGGTGGTGACTCTCCTCTACACGAGGCCTCCATTTAAAGACATTCAGTCGTGGGCTGAATGTCTTTAAATGGATCATAATTTGCTGACACCAGACTTTGTAAAAAGCACTGGAAATACCTGTAATAGAGCTAGATTTCTGGAGCACAGCAAAACAAGCTGTCCCACCACAGACATTCTTCGGCCTGCTTCGGGCATTCTCGGCCCAGGGAAAGTTGAGATAATGACTTTGCCATATGGTGAAAGGGTGAAATACACAGAGCATTACATAAGGTCTGTTGGTCATAAAACTCAGAATGATGGACACTGGGTAAGCACCATGTCAAATTCCCCATAAAAGCCCACGACCTAGCGTCTTTAATGTCCTATCCGCGGGCTGGAGTGTTTTCCTCTGTAACATAGCCTGCATCTATGAAACAAGGGAGGGGCACGTTAACACACAAGGCAGGCTTCAGTCATCCACCCGGGGTGGACTCGAACCCACGTTCTTTGGTTTGACAGGCAGACGCTTTACCAACTGAGCCAACTCGCTCCCTCAGTCAGTGAGGAAGCCATCTTGTCATCATCATACCCACCCTCGTCCTCTCTCTCTCTTTTTCCCTCATCTTTCTCCTCCTCATCTTCCTCCACTTCCTTCTCTTCATCATCGGTATCTGTAATTATCCCCTTATACAGGGAAGCGTTGTGTCCATGCAACGTTGGCTAGCCATGGCTCTAGCTCTGCTGGGTGTCTTGACCACGCAGTCCAAGGAGGAAACCATCCTCTCCCGTCTCCAGGAGCTGGGCTTGACCTCTGACCTCTTCATTTGTGTTCTGGATGCTCAACACACAAAGGAAGATGCCCTCAATGCCAACATGACTCCTCCCGAGGAGGTTCTAGCTAGGTAAGTTTGTAAGGAGCTTTCAAGTTTGATCACTCCTGTTAAATCTAGCCAATTACATCATGCTGCAATCCTCAGAAGAACAGCCTTTAGCTGAGGAGGGTGGTCCAGTCCATGTGTGAAAAATAAATAGTTGAAAATAAATAAAGTTTAAATTCTATTCAGTCTCATCATTATGATATCTTGCATAATATTGGGGGGGGGGGATGGTGGTATACAGGGAATAATTGTCCTTGGGCAAATTCATCTTGAGGAATGTAGTTGTCCAAGTAGGGAGTTTTCTTAAGGGTAGTGGACTGGTTTTTGGTGTAATGTACATGTAGGTAGTTAATATAAGGGGTATATTTTTTTCAGGGAGGTTGTAGTTGTTCTGAGAGTGCTATAACTAGGTGATTGTTGTCCTGAGACATGCTTTTGAAGTAGTTAGTTTTTTTTGAATGTGTATGTTCATCTCAACTTCAAATGTTACTTGTATTGTTTTGTAGGTTTCTGCTGCAGATAGTGGGGTTCACTGTCACCACTGTGCAGAGCATACGATCCTCAAAGTGCATGGATATGTCAGGTGTTCAGTCACATGACTTCCTAGCACAGGAGCTGTCCAGGCTGCTCTTATCGATGACACACATGTTCAAATCAGGTATGCTGGTTAATTCTCTATGCCCCCCCTCTCTCTCTGTTGCTCTCTCCCATTTTCCTCTTGCTTTTGTAGGAAACAAAGGATCGATTTGTCAATCTCTGGCGATTTTTCTTGTTTTTAGGAAATTTACTGAATGCTTGTCAATTTATGATATGCCATTATTCCTTCATACTCAGGAGCTTTTAGGAAAGTTGGAGTGATGATGGCTAGTCTAATCTCAAGACCCCAACAGTCTAAATGCTGGTTTGCTCTAGATCAACTCAACGAGGCATTCCATTCCTTGATACAGACAGATCCAGTACTGGTGCTACAGTGGTGTCAGGTAAGACACATCTTATGATGATGTAGGTAATCATTTCTGAGATGATGATGATGATGGTGATGATGATGGTAATGGCGATGGTGAGGTGATGATGATGATGATGATGATGATGATGGTGATGATGATAGTAATGGCAATGGTGAGGTGATGATGATGATGATGATGATGATGATGATGATGATGATGATGATGATGATGATGATGATGATGGTGATGGTAATGATGATGATGACGATGATGATGATGATAATGGTGATGGGGATGGTGATGGGGATGGTGATGCTGATGGTGATGATGATAATGGTGATGATGATGATGGTGGGGATGATGATGATGGTGGTGATAATGGTGGTGATGATGGTGATGATGGTGATGGTGATGGTGATACTGATGGTGATGATCATGGTGATGTGGCAGTGATAATGATGGTGATGATGATAATGGGGATGATGATGATGATGATGATTATGATAATGGTGATGATGATGGTGATGATGAAATATGCCAAGGATGGGGTAGCAGTAGGTGATAATGATGATGGTGATGGTGGTGATGATAATGATGATGATGGTGGTGATGATGGTGATGATGGTGATGGTGATGGTGATGGTGATGATGATCATAGTGATAATGATGATGATGATGGTGGTGGTGGTATGTGGCAGTGATAATGATGGTGATGATGATTATGATAATGAGTATGATGATGATGATGATGGTGATGATGATGATGATGATTATTATGATAATGGTGATGATGATGATGATAAAATATGCCAAGGATGGGGTAGCAGTAGGTGATGATGATGATGATGGTGGTGATGATTATGATGATGATGATGATGAAAATATGCCAAGGATGGGGTAGCATTAGGTGATGATGATGATGATGATGATGATGGTGTTGAAGGAGATTATGTTGGCAATGCTGATGAGAAGGATGGTGATGGTGATTTTGATACAAATTGAAGCATGATGATTGTAATGCTGCTGTTGATGAGTGGTAGTAGTGTTGTATGTAGTGGTTTTGGTGTTGCTTATGGTGTTGGTGATATGATTGACAATCAGTGATTATGATGATGATAATAGTGATGATAATAGGATTGCAGTAATAATGATCATTACATAATGATAATGCTGCTGATGATATGGCCACAATATTGATGGCAATAATGATGAAGATGATGGTGATGATTGATTGTTCATTATTAGTGTTGATTGCTGCTGATGATGATGATGACCTCTCCCTATCTTTCCAGCTGCTTCTCCTGCTGAACTATGACTCCACTGAATGGTGGATGCAGATCTTACATACCCCCAAGAGACCCCCTCTCTCCAAGTCATTGTCTTCAGGGAGCCTGGATAACTTGGAGACAAACCTGGGGACAGAGCTTTCCACTGCAGAGGAGGTAGTGAAACAAGGAGCCCTTGTGCTCTTCTGTGATTATGTGGTATGTAGAATCAGTGCTCCTTTTGTTTTGTTGAGGATACATTTCTTGGTTCACGTCTAGCTCCTTGTGATGTGAAGTTACTACAAATCGTTTTTATTTTCTTGATAAATCATATGCAGCAAAATAAAACCTTTAAAATGCAGGGTAGATGTGTAACTACATGTATCTTTAATAGATGAAATGTTATGAAGAAATATTCCATAATGCAGGGGGTAAAATGCCTGGAGGGAGGGGGAGGTTTTGCATTTGGTAGCATGTTGCTAATTTGAAGATTTTGATTCATCTATATTATCAATTCACCCATTGCCTACGGGAACCAAGTGGGCCCTGGGGAGCATTTCATGAAGTGTCTTGTCAGTGATTTTTACTGACAACCGTTATAAGCTACTGAAATCCTTGCATCTGATTGGCTGAGAGGGAATTTGTCAGTAAAATCACTGACAAGACACTTCATGAGACATTCACATGTATTAAGACTATTGTAATGTTGAGAATTCTGTTGTTTACGGGGTTAAAACCACCACATTTCTTTCTGCTATAAAAATGAATGCATACTGTGATCTTTTAGCATCATGAATTATTTTGTGAGAGAGATTTGGAATCATCTTTCTCCCTCCGCAGTGTGAGAACGAGGCGGATGCTGAGCCCCTGTCTTGGCTAGTCGTCAACCACGTCAATGACATCGTGCAGCTCTCCTATGAACTCCCTGTTCAAGACCTTGTAAGGTAAGCTCTTTATGCAGTTTCCTGTTATGGACCTTGTGGCACATAAAACCTGCTGCTGAACTACTATTCCTATGATCCTTTCAGAGCCAAGGACTGTATTCAAGAATTCAGTCTGCCATGCCTACTATTCCTTTGATCCTTTCAGAGCCAAGGGCTGTATTCAAGAATTCAGTCTGCCATGCCTACTATTCCTTTGATCCTTTAAGGGCCAAGGGCTGTATTCAAGAATGCTGGTGTTGATCAATAGTACGGAGTTTTTGCAACCAAGTACATGACCGCTGGTCAAGCGTGTCTTCTACGATTGTTCTAATCCAAAAAAACCCAAAAATCTTTGCTTGGTCAAATAATCAAATCCGAAGAACTCCCCTTCCTGTCAAAAAACAAGAATGGTTCTTGGCCTAAATTGCATCACTCTGTTTGCAATGTAGGACTCGGCTGAGTAGCCTAACAATCAGTGATTAGTATGCAAAATTCTTGTTCTTGGATTTGAGCATGCGCACATGACACGCTTGACTGGCGGTCGCGTACTTGGTTGCGAAAACTCTCTTTTTTTGACCAGGAATGGGTTCGCTTCCTTCCCGAAGAGCGCACTTGTGCTTTGATTGTTTAAATTTGATAGTTCTCATAAATATTTTCATGCCCTGTTCAGCAGCGGAACAGAATTTATAAGCCCTAATTTTGCAATTTGAAGTTTGTTAGTGATAAATGTTAAGTTGGAAGCATGGAAGGGGTTCAGGTATTATAAGTGAATTTACAGTGAAATACTGTACATGTTAAAGGAAACCTGCAGCTTTAACATGCTTATATTGACACACCATTTGTACGCTCAATGAGAATAAATGGTAGATGTAATGACAATATTCATTAGATATTTTTTGCATGTACACTTGCTTGGTAATGTTATTTAGGAGTCTGAAATGTTTGTGGTGAATCCATGATTCCTTAAATGATTTACTGACTGTAATTACCCTAGAGTAGTTTTGTTTGTTTGTTCAAAATGGAATTACTCTGCATCACTTCAGATTTGTTTACGAGTCAGATCTGAAAAGCGTTTTTTTTGCCAGGGTATTGGAATAGCAGTTCACGTCAGTATGACATATGATACATGTACATTACCATGTTGTTTGGTGGCATTTAATCACTTGTATGATATGCATGTATATGTACCCTCCTCCGTGAATTTACCAAAAGACATTTGACATCTTTAACATTTTTATATTTATTACAGTGCAATTCATCGCAACTCGGCCGCTAGTGGTCTTTTTCTCCGTGCAATAAACATCCGTTTCAACCACATGAACAATCCATGTCTAGTGAGACAGACCCTGAGGTTACTAGAGGGTATTCACCTCACACAGTCAGGTCAGTGGTTCAAATCCCTCATCAAACCTGCTATATCATACATTGTATTTTGCTCTTGATGTATTAGACATTTCAGCTGGGTTTCATAATAAATGAATATTCTGCGCTATCATTTGTATGAAAAATTTGTATGGTTAGGAATTATTGATGAAATTCTTATGGCATTGAAATTAGACCTGTCATGCCTATCAGTATGTGTTGGTATCCACTCAATGAGAAGGATACATATGAAATAAGATTTGTTGATTTTTATCTTGATGTAAAATCTTGTTTTCTGTATTTGTGTTTATGAGAATGATGAACTTCTCTAAAGGCTTTTGAATTTGAACACAAACATTATTGGGAATAGACCTTTTCAGATATCAGGTTTTTTCATAGAGCTGTTGGTAAAGTTATGAATGACTTTATGAATTGCTTGAATATGGCTAACCAAATGGAATTCTCAATCATCATAAAGTGCATCAGCTAAAGGTGAAATATGCAGACATAGATTAACATTAATTTTAAAACAGAAATATTTTTATTGCAAAGTATTTTTTTTGGCCACTATTTAATAAAGATTATGGTAAATGCAGTCACACTTTATTAAAATGTCAGGAAAAACTTTAGGCATCCTAATTGGCACTTCATATTCAAGTCCTTTATAAAGTCATGCGTAACTATACGAACACCTTTATGAAACGTTCCCCCAGGTATGCTTCTGACCCTTCTGATTGAGAAGTTCCTGACCACCCACTGGCAGTCGATTGCCCGAGTGGCCAGCGGGCTAGCCTGCCGCAGGGTGGAGATGCTGCTAGCTGAGAGAGTAGATCAGCACTCAAGGCCGCAGCTCAGCCATGAAGAACTGACAAAGCTTGAAGGCTTCTTAATGTCAAACAGGCTAGCACAGAAGTAAGTGGAAAATTTCGTCACAGGCTTTTGCATTGAGTGTTAATATTGACCCAGAATTAACATCATGCAGTGATGGAATGATAGAAGTGATTCTACTATGAAATCAGTATGCTTTGTCAATGGAAAAATTCTTGATCTTGATGTTTTTCCTGATCTTAAATGTTCCATCTGTATATGAAATAGAAATTGCTTTGTAAATGAAAAGCGATGGTCATTCAAAGATTTATAATCCCATTTGCTAGAACCCAGTGAACCTAAAAAAAAACCAATTTTTTTTTTTCTACTGCCACCATATTATTGAACTCCCTTCTGCAGAGTCTGGAAGACTGCACCTCCTCTTCAAGAGCGAGGTGCTAAATGTTAACCCATAGACGTACAGCGTCGCCTAAAGGCGACGTTTTGCGTGTTGTGAGAAAACTAGGCCTTCCCATGACCTGGGACCTGGACAGGGAGAAAGAGCAAAAATTGGCCGATCAGGAGGTACCTCTCATACCTCATGAATAAATTTGCATGCTGAGCTATTTATTTTAGAAAGGCCCCAATTGGACATTTCACTCTGAGTCCGTACGAGCCTGGAAAATGTTGACGTCGCTGCATAGAAACCGCGCGTATCCAGGAAAATCCCCTATTATCGATATTCGCGATCGCAATATTGTCTGACTGGGACTCAAACATGGCCACCAGTTTGGCTCTGCGATACGCAGGGGAGCTAGATTTCTCCTTTATTTGCATTGTCTAATCATTTTTTTCAGTTATTTACATCTATTTAAGCCTTTGTTCAGGATAATTCTTACTTTCTGTGGATATATTAGCGTTTGATTTTTTGTCTAGTGGAGTTTTGGTGAGTTGTGGTTGAGCATTGTGTTTCTTTGATGCGACGTTGATCTGTGCACTGTGACTAGCACAAGAGTTTTTCAGTTTGACCAAGTCAGTGCGTGATTTTTCCCCTGTAGTTTCTGCTTTTAGTTTTGCTTCTACACCCCTCTGTCGTCACTGTGAATAACTTTCATGTGATGTATCTTTATTTCTTTACGGAAAATTGTGTTTGTTTGTTGTGTATTTTCCATGGTTTAGCCTGAATTTAGCCTAAACCAATAATCTGTTTTATTTGTGCAGCGCCATGCTGTGACCTGTGTGTGTTGGACGCACTACGTTACGTGTCGTGTTGTATACGTTTGACTGTGAAGTGTGAGTGTAAACAACCGATTGATTTTGGTCTCAATCTCTGCAATCC
This sequence comes from Echinometra lucunter, assembly GCA_029962745.1. NCBI lineage: Eukaryota > Metazoa > Echinodermata > Echinoidea > Camarodonta > Echinometridae > Echinometra > Echinometra lucunter. The sequence continues at coordinate 10,373,553 of CM057159.1, read as the reverse complement.
TATGTTTAGTAGCCAAATTATTGATACATCTGGGAAATACAGGTCCTAAATGTGTTGATTCTCTTTCCTGGTTGTGTTCCAATTGAGAATGAAAAATATGACATGAAATATTGTTATGTCTCGTACATCATTTTTTCATCGACATCGTGAATCAGTGCCCTGCATGTCTGCACATGCACCAAGCTGGTGGCCATGCATTCCAACACCCAGACTATATGGCTTTGCCATTTATGAAAAATATAAATAACCACCCCTAATCCTAATAAAGACAATCACAAAAACAATTCTACTTCTCTTCCAAAATTTTCCCCTGAATTTCTCTTCCTCTTTGATATTAGAGACAGTGTATCGCTATGGGAAAAAATGGGGAGAGGAAAACTTGCTACAAGTCTGATTCATAATCATTCAGGCTTTGTTTCCCATTCTCAACCTCTCTTATCATCTCAATTTCTTTTCTGGCTGGCCAAGACCGAATTTGTTTATAAACAGGAGATAACGTTTCGATAGACACCACCACAAATCTGTAAACACAATGCAGCTGGCCAGTGTACTGTGCACGTGGCCTGGCCTGGGAGCTTGATCTAGCTGGGGTCGCTAGTCTTTATTTCTAGTAATTATTCCCTTACTATTTATCCTAATAAACTTCTTTATTACAGTTTTGATGTATTTTCATTCATATGAATGTCGAATCTAATTCAGACAACTGTGTCACTTGCTCAAATTTCTTATTACAATATTTGCCTCAATAACATGTCTCTAAAAATGCTTACATACATTTGAAAGGTTTAGAAGACAAGACTACACATTCACGCTTCGTTCAGATCACGATACACATTCACTGCACTGCACAATGTCTGTTATCGGGCGGGAAAGTGATAAGCGTATGGCATTGTCCTAAAATTTGCATACGCAGTGTGGGTTGTTCTATTTCCTTCAGGGGGGTAAAACTTTCGGAGCTCATTGATTTTGCATTATGTATAAATCAAAACATGATTTCATGTACATAACTATTCATTTTTCACGTAAATAAATTCGAATAATACAGCAATCCATTCTATAATTCTACATTTTTATGATCATACTTTTGACGTAATTGTCTGATCCCTTTGTGAGAAATAAACTCTGCCGTCTGGACTTTTTCGTGGATTGGAGATTCCATGATCGTATGGGGGTGAAATATGCAATAGATTTGGAAAATGAATGGACAATAATGATATATTGCACTATATGAAGAACAGAGCAGAGTGGAAGATGTTTGAATTATTTCATTCTTTTGACTAGACACAGAAAATGAAGAGATACGTGATGGCATTGTTTTTCCCCAATGAATAAAATCATTTTCTTGAGCGCGGACCCTTCAACTAAAATGCAGATGCCAAGGGCTAAAAATAGGATGAGACAAGAGTTGCCGGCGGGAAGGTGTGTACTTTTTGAGTGATCGATGGAAAATATAGTAAAGGCTTGTACGTCTATGGGTTAAGCTGTGTTACACCAGGCATTGTTTTTAGCACACATACATGTAGTCGTTTACATGTAAATATAAAGCCTCTTTTAAACCCTCTATGAATACTCGGTACTGAGCATCTACGCAGCAGTACGATAATACACCCTAAGTGGAATGTACACACAACGGAAGAAGAAGAGCAGTGTGATGATTGGAGCAACTTTATCATGTGTTAATGGGTTTTGAAAGATTTCTAATTATCGATTCATATGTTCTGTGATATTTCTATTTTCAGTATGATACCTCACCTTCATACATTAGAAACTATGCCTTTCCTTTACACTTCGAAAAATCAAATGACCTTCTAAAAAGTAACCTATAGGTGTTATCAAAGTATGCTAATCCACTTCAAAAGTTCATGAAAATGCATTTTCTTTCTTTCTGTCTCTGTCTGTCTCTCCCACTCTCTCTCTTTTTATATCTTCCATTCCTCTTTTCTGCCTTTGTCTGATGCTTTCTGACCCTCATTTGATAGGAACCAAAGGTTGATGTCTCTACTGAGTAGATTAAAGCTAGATCTGACTGTGGAGGAACCTGCCCCATCACCCCCTGATCTGCCCACCGACTTGCCAAAGAATCTTGCTGATGTGTTCCTGGACAAGGTAGACCATGCTTTCCCATGTGGTATCCTTAGTGGAAAGGCCGCTGATATACATGTACTCTCTCATCCAAAGAAGGAGAAGAATAATAATGATGATAATGATAATAAATCATTCATTGAGTGCAGAAACTATGCCTATATATTCTACTGCGCTGCAAGAGCTCCGTAATGAACCCACTTAAGCATTTTATCTTTATGTCATTGTGCGAAAAACACGTCCGGAACACAAAATACAAATATGCAAAAATTGAAATGTCTATTTTGGTATATTGGAATAGAAGTTTAGCAAAGATCATGCCGCAAAAAGATCGTGTCTCAATTTACAAGGTCTACATGCTACCTGTGAAATTATCAGTCATTGTTTGAAAAATTTGATTTTCAGTAATTTTCCATTTTGCGTTCCAGACGCCTTCTTTCACACAACGTCAGAGGAATGAGAAAAAAGAAAGTAAAAGAAAATGAAAATGAAAGGGAAAGGAAGGAGATGATGACAGAATGGATTTTACTGAAACACTATAACAATACTATCTTTGGCCTTTATTTTGGGGATTTATACATTGAAAAAATGGTGAAATGGAAAGAGAAAAAGGGAGGAAGAGTAACTGAGATTAGGAATGTTGTGAACAGGTCACAGAGATTTTTGAGATATTAGTTCTGAAAAGTCTTCAATTGGAAGTACTTGCTAATGGAAATCTGCAGAAGACATTCCTAGATGCTATTTGATGAATCTTAAGTGACCTGTGTGTCATCTCAAAACTGAGACATACATGCATCCGATTTGAAAAGAATCTTAAGCAAAAGTTCTAATGCAGTTCATAATACCACTGAAAGTAAATTACCATACAAGCAACTCCTTTCTAGGGTATACTTACAGCTGATGCTCCTAGGTGATCTGGAAACTGCTGTTTTTATGGACAAAGCAAAAAAGGTCTGAGGGTAGTCTTGAGATCACCCAAATAAGCATTCAGTATTTGTTTTGTACAGTCTATGCCACATCTGGGCCCCTAACACGAAGATTTGCAATCAATTGCAAAGTTGTAACAGCTAATCAAGACCATTGTTTCATGTGCATCTCGTTCAAAAAGGTGACCCTGGACCAATCAGAATGGTTGTTTTAAATTTGCGATTGATCGCAAACCTTCGTGTTACGGGCCCCTGATGTGTGGGTTTTTAAATGGAGAATATTATAATGAATGAATATACATGCCTGTCAGAATGGACCTTCCAGAAGGAATATCGAATGGTCAAAGGGGAGCTTGGTCAGTTTGTCACCTACGGACATTTGACAAATTTTGAAAGTTTGGAGGCCTTTAGAAAATAGGTCATAAAAAGTATTGACTTTTTTTATGTTTCATTGCTAAGGGCATCACTCAAGGAGTTGAAATAATAAAATAATTAGGCTGTCCAGTTTGTCTAGTTAAACTGGAGTCCAGAAAATGATCAGTGTCATGGATGGACAAAAAAAATGTCACTTTTGACCGATCAGGCTCAGGGTACGAATGGTGTGCGTGTTCTGTGCATATCCAATGTTGATTTCATACTGATTTATCACATTCGCACATTTTCATTGTATCTGCAAATTGAACTATTGCACAGTTACCGTACTGCTCGGCAGTCAGTAGTGAATTTCATGCCCTCACTATCAGATGCCTAGAATCTTGACTATAATATATTAATCCGTTCAACACTAAGCCCAAGATAACTCGGGCTAGCACTACCAAACTTAAGTGTAGTGATCAGATTGTGAAATAGTGTGTTCTTTTGTAGTGAATTTGCTGTGAAAGGGTTGTAGAAAAGTTGTGGTTTTGTAGTGTTTTGTAGTGCCCATGCTTTTGTTCTTAAGGTGTGAAAGAGGTGTAAATAAGCTGTACAATGATGGTAGAATGATTATAGATTGGTAGTAGTGAAAAAGTAGTGGTTTTGGCTCCAGCACAATAGTAGACATCCTGTCATTACGTGGTCCACCATCACCTCTCCTGAAGCAGGTCTGTTTGAATCAAGGTTGTGGCTCAGTGGATAAGTCTCCGGACTTTGAACCCCAAGATCCGTGGTTCGAATCCCTGCAGCGGCACTAATGTCCTTTGGCAAGACATGAATCTACATTTGCCACGTCTTTCGGATGGTGACGTTAAAGGTCAGTCCCAGACGTAAAAAATCAGAATTGATTGATACACGTCTGTAAAAACCCAATTCACCACCACCAAGAGTGAAAATGGAACAATAGACCACCCTTGTTCAAGGCAGTAATCTGTCTATTGTTTTATTGAGCTTTAACACATCCTGTTATCGATTATTCTGTTGGTGAACACCAATTGAGCCTGACCATTATTTAACACCCTTTTTAACAGCAAAACCACTACTTTTTAAAAACTTTTTCACAGAGACTTCCTGCAAAAACCATTTTTTTTCACAATTAGATCACTACAGTGAAAGGGTGTATGAAAATTGGATGTTAATTCAGTTCAAATCATGCTCAACGGGTTAACCATTTTCTTTGCTCCAGGAATGGTATGTGTCCATTGTACAGTCCTGTTGCTGTGGACACGGTCCCACATCATCCAGCAGAGACTGTGCTACCATGTTGTCCAGGTTGTCCTATGAAGACATTTCAGCCATTATGACGTGTGAGGTATGATACTACTACTAGTCTTTACCTTACGTAAGGCGTGCATGTACTGCATGCATGCATACAGCAAACAGTATTTACACTTTATGTACATGTGCATATACAGCAAGCACTGGTTTTTAAAGATTACATAAGGGATGGCTTAAAATCTCACATTTAAAACTACTCCCTAGTTCATTCAGTTCCAGTCTTAGATGAAATGTTACATGCACGTGAGTTATGACAATTCTACCTTGCTGTAATAACAAAGAATTATCTTGGAATAATTGAGAGTGATACATATCAGTGTCATAAAAAGTATATCACTAATACCTTTGGTTTATAAGCAGCATTTTGTAGAGAATCATCCTTATTTTATCCAATCAGATGAGAGTGAAAGTTAGATAAACAATAGTTCATTCCAGTCAAACCGGTTGCAGTATAATTTCGGCTAACCTTTTTAGTACTAAACCTAATTTTGTGGCCATGGGTTTATGGAAAATATGTTACACCATATTTAAATCATATCCAATGAGTTAGGCATTTGTCATACAGTCATCATGATTTTAAACCTTTTTATTTGACTGTCATATCTATGTAGGACTTTGATGACACCATGATTGCCGAGTGCATCAGCTTAGGGCTAGCTCGCACCCAGGTGGGAGCACCCGAGCATGCCCAAACTCCATCCAGTGCTCCTCAACCCCCTGATGCTGCCCCATCCGGCACCACCACCACCGCACCGTCATCAGGTACAGAACACCCCCTCCAGGCCACACCCATGGACGCCCTCCTGAAGGCCTCCATGCCGGTCCTCATCACCCACCTCAAGGAGTTTGCCGGCCTCGTCCCACGGCCTCATCGGATCCTGGAGGCTGCCTCAGAGAGCCAGGAGGCAAGGGAGCACTATGCCAAGATGATGGAATGCTTTCAGGATGCATGCTGGTGTAGGCAGTTGGATGATACCATGACAGCATTGGCAAGATATTTCCTTGCTTGCAGGACATTGAAGCTTGATTTAGATATGGAAGCTTCTGACAGTATGTTGTGTCTCACAATAACATCCTTAGAGGTAAGTGACCAGGGGGGGGGTCTTTCACAAAGACTAAGATTGACTGAAATCGCACTTAACTATGGCTGGCCATTCATGCCGCTGTTTTCTTTCACTGTGGATCTCTCAAAGGATTTGGAAATCATGGTCACAAATCTGCAGAATTTACAATTTTTTATTGTTCATTGATGAAGAAGACAAAAAAATGGTGAAAGCAAACAGTGGCATGAATGGCATGCCATAGTTAAGAGTGATTTGAGTCAATCTTAGTCTTTGTGAAACACCCCCCAGGAATTACATTGTCAACCACTAGTTATTCTTTGACTGACATTATTTATAATTTTGAGCACCTTGTAAGATATTGGTGTTTTACGCTTTGCTGTTAGGTTTAAAAATCTACACTTGTATACAGTACATTTTTGTCTTGCCCACCAGAGGTGAAGGCGAGACTACGGGATCCAAATGGCGTCTGTCCGTCACAAATGTTCAAGTTTACCTGGAAGACTCTCTTATGACGCATAACATGGCAACTGTTGCTGCAATGGCAACCAAACTTGGGTGATAGATGCACTTGGGGTACATTCATGCTATGATGCTTTTGGAGGTCACATGGTATTAGGTCAAAGGTCATTTCAGGTCAAATGTTAAAGTTTACCTGCAAGACTCTCTTATGACAGATAACTTTGCAACTGTCTCTCACTTTTCAACCAAACTTGGGTTGTGGATGTACTAAGGGGATCGGTATCTTGTGTTGTCGGAGGTCACGTGATAAGGTCAAAGGTCATTTGAGGTCATATGTTAAAGTTTACCTGCAAGACTCTCTTATGACACATACATGTAACTCTGCATTATTAGTATTTCATTATTTGTTGCTAATTCAGTAGTTACATACAGTAGTGCTGTCATCGAGAAAAAAAAAATCTTTGTCGACATGACGACACATCGTCGACAGTCATGGCCGGAATTATTTTGAGAAATACGAGTGTACACTCGACTCTCGTTCAATCAATTTGTAGATCTTCGCATGATCTACCTGTACAGTGTACTACCTACTGGTTCTTGAAGCTGTAGTGAGTGCAGTCGCTGCGGTGTGAACCACACGATATTTATAAAACAGAGCTGCCAACCTGCAGCAAAGAAAATTCATACTCACAGGCTTAAAATTCGTATTTTTGGGCAGAAACCCGTATTTTCCTACAATCTCTCGAGGAACCGGCATGACAACACTGCGCGGACGTACAGTGCATGAGCATGATCTATGATGCAGCTATACTCGGTCAGCTTGGTCACATACAAGTACTTACACAACGTGTGAACGTATATGCAAAATAATATCGCTTTAAATACTTCAGTTACATTCAACACACGGGAGATAGTTCGCTGGCGAGTGGGCAATTCCTGTGCTTTTCTATGGGGAAAATCCTCTGTTCGTGCAAGCTCATACAAACTGAAGTTATCGACAATTTTTGTGCGCCAATTAGAAGATCGTTCAATATTACTTTGTACAGGCTAAATACGGTGGTTGGTACGTAGTGCACGCAGTATGTATGTTTATTGTGACATTGACCGGTGCAACAATTCCCGTCGTCGAATTGGCATCTCTTGGCACCAATTTGAAGATTGTAAAGTTGAAGAGGATAAATATTATGGTTAGTATACTAGTGCTCGCAGTATGCATATTACATTGACCGGTGCAATGATTCCCGTCTTCAAATTGGCAAGTGATTGCGCACACGTACCGGCACTGTAATACATAATTGATTTTACATTTCCGTATGCAAAGTGCATGTAAAGTGCAGCCAACATAGCTTCTATTACGTATTAGTACACTAACGTTATGAGGGTTGATTCTTGTTGCCATCGTAAAGTCTTTGTCGGCTTGTCGCCTTCCCATCAAAATACACTATTTTTGACAAGCTTGGCGACAAAAGGTTTGTCGATGACAGCACTAGTAGTTATACATGTAGTTCACTTATTCGTATAATGTAAAATGCTGAGAGAGAATTCTAATAAGTGCTATATAAATTTTGACTTATTATTATTATTATTTCTTTTCTTTCTTGTTTGTAGTTGGTGAGTTGGAGTATATCAGAGGGCAAGCCAATATCCTCTGCCCAAGCTCTCCACTCCATGGAGTGCATTGCGGAGATACTCCAGCACCAAGAGCTCTCAACTGTGATTGGTGATTCAGATCACCTGACTTGGTTCTGCTCTGTTATTGGTTGTATCCATCACATCATTCAAGCAGGTCGGTGTAGACTTGAAAAGGATGTTAGAATTTAAAATGCTGTATCAGTATTTCCTAATTATACAAAAGCCACTGCTTAACATGACGAATGATATTGTTATCCAGCCTTTTGAAAGTACACATTGTGGTACAGTGAACGGTTATGTTGTACCTTGTGTATTTGCTGCAAATTTACATATATTTAAAATACATGCAGAAGTGTATGTACCTGTACTTTTGATAAGAGACACATCCCTGTTTCGGTAATGTTTACATGCAGATGTGTACATGTACATGCATGTACCTTTTACTTTTGATAAGAGACACATCACTGTTTCGGTAATATTTTGATGTAATTGTATTAATTGACATCTATATATGTGTTTAAAAATGTAATTTGGAGGAATCACAAAAATTTTCCTTATGTACATGATTTTGGCATAATGTTCATATACATGTATATGTTTTAAGCAAAGACAACCGAACTCATCCATCTAGTCACACTGTACAGTTACAAAAATTGATGTAGTATTAAACTGGTTAAATGAGAATGTGCGTAGGAACTGTTGTCATGCTTAAAATGTCAGCAAGTTGCTACCCTCTAACTGGAGAGGAAGAAGACTATTTTACCCCTTCTATTTCCCGATATCTTCCTTGTTGTGCTGTATATTAGGTAAAGTCTGGAAGGAGGAACATGAGCCATTTGTAGTGCCCAAGCCGCAAGAATTACCAGGCTTAGACTCAAGTAAGCAAAAAACTTTCTTAGTCTTGTCTTTCATTGCCTTACACGAAGGTCCCTTGCAAGTTGCATTTTACCAAAACTCATTATTAAGTCTGATCAGTTTGTCACAGACGGATATTAGCAAATTTTGAAAATTTGAAGGTCTGTAAAAAATAAGCAATGAAATATGTTCCACTATTTTATGTTTCACTGTGAAGGGCATCACTGAAAGAGTTAAAATTCGATAAATTGTGGTTTGCTGGTTGTCTACTTAAACTAGAATCCATAAAATTGTTAATGTCATGGATAGACAAAGAAGTCACTCTTAACCGATCAGGCTCCATTCCTCTTTATATGGAGCAGGGGATATCCTGACCTTATGATACACCTGGGGTGTTTCATAAAGCTGTTCGTAAAGTTACGCATGACTTTGCAAGCGATTTGAATGTGAAGTGTCGAATGGGATGCCCAAAGTTTTTCCTGAATGTTTTAACAAAATGCGACTGCATTTCCCATAATCTCAATGATATTTAGGCAAACAGTGTACCTCACACTAAAAATGTTTGTAAACAGTAGCAATGTTAATCAATCTCTGCATATTTCACCTTTAATTGATGCCATTTATGGTGATTCAGAATCCCTTTTTGTTTGCCATATTCAAGTCGTTCATAAAGTCATTTGAAACTGTATGAACAGCTTCATGAAACACCCCCTGAGTCCTTATTCATTTGTTCCTTGAGGAGACATTTGATAGTCATATAGTAAAGTCCCCATGGAAAACGGAAAAATTTCAAGAAATTCGGGAAGAACATGATGAAAACCCATCGTTTAAAACTGAAACCCTGATTTGATTTTGCCACTTCTAGACACCTGAGATTGCACTAAGCCTAATAAACAAAAGCGCTGAAAAACTCAATTCCCTTTGCCGGAGAAATGATCGACCTTCACAGTTTGATAAGAGAGAGAGAGAGAGAGAGAGAGAGGAAGGGAGAAAGAGAAACGCTGGGGCTACACATTTATTTATTCATTTATTCAGTATTTTTTATACAGGGTAGTCCCATCAGTAGACAAGTACTGTTATACTTGGGGGCCCTGTAAAACATAAAACAACACAACAATGCGTACATACAATAAAACAAGGTAAACAAGATGGCATTTCAGGAAAATAAACTAACAAACATGCCTAGTGCACGTGCGACGTGCTAGTTTATGGAGTTAAAAATGTTGCTAGAATCGCAATTTCTGGGTCATTTTGCTTTGTTCGAAGTTTAATTTTGGTTTTCATATAAATCATGAGTGACTTGGACATGGCAATATCTTAAAACAGGTGAAAGATATATTTCCTACTTCACATTTCCTTTCAGGCAGTGTGGTGTTGAGAGTTTGTTAATGCTATTACATAAGCTGATGAGGAGTGCAGGTATAATCCAAAACCACCACCTCTCGTGCGAAGATGCTAGTACTGATAAGACTTTTAACGGGCCTTTAGGATAGCGGGCAGCTATACCCCACTTAAGATGCATAGGATCATGTCCTAAAGTGGTGGGGTCTATTTTAAATCCTGATAAAACAAAACCGTGCATCAGCGGAAAATCTGGATCAAACCTGTTTGCAGCGTTTAGTGTGTGTTCGGGAAGCTTCAGTTGCGTTTGCATGTATACTATACTGCAATCCGTATATATTAGTGTAACTTACGTGTTTTGGTTTAGTTTTATAGATTTTTACTATTTGCTGCTTTGTCATATGTTTTGTACATGTCACCAAAGAACACAGAATTTGAAGTGTAGAACACAGAAGAACACAGAATTTGCGTTTTAGAAAATGGAAAACTGGGGACTTTATCATATAGTGCACTGCCCTACTTTGGCAAAAGGAAGCAAGTGACATCGAGTATAAATGCCATAAATGAAGAAAATATGTTTTTGACAAGGCCCTACAACATGAAAATTTGTTATCAAAATGAATGTTGTTTGCTGTAACCTGCTTCCTTTTGCTAAAGTTTTTCAGGCAGTTCTTTGCACTTGCTTCACTCTGGTATCAAAATATTTCAGAAATGGTTTAAATTTATGACTAATGGCTTCCCTCGGTTTTTATTGGCCTCTCCGCGCCCGTGTATTCACAGCGGCTTTCCCGCACCCCCGTTTATTTGTCTATGCAGAAAAACCCGGAGTGGGAATCCCGCTTTACGCTGCAGTCAAATTGGGCTCTGATTTATAATAAGAAGCCTAGAAAAGTCCATTTCCATGAAAATATCACTTGTTACCTTCTCCATAGTAGAGCAATGCACACTGCTCTTTCCGTCCGAGGCACCGGAGAATCAGAACCATATGAAGTCATTTTGTTCTAATTCCATGATGTGAGTCGTGAAAGTTTATGAAATAAGCCCAATAGACACATCAGTGTATTCATCTCTTCATGACTGTCTGCTGTTCTAGGGTTTGACCACCAGCTCCAAGCCTGTCATCGGATCTCCGACCTTGTGGAACTCTTGAACGAGGACCCCTCTCCAAAAGGGCAACAGGCCTTCCTCACTAAGACATGCCAGTTCCTCCGGGAACCCATGAGGAGAGTGCTGGTAGGCCTGGCTCGGTTGCCCCTGGTCAATGCGTTCGCCCGCACCCCACCCCTCCTCTGGAAGATGGGTTGGTGTCCCACCCCCCTGGAGCGGGCTCAAACCAACCTGCCCCCTATACCCTTGGAGTTCCTCAAAGAGAAATCGGTGCTCAGGAGCTTCATACAGAGGGTCAACTCAATAGGTAATTGATCAGTCATTTCCTGGATTTTTTTTTCCTAAAATGAGCTCTGGTGATTGTTCCAAATATTGATGAGAACATTTTGACATTGACCCGTTTATATAATGTGATATAAGTATTTTATTTACATTGAGATGCATTTTTTATTTACAAAAAGATAGGGAAGTTCTTTTGTTACATGGTTCATTTGGGCAGACTATTATAGATTCCACTACATTTTGCTGATATTAAATTCTATGTAATTATGCAGTGTATCTTTAAATAATCAAATTAGATATGCTGACTTGTGAATTTTCTAATAGTAATTTCTATTTCTTGTTGAAACGTGGTTTTTCTTGACCTGAAAATACCCTGTTAACTTCACTCTCTCTCTCTCTCTTTTCCTTTTTGGAAAATCTCTTTAGGATGGACAAGTCGGTTCCAATTTGAGGAGACATGGGCCTCACTGCTAGGTCTTCTGAACCCTGCTGAAAATCCTGATGATGTCATGCTGGAGGTGGGTTGAGAATCACTGATAATGTTGATGATGATAATGATGACGATGATAGTGACGATGACAATGATGGTGATGTTGATGTTGACATTGGCAGTGGCGATGGTGATGATGATGATGACGATGATGATGACATTTGCAATGGCAATGATGGTGATGATGATGATGATAGTGATGATTATGATGGTGATGATGACGGTGATGATGATGATGTTGATGACAATGACGATGGTGACGATGATGATGATGATGTTGACCGTGACGATGGTTATGATGACAACAATGATTATGAAGATAATGGCGATGCTGTACCTTCTTTCACTGTTTTCATTTTTCTAGGAGGAGATGGAGCAGAGTGAGTTGATGTGCCTAGCCATCCGAGGGATCACATCTTTGCTGCTCAACACCATCCTGCGCCCTTTGGCTGGTAACCCTACCAACAGCCGACCCCTCTGTATCCCCCGCCACGACAGCCTTCCCTTCCTTGCCACCCAGAAAGGTCAGAGGTTAGGTCGTCTCAGGGTCCTGGTGGAACGAGAAATGCAGGCTATGCAATCAACAAGGTCAGTCATATTTACTACATGTACTTACTATCTTGTTCGTTGATTCAGTCATTCATTTCTTCACTTATTCATTCATTCATTCATCCATTCATTCCTTTGTACATGTAATTATCTGTCTCCCTGCCTGCACCTAACTCTCTTCATGTGTCCATCTAGCTAACTATCTTCTTATCTTTTTATATATGGATTGATGTAGATGGATTGAATGATGAATTGATCAGTAGATTAATGTACTCATTCATTTATGGATTTATTTATTTTATTTATTTACTTATTTGCTTTGTGTAATACTACACGTACATGTCCGTGTACAATGCCAGTGCACACATTTTCAGTTGCTACAATGTCTAGAAGTTTCTCCTTACTGTGCAACTCATTGGCCCGAATTCACAAAGGTGTACTAAGTTCAGCCACGGTTTAAATCTGTGGCTTAACTATGGGTAGCCAAATGTGACAATTCTGTCTACTCTGTTACATTCCTTATGTTTACTAGACTTCTGGTGTCATGTTTTAATGGTCAAGAAAACTATTGTACTGATTATTCCCAGGCAATTTTTGTTGCATGTAGTTTGAGAATCAAAAATCCTCATAAAACGAACATTTACTGTTAGAGATTTGTGTTAAATTTGGCTGCCCATAGTTAGATTTAACCCTAATACTCCGGGGGGGGGGGGGGGGGGGGGGGGGGGCGCCATTATGGCCCCCCCTGTCGAATTTTTGTCGGTACTTCCTAACGCCTCAATATTTCGAAACGAAATTGCATGACTTTTTTCTCTGATCCTTCCCGCACATTTTGATACCAAATTTATGGCGATCGGACCTACCGTGCAGGTGTCAGATTACGTTTACCGAACACATGTCACTGAAATTTCGCTATTTCTCTATATGACTGTGTATAACCCTATGGACAAAATCAGGAGCTTTTCCAATTTATGTAAATACTTTTCTAGTAAGTATCATCGTTTCAAATAGTGTAAATAATTACCACACACACACACATACCGTCACACACCTACACACACATCCACATTCACACACACCCACACCCAAACATACGCATCTGAATCTTTACATAAAACGCTTGACGAAAAACAGAAATACATAAGAAAATTGAAAAACAATAAAAAAAAAAGAAATAATTACCACAACCTATCTTTTTTCTTTCAGGAATTGATGAGGGAGTTATGAAAGACATTTTTACCAAAAATTGCTATGCCTGAGGCTTTATTTAATGAGAAATACCAAAATCTATGATTTCTTGCATAAATTAGCATAAATTAATTAATTAAAAAAAAAATAAAAGGACTTTCGTAAATTTAGCTATACAACTTTGTAGATTACGTAATTCTTGACCCTTGTGCAAAATTTTGAGGCAATCGGGCGACCCATGGCCGAGATCTCGGGGGGGGGGGGGGGGGGGGGGGGGGCCATAATGGCCCCTCCCCGGTAATAACAAGCTTTGAAATACCCCGGGAGTATTAGGGTTAAACCGTGGTCTTAGTACACTTTTGTGAATACGAGCCAGTGTTATCATTAGCATCTACTACTGAATAAAATTTCTTCCATGTGAAATTGATTTGCTGGTGACATTTTTGACTTTTGTGATACAGGTCTCAGAAGACACTGGTACCTGCTACCAGTACTGCCATGGAAGGACCATTTGATGAAATGCTCACTGCAAACATGGAAACAGAGGGGAATCAGGACCAGTTCACATTAGGACAGGTAAGATCTTTTTGATATTGAGAATTATGTTGATAGTACATGTACAATGTCATCACAGTAAATGTGGAAACAGAGGGCAATCAGGACCAGTTCACATCGTGACAGGTATTTATGAATTTGATATTGAGAATTATGTTAGCAAGACAGGTACAATGTCATCGCAGCAAACATGGAAACTGGGGAATCAGGACCAGTTCACAATGGGACAGATAAGATCTTTTTGATATTGAGCATTATGTAATCATTACAGGTGCAATGTATCAAATATGAAATTGTGTATTTTTTTTTATGTAGTGCCACTTTGTTATGTTGAATGCTCATTGTTCCTGAAATGGAAATAGAAATTTGTGAAGATGGCCTGAGACCGCCGGGATTTGATCCCGATCCTGGACCGGCTGACAGCACTACTTTCAATAGGCGGCAACTTTGGCAAAGGTGTGATGTTTTTGTTTATCCGAAAACCGTTCGGTTTTGACTCCCCGTTAAACGGAATTGAAAATAACCGTGATGTTACAGCACTACTCAATTTCTTCCTTTCAATATTCCTTAGGGCCTCATAATAATTTACTGGATGGATTGTGCTCTGTAAGTGCTGTGTATTTCTTATGGTAATAGTGATGCTGTTTGGAAAGTCAGAATATTTTTTTTTAGTATTGATGAAGAATGCTATATAGAACTACGTTTATACATTTACTTAATAATAATTTTTCAAATTTCCTTGAAGGAAAAGGAAGGAAGATACAGTACCCTGTAAATCAAAATAGGATTTACTTCTTTGTCTGTAGATATCTGTTCATGGCATTTGGGCCATCAACAACATGATCCTACCGCTCGTTGAGGACCAGAACCAGAACCGTCCAGAGGCCAGCATCATTCCCCTGGGTCGGACCGCTATCCCAGCGGCCCTCAGCAGGGTGCCAACCAATCTAGATGTCCACTCTTGTCTGGTCTTGCTCCTTGAGGTGTACGGTCAGTGGCTTGCCCCTGGGTCAGCCCGCCGGACATCACTCATGCTGCTCTGCGAGACCATCAAGTCGGTGAGAATCTTTCATTTTGCTTATTAATTTGTTGAATATTTTTGCACACTGTAGCAGGCGTGAAACATTTGTTGTCATACATTATGTGGCCATTCAGTCATTTATCATTTTCCTGTTGATTAAGACATTTTGCTCTCACATTCAGTAATCATGTGTTGGAGTGTCTTGCTTTACTCTTTGTTTCATCTTGATTGGCATTTCTTTTGACCAGTCCTAAAGTATGTAATCTGTTTCTTGAAAACTGTATGGGTAGTATTCTGTAAAAGTTTTGAAAGACAGTGTCCAACAAACTCTCCTGGCGAAAGTTGACTAACGGCCATACATTTCAAGGCTAATATCCATCCGATAAATGAAGCAAATAAAACAACTAATAATTTTTTTTTTCCCATCGATATTATACCCTCGCCAAACATAGTTTGAAGGGGGGTATATGAGGAATCTGCATACCAGGGCTTGCCTTTAACTTTTTTTTTAGGTAGCCAGCCGGGCCACTTGACTAGAAGGTTCAGGTGGCCAAATGGAATTTCAGGTGGCCCTGATATTATTCTGCTAAGATACATGCATACTAATACACAATGACATGTTAAGCTCTTGGGGATAGCCGTTCAACTCCATTCACGCTAAGAGTATAATCCCCGAACTGAAGGAGGAGATGCCAAACATCTGCACCCTCTTTGACCTACTGTTGACTATTCCAGCCAGCGATCTTTCCATGGATGCATGTCCCAATACGAACATTCTTTTTTGCAAAATAATATCCCTCCCCGTCGTAAGTAACTGAAGAAAAAGGAGATCAGAAGGAGGAAAAGGAGATGGACAAGGAGAATAATGAGAAGAATTTTTTTTTAAAGCAAGAAAGAAATGCAAAAATAAAGAAACATAAATAGATAAATACAAGAGCCAGAAGCAGCATGTATAGGGATAAAACAGGAAAGGATGAAAAAAAAAGGATGAAAAAGAAAGGAAGAAATAATTAAAGACAAGAGCTGAAAGGAGATGTAGGGGAAAAGAAGGGAAGGAATAAATAAAGAAAAGAGTTGGAAGGAGATGTAGGGATACAGACAAAAAAAAATTTTTTTTGGGGGGGGGAAGAAAAAGGAATAAGAATTGGACGAAGAACAATCAAGAGAGGGAGAAGTGAAAAAAAAGAACAATAGAAAAGGGACAGGACGTGTACGTAGACGAAAATGAAAAAAAAGAAGAGAGAGGAAAGAAGAAAAATAAAAAGAGGGTAAGGAGAAAAGGGAAGAGAGATGGAAGAAAAAGCCACGGATGAGGAAGAGGGAGATAAGGTAAAAAAAATTTAGAGAATTATGTCATTTGTGAATTAAGAGTGAGATCAAACGTTCCAAATACTTGGATCATTCATACACACAGACTATTTATTTTATTTTCTGGTAAATATAATAATAATATATAAATATATCACTAGTGTTGTAACGAATCGCCGAAACTCGGATTCGATTCGATTCGGATTCGTTTCAGATTTTTCTTCCCGAAATTCGTTTCGATTCGGATTCGGAATTATTTTTATTTGTTTGAAATAAAAAGTCGGAAACATGCGTGTTTTTTTTTTTGTTTTTACTTCCTTTTTCTTCTTTAACATGCGAAGCGCGGGGATGCGCGATCTTGATTCGTTGTTCAAATAGAAATTATTCAAACTCCGTCATCTTTAAAAACAAACTTATAATAGTAGCAGAAATTATTCAAACTCCATTATGTTTAGAAATGAACGTACGATAGAAGCAAAAATCTTTGAAACTCCGTTATGTCTAGAAAATGAACGCACGTTAGAAACAGAAATTATTTAAACTCCGGAATGATAAGAAAAAAACAACTTACGATAGTAGTAGAAATTATTCAAACTCCATTATGTTTAAAACCGAACGTACGATAGAAGCAAGAATTGTTCAAACTCCGTCATGTCTAGAAAATGAACGCACGATAGAAATAGAAATTATTCAAACTCCGTCATGTTTAAAAACAAACTTACGATAGTAGTAGAAATTATTCAAACTCCGTCATGTCTAGAAAATGAACGCGCGATCGAAAATTAATTATTTAAACTTCGTAATGTTTTAAAACGAACGTACGTTAGAAGCAAAAATTATGTGAACTCCGTCATGTCTAGAAAATGAACGCACGATCGAAAATTAATTATTTAAACTCCGTAATGTTTAAAACGAACGTACGTAAGAAGCAAAATTATTCAAACGCCGTCATGTCTAGAAAATGAACGCACGTTAGAAACAGAAATTATCCATACTCCGTCATCTTTAAAAGCAAACTTACGATAGTAGTAGAAATTATTCAAACTCCTTTATGTTTAAAACGAACGTACGATAGAAGCAAAAATCATATAAACTCCGTCATGTCTAGAAAATGAACGCACGATCGAAAATTAATTATTTAAAATCCGTAATGTTTTAAAACGAACGTACGTAAGAAGCAAAAATTATTTAAACTCCGTCACGTATAGAAAATGAACGCACGATCAAAAATTAATTATTCAAACTTCTTAATGTTTTAAAACGTACGTACGTAAGAAGCAAAAATTATTCAAACGCCGTCATGTATAGAAAATGAACGCACGTTAGAATCAGAAATTATCCAAACTCCGTCATCTTTAAAAACAAACTTACCATAGTAGTAGAAATTATTCAAACTCCTTTATGTTTAAAAACGAACGTACGATAGAAACAAAAATTATATAAACTCCGTCATGTCTAGAAAATGAACGCACGATAGAAATAGAAATTATTTAAACTCCGTCGTGTCTAAAAACAAACTTACGATAGTAGTAGAAATTATTCAAACTCCGTAATGTTTTCAAACGAACGTACGTTAGAAGCAAAAATTATGTGAACTCCGTCATGTCTAGAAAATGAACGCACGATCGAAAATTAATTATTTAAACTCCGTCATGTCTAGAAAATGAACGCACGATAGAAATAGAAATTATTTAAACTCCGTCATGTTTAAAAACAACTTACGACAGTAGTAGAAATTATTCAAACTCCATTATGTTTAAAAACGAACGTACGATAGAAGCAAAAATTATTTAAACTCCGTCATGTCTAGAAGATGAACGCACGATAGAAATAGAAATTATTTAAACTCCGTCATGTCTAGAAAATGAACGCACGATCGAAAATTAATTATTTAAACTCCGTCATGTTTAAAAACAACTTACGACAGTAGTAGAAATTATTCAAACTCCATTATGTTTAAAAACGAACGTACGATAGAAGCAAAAATTATTTAAACTCCGTCATGTCTAGAAGATGAACGCACGATAGAAATAGAAATTATTTAAACTCCGTCATGTCTAGAAAATGAACGCACGATAGAAATAGAAATTATTTAAACTCCGTCATGTTTAAAAACAACTTACGACAGTAGTAGAAATTATTCAAACTCCATTATGTTTAAAAACGAACGTACGATAGAAGCAAAAATTATTTAAACTCCGTCATGTCTAGAAAATGAACGCACGATAGAAATAAAAATTATTTAAACTCCGTCATGTTTAAAAACAAACTATCGATAATAGCAGAAATTATTCAAGCTCCATTTTGTTTAAAAACATGTTCAACTGAATGCTGGAGTTCCCGAATCTTCCGAATCTTCCGAATCGAGCAGCAAAATTCGGATTCGGCAGGATTCGTTTCGACAACGCAAATTCGCGTTCGGTTCGGAAATTCGGAAACAACACTATATATCACGTTTAAAAAAAGCATCAAGTGCAAATTATAATACGTTCCAAGTGCCCAAATAACAGGCCTACCCAACAAACTAAGACGTCGATCTTCTTTCAAGTGATAAAACTAGGTCAAAGTATGTGTCATTCTTCTATCACGTACGTGCTTGTGAATGGAAATAGTGTTTGCTCCAGTTAATTGTTTTGCTAATTTACAGCAAGTGCCTGATTATTGATAGCGTAAGCCGTAATTCTTGTTGCTCATCGCACCCATACACTTAACCCTGACATGCTATCAAGAATATTCAGAGAATAAACTTTGATACAAGTTGATAATTTATCAAACTGTGAAAAGACGTGTTGGGGGAGTAAATAAAATGGGCTTGAATTCAGACTACATGTATATAAAGGCTCCATGCTCGTCACCAACGACAACAATGATATGGGGAGCCTTTCATGAAACCAAATCAGTCAGGGATTTTCACCGACTGTTGTTCTAAGCTACTGCAATCCTTGCATTTGATTGGTTGAGAGCAAATTAGTGACTCGGTGAAAATCGGTGACAAACTTTGACGGAACACGACCTGACCCCGATATCGCTGCATCAAACGTACGTACATACTAAACTGCGGCTATAAATAGCGCTAGCTACGTACGTACACACTGCGTATCATCAACACATGCGCTGCGCTGCACACACAATTCGCGATCACTTCAGTGTTTGTGCACATTGACGTTCAAGTTAGATCTACGAATCTACTGGACAGCGAGAGCTTATTTTGAACTCGTATGATTTCAGTTGTCTTAAATTTTAAAAGTATGCTCATTTTCAGTAATTGACACTCGCAGACTAGATCTAAGATCTGCTAGAAAACTTCAATTTTTTCATTATTTTTGTTTTCATTTTGTTATTTTGGGGTGGCCACCCGGGCCACTGTTCCGACATTTTCGGGTGGCCCGACGCCGTTTCGGGTGGCCAATGACACCCGGGCCACCGCTAAGCGCGAGCCCTGCATACAGTTGGGCAGTCAGTCCGTTGCAAATCTAACTACTCTAATCTAACTAAGAATCAAACTACTTCCTCAGTTGTTGAGCAATGCTCATAAAATTTGGCAGGCACATTGGTCTTGGGATAGAGGTGTGCAAGACATGTTTTTTTTTAATGTGTAGGAAACATGTTGCTATGGTAATGGCTTATTATGGCAAAAAAATTGGGGAAATATTGCGGATCAAATTAATTCCTTATTTTTTCAAGCAATGCTCAAGAAATTTGGCATGCACATTGGGGCTGGGGTGTTTATCACCTTCAGTGATATTTATAGGTATCAAATGAAATTACACCTCTGCATTCAATCTCCTGAAAACAGGTGCTGCTCATCTCAGATATCTTCACGGAGCGATCTCAGTTTGAGTGGATGTATGAGACTCTGCTAGAGCTGAACAAGATCCATCCAGTGGAAGACGAGTTGGTGACGCAGTATGTGATTCCAGGCATCTGCAAGGCAGCTTCAGTTCTAGGAATGGTAAGGCTTTGATACCAGAGAGGAAGGTTTCATTTTTTTCATGTACAGCCATGCTTATCCTAGTGGCAACATCATCTCTACAAAGATCACCTGTCTATAGTCTGCTGTACATGTATTATGTTCTTATGTTCCACTCTTTCATGTTCTCGTCTATGTTTTGTTTTGTTTTGTAGCACCCCTCAGTCATGGATTATTTTGTAGTTTATGTACATGTATGTATTACTTAGACTTAGGGACTCCCATGCCGTCCAACGCATGAGACGGTCAGCTTCCTCCAGCTTGATCTATCTTGGGCCAGCTCATATGTTTGTATGTATGTATGTATTTATATTTGATCTGAGAAAATAGGATAAGAAATATTCTCTCCTGGATAGATTACATGGATACTCAATTTGGCATTTTAAAGAAGGGAACTTAAAGAAATAAATTTATTATGTTATTCAGCAAGAAAACCCCTCCCAAATCAAACAAACATGCCTGAGGCAAGTCTTGGTACTCACAAAAATGTAGATTTGAGTAAATATGCATGCTATCACTTGCTGTTTCACAGGATAAAGACGTCTCGGAGAAGGTTAGCAAGCTTCTCGAGGTCACCCTTCGAAGCACACATCTTCCGAGCCGGGTGGGGGCTCTCTACGGAGTTCTCTACATCCTGGAGTCGGATGCGGTGGAAGATATTCAGGTGTTTGTTCCCATGGTAACAGATTACATCGCAAAGAATATCAAGGCCGTTGCAAAGTAAGTGGAGGTTGAGCTTATGGAATATCAAGTATCAAATTGATAAAGTTATACTTCCGCGAATGCATGAACATTAATGGAGGAAATATACTGCAGACAAGGATAGTACAGTAAAAAACGACTCTTCCTACATGCAATAAAAAATTCATGTTGATGCTTGAGATGATGATTTTTATTTTCCATGAAAGTTAAGCTTCAACACATTCGTTTGTGTTGTATAAAAGGAAGTTTCTTTGTCTTCTTGTTGATGAAATTCTTTTGACAATCCTATTTAAAAGTGCTTGCTTCGTTGGATATCTGTGATCTCTAATGCCATGTCATTGTGTATCTTGGAGATGTTTTCACATCAGGAGCCTGAAGTCCTTACTGTGACTGCCACCCTGACTGACGTACCCTTGTAATGTACATGTACGCTTGTGTATGTGTATCTACATGTATCAGTCTTTAAATGCTGGTTTCAACATCTTTTTTCATGATTTATCTTACAGTACTTAGCAGTATTTTAGTTTTTTTTTTTTTATTATGATAATTTTAAACTCATTATTTGAATGTGTTTTATGGTATATTTTGATATTGCAGTAGCAGTAGTGCAATTTGTCAGAAGCACGTTTTAGTGATGCTCTCAGTAGGGTTCTACATAATGGAGTACTACTCGGACCTCACCGCAGGATCGGACTTCACCAAGGTCATTCTCCAGGTAAGACATTGTGAAAGAGGTATCATGGTCTAGTGGATATGTCATCGGACTGTAGGTCACTTTGGCAGTTCGAGTCCCACAGTGACACCAATGTCTTTTGGCTAGATATTAATCTACAATTGTCACTCTCAACCCAGGTGTAGTAAATGGGTACCTGGTAGGCAGAATTTCCTTGAAATGCTAGAACGGCTTTAATGGCCACCTTGCTGATGCCAGGGTGTTAACAGTGGAGCGTTAGGAGTGTCAATTCATGAGGCATGAACGCTAATACAAGAACCCACTATTATTATTATTATTATTTTAATGATGATGGTGAAGATCATTGTAATGGTGGTGAAGATGATGGCGATGGGTTTGCATTTACACTGTAGAATGAATTTCCTAGTAAATGATGAAAACAATGTTTTATGCAGAGTTGCTTCCCTTTGATATGTTTATACTTCAGAAATTGGATGTCATGTAACTTGAATTACTTCATTATCATCTAGAGCATACTAAAAAGTACCCCCAATCAAGAAAAGGTCAATTTTGGAAATTAAAAAAAAAAATCAGAGTTCTTACTATTGTCAGTTGATGGCATTACATTTATAGATTTATTCAAATATATATCTTATATTGTTGTATGCCCTTATCAAGATTGAAATAGATTTGCTTTTTTTGTCTCTGTTCATATACTGTATGTTTTTCATTTATCTACTGGACCCCAAGGAAGAACAGCGTGGTAATAATTACCACACTGAGTGGGAAATCCAACCATTCCATTATTTTTTTACCCTGTTTACTGTATGTATTTCTTCCTATATGTTCTTCTATTGCTGTTATATATCTATTAATAAC
>CM057159.1:10146218-10350278 GCA_029962745.1 Echinometra lucunter | reverse complement strand
TATATATCTTGTATAAAGTCCCCAGTTTGTCGCGATACAGAAAACGGAAAAATTTCACGGAATTCGAGAAGAACACGGAATTCACGGAATTTCACGGAAAATGCGATTTTTCTGGCCAAAAAAAAAAATGAATTACCGTAATTAGCGTTCTATAAACCGCACACGTGTATTAACCGCACCCCCAATTTTTGACCCCCTCTGGTGAAAAAAAAAATACACACATAAACCCTTCTTCTCTCACTCTGAACAACATTTCGTATTTCCAAACAAAATGGAAAATCAGACATGAAATGAAAGGATTCAGTAAACTAAATACCAGTTTAAAAAAAGAAAAGGAAGAGTAGTTCAATCCACATTCCGATTGTTCCGGCGACAGCTGCTCTTATATCCAACTTTCCACCATCATATAGCCACCGAATCCCGTTATAGTTGGCGATCTATACACACTCGAACACACGCATCATGATACACCGATGATGCTCATCTCGCACGCACTGTACTTTTGCAATGCAGATGAGGCTGGCTTTAATCAGGTGACAAAGCTTTAGTCAGGTGACGAAGCTTTAGTCATGTGACATTTTGAAGGTCCCCGGATGCGTAAGTGGAAGTTGAATTCCCTTGCAAGACACACGCATCCCAGATGCAACGCTCGTAGCTGGCATTGCTTTTTGGCAATGCAGACGAGGCTGGCTTTAGTCAGATGACGTCATTTTAGTCATGTGACATTTTGAAAGTCCCCGGATGCGCAAGGACATGTCAGAGCAAGTTGAATTCCCTTGCAAGACGCACGCATCACAGACGCAACGCTCGTCGATGGGATTGCACTTTGCCAATGCAGACGAGGCTGGGCTTTCGTCAGATGACGTCATTTTAGTCATGAGACATTTTGAAAGTCCCCGGATGCGCAAGGACATGTCAGAGCAAGTTGAATTCCCTTGCAAGACACACGCATCCCAGATGCAACGCTCGTAGCTGGCATTGCACTTTCCCAATGCAGACGAGGCTGGGCTTTCGTCAGATGACGTCATTTTAGTCATGTGACATTTTGAAAGTCCCCGGATGCGCAAGGACATGTCAGAGCAAGTTGAATTCCCTTGCAAGACGCACGCATCACAGACGCAACGCTCGTCGATGGCATTGCACTTTCCCAATGCAGACGAGGCTGGGCTTTCGTCAGATGACGTCATTTTAGTCATGTGACATTTTGAAAGTCCCCGGATGCGTAAGGACATGTCAGAGCAAGTTGAATTCCCTTGCAAGACGCACGCATCACAGACGCAACGCTCGTCGATGGCATTGCACTTTCCCAATGCAGACGAGGCTGGGCTTTTGTCAGATGACGTCATTTTAGTCATGAGACATTTTGAAAGTCCCCGGATGCGCAAGGACATGTCAGAGCAAGTTGAATTCCCTTGCAAGACGCACGCATCCCAGATGCAACGCTCGTAGCTGGCATTGCTTTTTGGCAATGCAGACGAGGCTGGGCTTTCGTCAGATGACGTCATTTTAGTCATGAGACATTTTGAAAGTCCCCGGATGCGCAAGGACATGTCAGAGCAAGTTGGATTCCCTTGCAAGACGCACGCATCCCAGATGCAACGCTCGTAGCTGGCATTGCTTTTTGGCAATGCAGACGAGGCTGGCTTTAGTCAGATGACGTAATTTTAGTCATGAGACATTTTGAAAGTCCGCGGCTGCGTAAGGGACATGTCCATGCAAGTTGAATTCCCTTGCAAGATACACGACGCACCATGCACACAACAGTCCACACTCTCGTGAGTGTCGGCACAGGAAATATCATGCTGCTAATTGCGACGTGAAATTAACTTTTCAAAACAAGAATTTCAACCTGTAAACTTCTGTAAACTGTAAGTTCTTACTTGCCGAACGTTATCGGAACCTTATACCCGCTAAATAACTTGTCTGTATGGATGACTGACTCTTGTTATTCCTGGCGAATTCTGGCCCAGACCTGTCATTGTGTATTAACCGCACCCCCGACTTTTCACTCTTCCCCGCGGGGAAAAAAGGTGCGGTTTATACAACGTTAATTACGGTACGAAAAATACAGTGAAAATCATGAAAAACAAAGCAAGATCCGATAAAACAAAACCGTGCATCAGCGGAAAATCTGGATCAAACCTGTTCGCAGTGTTTAACGTGTGTTCGCCAAGCTTTATTGCAGTGTGTGTATATTAGGATAACATACGTTTTTCAAAGATTTTTACTATTTACAAATTGCTTTATGATACGTTTTGTACATGTCACGGAAGAACACGGAATTTGAAGTTTAGAACACCAAAGAACACAGAATTTGCATTTTAGAAAATGGAAAACTGGGGACTTTAATCTTGTATTCTTGTATGCCCTTATCAAGAATGAAATAGATTTGCTCTTTTTGTCTCTGTTCATATACTGTATGTTTTTCATTTATCTACTGGACCCCAAGGAAGAACAGTGTGGTAATAATTACCATGCTGAGTGGGAAATCCAACCATTCCATTATTTTTTTTACCCTGTTTACTGTATGTATTTCTTCCTATATGTTCTTCTATTGCTGTTGTATATCTATTAATAACGTAATGTAAAATACAGTACAGTATAATACAATACAGTACACTGCACTACACTACAGTACAGTACAGTACACTACACTACAGTACACTACACTGCACTACACTACACTACAGTACACTACACTACACTACACTACACAACACTACACTACACTACAGTACACTACACTACAGTACACTACACTGCACTACACTACACTACAGTACACTACACTACAGTACACTACACTGCACTACACTACACTACAGTACACTACACTACACTACACTACACAACACTACAGTACACTACAGTACACTACACTGCACTACACTACACTACAGTACACTACAGTACACTACACTACACTGCAGTACACTACACTACAGTACACTACACTACACTACACTACACAACACTACACTACACTACAGTACACTACACTACACTAAAGTACACTACACTACACTACAGTACACTACACTGCACTACACTACAGTACACTACACTACACTACACTACACTACACTACAGTAAACACTACACTACACTACAGTACACTACACTACACTACAGTACGCTACACTACAGTGCTACACTACAGTACAGTACACTACACTAAACTACACTACACTACAGTACACTACAGTAAACACTACACTACACTACAGTACACTACACTACAGTACACTACACTACAGTACACTACACTGCACTACACTACACTACGCTACACTACACTACACTACACTACAGTACAGTACACTACAGTACACTACACTACACTACACTACACTACAGTACACTACAGTACACTACACTACGCTACAATACAAAAATACAAAGATAATTATGGTGGTTGTGGTGATGATGGTAATGATAATGGCTGTGATGATGATGGTGAGGAGGAAGAGGAGGAGGAGGAGATACTGATGATGAATAGTGTTGACAAGATCAATAATGAAGATGATGATCGTGATGATGATGATGACAGGTTTCAAAGATCGTTTTCATGAAGGCTTACCTTGAGTGTCTAGAATGTCCAATTGTGTTGTTTTAAGAACTATTAATGATATGGATGCATGAAGTTAATGTCTAATTAATTCTCGTGGTGTTTTTTTTTTTTTAGCAATGTGTAACAATGGTGCTTATGAGTGATGAATCAACATCATGGCTGGTGTACCATGCAATAATGGTTGGCTTTGAGAGACTTCTAGTAGCCCATGCCCTTGGCTCTCAAGAGAGAGATATGCTGAAGAAGCTCAGTGTTGACAGGTAAGATATCTTGCAATGATAGGGAAATGATTATGGCAAAGAAGAGCAGAAAGAGGAAGAAGAAGAGAAGGAGGAGGAGGAGGAGGAGGAGGAGGAAGAAGAAGCAGAAGAAGAAGAAGAAGAAGAAGAAGAAGAAGAAGAAGAAGAAGAAGAAGAAGAAAGAAAGGGAGAAGGAGGAGGAGAAGAATAAGAAGAAGAAGGAGGAGGAGGAGGAGATGGAGAAGGAGGAAGAGGAAGGAGGTGAAGAAGAAGAAGAAGAAGAAAGAAAAGGAGGAGAAGGAGGATGTGATATATTTCTTTTTGTAATGATAAAAGATCATAATATACATTGTAGATATGAATTTACTTATGACAATTTTTTTTTGGTATGTTTTATTAAAGTAAATCAATAGAATCACATATTTACATGATTGACAGGATATACTGTTCACCATGTCATGTCAGTACTAGACCTTCAAGCTGCAAACAAAAATACATGCAGTATGATACATGTTCATGCACATGTAAGTCTTTTGTGTACATTGCAAATCTTTTCTGAAGGTGTATTTTCTAGTGAATCAGAGTCTCTACTAATTTCATGTCTTGCTCTTCCAGGTTATGTCTGCCCTCCCCCATGCATGCCCTGTCGGCACTAGGCTTGCTGCTGACGAGCATGTACACGGCTGAAGATGGCAGAGGGGTGTCGACAGATGATGATGATGGCCATCATGAGATGCAGCCCCAAGACCCTGAAGAAATTCTGCTTGCCATGGAAAGAGTTTCCATCATGTTTGATAGGTCAGTCTTTCAACAAAAGTTTATATGAAACCCTGTTTATATACTTTTTAACAAGAGTATTTCCAATTATTCAAAGTATTTTTCAAGGTAGCTGAAATATGTTTTGTGATTTTTTCTTTGTTTCTTCTCTGAATTAGGGACCCCACTGCAAAACAGCGTTGTTGTGCCATCAAAGCTGAATAGGGCCATCCCTCCGTCTTTTTTTAATCAATGGTCATTTGAATGTGTTATTGTTTCTCATGTTTTTAATTTTGACGGAAAATAAATACGATACAAAAAATATATAAAATACAGTCAAGCAAGTATAAACTACATGCATTAAGTCTGAAATTTTAGTTGATGAAGTAGAACAGCACTTTATTATTTTTCCAGCAAATATTGGAGAAACATTTACATGATAAATTATTGTAATGGGACTTGAAATATTTTGGTACCATTTTTAGCAAGTTTCTGAACATGTGAATATCAATGCATGTGCATGCAAAACTCTCTTGTATGAGGGTGGTAGATGTCCGTTTTCATACTGGATGTGATAAAGATACTATTTGTATGTGATGAAGATAATACATGTATGTGATAAGGTTAAGGTCATGCAGTTTTTTAACCATGCTATTCCATTTATATGTCAGTTGCAATTGTGAAATATTTGTATTTCTAATCAGGGCTTGTGCAATATACTTCTACATTGTTGCCTATGAGGGCTCGCATGCCTCCGGGTAATAGTGAAGGATTTCACTTTTTGCGAGCCCTGGCTCATAGGCAACCATTTCTTTCCTCTACTCTTTACTTCTCATTTCCTTCTCTTGCTATCATTTTTAAAGATATTTGTATGTATTTCATTCTGTTCACTTTGTATATCAATTGTATATCAATTTCTGATTTTTGTAATAAAAGAATAATAATAATAGTAATAATAATAATGATAATGATAAAAGTTACTCAGTGAACCAAAATGTGCCAAGTGCGCAAAATTAGCAGTTTCCTGTGTTATTTCTTTTGGAGAAATGGTATTGCACAAACTTACAAAATGGCTATAAAAGAGAGTTTTAAGCTACAAAACGGCTACACCCTCACATCCTGTTGCATAGTTGTTGCCATTTTGTAGCCGTTTCATTGCCGTTTCCTTTATCCTTGCTTCTCTCAAAAAAGAGAGACAAGATGGAGAAAAAAACGGCTAGAAAACGGCAAGTGGCCACAACAGAGCTAGCTCACTGTGTTAGTTTGCATTGAATTTCTAATCCAAAGTAATATGCACACTTGACATGGCAGGATACGGAAAGGCTACCCGTCAGAGGCGAAGGCCGTAGCGTTCATTCTTCCGCCGTTCCTGAACGACTTCTTCCCACCTCAGGACATCATGAACAAAGTGATAGGAGAGTTCTTATCCAATCAACAACCTCATCCCCAGCTCATGGCAACAGTTGTCTTCAAGGTGGGTCACTCTGACGCATTAATGTTGTTATACTGATAGCAATAAACATTACATTTTTTCTACTGGATTAAAGGGGCTTTGAAGGTTTTCACAGCCCCCAAATCAACTTACCTTCATAGCTTGTTATATTGTAGAGGTAGATGATTCAATTCAGTGATGTACATGCCTGGGAATATCCAGCGAACATACATACGGCTTTATGCGCAACACACACCACAGTACAGTACGTGAGCCCATACAATACACACACTGATCTGAACACATTTCCTGGTGCGGACACTCATCTGTTCAACGTTTGAATTGAAACTGTTGTAATGGTTCAAAGGGATTGGGGAAAGTGTTTAATTTCCTACAGAAAAGTTGCAAAGCCTATGACTATGATATTTCATACACATGATCAGTTTAGTATACTGTTTGACCCTTGTCAGTTTCATGAGGTTTCCAGAAATTTGCAAATGGGATCCTCTACCTTTAAGAGGTCGCCTCAAGACATCATGAACAAAGTGATGGAAGAATTCCCATCCAATCAACAACCTCATCCCATCTTTATTAAGATGGGTCAAATTGGAATTGTATCTGTATGTACATGTACATGTACATGTATCATGCAAACCAAACACCATGGCTCTGTTGGGTATTGATCCATAGCTTTCCAGAGTCCTTCCTATGTTTCTGTTTTCCTGGTCACTACACAACTTCATAAGAATCATTTCCTTTCTACCTTTCTCACAGGTTTTTGGTAACCTCCACCGGAACGGTCAGACCCAGTCTGTCAGAGACTGGGTGATGCTGTCTCTTTCCAACTTCACGCAGCGCACTCCAGTTGCCATGGCAATCTGGAGTCTGACCTGCTTCTTCATCAGTGCCTCCACAAACAAATGGCTAAGGGCCTTGTATCCTTTCATTATGTTGATTTATATGAGACATGTAATACGTAAACCACCATCAAAATGTCTTAGTATCTAAAATAATTGGTCTTTTTTTAATGTAATTATAATACAGATCTGGGCCCCACTTCATAAAACTTGTTATCAGTAGCAACTGCCACATTTCTGTGACCAATTTGCTCTCGGCCAATCAGACACTTATAACAATTATTGCAACTTGTTATTGATAACAAGTTCTATGAAACAGGGCCCTTGCATTTAAGAGGGTATACTGATTATATTGCTTCATTCCTGACATATGGAAGTGAAACATGGGCAATAACCTCGGACACAAATAAGCGTATGGAGGGTTGTGAAGTGTGGTTTCTAAGGAAAATGCTGAGGATTTCATGGACAGATAGAGTGAGTAATGAGGTAGTTTTTAGAAGAGCTGAGATGAAAAATAAACTGATCCATGAGATGAGAATCCGGCAGAAGAGATTTATGGAATACGTGATACGAAAAGGTGAACTGGAGAATCTTGCACTTACAGGAAAGATAGAGGGAAAGAGGAGTAGAGGAAGGAGAAGAGTGTTATGGATGGATAGTCTGCAGAGATGGCTAGATGATAGAAGAGTTGATGACCAGGGGAACGAACTACTGGGAAAAGCTGGAAAAAGAGAGTTGTGGAACAGCATGATTGCCAAAGTCGATAGATATGGCACAGAGAGAGAGAGAGAGAGGAAGCCTTGAGACATTCATATAATGTCCCTATATATCTGTCTGTAACAATGCAGACAGTTTCAACAAATTTATTGCTATAACAGTTTATAAGATGTGACATTTTAGGTTTCTCTTTTACTCTTGTTGTACTTTAAATAAAAACAAATCTCATTAGAATCATGTAATATGTGTGTGCTGGTCATAGTGTTTAAAAAATCTCTTCCATTTTGTTCTATGAGAAGTACCATACAAAGTAGATTCCTTGACCTTTAACCCTTTGTTCAGACTTAGCCATGTCATTAATAGGATGGGGAAACTGGAGCCTGTGGATCGCAAGTACTTTATCCTTGCAGCCAAAGATTTCTACAATACTCAGGTGAGGTATAGGCTTCCTTTGGGCCATATTTGAATTTGAATTTGAATTTGAATTTATTTCACATCTCTTAAAAACCTAGAATACAATACATTGAGAATCAGAAGATTTCTGAATAACATACAAGGTAGTAAAAAACAACAATTATACATGTCATATAATACAAAATAAAAAAATTGCAAACTACTCTGTACGCATGTCCTGAAAAAGAGCCCAAGTTAAACTTGGCTTACAGTTTGTATTACCTTTGTATAGTCTCCTGATCTATTGAAAGTCAAGTTATCTGGGACATCTACATTTCTTTAAAATTACTGTAATTGTGCGAGGGAATGCATAAACAGAATTGATTTAGTGTTCTATGAAAATGAGATAGGAATGTCATCTTCTTGTATTTTTTATCTTTATATTGACATATACACTATTCCTACGACTAACAGTTTCCCTGAATCTAACCTAAAACCCAAAGCCACCTCTAATATATGTACGTCTGTGATAAGGGAAGCCTAGTGCACTTGTATCTGAAGCAAATGTTGGAGGGCTGTCTTTCGTTGGGGATCCAAACTAGTTTGAACTCATATCAACTGATGAAAGAAATCGTTGAATTAGGATATTTTCCTGTGTAACTCTTCTTAAGAGTTTTTTTTTCTCTCTCTCTTTCTCTCTCTTCAGGTAATCGATGAAGCCAGTCGGAGAGCCTTCACAGCTACATTCCAAGCTGTCAGCACTACAGATGCTGCCTATGCATTGCTTGCCTAGATCATGCTGAAAGTTTTCCAAACCTGACTAGATACTAAACTGATATTCCTAGAGATGAATAGTCTTACTTGAACTGGATATCGGTCAATAGAGAATGAATTTGTACCAGTCAAACGTCACCAAAACATCACAAAGCTGATACTTCTGGAGGTAAACGGTCCTTTCTGCATGTAGAAGAATAAGGGTATCAACCAGAAGATGTCCAGAATGTACCATTGAAACTTTCCGAGGACCGTCCAAGCTGATATGTCTGCAGAGGAAAAGCCGTAGCTGCAGAGTTACAATGGAGGAGGCACGAGAGCTCAGTCGGTAGAGCAGTGGTCTCGTGATTTGAGGACCCAGGTTCGAAAACAAGTTGATGCGCTGGTGCCCTTTGGTAAGGCATTTATCCGAGGTCCCTCAGAGAGGACTTAAAGCAGTCAGTCCTCCGGTTGCTTACTCACAAGCATTCATACTTTCTCAGCAGTCAGGTGAAACACATCAAACGAAGCCAAAAGCAAGTGTGCAAGTACAGCGCCAAAGAACCTCACTGACAGAAACCAATGATGAAGTTTCTTGAGAGGAATGATAGAGCATATTGAGCAGTAATGAATATCTGTGGTGTATTGGATGCTGGTATGGTTTCTCTTTTGCTAGATCTCTCCACAAGCCTTGCTTCCTCGGAATGTTGCTATGTGAGCAAATAACACATCCAAACACAGAAGATGTGTTGGTCCATGGATATGGGGATACATGCACAAGGATTGTATGGTATGGCCGTTTGCCTACATTTCCCTGAAAGCTACCTTAACAAAACCCTTTTTTTTTTTTCGCAGATGGGCATATCATGTACAGCATGAGAGTAAAAGTCTCATTGAAATAAAAAA
The DNA here is from genome assembly GCA_029962745.1 of Echinometra lucunter. Classification (NCBI taxonomy): domain Eukaryota; kingdom Metazoa; phylum Echinodermata; class Echinoidea; order Camarodonta; family Echinometridae; genus Echinometra; species Echinometra lucunter. The sequence goes on along the minus strand of CM057159.1, from coordinate 10,340,654 downwards.
AAAAAAAAGATACAACCTATGCATTCTTGTGGAGATGTCTTGGCGTAGTGGCTTATTAACTTGACTCTCGGTCAGAAGGTTGAGGGTTCGAATCCCAGCCTGGTACTTATGTCTTTTAGCAAGACTGCTCTTGCCACTTTCCACCCAGGTGTAAATGGGGACAGGGTATGCCAGATTACTACATATTCAGCCGCTAGGCAATGACTAGTAGCATGACGAACCTGATCATTATTCAAGAAGCCATAATTATTATTACCTAGGCTCGTTCTCATCGCTGCAAGGTTGACCTTTAAGAGTTATCGCTCGATTCTGGCCATGCTTATGTTTCTGGAGGGGAACATAAGGGGATATTGAGCAATGCTGTCTGTTCTACACTTTTAAAAACACCCAAAGCATTTATGATTGGCAGTGATGTGAAACCATGATATGATGTGACCCGTAACCTATACAAAAATCCATTTTCATCATTAACCAAATACCATGCTACATGTACATTTATGATGCAATGTGCATGTACATGTACAATATGAGCTGAAATTTTCACAGTGGTTTTATTTTCACGAATTTCGCGAATCACTCACCTATCGTGAATTTAACAACACGCGAAAATATCCGCACGTAAATTTGCTTTTTGCCTCTCAGCGCAGCATCATATGCACATAGTACAGTTGTCATTGCCTAACTATGCATTATGCATGTGGAAAGTGCACTGCAGCAGTCCTTCACCCAGTGTGCATGTAGCATAACACACACGTACAGACACAAGGAAATTGTCACTCACCACAAGTAAGCTCCGTACATTGTCACCTCTAAAACCCCTATAAGAAACCCAATTCTGCTTCCAAAAATATGGAATCGGTGCCATTTTTCCAAAGCATGTGGGGCTTTAGTGGGGTGGTAAGTAAGAGGGTCGCTGAAAACGCGCTATAAATCAAGAAATCATGGGTTTTATTACAGCATTTTTTGTTTATCGCAAGCTACGAATTTGATGGTATTGGCAAAATATAATCAAAAAGCAAATCCTCTGGATCCGCCGATACGGGTCATTCATGTACAAATAAGTTTACTGCAAGTCTTGCTCTTGCGCTCGCGAACTTAACAACTCGCGAAAATGTCGGTGAGCCTGTGATTCGCGAAAATATCTGTACGCGAAAATATTGGCGTATACAGTATATGAAAGCATTGTGCATCATCATGAGGCAGCTATGGGAATATGTACATGTATTCCCTGAACCACATGTGCATGTACAGTGTATATGCAATTGGTATTCACTGGTGCATGTCATCAATATTTTGTGTTCTATTTATGAAGAATATTGGATGTTACAAAAGTAATAGAGTGTGGATAAATGTAAAGAAGATTAAATGAAAAGGTACTTGGTTATTAATGTATTTTATAGCAGGGAGAATGAACAGGAAATACATGTAGGTGTACTTCTTCACATTATTTCGTTGTTTTGATTTTGTTTTCGACATTTATCTTATCATGAGCACAATACTATTTGCAAATTATAACAGAGCAATGATTATCATTCCTTCTTTGTATATGTGTTTTGTTAATCAGATATCAGTCACTATTATGTTCAGATTGCTATTAGAAAGGCACACAGTGTATATGTCTTTCACAATGTGTTTATTATTTTCATACTGTATATTGATTTTTGTTTCTTCATTTTTGATATTTTTGATATTGTCGTAATTCATTCTCTCTCTTAATTTGAAAAGATTTAAGATGAATATGTATACAGTATAGTTGGATATCCATGCACCCCAGTAATCTCTTCTCTTTGTATGAGTCCTCTGTACTGAAATGGAAATCTTGAATGACTGGGTACTAGTATTTGATGAATGATCCCCATAACATTACATGTAATATTATGATGTCATTGCATCCCCCCTCCCCTTCCCGGACAGTGAACAGGGAAATTTGCTCAGAGTGACAATATTGAGGTATTTGAACAAGGAAAATTGCTTACATTGAAAATATTGAAGTATTTGCAGATTAACAGGGCTGTTGATCATAACCGTAATTAAGAGACGGTACAAAGTTTTGAAAGTTCATTTCAATGTACGGCAATTTTCAGGCTCTCTTTTGATGAAGGCATCATGTTTGTTGTTTGTAGATACTGTGTCAAGTTTCATACAATAGTTTTATACCCTCCAAACCATGTTCTGTAAACAGTGCATAGATTTGATTCGTTTATCAGTGCTGTATCTGGTGGCATCAGATATTTGCAGAGGTGACCTAATGTGACCTAATGATTTTAATGAAGTTAGTAGCAAAGACAAGATCCCCCATTCCCCAAACATGCAGGTCAATAATTTTTTTTCAAGGACTTATGAACATTGGCTCTCAGGGATACTGCAAATTTTGTTCTTCATGAGACTTTGAAATGTCTTGTGAAACACATGTAACTCCGTTTGAGCTTTGATCCTGTTTGAAAAATTTATTTCTAATCGAATGAATATGAATTAGAAATTAGAGTAGTATATTTGTGTGCTCTAAACTCCAATATCCTGAAATAAAGAAGAAGAAGAAGACAAAAAATCCATGCATGACACTCATTAGCTGGTTGGTAATAGAAGGTCCAAGGTTCAAAACCAACGAATGTCATGGAGTAAAGCTTGCACTTTTCTTCCTTTGATACTTTAGTCTTTTTTATTCAACTGATACAATCTTCTAGTTTGATAATTGTATTACTTGAAAGTACGTTTACAAAAAAGGACAGTTATTGCGTTTGGAGTGTATACAAGCTAAGGTGTAATGACCACTGAACAAATTTGGAATGAAAATAAGAAAATTGGAATAAGTATGAAACTTATGATATATTAATGAAAATTTTAGGATCTACTAATTATGAGTTGATACATGCACAAGTTGACTTTTGAATGTAAAAAATACTAATATAAATGTATTTGAATGCACAATTAGAATATATCTTGCATTTTAATGGCAATGAATTGAAATGAAAGAATAGAATGATATGGAACAGAAGTAGTGTTCCATGATACTTTCGAAAGCAATTTCATGGAAATCTTATTTGTGCCAGAAAATGAATTATTTATCCACAAATTTACAGTTGATTCACTTTAGTTTACTACTGACATAATTTTGTGATACATGTACATAGAGTGGCCATAAAGGGAAGTTTTAATGATGTGCAAAGATGACCTGTACATGTCTGTCACAACTAAACTATTCACAGTTTGAATTCTACTAGTTCCTGAACTTCCTTGAAATAGTCTTAATACCATATGAAATTTGTACATTGAGAAAATTATTTACAGCTATTGTACTTTATAGAATTAGATGGCGAGTATGCAGTAATTATTTTGAATTGCAATGAAGATATGCAGGATAATATTGCAGTATTGATAAATATATTTTAGAATGGATATTGGTTGATTTATATGATCAAGATACTGAGAATTATGTTGAAATGTTTATGAATCCAATTGATTCAGCTATATTCCATTTAGACTGTGGAGTGATGATATTCATATGAGAATGATGTAAATGTAGATATATATGATGAGTAAAGAAAGAAAAATATTCCATTTAATGTCGGCTAAAAAGGAATGATATGCACTGGTGCTCCGATGTGCTTGTAATAAAATAAACATTGCTTGTCAAGGTTAGGATGTAAACAAGGATTTGAAGAAAGGGAGGGGTGTGATGACTTCAATCCCTTTTACTTCAATATACTCCATCCATCCATCCCCTGATATTGTAGACCCAATTGGAGGTTTACATGTATCTATAGCAGATAAATGTACATTTATAGAAAGTTAAATGTACATTTACATGTAGTTGCTTAGGTGCAATGGATACATCGTCGTGTGCACGGAAGAACGCAGCTAATGCACGAGCGCGCAAAACGAACATTTTCGAGAAAAACGCGAATGAAGGTTCTACCTTACATGTACTTCAGCGTTCAGCCATTGTATACATCTACATTGTAGCTCCTGACTATCAGAATTTCAGACAGAGCAAGATTTATTTTTCAGTAATGATATCCTGTGATTTTACTTGCAATACTCTGAGGGCTCTTTTCCAGTCGTTAGTTTTATCCTTAAAGTCTTTTTGGAACAAAAACGCACGAATGTTGAGTTTCAGAAAAAGGACGCTAACCCATATAGGTCTATACACATAAGCACATCTAGAGGAAAAGTCCTATTTCTGGAAGAAGTTTGGAATTTGTGTGCCTGCGTTGTCATAATAACGTCAAATTGAGGGTCAAGAATGGTATCAGAAGAAAGAGCATACAGTTTTCAGTCGTTCATGAAAAAATCCGAAAATCAAAATTTGTGTTAATGGCCTTTTTCCGTGCACATGACAACATTAAGTCAGCAGGCAATGTGATTTGAATTGCAGGGGCAGAGCACTAGCATTTTTTGCAAGAAATTTATACCTGACTCAAGCAAAGTAAAGAAATTACTTTATTGCCTTGGCACTGAGAACTGGGATGAAGTTGGGGTAATGCTTACAATCCCCATCTTAGATTCAATTACAGTGTATTTTGTTTTTATTTTGAAATTATTTACTTTTTTTGTTTCAAAATATACATGTATGTCCTCCATGTATTATATGCAGTACGATGCATTCATACATGTACAGTAATATTGGATTTGGAATAGTAAGGGGTTGGATGAATGAACATTTCCACCTTTTCCTTCTCCTCCTTCCCCTCCCCATTTCCATCATACTCATACCTCTCATCACCGATATGAAGTCAACTAGAATGCCAGCATAAGGCCGCTTATCAAAAGTCTCGTCCAGTCGTCCCGTGTCTTTGATCGTCTTCTCCATGACCGTTCTTTTACATCGGCTTACCTAATCCCCAGTAGTTTTGTCTATGGAAAAACTGGAGGATCGGATGGGAAAGACGCTAAAGGCTGCGTTCCAAATTGGCTCTGACTTTTGATAAGGTGCCTAAACCAAGATAAATATACAACCACATATTAAAGCATGCTGCAAATAGCCAAGTACTAGAATGCTATGAAAGGCAATATATGAAAAAAGTATTTTATATGTATAAAAATGCATTTCCAATACTGTCATGAAAATATGTAGAACATTTTTGAGGTTTCTTATTTCAAATGATTCAAAACTGTGAAATTTCATACTCACTTTCTGTTTCGTAGATTTATGTTCTTCTGCATGTAACTGTATACTTGTACAAAATATGTAATTCCATATATATTTTGCTGCAAATGCATTTCTACTAGACTTCGATTTGCAAATGGAAATGGAACTTTGGCAAACTTTAATGGCATCACTACTTAGAAAAATATTGAATTAATTTGTATTAAGGGTGATTTGACTGGAATATTTTTCTTTACTACATTAATGGCACAACTTGTCAGTGGTTTCTGGCACTATAATGTTTTTAGTTTATGAAATTAGGTACCCTACTTAATCGTTTATAGGGATGAAATTTGGTTATGCCAGAAATTGTAATTCTATTTCTAGGAATTGACAAGTTTTATGCTGCTTGCCAAATGTATATATGATTGATTAAACTACATCTCATTACTTAACATGAAGTTTTTACAGACTTATCAAAATCAATTACTGTTATTTTTATCTGATATTAAAGCTTCGTATCACAGTTGGGCAGTGATTGGATCTTCTCTTCAGTTGCTCCTAGCTTTATTTCATCATTTAGGGTTATGATTGTTTTTGTTGCTGTTGTTGTTAGGTTTAGGTTTAGGGTCAGCTGCTGTGCTTGGTGTAGGGTTGCAGTTAAAGTTTACCAATTACCTGAAAAAAATAATGATTTTAGTATGATGGGGGGGGGGGGGGGCCTTTTCTGCACACCTAACATTTCACTTGAAATTGACAAGTTTTCTCTTTGGTATTCCTCTGATGGCTGACCTCATTTTAATCCTCATGTTCTACAGAGTAATTGTGCCAAAAATCAAATTAAATTCGAATACGGACAATGTCATTTTCACAAGAATAGGCGACGGTGTCAATTTGACACTAAAAATTGGAAGGTTCCCATGTCTGCGCACTCATTCACTTTACATGTAGTTCGGGATTTTTTGCATGAAAGGTGGCATTTTCAAGGCATGTGGGTAAAAATACATAAAATAGACGTTTTACACCAGTTTTTTTTTGGTCATTTTTTTGCTGATACATTTCATCAAAATTGATATAAAGATGATATGTTCGTCGCGTCTTTTGTGATGTTAGAATTGTGCAGTTACGCGTATGCACAGACTTGGGCACTGCGCAGACATGGGGCAACAAACCATACAGCTAATAATCCCCCAAAACTTTACTCCACATTCAACTGGTAAAGAAGAAGTTTGTAGAGAATAAAGGATGACCCAAACCACAACATTCAGAATCAAATGGTTGTTTGATTCCCTAAATTCTTGCAAATTGGCAATTTTTCTGTTTAAGTTTGCAATCTTCATTCACATTGGTTTATGTTATACATGTATACATTTTTAGTTTTGTCAAAATTGTAGTGTAGTGTAAAAAAACAAGGAATAATTATTGCCAACTTGAGGGAAAGTTGATTGATCTTGACATTCAGAAAAATCTTTACTGCTACAGGATCATGTACATTGTAGCCTTGTTTTGAAGGGGTTCATGTAATACAAATCCTCTAATAGGGGTCACTCTCTTTGAAGTAGTTTGCTTGTAATTGTGCTATACTCATGTGTTCTTTATGTCTTATCTTACATTTAATCCTTATGAGTAATTTGTTTTTATTTATAATGTTCTATTAAGTGTCAAGTTTTATACAAAAACAATCATATGTAAATCACTGAATAACAAAAGGTATCATTATGAGTTTAGCACATGTATTTTAGATCAAAGAAAATTGAATGACTTTGTATGATGATTCTTTGAACAGAAGAAATTGATGTGATGAAGCCAGAGAAGACAAAACAGTAGTTATTTTGTCAAAAATTTGTGTGCAAAATTAAAATAATTTGTGTATAAACTGAAAATCCATTATTAAGGACTAATTGTCCAATGTCATGTTCTTTTCTTGAAAAGATATATAATCACATCTAAAGATCATTATCATGTGAATAATAATGAATAAAATTGTATATGTTGAGAACATAATAAATATTTGTTTTGAAGTGATCACTTCATTTATGGAAGCTAGAGGGCTTGTAAAAGTATTCAGTCGTTTTAATATATACTTAATGGTTACAGAGGTTTTCAAAGTACTTTGTTCATCCCCTTCACTCTTCATGTTAATTTGAGTTTTAGATTGATGATTTGATTTTGCAAAAGAAATTGGGGGGGGGGGGGGGGCTAAGTCCTCAGACCGAACATCTTGTTCTTGCATGTGATGTATCATGTCTAATCCAATCCAATCCTAAAAAATCCTATGTTGTTAAAAGATGCTCATTTGCACTATTAAAGTTCAAAGAGTTTGATGTCTCGATGATGAAAAGATGATTCGGAAGGATAAAATATATATATATATATATACATAGAGTTATATATGCATATATATATATATATATATATATATATATATATATATATATATATATATATATATATATATATATATCCAATATAGTAAATTTCAAGGTAATTTTAAGGTATTTTATGAGAGCCCATGACGATCTCGAAAACAATGTCGAAGATGATTTCAGAATGATGTGGAAGGTTAAATTGAACACAGATGGTCTTTACTGAGAATTTATACACTTTAGCTTCATGCTGTTATCTGGAGAGACTCTGAGAGACTTGGATAAGTTCTTATTAAATCTGTGAAAACTTGATCCAGCTTATATACAAATCTTGTAAAAAACTAGAGGATTCATTTTTCATCCCTTCCCCATAGCGTCCTCCCCAAAAATTTAGTTTGAAAAAGTCTTCCCATCTGAGCATTCAAAGAATATTTTCAGGAAATTTTTATGTCTGTAGGTAACCAAATTTCTTGAAATATTTTAGGGTGAGAGAGCAATATAGTAACTTTTGTGAAAGGGAATAACATTTGTGTTTGAATATGCAATGTGTGCATGAGGGTGCATGTTTTGTTAGGTACTCGTGTGTGAGTTGGTGCTAAAAAATATTTTGACCCCCCCACCAACTCATCGAAATGGAAATACGGCGGTGATCTAAATATATACTCGGTGCATGCTGAGAGAGTCCTGTCATTTCTGTGCCTCCAAGGCATTGGCGGGTAAATCTCGGGGGGGGGGGGGGGGGCAGGATGGGGGATATATCCCCATCCCTCACTTTTTCGAGAGGGGGGATGGCATGTACAAATATCCCCCCACACACTTTTTAAGGAAGAAATGATGTTTGAATTAATCAGTAAAATTTTTGATAATTTGAACAACTATCATATTTTAGAATTTCTATTAGAAAATGTGATTGAAATCAAGAAAAGTGGTTATTTTTGGCTTGCTCGCAAAATAAGAATTAAAATGTGTGTAAGGGGGTCTATGCGGGTGGGTGAGGGTGTGTGTTTATCTAGTGTGAGTTAATTCCACAGAAAAAAAAAAACAATTGGCAAAAACGTCGATCACCCCCACTCCTCAAAGTGGATTTACGCCGGTGCTTCAAGGGGCCTCTAGATCTGTATAGGCCAATTGACTCAAACTTCCAATTTTACTTCGAATACGATATGCATCGTTTGGTGGTGGTTGTTGTTGTTTTTAAACTCAAAGCGCCTATTATCTCTTTCCTCACAAGTCATCATGAAAATGTTGGAGAGCTAGGTCAAAAGACAAGACTAGACATGCACAAATTAAAGAAGGATTGGAGTGGGTACTTGGTCAAGCCTCTGATAAGGTCCCCTTCCGGGATCGGATCCTAGATCCCAATGATCTACATGTGTAAGCCAACGATCCGTTATGCAAATTACGTCATCATTCATTGATCTAATGAAACAAACACATGAACACGATCAACTTTCTTTCATGGGACGAAGGGTGTTACGTAACGCACCCTTCCTATAGTGGCATCATCTTATAGTGAAAGCGTCGCCATTGGCATGACTACATACTACGCTAATTATGCTGAACGAGTTTCTCTGAGAGTGAGATACATGTAGGTGAGTAGTTAATATGTTTGTTGCAAATTTGGTGGCCGAATTGGTGTTTTTATCGGAGTGTGTATGTCTTGCCTAGCTCGGTTTTATTAAATAGTCAAAGAAATTTTCAAGATCGACAACTAACAGAAACTAAACTCTCAGGACCCAGCGCAAGATGAAAGTGACGAGGGGGCTACCTGCACCTTACTCCGCTTCGGGGCTATCATCCTGTAAGTCAATGTTTTGAGAATGAGCAAGGAATAACTGCAGGGGAGTTGCAGGTGAAAGACGTTGCAGCAATACCAGGAGTGGTATGATTTAAAGGTTCATGTAGATTGTTTAAAAAGCAAATTGATTTAAAATCACCTGTAAGTGTGAATTGATTAAAAATCAACTGTAAGTGCTCTGGAGCTGGAGAGTATATGCTCTGTACCATTGTCATGATTGTGGGAGAACTTTCCCCCTTTTTTTAAATGCTTCACTTCACTTGGTGTAGTTCTTGAACCCAAATCACCAATAAAATGCTCCAAGGCAGTATTGTGAAACAGGCCCAGCTCCAAATATTTTCTAAGTTTTTTTTAGGGTTATGGTTAGGGTTTAATTAGAGTTTGGGACTTTTCAGATTAAGGTTTAGTAGAGTTAGGTTTAGGGTATGGTCAGACATATATCACGAGTATGCCATGCTCCAATGTGAAAATCGGGAGCCCCAAACAATTAAGATGGAATATTTTTTTTTCTTTGGTACATACATGAACATCCATTCCCATGAGACATTTTGTCCCAAGAATCTATATCAGTTGAGTTATTTGCTTAGATACTGGCAACAAAAGAGGTACATGCATTAGAACTTTAAGAAAATACATAGACAAAAATAATTTTTTATTGTGGAATGAAAATACTGCCATGGCCAGTACTTTACAATAAAACACATTATATTTGACCATGCAAGTAAGGTTTCTTGGTTTAATATTGTTTCATAGTTTTATCTCCTCTTCTGTATTGCTTCCATACTAGCAGTGTCTCCCATTTCATTTGCTGGACCAATAATGTTCTGATTCTCTGGAAATAGACTACATGCTACCAGATGATGGACTTGCCCGGTGTGTACCCCGACACCGAGTCAGTTTGCATCCAGCGAAGCATCCATGGTGTGGGACGCACATCACTCCGAAGGAGGGAAACTTCATCAAGCGATGAGCTTGATGGAGGGAGGTGGGAGGAGAGGAAGAAGAGGTCACTGAGACGAGGTGATTCATCATGGGGCAAGGTGTCTTCCGTTGTCAAGGCGACGCACTTTGTAGTGGACATGGCTGTAAGAGTATACTTTTATGTCACTTCTTAGATGTGTAGGATAAAGGATTTTATTGAGAATATAAAGAAAAAAACAAAGCTGTAGGGTAGCTTTTTATATGTAATATGCTATGTAATAATTTATTTGGATTGTACATCATGATTGTAAGGGATCTTCGTGAGATCTATATACCTTTATTGAAAAAAATATAAAGCCGTGTGTTATTTCCCATTCTACAAATTTGCCTACAATTACATGATAGAAACATACTCTTTATTCCTTAATTCAGGCATGTATGAAAGTTCATAATATATTCTAAATTGCAGAGTGATATACACTGTATATGATATTTTGGAATATAACTTTGGACTATAAATGCTCATGGAAATAAAAACTTCATTGGTGATTATTAATCTGAGAGTTACAAATTGGTTTCTCATTAAATATGATTGAGAATCCCATTTGGCTTTTCATACCCAGGTCATTCTTAAAAGCCTTTGGCTTTATGAAGCACCATCACCCCCCCCCCCCCCCTGAATGATAAAGCAATTTGTAGAGTATATGTTTCTAACATGTAATTGTAGAGAAATTTGTAGAATGGTTTCTGGAAACTAAGCTGGACAATACGATTACAGATTTAACTCTTAACCACTTGAATAGCCTTCTGTGAGATATTTAGACAAAAATCACTAGTACATGAAAAATATCACCTGTAAAGTTGTGTGTATGATGACATTTCCTTCTCTTAATACAAGAAGTAATCCAGATATAATTTTGATTTAAAGCTTCCTGTTCGATGAAGATCTGACGTATTTAATGATTTCAAAGAAAAACTTTAGTCATGCAAGCTACTCCCTACTCTTCATCCCCTTCAAAAATTTTGAATATGGGTTGTATTCAATTTTTTAGTTATGAAATGTATAGCATGGTTATTGTGTTTATTTTCTTCTCAGTACATACAATCCCTGTTATCTTTTTTCCTTTTTTTTCTATCAGAACCCAACACCGGCCCAACCCTCTTGGATTAGAGCCAACTTTAAAAAGAAAGAATGTGTTAGATATGTAATAGATCCGGGAAAACCAAATGTGTAAGTAGATGACTGGTCATAACACATTTTTATGGTTACATCGTGCATTTATTATATATTTCATTTGTGGACATTCTGAATATGTTAATAGAAAATAGTATGGTGGATCCTCAAAATATCAACTTCAATACCAGCAACAGCAGCACCAGCAAAGCAAGATAAATGCTCAATATTCTAAAGAATTATTTGTTTTCATTACGTACATGTATATCTTTATCAAACACATTCAAATCTTTAAGAATAGATATATCAGTGCTTTACTTATTTGATATTCTCGTATTTCACTTTTTTTTTCCAGTTTAATTTAGGTTCAGTAACGTTCATTTCTCATTGTTTTTGTATAAATTCAAACAATATAAAATACTGTATAAGTTCTTCAAGTACTACAGTTCATCAAATTCAATGCAACTACAGGGTAAATTTGGTATTATGACGGGAAATAAGGGACCAAAGGATTTTCCCCATGATGTAGCTGTTACCTTGTTACATAAATTATGATATATAAGAAATGTTCATATGAGACTATTGTATGCATATACACATATAAATGTACCAAGCTCTGCTAATATTTTAGCTAGACATGAAATAAGAGGAAATGAAACAAAGGATTTTTGGACACATCATAAGATGAAATACATTCATTGCTCATTTTTTATCACTTTATTCATCCCTAATCTTAGTTGTTGTTGTGGTCGTCTGCCACGACAGCATTGCGGTGATGCCAATCTGGATCGTAGTAGCCAGGGTTCATCAACATGGGACAAACACATTGATGTTAAAGAGTACCCAACAGATGCAAATGGTCAGATATACTTCATTGCAAAACAAGCGAGCCCTAAACCGGTGAAGGTGAGTACATATATACAGGTAGCTTTAACCCTTACTATACCTGGGGGAAGGGGGGGGGGGCTGAGCTTGGAGAATCCCTCTCTGACCTTTTGCTGTGCATTTCAAACAACCTCTTTTCAGGCCACACCTCGTTCTGACTATTTTCTTCCAAGTTTTGCTCATTGTTTAACACCATCTTCATTGTTTTCTTCTTGTATTGATTTTTATGCATTCTAAAGAACTTCTTACATAAAGAATAATTGCCAATGAAATATCAAGCAAGAAATGTAAAGGGTATCACTCCAAACTATTTACATTATCATACATTCATTTTTTCATTATTCAGTATGTGAGAATCTCTAACAACACCGACCCTAAGCTAGCCCTGCAGATCTTGACCAAGTACTGGAAACTCAGCATTCCACAACTGGTCATCTCAGTGAGTGGTGGGGCCAAGAACTTCAAGTTGAATGCCCAAGATCAGGCTACATTCAACAGAGGGCTGATCAAGGTCAGTGTAGTAATGCAGGACGTACCATAACCCATGCATGACTGCTAAATTCCCCAGTTCTCTGTTTTCTAAAATGCAAATTCTGTGTACTTCGGTGACATGTACAAAAATTGACAAAGCAATATCATTATTAAAAGTAAACATCTACCCCCCATATGTACTGCGGTATATACATGCAGACACTACTGAAGCTTCACGAACACACGCTAAACACTCGAACAGGTTTGATCCAGATTTTCTGCTGATGGATGTTGGTTTTTTTTTTATTGGTTTTTCCCTGTATTTTTCAAATTTTGGGCCTAAAAAATTACGGTATGTTTTCTGTGAAATTCTGTGAATTCTGTGTTCTTGCTGAATTCCATGAAAATTTTCCATTTCCCCTATTTCTGAAAACTGGGGTTTTTAAGCTAGAGTCCACATTTGTGGTGTGGCCTAATTACTTTTGTTGATGCAGAGTCATAGAAAATATTCCAAATACATGAGCAGAAAGAGCAAAAGATCTACAAATATTGTGCTCATTTTGGTTTATTTATTTGTTTTATTTCAGGCAAAGATAAAACGTCAAATGGACAGAGAAAACAAGAATAAAATACTACCGACTAGTGCCTAAGGATGTCTCGCAGGAAACAAGTTCCTGTTAAATATTCTCCTTACTAGTCGATGGTTCATTAACTTACAAACACATGCACATATGATACAGAGCAGTATCATATTTTGAATTCATCTCATGAGTGCAAAATAGTTTTCATTTGAAAATAGAGAATAGAAAACTAGCATGCTTGGGAGACTATCAGTAGTCAGATTTAAGAAAAAAAGAATGTTAAGATAGAAATGACAAATTGATGATGTATAGCATAAAAACTGGTTGGATAGAACAAAAAAAAAAGAAGAAAAAAAGTTCAATATGAATATTGGTAGTCATCAATATTCTCAAGATGCATGATTTTTTCAAGCGAAACAGGGATTTGATAACAAATAGCAGAAAAATAAATGAGTCTGTTATACAAGGGAGGGAGATCTAATTTTTGTTATCTTTCAGAGTAGGTAAGGATGTTTGCTTGATCCTATGAAAAACAAAAACACATGAACATCTTTGAATGTATTCCATAGACCGCAAATGGTTTTTTTTTCTGGTGGGGGGGAAGCCAAGTCAGTTTATATTCAGTAGAGATACTTGACTTTTCGTACACAAAAAAAAAAAAAAAAAAAAAAAATGATATAGCAACAAAAGAAAACTGCTGGTGTTGCCATTTTGAAGAAGGAAAGCTGATCAAATTAAACTTTGAATAATGCCTGTAATGGATGGGTTGAGGGCTCATAATTCAGGATGTAACAGCAAACCGCATTGAATAAAAAAAGTAATTTTTGTGTAATTAAGTAAATGATAAGTGAAGAAGAGTGATACAGCAAATGACCTTCCTTACATGGGTATAATAAAATACAAAAATTCATAACGCACTGCAATATGCTTAAAACCCTCTGCATTTTAAGCAGTTTGCCATTTTATTTGCCGAGTTATGTGGTTCACCACATTATTTGTATAAAGTGTAGCTCATACACTTTCCACTGGCTTTTTTTCTTCTGTTTTCCTAGGCCATACAAACCATTGCAGTATGGGTTATCAGTGGGGGCACCAACGTTGGCGTCAGGAAAGTCGTGGGTACTGCCATCCGTGAAGCACGCTCCATGTCTAGGATATCCAAGGAGACCATGCCCAAGTTTGCCCTAATCGGGATTCCCCCTTGGGCATACGTGGCGGGGACTGACAGACTCATCAATGATAAGAATGAGGTGATACAGACATAATCATGGTTCTAAAGCCATATTGCATAGGTTCTAAAGCCATTTTCGCGTAGGCTCACTGGAAAGACCAGGATTTTAAAATAACCTTTCACTTTTTTTTATATGTTAAATGAATATGTTATTCCACTAAGACATGAACTGTGTAATTGCTAAGTTCTGTGCTAAATTTTACTGTGATTGATCAAGTTGTGGCCCCAAAAAGATGCAAGATGGAGAGGGGATGCTACAGCAATGGTTAATGGAAAGGAATGATGACCTATTCATGTACTTCACTTATTTTCCATGTGTATATTCAATCACATGATATTCATATAACCTCATATATCATTACATATTTTTATCATGAATTTGTCTTTGAAATTGTTTGTGAGCAGGAGGTGAGATCTGTGTCCTACACAGTAGACCCAGAGGAGAAGAGGGGTCAACCCTCGCCCCTTAACCCCGACCACACCCATTTCATCCTGATTGACTGTGGAAGGAAGAACAAGTATGGGGAGAGCGTGGAGCTTAAGGCGAAGATTCAGGAGGCTATGCTACAGCCTGAGAGTGGTGAGTCACGATGGTTCGACGTTTCTCCAAGTTTTGCAATCTTATGCCATTTGTTTCTATCTCCATATCCTCCTACTCCCAATTCTGCAATAATGTCCCCAAGGAGCCTTGTACCAAAATCTTTATATTTTCCTCCATGATTCAGAGGGTGGTCTTGGTGTACCTGTGGTGAATGTGATCCTAGAGGGTGGAGTGGACACTGTGGATACTGTGATCCAGGCTGTGCAGAGACGCACACCTGTCATCCTCTGCAACGGCACAGGAAGAGTAGCTGATATCATCTCCTACGCAACTAGACATGCTGAACACATTGGGTGAGTTATTACCTTCTTGCTCTAAGTTTTCACATTTTTTGTAGCAGTATGCAGCATTGTTCCTTTCTTGCTCTTACATGTACATGTAGCTTTCAAGCTCCTATGTAATGTACCGGTATATATAGGCTTAATTAATTAGCAAATAACTTGTGAGTTGTTCCCTTTTCAGAGAATGTGTGAATTGTTCCTTTCATGCTTTATACCTTCGAGCATACCTTTACACTTTACCAGTATTTATTAGTTGAATGGATGAAAAAATGATTGTAATTTGTTCCCTGTTTGCTTAAAGAACTGGGTACTTCATACTGATGTTGTTGCCTGCCAATTAACTTGATTTGACCCTGCAAAACATGTAATAAAAACTGATAATCTCCATAAACAATAATTTGATTGCATTTCTTTACCTGCCATTACTGGATGCATAACATTCCATCCTTGACTCATCACCTGTTTAAAACTTCAGCTCACTCATTTTGTAAGCCTGCTAAAAGTCTTTCCTATGTTCCAGTGTATGCAAATGAGAAATATGAGGCTTTATATATTACACAAATATCTTCATATAATTTAAACTTGAAAATCATTGTTTCTCTCTATTACACATTAATACAATTGAGTCGGTGTTACATTCAATTCAATTCAGACTCCCACTTGTCACACTTTATATTTCTCAAGATCCTCACAACTGCTCATAAACTTCAAGAACACGACACAAGACAGGCTAGAATGTTGCTTGCTGAGAAAAATGATTTATTCTCCCTTCAAGTCGTTAGGGATTCAAAACCCGTGACAGTCAGTATAATATGAATAAATGAGAACCCATCCTGCCTTTTTCTTACCTTTTTGTCTCGCCCACCGGAGGTGAAGGCGAGACTAAGGGATCCAAATGTCGTCCGTCCGTCGTCCGTCCGTCGTCCGTCCGTCGTCCGTCACAAACGTTATGAAAGATAACTTGGCAACCGTGACTCACTTTTCAACCAAACTTGGGTTGTAGATGCACTAAGGGGACCTGCATGTTATGGTCCAGTCAGAGGTCACATGGTAAGGTCAAAGGTCATTTCAGGTCAAACGTTAAAGTTTACGTGCAAGACTCTCTTATGACACAAAACTCTGCAACCGTGACTCACTTTTCAACCAAACTTGGGTTGTAGATGCCCTAAGCGGACCTGCATGTTATGCTCTAGTCAGAGGTCACATGGTAAGGTCAAAGGTCATTTTAGGTCAAACGTTAAAATTTACGTGCAAGACTCTCTTATGACACAAAACTCTGCAACTGTGTGACACTGTTCAATCAAACTTGGGTTGTAGATGCACTAAGGGGACCTGCATCTTATTGTCCAGTCAGAGGTCACATGGTAAGGTCAAAGGTCATTTCAGGTCAAATGTTAA
Source organism: Echinometra lucunter (assembly GCA_029962745.1). NCBI lineage: Eukaryota > Metazoa > Echinodermata > Echinoidea > Camarodonta > Echinometridae > Echinometra > Echinometra lucunter. Next base: position 10,323,861 of record CM057159.1, on the reverse strand, counting down.
AGTTGACGTGCAAGACTCTCTTATCACACATAACTTTGCAACCGTGACTCACTTTTCAACCAAACTTGGGTTGTAGATGCACTTAGGGGACCTGCATGTTATGGTCCAGTCAGAGGTCACATGGTAAGGTCAAAGGTCATTTCAGGTCAAACGTTGAAGTTTACGTGCAAGACTCTCTTATGACTCAAAACTCTGCAACCGTGTGACACTTATCTATCAAACTTGGGTTGTCGATGCACTGAGGGGACCTGCATGTTATGGTCCAGTCATAGGTCACATGGTAAGGTCAAAGGTCATTTCAGGTCAAACATTAAAGTTTACGTGCAAGACTCTCTTATGACACAAAACTCTGCAACCATGTGACACTTATCTATCAAACTTGGGTTGTAGATGCACTGAGGGGACCTGCATGTTATGGTCCAGTCAGAGGTCACATGGTCAGGTCAAAGGTCATTACAGGTCAAACGTTGAACGGTTAAAGTTTACGTGCAAGACTCTCTTATGACACAAAACTTTGCAACCGTGTCACACTTTTCAGTCAAACTTGGGTTGCAGATCACTAAGGGGAAGTGCATGTTATCATTCTGTTGGACTTCACATGATAAGGTGAAAGGTCATTGGAGGTCATATGTTACAGATGTTTTCAAATTCTTGAATTTGCTTTTCCTCTGTCATTTCTTGTCCAGTGTTGAATCTGATTGCTCAACTGATAATCATAGGTGACGCTTCTGAACTTGTACACAGATATTGTGTAAACATTCGTAATGTAGAATTATGTAAAGATACAGTTCTGTTGTGTGCCATCACAGATCGCGATATTTCTAGTTATTTTCACAAGTGGGCGAGACACAACATCGCAAACGCCTTGTTTCTGTTGTAGGGGAGTTCGCCAAGTGAAGCCATCTTGTTTGCCGATCCTTTCTGAGAAGATCCACGTCCTGCTCAATGTCGCATACGACAGCCAACAGATGAGTGAGATCATGGATAAGATCAACCAGTGCGTAGTGGATGAAGATCTTCTGACGGTCTTTGAGATGCAGAAGAAGGAGCACACAGACCTTGATCTAGCTATACTAACTGCTCTACTTAAATGTAAGTTACTGTTGACTTCTAGAATCCCTCTTTACTGGGCTTTGCGGTGTGTGTCTGTAATCCAGCTAACAGTGGAGGTTATATACTGATTCAACGGACCCAGGTTCGAGTCTGAGTGACGTCTTTCCGATGGTGACATTAAAGATCGGTCCCAGACATAAATAATCATACTTGATTGATAGATGTCTGTGAAAACCCAATTCAACAACAACAACAAAAAAAAACAGCAACAGAGAAAAATTTCATCTAGGCATTTTCCTGTAACTGTGAAAGGGACCATAGCCTAAACATTTTTTTTTAACCCTAATATACCCCGAGGGGGGGGGGGGCCGGCATAATGCCCCCCCCCCCCGTTGAATTTTTGACCGTTCTCCGCAACGGCTTGATGTATCAATTTGAGATTCAATGACTTTTTTCTCTGATCCTTCCCGCACATTTTGATACCAAATTTATGTCTATCGGACCTACGGTGCCGGTGTCAGATTACGATTACGAACACAAGTCGTTAAAATTTCACTATTTCTGTATATATGACTGTGTACAAACCTATAGGCAAAATCAGAAACTTTTTCAAAATTATGTGAATACTGGCAGGAAGGAATAATTATTCTCTCTAAAATAGTGAGAAACATCAAACACACACTCTAACATACTTTTTTTTTTTAGTCACGTGGACACATTGGTATCAATAATGCCTGTAGCATTTTCATTTATTTGATGTACGGTAAAAGAGCAATGTAGATAAAATGCCTTGCTCAAGGGCATAAGTGCCGTGCTGGGAATCGAACCCCCGACTTTTGCGTCGCCAGTCAAGCGCCTTAGATCACTCGAACCACGGCACATACACACTGACACACACACACACACCCCCACACCAACACAAAGACTTAAAAAAACCCAAAGAAATACATAAGGAATTTGTAAAACAATAGAATACATAACAAAAAAAAAATTGATGACCCATTTTTTTAGTAAAGGAGTCGCTGTGAATGTTATGAAAAACATTTCTACCAAAAATCATTCTTCCTTTATTCAGATATGGCCTAATCTATGATTTCTCGCATAAATGAGCATAAATTAATTCATATAAAATAAAAAATAAGAAATGATAAAATCTAACCATATGGCCTTGTAGATTACATCATTCTCTACCCTCATACGTATTTTCTTGCCGATCCGGCAATCCACGGCCATAATGCCCCCCCCCCCCCGGGATAAGTAGACCAGAAAAAGCCCGGGTCTTTAGGGTTAATACCAGGGTTGTTGTAAAGAGGTTTAATTATCTGTGACCATGATAATGTATTTCTTTTGATTCACAGTGCATGCAGTGACTCCTCTAAGCCAACTCTCCCTTGCAATGTCATGGAACCGTGCAGATGTTGCAGAGAGCAAGATCTTCACAGATGATGTTTCTATACCTGTGAGTATATCTTGGACATACAAGCTCTAATATTTTCATTGTTTATACATGTACCATATGTGAAAATAGTTTCACTAAAATAGCTGCAATACATTGATCAATAAACTGAAAAAGCAACTCACCTTTTGGGCAGAGTAAGTCCATCAAGTTTTGAAATGCTGAGTGTCAGCCTTTTTTTAATATGACTTTGACTTTATATGTCAAGTCTGTGTTTTGTATAACAAACATGTATGATGAGATGTGCGCTTGGAAGTTGGAAGCAGAAGGCATCAGCTTTAATGTACACTTTTCATACCATCAGAATGAAATAGATATTACTTCGCTCTGAATTTCTTCCTTCCCAGCTACCCAAATTGCATCCGTTCATCACTGACGCCCTTGTCAACAACAGGGTGGAATTTCTACGTCTCTTCATTGAGCGTGGTGCCATCATGAAAGACTATCTCACTGTGGTCAGACTCCGACGCCTTTATAACAGTGCCCCTGACACCTGCTTCCTACGAACTTTGATAGATGATGTCTTACATAGAAAGGTATTATGTTACCTTTCTGATTCTAGATTGAAATTTGCTGCAAATAAATTGTGAAATTCAGAACTTTGTGTGATGCACTTATAATTAACTGTCATTTTCTTGTAATTTTATGTGCACATGTGTAAAGGATAAAATGCATGGAAAATATTTGCCATATTGATTGTAACATCAGCAAACGTGAGTTATCTCTTTTTCAAAATCAGTAACAAGGATCAAGGTGATTCTTTTTACAAAATATTTTATATAACGAGACATATTATCATTACATCTTTGCCAGCCTGGACAGCCAATCTTTCTTCATGATATTGGCATCCTAATCAAGTACCTGACAGGAACACACCATGAGCCTCTGTATACCAATGACAGGCACTACAGACGCAGCACTAACAGGGAGACCAGAGCTCTCCTTGTACTCTCTACCAGTCTAACAGGTAATGTGTGGGTGTGTCCGTGTGTGTGCATGTATATATTTGTGTGTATACTCAATGTAGGTTTACCTCACACCTTTGAACCTGGCCACAAATGGATTTCTAACTATTTTATTGTTATTTTTCATTTAATAATGTTGTATTTACATTGACTTTGTTTAAAGTTTGAATATCTAATCATTTTGTGGCCTTGGGTGCCTTTGATGGCAGATGTGTTCATGTTAGAATTGTGGAAATATTTACTTTGTTGGACTTTTGGAAAATTATAAAAACCGCATACTTATTAAATTCCATACTTACAAGTAACATTTGACTTCAATTTTGAATAAAAACCGTATCCATTATCTGGACATCCAGGGTAGACTGCATACTCCATGGATAAAGGGCACAGGAACAATGCACTGAATAGGAGCAATGTCTAGAAGGGATGGTTACATCTCTCTTTTTTATGTTCCTTTTCATCATCTCCCTTTGTACCTCTCTTGTTTCTTTCTCTTGTTGCCATTTGAATGAATCTTCCTGCCCAAATATTAATTATTGAAATGTAACTGAAATTCACACTTTTTCCTCCTTGAACTGTATTTTGTTATCAAATTATATGAGATTAGGTACAGAAGTTAAATGAGACTGCCTCACTATATTAATGTGAGGTGATGATCCAGAATATGAGTTGGGGGTTCCTAAGAAATGGGAATTTCCACATTTTTGGAAGGGTTGTGTTTGTGATGTAAAGTTTTTTCAGACTTCTAAGCTTGTCATAGTTTTTTTTTTCTAGTCATTCATTATACACCACAACTTAGTTGAACTTACAGAATAATTTTTATTTGTTTCATGGTCAAGAAATCATAGCACATCAACCTTGGTTATTTTAAAATTCATCCTCCATCCAAATTATATATATATATATGTCTCCTTTTTGTTTTTGTTTCTTCATTCCCATCAGGAATGAACCTGTTACATTCAGCGCAGGAAGAGTACATTCACACCAAACGTTTCAAGAATGCTCTAACCACGGGGGCTGCACACCTCTCCATGGTGGAGCTGACTAACCCTGGCATGCACTTTGATCACCCATTCAGAGAGCTCTTTATATGGGCTGTTCTGACGGACAGGTAGTATGCCTTCTGAGCAGGTTTACATCCCCTTTTTTTCCCTAATGCCTATGGCGCTGTTCTCATTGGGGGCCCCGAAATTATTATTACTCAAGCATTATAAGGTCTTGAATATAAGCAGTGAGCTATGACTGAACTCAGAACCTCTAAAATGAGAGGCAAGAGCCTCCACAAATATATACCATTCAGCTTGAAATACCTGTAGCAAAGGCCTGATGTACATTTATTCTTCAAAATTCACTGTGCAGTGATGTAAGTTGATAAGGTAGTAATATTCACAACCCCTTTTGAAGTGGGCAGTACGTTATATTGCGATATACACACAAAAAAGTTTATCATTTATATTTTCCAGACCGGAGATTGCAGCTTACCTGTGGGAACAGGTGGATGATCCTCTTAGCTCTGCGATCACTGCCAGCGCCATCCTGACCACCATGTCTGAAATACAGATTAGCCTCCCATATTCCGATGATGATTACATCATCAATGCAGGGTATGTTAACCTGTTGACTACTGAATTCTCATATTCTACATATGTTTAGTGCAGGGACCACTCAGCTCCAGTAGATTATAGGTTAAAACTGAGCACAGACTAAAAGAAAAGGATAAGTCACCAGTCATTTTGATGGCATAGGTTCATGTCCCACCGCTGCCCCACGCCATAAATAGATATCTACTTGTACAAGTCAAAGAATAATATGTTTTCAGGGCCATCTATTAAGACATGCTGACATATGATTCAGGTGCCGGCATCTGTATCATATAATATATTCCTTGTAAGAGGCAGTGTATTATAGTGGCACTAGATCTAAACAGGATGGGGGGGGGGATAGCAAAAATATACAGTCAGGAAGGGCCAAGTTTATTATATGCCACTTCGGTGTTAAAGGGAAGAGAGCACACTTGTATTGTTGTTGTATGCTTAGAAATGCCATTTGGGTTTAAAGGTAAGGGGGGCACAAGGCACAAGGTTTTGGTAGTCCCCCTCCCCTCAGCTCTTAAAGTGATTACACAATGGTAAAAAAAAATTTGATATATGATCGAGAATAGAATTATATTTTGATATATGATCGAGAATAGAATTATATGAAGAATAACATAAAAATATGATAATTTTCAATCGAAATCAATGCATTTTGGCTAATTTTCTCATAAAAAGTCAAGAGTTGACCAAAAAATTTGAGGATGAGGTATGACGTAAAAGTGGGTACCCGGCTTCGCGCATTGCAGTTGTGTTGCACGCTGGACTGTACAATATGTATTATACCTTGGGCACATTTTGCTAGAAGTGTGCGACAAGGTACCCACTTTGACGTCATTTTGACGTCAAAGTGGGTGACCCAGTTGAAACTTGGTCACAGCTGAGGGGTCAAAAATATCCTGAAATCTTACCACATTTGGGGGTTTCCTTGGCAACACGACTTTTCAAAAAACTTTAGGCCGATGATTTTCTGCTAATAAAATCATGCTCTTTTAAATGAACCAACATGGTTTCAGCATTGGGTACCCCCTTTAATGCAACCAGCATTTTTATATACAGTTTAATATGCAGTATATCTGATGATAATTACATGTTCAGGAGCAGGCATGTCAAGATGGAGCAGATAATATATAGTACAGGTAGCTGAAGGGGGGGGGGGGGGGGGAGGGTAGAGGGGCAGTTCAAAAAATAACACAAGTACAAAGCGATCAATTTTATTGTTTTTGTGCACTGATGTATTCAGATGTTGGTTATTTGCCCTGAAGCTCATGACTTACCTTTACTTCTATCTCTTCAGGAAATTTGAGCAATTGGCAATCGGAGTGACTGAGAAGTGTCAAGAAGCTAATGAGGAGTTGGCACGAAAGTTGGTCTCGTTCCCCCAGACAAGATGGAACAAGTCTGTCATACACATGGCTGCAGAAAGCCACAACAAGGTGTGTGTCATGTGGGGACGTACAGCTACGCACTTTGTTTTCAGCAGCTAAAACGTCACAAAATTCATTGGTTTAAGTGAATTTCTATTACATGCCTTGATTCTGCATTCTCTAAAGTTTATTTGTTTGAAAAAGTATGAACATCAACTTTCAAATCAATATTAATTCTAGTGTGAAATTTTGTTCGGCAAAATGATGGTGTCCTAAATAAGCGTCTTTGATCATCTTCTCCCTGATTGTTCTTTTACACACCGACTTTCCCGATCCCTTGCTGTTTTGTCTATGGAGGAATGGGATGCCAAAGGCTGCATTCCAAATTGGCTCTGACTTTTGATAAGGTGCCTTTAATGCACTTGTGACAATTGCCTTTATTCAGTGAAATATCTAGAGTGAAGGTGAGGGTTGCATTGAGGTTTTACGATTAGGGTTGTATTGTGTTGGGAGGAAGTTAAAGTTAGGAACTCCAATATTTTATTAAAGGACATGATGCAGAGCAATTGTCGCTAGTTCATGTGTTATACACCAACCATTGATGGCATGGGTTCTAAAATCCCACCGCTGCCACCATGCCAATGAAGCATAATTCTCGCATTTCACAATCCTAGCGCCCTCTTTCGGTTCAGTTGCGACAGTCACTCTAGTGCGTTAATGGATCGACAACAATACCATCCACACCTTGCCTTTTCCGCTCCTATTCTAAGTGATTACAAACTTCTAATACTTCATATTTTCTCTGGGCTCTCACTGCTTGTTATGCTAACTAATTCTTCTTGCCTGCGCTTGGGACTCCTCGGTCAGTTAAATATTTCTCCGAATGGTCAAACTCTCACTCGCTTCGTCTGCTATCTTGGAAATAGTTGTTGACCCAGGAGTGGGAAAATAGGCCTCCCATGGTACAGACGTTGGTGGCGCAGCATTGTGAAACGCGAAAATTTACACAATTGCATGCATTTACTGCATTATTGAAATCAAGACTGATCAAAGCTGACCAAAATGATGACAGGAAGTTGTTGAGACGATGCTGCTAACTAAAACGTAAAAAAACAAACATGTACTAGGAGGGTATGTTGCAAGGTATGTTATCCACTGGCACATAATACAAGAGATAAGTTTTCATTATATATATTATCATATATTGTATTATCCGTAACCCTTATACATTTAGTGCTTCCCAGTTTTCACGATATAGGACAACTAGATTTTGAGACAAATTTTAATCTGTTTCTCCCTTGCACTCTTGCACCCTCTCTCTTGTGGTATTTGTCTCCTTTACGTTCTCTCTTCCCTCCCTTTTCTCACTCTCTCTCTCTCTCTCTCTCTCGCTCTATGTATCCCAATTTCATGAAGTCTTTTTCCATTCTTTCTTTCACTCATCTCATCTCTTTGCCTTCCATATCTCTGATTCTCTCACTCACTTCTTTCTTTTCATATCTTTCTCCTTTTCTCTTTATCCCACTTCTTTCTACGTTCCTCCTTATCTCTTTTATATCAATTCCTTTTGTATATGATGTATTTTCAATTTCTCTCTCTCTCTCTCTCTCTCTCTCTCTCTCTTCTGTCTTACTACTCTCTACTCCATTCTCTTTCTTGCTCTCTTTCTATTTGTCTTCTTTTCACTACCAATTCTCCCCACAGGAGTTCATCTCACACCCCTGCTGCCAGGGATATGTTCATGACATCTGGCTGGGGGGTATCAATGCCAGGGATATCTACATCTTTATCACGATCTTCTTCCCCTTTCTCATCCCTCTCCTCATTGGATTCAAGGATGAGGATGAGGGCAAAGAGTCATCAAGGTCTAGTGTCTTCCAGAAGTTCATGACCTATTACACTGCACCAGTCACTAAATTCTACCGCTTTTTGGTGAGTCAGTTAAAATGACTTCTCTTTTATGCTATGGTAAAGTAATAATTTTTCTGTACATTTAGAGGAGCTTTGAGACGTAAATAGATGATTAAAATGCTATACATTATGCTATTACCCCTGTCATGGGGACAAATTATAATTTAGAATTTTAATATTCCAGCCAGTAACTACTTTTCATGCTAATTCAAATACATATATAATGATGCTTGTATTTATGCTGACAGTTGTCTTGCAGGCCTGTTTTCATATAACACATTGTTTAGTGTCACATGCTAGCTTCTCAACTATGCTCTATTGCTCTAAATTTTTGTTTCCATTTTTTTTTCAATTTTCTTTATTGTCATGTTTTAAAAACACAAAAATTGTTTTCTGACTCTTTACATATATAACATAAAATGCAATAACAACAAAAACATCTTTGACATGTACAGTATACGCAAATAGGGTGCTACAAATACAAAATGAATACCTGAGAAAGACATATGCAAAATACAACTTATATAAAAGTAAGAGACAAAAGAAAAGATTTATGTCATAAATGCCCTCCTCTGTTACCCATACCCCATATTGCACAAAATAATTGATGACCGATAACCTGTGACCAATGCCCCCCCCCCCCCCGAGTATCTGCATGAATTTGTTCCTATATAAAACAAAGAAAAGTTGCGTTCATGTAGTAATGAAGTATCAAAATCATATGTGTTAACGGTAACCAAAAGTCCCCCTCCCCCACAACACCAAAACAAGAACGGACCACGGTGTCCACTATAAAAGTGATAACCATCATTCACCTTACATATGCATGCATATCATGAGCTGACATCATATAGAGCTTCAAAAACCAATAGGCCTCTAAATTTCTTAGATTAGAAATTAATCTAAGATTAGGAATTAATCGAAGTGGATTGTTATTAGGGACAACTCTAAAATTAGATTAAGAAATTATAGTTGATAAGATTGATGTCTAAATCTAATAGAATGAGATTATTAATCACATTTTGGAGTCGTCCCCAATTTAAGTGTAAGAAATTGTGAAGCACATTGAAGTATTCACGTGATGTGCTATGCAAATGTAATGTATTATTATTATAAGAGTGTAACAAGCTCCCTGTTTTATATGTATTAATCTAGGATTGAGGTTCCTATGTGATGTTACTTTAGCTTTACAGTCTGTTAAATTACATGATGCCCCTAGTCTTCCAGTGTACTTTCTCGGTGCCTTGAAGGAGTTATCCATGTTTTTATTTCTCTTTCTTGATATAGAACATACTTACCTATGTGGAGTAAATCTCTATTTTATGTCTGTTTTAGGAGCCTCCTATGTACTATTTCTACATGTATAATAGTACCTACATTTAACCCATTCGTGACAGGATCGAATTATTTAAAGCCTAATTTGATCAGCTTTTACTTTTCAAATTGGCAACACCAACATTTTTATCTTATTGCTACATTTTCCTTATAAAACGTCATGTATCTGAAATGAATACAAATTGACAGAAATTTTGATAAGTCAAAAAGTTGCCAATTTGCAGGGGAAAACGGTGATTTTAAACCTTCTATCACATTGCCAATTTAAGGATTTTAATGCTTATTTTCCTTTAAAAAATTTTCAGCATCAAACAACAAATATTGACGCAAGCAAAATGGGCACAGTTTGTGTAGAATTTTTTGCTCTTTGTGCTCATGTATTTGGTATAATTTTTAGGGCTTTGCATCAAAAGATATTGGGCCAAACCACAAAATGTGGACCTCTGTCACGAATGGGTTAAGATAGGTATCCTATATGATATTTTTATAGTGATTTACTGTCTGTGCAATGCAGGTACTAATGACTATGTATTTACATTCAGGTGTCCTGTGCAATGTTCCTGGCTCTCTATATTCTTAATGCCATCACTATGAGCCAGGGATTTAATCATGTAGTATTCTCTGTCTTGTTTCAGGTGTCTTATGTGGTTTTCCTGGTGCTCTACAGTCTCTTCATCATGTTCTTCTTTAGAGAGGAGCCTACCATCGCAGAGTACTGTGTTTTTGTCTGGATCCTCACGCTTGCAGTAGAAGAATTCACAGAGGTACACATCCAATCTGCTTACTTTATATACAAATTTTGCCCCCAAGTATGTCGAAATGTACTAGTTTGAGTTTTTTTGTCATGTGGTGGTGCAGTATTCATTTTTGGAGAGATTATTTTTCCTCCTCAAAAGGAGAAAAGAAAATGATTTTCTTTTTTTTTGCTCATTTTTTTTCCAAATAAGTTCCATGTGTTACAGGCATGTTTCATTTACGACATATTAGGATAAAAGACTTCTTATCATAAGTCAGAGCCCAATTTGACCGTGGCTTAGAGCGGGATTCCTGCTCAGCATCTTTTCCCTTCTAAACCTTCATTTTTCTGCGTAGACAAATTGAATGGGGGAGTAGGAAAGCTGCTGTGTATACCTGGGCACGGAGAAGCCAATAAAAATTGAGGGATGTGACTTTTGATAAGCTACCTAAATGAGGAACTGATTAATGTCTTTTTCAGGAATATATAGTGTTCTGTTGAAAAGGAAGGTTGATTTGATGAAAATGAAGTTTTGCCAGATCAAACAGACACCATGTCAGATCATTTGCACTTAATTTTTTCCACCATCTCTGGATGACGGATCCCTTCTTATTTTTTCTTACATGTAAGTGAATGGTATTTGAGGAGGTAAGAAAAAATGCAGTGGAAATTTTTTTGTGTGAGTGCAACATGGCAGCGAAAAGTTGTGGACCAATCAAATTCTTATAAAGTTTGTACAAAATGTGACATCACAAGGATCAACTCTGCAGCTTTTGGCAAACTTTTCCCTATTCGAGCGTGAACTTTTATCGATGCGTACATAACCATCTCTTTAAAAATAAGTGACAAGGGTTACCATGCCATATGTGAACACAAAAAACATCCAGGGGTTCACTGATGGATATATGCCCAAGCTTGAGAATATGAGTGTATTTCAATTTTGTTGAAGTGAGAAAAGCCATTTTTCATATTATTATATATGAAACATGTTTATGCATTGGTTGACAGGGTTTTGTAGCTGTTTAATTTTTTTGGGCCCACATGATCCAAAGGGTTTATTTTTGTGTTGAATATCATGTTTTTATGCTTGTTGCACACGAGGCATCATATACATTCAGGGCCCTGTTTCATAAAACTTGTTATCAATAACAAGTTGCAATAACTGTTATAAGCTACTGAAATCCTTGCATCTGATTGGCTGAGAGCATATTTGTCATAGAAATGTGGCAGCCATTACTGATAACAAGTTTAATGAAAAGGGGCTCTGATGAACATTTCTCATTACTTGTAATAATAAAGTTCATTAATGAAACGAGTCCACACAAAGGTAAGCATAAACATTTTTTTTTTACATCTTTTAAAGTTTTGATTCACTTTTCAAACAGTGTGGCAGTCATGGAATATGATCCACAGCCCATAAAGAGTCAATAAATTTCAATTGGTAATTTGTACTTTTCTTTTCCTTCTGGAAGGCGGTCTACAGTAACAGTGGGTTGTCTGTCAAACAGCGCTTAAAGATATGGTTCAAGAGTGGTTGGAATAAGTTTGATGTGTGCCTTCTGACCCCCTGCATTCTTGCCTTTGGCCTTCATTGGCACCCTCCTGCTCTGGAAGTAAGCAGGTCCATCTACGCCATAGGCTGCATGCTCTTTTACGTCAGGACGCTGAGGCTGTTTGCTGCCAGCACACGCCTAGGGCCTAAAATGGTCATGATCTGGAAAATGGTAACTGTGTATTCTCATTGGCTCATATACTTGTTAACCCATAGCAGTACAGAGCTTAAGGTCTAAATTAATCATCTTCAATCCTCAAATTGGCAATTTAAATGATTTTTTTCCACGTTTACATAGCTTGAAAAAAATAAATATGGATAAAACATAAACCAAAATGAAATATAATTGTAAAATTGAAACAGAAATGGCCAATTTGAACACAGAAGTAGTGATTATATATTATTCACTGCGTTGCCAATTTAAAGAGTTGAATGATTAGTTACACTTAAACTGCTCTAACTCGAGAACACCACACCATACAGCGATGGGAATGGGCTCAAATTTGTCAGTGTTTTTTTCTCTTTCTGCTCATGTATGATATGTACTGCCCAACATTCTGGACCAACAGATACTGCAAAGGTGTCTCCTAAAGGTGACACTGTACCTCTATGGGTTAAAGAATAGACTGGGTTTAATCTACATATATGTTGCCAATCTTCGTCCGCTGTCGAGGTTACGGCAATCAACCATTTTATTGCAGTACGCTTTGATAGATACTGATAGTCATTTCTTTTGTGTGGTTAATATTTTGCCATGGAGTAATAAGATAATTGGAAAAAAGAAAATGATGAGTTCTAAAATCCCAATGCTGGAAGTATAATGATATTACTACAGTATGTGACATTCCAATCATTATGTTAAAACTATACTTGAAAGCAATATATATTGATAATCGTCTTTAGTATTGCTAAACCCACAAATTTTTTCATCACCAAGGCAGATTCTTTTAATTAAATATACTTTGTTCTGTTATTGTGAATGCACCATGGGCATAACAGGTACCTGTTATCAGGGGGGGGGCAGAGCCCAAAATTTCCCGGTAACTAGTCTATGTCTAGAATCTGTGGCGTAGCTAGGACTGCATTTTAGGAGGACGGTAGTGCTCCACCGGTGTAAATCCAATTTGAGGAGTGGGGGATGAAAAACTTTTTAACGATTTTTTTTTCTGTCACACACATTTCATAACTATTTTGCGAGCGAGCGAAGCGAGCAAGCCAAAAAATAACCCTTATCTCGATTTTAATCACATTTTCGGATGGAAATCCTAAGATTTTGATGAGCGAGCGAAGCGAGCAAGCCAAAAATAACAACTTTTTTGTTTTCAATAGCATTTTTAAACAGAAATTCTAAAATATAATTGTTGTTTATGATAGATATTCAGAATTTTTACTTACTGATTAATTGAAATATATTTTCTTCCTTAAAAAGTGTGTCTGCATGGGGGGGGGGGGAATTTGTACACACCATCCCCCCTCTCCCCCAAGGGGGGAGGTGATAGATCCCCCTACCCCCTGGAATTTACGTCAATGTAGTGCTCCCTAGAGGGGAGGGTGCTGGGAGGGGGGAGTTTCCCCCCTCCCGCGCAAAGCGCAGAAGCTCCGACGTTTCTTTGAATTATTATTTGTCGGTAATAAAGTCTGTCTTCTGCGGTGTACCTAGGATTTCATTTTAGGAGGACGGTAGTGCTCCCTAAGGGGAAGGGTGCAGGGGGGGGTGGAATTTCCCCCTCCCGCGCAAAGCGCGGAAGCTCCGGCGTTTTTGCGCTGTCAGTTCCCGCTCTTCTTACGCTCTCTGTCTGTTATGGGGTGGGGGGACATATGCATAGCCAAAAATTTCCCGGTAATTAAGTCTAGAATCAGTGGTGTAATTCTCTGCCTGTTTTCGGGGGGGGGGGGGGGGGGGGGGGGGGGCAGAGCCGAAAATTTCCCGGTAACTAAGTCTAGAAATAGAATATGCGGAGGTGAGCCCGCACCGCGAGTTGCTTGTTGTCGGGTGGGTCCCAGGGTTCTGGCTTAGGGCCCCTGACGGGATCTACAGGGAAAGCCACTGCGGGGGAGCCCCCGGAAACTCCAGAGTTTTAGTACTAAATTTTCCCTCATTTCTTTTGTTTCACTTTGCTTTCTTCTTTTTCCCTCTTTTCCCTCTCTCTCTCTTCTTCTTTTTCCCCTTTCTCCTTTTCTTTCCCTTTCTCCTTCTTTCTTTCCCTTTCTTCTTTCTTTTCCTTTCTTCTTCTTTCTTTCCCTTTCTTCTTCTGCCTTTCCCTTTCTCCCCTCCTTTTTCTTCCTTTCCCTTCCTTTCATTTTTTCCCGGTGGTTTGGTGGATTTTCCCGCTGAAATCCTTCGGGGGGGGGGGGGGCACTCTGCCCCCCTGCCCCCCCCCCCCCCCCCGGTTGTTACGCCACTGGAATGCACTATCACTTTTTATTGATTTATTTAGATTGAAGTTTAGATCTAGTATTGTGGAAAAATATGAAATTTTTTGCGGACAAAGACCGTCGGTAAACAGATGAATCAGTAGTACTGCAGATATGATCTTTCAACAATAATTTCTCACCTTACGCAGATACATGAAATGATAACGTTCCTGTGCATCCTAGCAATGTTCTTGCTTGGATATGGCGTGGCAAGTCAATCACTGCTCTTCCCAAATCAAGAATTTGGTTGGTTCTCATTCAAGAACGCCCTTCTGGTACCCTATTTCCAGATTTATGGAGAGCTCTATCTTGATGCTATACAGCATGGTATGTATTCTTGGAAGTGCTTCGGAAGATGTACCTAAAGAGAAAAAACATTAAAAAACAAAGCAAAATTCAATAAAACAAAGCCATGTATCAGCAGATAATTTGGATCAAACCTGTTCGCAATGTTTAGTGTGTGTTCGCGAAGCTTCAGTTGTGTCTGCATTTATACTGCAGTGCGTATATATTGTGGTAACCAACATCTGTTTTTTTTTAATTATTTTTTTTTATGGATTTTTACTATTTACAATTGATTTGTCATATGTTTTGTACATGTCACCGAAGAACATGGAATTTGCATTTTAGAAAACGGAGAAATGGGGACTGTAGATATACTCTCCCTACAAACTTTCTAATCAGCTTCCTTCTCCTTTAGACACCTGTTAGGCACTGTGATCAAATGCATGAAAAAGTCACGGTGACATTAAAATGGACAATGTAGAATGTAATCTAGTAAAATATCATTGAAGTTCCTCTCATGTTAACATGAATAGCAGTGTCTTGATTTACTTTAACTTGTTTTAAATGTTTTTTTTATTTTTTTGTATTCAAAAGAAAATCCCTAGTCACAAGTATTTCCTTTTGTTTTGTGGGAAATTGCATTTAAATAGTTTTGTCTTGCTCATAATCTCATGTATGTAACCGAGAAGGAGCAAAAGAATTTTGTTAAGAATTGAAATGAATTCGATGGTATGCTTTCAGGAGAAGTGGATGGCTGTGGAACCGAGGGAGAGGACCCATGTCCAACTGCAAATATGTTGGTTATCTTTCTCCTGGCAGTCTACCTTCTCATTGGCAATGTTCTTCTGCTCAATCTCCTTGTTGCCATATTCAGGTGAGAAAGTGGATGAGAAAAAGAGAAAGAGAGAGAGAGAAAGAGAGTGAGAGAAAGAGAGAGACAGATTTGGTAGTCAGAAAGATTGCCGAAGGGAAGAGTGCTGGCAGGGAGAGAGAGAAAGAGAGAGAAAGAGAGAGAAAGAGAGAGAGAGAGATTGTGTGTTAAGGGGGGGAAGTGGGTGGGAGAAACAAATAGCCAAGAGAGAGCAAGAGAGAGAAAAAGAAAGAGAGAGAGAGAGAGAGAGGGAGAGAGAGAGAGATAGAGGGAAAGAAAGGGGAGAGAGATGGAGAGCTTTGTGGAGACTGACTGTGAAGCTCAGAAGAAAGAACAGAAAATTCTTTCATTCTACCTGCAGCTGTAAATCAAAAAAAGGATATTGTGCTTTTAACCCTATCTAGCTGGGGGGGGGGGGGGGGTTTTTAACCCCCCTCGACATTTTTTGCGATATATTTGTAACGCGAAAAGTTCACGACGCGAGGTTTCATGACTTTTTTCTTTCAAGTCTTGCGCAACTTTTGGGACCAAATTCGCGATGCCTGGGTTTGTGATTCCGAAGTTACACAACATTTTGTAAGTGCAAGTCAGACCTAAAATTGCTCAAAAACGTGATTTCATTTACAAATCCTATGCAAATTCTTTTTTCTAGCCGAAATTCATAAATGCATCATTAATTTCCCTTTTTCTGATTAAAAACAATTAATTTCATGTTGTTTATGATCGGAATAGTTTCGCCGACGATTTCCATCGAAAAACAATAAAAAAAACAAAAAGTCGAAAAACAAAGAAATACACAAGAAATTTAAAAAACAAAATACATAAGACAAAATTTTTATACTGCCATTCTTTGATGTACATTTGATAAAAATCCTAAAAAGAGTTTCTAGACCAAAATTTAGCAATTTTGGAGCTGTATTTACAGATTTACAGCTGAATTCCAATTTTATGCATAAATCAACATAATTAATAAAAAATAATCTTGAGTAATTTTGTAATGATTAACTATACAATTTTGGAGATTACAATGTGGGTGACGTGCACGCTGATTTTCGTCACAATCGCACAATCAACGGCGGAGATCTGAGGGGGGGCCAAAAAACCCCCCCCCCCCCCGGCTATGCAGTTTCAAAATAGCCCGGGCTTTATAGGGTTAAGCCAGAACTTACCTAATGAGATAGAATCCGAAAAGCTGCTCTGACTTATTGAAGAATGAATTTCCTGTGTACATAGGTATGTTTCAACCGTATTCACCAAGGACTCTGCTTTACTCTCTCACTCTCTCTTTCCACATTTTTTTCACATCAGTCGAATATTTGAAGAGATCCAGGCTAATTCTCTGGTCATATGGCGCTATGAGTACTACTTCCTGGTGATGGAATTCAAGGATAAAGCATGGCTGCCCCCACCTCTTAGTGTACTCGTCCATCTCTACAAGTCGTTCCAGTGGGTCTTTAGCTGCTGTATTAGGACTTGTACCGAGGAGGTTGAAAGTGCAGGTGATTTCAATTCTCCCACCAAACACCTTCTGCCATGGAAACTTGTTATGATGAGAACATTTGAAATAAAAGGATTACAAAAGATAATAATAGGCCTATAAGACGTGGGATTAGCAAAAACTGCCATTTTAAATCAAATGTGTCATTATATCAGAGCCCCTTGCTAAGAGTTTTCACTGTTCCTGGACAATGATTTGCTCAAGCTTACAAACACATTCCTATTTTCTGTGAGGCCTGTTTATGTTTATGTTTCTGTTTATGTTTATGTTTATGTTTATTTAATTTCCAGGAACATATAACAATGTATGATGACACGACAACAATTTTTCAAAGGAAACATAACAACATATATATATATATATATATATATAACATAAACAACAACCAATGCCTGGAGATTACCTAAAAGAAATTATTATTTCTGTCTATAGGCTCTCCTCATCGGTTGTTGTAATACAAATTAATACAAAGAAAATAGGCAGCGAGTACATGGCAGTAGTAGAAAGGATAAAAACAAAAGATGGAAAAACATGCATCTTTGCCGGAAACCAATTGAACATTGTGATCATAAATAAATTATACATGTGACTACCATGCCAGCAGAATACTGGTAATCATATGTATTTTAAAGTGACCTATTAAGAATGAAATATACAAAAATACTCCAACCCTGATTTTGTTGCTATTCTCTCCACAGACCAAGCTAAGAGGA
This sequence comes from Echinometra lucunter, assembly GCA_029962745.1. Taxonomy (NCBI): domain Eukaryota; kingdom Metazoa; phylum Echinodermata; class Echinoidea; order Camarodonta; family Echinometridae; genus Echinometra; species Echinometra lucunter. The sequence continues at coordinate 10,306,112 of CM057159.1, read as the reverse complement.
AGCTAGAAGAGATCAATCTGCACCTATTTGAGCGGGAGTGTGCAGCTCAGTTCCGAAGAGACAGGGCGGAGGATGAAGATGAGGACTTGGAGCAAAGGATGGAGCGCATTGAGAAAAAGTAAGCAGTTTGGGATTGTGGTTAAATCATGACGGAGAAAAGCCCAATTCTGCAAAGATGGTTTCAAAGAAATTTTGACTAAACTCTTGAGTTAAGAAATCCCTGTTGATATTTGATACAAACGATAAAACATCTATTTTTACTGCTGTACAAATAATCTTTAAATTAGAGTTGATTATTGATAATTAAGGTTGATTAAGTCATGTCAGGTATTAGTGAACCGTTCTTGTTTCCATCACAAGGATATCTTTTTTCCAGGAGGGGTGCCCTAACCATTAATCTCTTGGGCACATTATTAAAGACAGTTGAACTTGCTGAGATTGTCTGGATCAGAATTTCTCTGCACCCTTGCTTTTGTACAAGGGCATTTCTGGCAAAGTCTGCTTGCTCTGTAAACCTGTTAAGTGGTCCTGTTCAAAATTCAGTTATGTTTCTATGAGTATGTGCACCAAGATAACTCAAAAACGTACAATGAAATCAAGGGTGAAATTAAAAATATACATGGAAGACATGTTTCTGTATTTAGATGGATGTATAACACTCGCAGATCCTTTATTGACATTGTAATCTCATGACTGTACTGGTAACAAACATCCCCTAAAGAATCTTTGCAAACTGATCTGCTAAGATGTGCCTGTTACTTTTAATGTAGGTAAGAGATTTTGCATCTTCGATCTACATATGAAAACCCTTTTCTTTCTTTTCCCTAAACAGGTTAGAAGACATGGGGGAAATGATATCACATCTTATTCCGAAGGAACAGAGCACAACTTCTGAAGTGCCCAGGAAAGAATTTGATCATTCTCCCAGCAAACCTCCCCATTCCTTGCCTTCTCCCAAACATGTAAGCCCTTCCATTTCTCAGGCAAGGAGGGAACTGGATTTCAGCAGACCTTCATCATCTCAAACAGCCAATGGCTCCATTGCACCAAGTGCTACTGTTGCTGGAAGTTGTGAAGACATCAGGGATGGTGATGAAGAGAGGAGGAGATTTGTAGAACAGCTTAATGCAATGAACAACTTCCTCCACCAAGGTCAGTTGAGTGCTAGGAAACCCTGTATCCCACCGCTGCCACAGTCTTTGAGTTCACCTCTGCTTCACCCAAGTGATCCTCACCATGCGGGACTCTCACTGTCTGAGATGCAGTCTTTCTTGAGCCTCATGCGGCAGAGTCCTGCCCAGAGTATGGACAGTGGTTCTAGAGATCATGATACAAATGATGGGAGTGATAACTATGTCTTGGAGCACACAATTATTGAGACTCCTCCTGTACAGGAGATGCGAGTTCGTTCACCACCAGAAGGTGGTGTTGTCCCACGTAACAGTAACAGGCCAAAGAGTGCATCAAAAAAGAGGCGCAAGAAGAAGAGAGTTGCACCAGAGTCAAAAGAAAGTTCTGCGGATGCATGGTCGATTACAAGCAACGAGGACAGCCCTAGAGGATCAAAGGTACCATTGCCAGCTGTTAATCATAGTCATAGCTATCCAGCATGGTATCAGAGATCAGCATTTCCAACAATTGCCGAACAAGTTGATGAGGAGGAAAAAGAAGAACAGCAACAAGCTTGAAGAATTACAGATTTCAAATGGAGACATTTCATGTGAGAACACATGTACGGGAATCAGTGCATGTATTCAACAAACTTCAAAATATTTTTTCCTATGTCTAATTTTTCTATGAATTTTTCTAATTCAAGAAATTTACCTTTAAAGCCTTATTCTAAAAAGATTAAGCCCATTTTGTTAGTCAAGACGGTAGATCTAATAGACGATTCTTAAATTTAGTGATGTCATTGATTAAGACACAACTGCAATCCAAATTTGATTATAGATGCATTTTGTGCCTTGAGATGAAAATTGCACCGCAAGAAACTTATGCACAAAGCATGTGGGAGATTCAAATCCTCAAAAACTGTTGGATTTAGTCTTAGCCTTGATTGACCGACACAATGTCAGAATGTTGAATAGTTTATAGGATATGGGCTAAGATACTTACCTTTTGTCTTTATGCTATGCAACAGTATGTCTTTCATTTTATTATCGGCACCCTGAACTCATTTAAAACATATAGCTTTGTATGTATATTTTAGAGATGTGTTATAATGCGAGTTTGTTTTATACTCCTCAGGTTAAAAAGGTTATGGAGTGGAACCGCATTATAAAGAACATTATAAACTCTCATTATAACCAGATTTTTCTGGTCTCACTTCTTTGTATTTTATTATTTTTTTAGCCATAATATAACAATTTTCCGATATAAAGAGGTAATTTCCTTGGTCCAGATGAGTTTGTTATAATGAGTTACACCTGTATACTGTTAACACCACTATTGGTAAGATACAGCACTGAGGAAACCTTAGATTAAGAGGAATCACTGATTTTTTTGTTTTTACGTCTTTATTGAGTGAATATATCATATCTGTCCAGTTGTATGTCTTTCAGGAATTAGAACTATGTTACTAGTATTTGCTACAATTGCACCAAAAAAGTAAATGGTCAACAGCACACAAAGATATTTATGTTGTGAAATTGTGCATTCATTATGTTTTTATTGAAATGATGCATAAATGTTAGACGTTCTGCATATTGTGCTTGATACCAATCATTCAATACATTTAACAGCAACAGTGAATGCCTAGAGTTCAAACCGGAACAGGACCAAACCGTTTGTTTGATTGACATCAAGTGCATGCTAGTTTCTTTCTGTCCAGAACGTTGGTATCAACAAAGGATTTGATGACATTTTTTATATGATTAACTGTTTCTGCATATATTTTATCACCTTGATGTAAATATAGCAATAATGTACATGAGTATTTAGAATTTTCTTTCATTGCTGGTTTGATTTGTATTTTGGAATTTTACCAACCCAGCTTCATTGACCATTCCAGGGTCCCGTCTTACAAAGAGTTTTGATTGATTCAGATCTATCGTAACTTTGAGATTAATCTCAACTCCTATCCCTTAAGTACACAGTTGAGATCAATCTCAAAGTTGCGATCGATTTGAGTCAATAGCAACTCTTTGTACGATGGGCCCCATGTGTCTTTTGTTATTGTGCATACTGCTGCCAAGTACTTTGTTTATTCAAACATATTTTCTATTGATCGAGATTTAATGTCTTTAGGTCCTTTTGCTGAAAGACCTTAAATTATTTAAGAAGTGTGTGTTTAGAAATTTAGACACCTTACATGTATGTTAGAACACATGAGTGAATTTTATTCTCACTTTGTCAAATGAAAGTATGTCATTGGTAACTATGTTGGCTGATTATGAGCTGTTGAAGAAACCTGTTTTGCTAGATTTCTGGAAAGCATGAATTCAGAGCAAAATACTTGCATGTTCCTATAAGTTAGAGGAACTAATGAATTCTAAAAAAAAAACAACAAATTTTTAGTAATAATAGTATACCATTATTACAAAAAATCACCGGGCAGACATCTTGCTATTTAGGCTCTGCCACATAAACCAAAGGCAGACGAGTACTAAAAGGAATTTTTATCCGCGTATGTTCATTAATCAATTTTCCTGATTTTATGCTGTGATATTGCATAATGAGTATGTGCTAAAATACCTTGTACTTAAGCCAAAGAATTTGTAAAAATTTATTGTTGAATTATTCTTTAGTCATATTTGTTTTTCGTATGTTGAGAATTTTGCATTTTGTATTATCAATTAGATTAAAAACATAATGTGCAATCTTTGAACTTGTAGTATTTTGATACAGTATAGTACAACTGTATTTTTATGTTTTTAATGTGTCTTTTTCCTAATATTTTGGAGAGCTGTTATAAAATTGTGATTTTATTTTTCTATTTATTATTCAGTATTTTTGTGGATGTTGCATCATACATTTCGTTTTTAGTATAAGGTACGTGATCAGTTTCTGAAAACAGTGTGCCTTTCAATTGAGCTGTGTATAATGCGTTTATATTAAGATTGAAAGAATTACATGTATAGGATTAGTCCCAGGTAGTGGGTATCTGGCAAAGTACAAATCCACTGTATTATCAAAATTTGAATTCCAAAGTTTCCCAGCACAGCGCTGGTTGAAGAAGATGGGAGGATTATACTGGGTGTCCCGGAAAAAGCGGAACAGCTGATTTTCAGTACTTTACCTTCTAAAAGTATGTAATTTTTGTACATCATTGGGGACAGCATCTTCTACCGCGAGGAATGATACTGATATCATTGAATTTGGTGAAGTAATTTTGATTCTATGCTCATGTCTTAAAATACAGTCATTTTCAAATTTTGGGCAAGAGATGGCAGCAAAATTGTGTCGAGAAGGCCTTTCATAATACGATGTTTCAGGGAAGCCCATTGATGCATCTAAATAACAAAACATGCCATATGAAAGGCCGTTCCCGTCACAATCCTGCTCTCATCTGTCGCAAAAAAACATGCAAAATTTGAAAATTACTGTATTTTAGAAAACTAGCATAGAATCAAAATTACTTTATCAAAATTCAGTGATCTTGGTATCATTTTCTTAGGTGGAAGATGCTTTAGCCAAACAAAATATCAACATTTTGAGTACTGAAAATCCATCGTTCCACTTTTTCTGGGACACCCAGTATATCTTGTACAGCACACCAGAATCGGTCTGGGTTCACTTTAGACTGGTCTAGGAAGTGGAAAGTTTGCTTGCAGTATCGCTTTCCAGCTGCTCATAATTAATGTGGTGTTGATGTCGTTTATCCCGTAAAAATTCGTTTTGTGCCAAATCTCTTCTTGCTGATGCACAAACTTCTGCCACTTTATATAAAATATGTAGAATGAAAAAGTGACAAATTTTTCTTCTATTTATTCTCTTTCAAGGGACTCTATTAGTCATATCATAAAGTGACAACTATTTACAATAATATGACATTCATGCAGTCATAAAATAATACACATAGTGTGAAAACCAAAATGACGTAAATCATGAACTAAATAACTGACAATACCTTTTCAGCTTCGTTTTAAAGGAATTTCTTATTACGTTTCATAATAAGATATGAGTGAATTTCTACCTATAATTCTTTAACTAAATATTAGGCATGCATCGTGTGATTTTTACTTCCAAAAAAATCTCTGATATAATTTCTATGAATAATAAAATGAGCAAAATACAACATAAGATTAGATTCATTTCTTTTTTCTCTATTTCAGAGTAGTACAACATGTATTTTTTCCCTTATGTTTTGGAGAAGTGTAAATGCTTTAAAAGTTTTTTTGTCTTTGTAGTATTCAGTGTTTCCAGGATCTTGCATCAAGTGTGTCCTTCTGTTGAGCTTAAATGTGTGTGAATTTCTTGCAATATATTTTGATATCTGCCCTAATAATGTACATATTTTACCATTCACAGAAATTTGGTAAGTCGCATGTATGTTTTGCACGTTGGTTTGCATTATCAAAATGTGAACATAAATTGACTGTAACATTTCACATTTCAGTTGATATTTTGTCAGATTCAAGGTAAGCTTTGTTAGGGCTGTGCTGCTTGATAGAGTCACCAAACTCACTAGAATCGTACATGTGGTTCAGTAACTTATTGGACAAAAAAGTCGACTTGCTATAATTAGTGATGTGCATGGTACACGTGTATGACATCGTATTTGAAAATGGTGCCTCATACAGTGCACTCAGAGTGTCCTTCCCGCAAGCTAGTCCAGTCGTCTTATTGACTGAAATTGAAAACAAATAGCATTTCATTAGCGATGTTCCTGCTTTCGCTAAGGTATTCCATGGTTTCAACAGTTTTGAGATACAGGAAACTGTAGTGTCATAGGGAGAGTAGATACAGGATGCGGGATGCATGTTGGAAATGCGGGGTGATCCGTTAAATTTCGGGACGTTGTTCACTCTGTCCCCAACTACCCACTTTTGAAAAGTAATGTGGCTATTGTATTTTCTTAGCCTGATCCCACTGATCAATAGACTTTGATATTGCTGTAGTCCGAAGGAAGAGCATCTTGGTTCCTAGCCTTCAACGAGTTATTCACACTGAGAATAAATGCATCCAAGTGCGTATGCATGCTTGCTGTGAAAGGGTCTGTGGTCAAATACGCTCGCGTCTTAACCCCAAAGTTTCCCAGCGCAACGCCGGTCGAGGAAGATGACGGGTTATCTTGAACAGCACACGAGATCCGGTCAGGGTCCACTTTAGATTGGTCTAAGAACTGGACTATTCTGGAGAGTTGTTTCACGGTGTCGCTTTCCAGCTGCTCATAATGGACCACCAGTAAGCGCTTGGTGTTTCTGATCCAATTTAAGTTCGTTTCATGCCAACTCTCTCCTTGCTGGTGCACGAATTTCTGCCAATCTGAGTGCAAGATACCGAATGAGAGGAAGAGAGAGGAGAGGGATATAGAAAAACAGAAAGAAAGAAAGATGGACGGTATATATATATATATTTATATATCATAGAGAAAGGATGTAGACAGGCACAGAGGGAGAGAAAAAGAAAGAGAAATAAGAAGACAGAATAGACAGAGAGGGAAGATAAAATGGGAAACAAGAGAGACAGAAAAAGAGATCAGAGAGAGATTTAGCCGTGCTATTTGAACTCGGACAACAATTCTTACATTATACACGCAGTTGTAAAGAAGACATGGACAAAGTTGACATGACCTTTGGAAAGTGAAAAAAAAGCTGGCGATTGTGTCGCTGATCTAAAAGGAAAGAAATAATTACCTGTCATAGAATTTAAAAAAAAAAACCTTTCAAAACATTTAGATGGCTCACCTATGTGTTTTTCTCTTCTTTTTTGAAAAATCAATCTCACATTATACTGTATTAAAACTGTTACGCGATTGGTGAGGTCAATTGAAAGTATAACAATTTTAAACTAAAAAGGGGAAATTTCAAACTGAAGTCGCACGGTATTTGGACTCCACGCCAATTCCAAACCAAGTGATTCTTGGCCATTTGAGAAGATTTTCTTTCCTTTTTGTGCAAGTTTTTATTTTTCTTTTATAAATTAGAAAACTGAAAATAATTTAACATATAATATACAATTACGAATAACACTCACTTAATAACTGCAACTAAAGTACTACATTTCAATACAAGGTTAAATAAAATAAATATTAAACATTTCCCAAATAAATATTTACATTTCTTACGACATAAATTGTTTTAGCCCTAGATGTCATTCATTTAACAACGTGCAACTTTTTGTTACAATTTTTTCATTTTTATTTCCTTAAGAATTAATAAAAGTTAAGGAAGAGTTATGAACTGAGAAAGATAAGAGAAGATAAAGAACAACAACAAAAAATGTAGGGTTAAAAAGTAACAGAAAGAGAACTTACACCGTCACTCGCGTCACAACACAAAACAAAGAAGGTCTTCAACTACAATAAAAAGAACCACAAAACAACACAAAAACGCGTGGACACACAAAACTATTTTCAAAACATGCATCTGCTACTGCGGTGGATATTAACAGATATGCTGTATATATATATATACATGTATATATATATATATATATATATATATATATATATATATGTATATATATATATATATATATATATATATATATATATATGGGTGTATATATATACATACACATATACATATACATATATATATATATATATACATACATACATACATATATATGTTGTGGAAATAAAATCTTAGTCTTTCTGGAGACGCAGTAATTAAAAGTTTGTTTGATATCTGATTTATTTTCGGCTTACCATCAGTTTTGAAATATCCCATGCTTTCGTTCACTGAGCCCCCTCTGGCAAACATGACACGTCTGAATACTTCAGCAACAAGAGTTCTGTAAGGATTCCTGATCAGTAAAACGGCAGCATCAAATTGTTTGATGTGTTCAATTTGATAGTTGTGTGACTTGATGCAAATGGTACGTTTGCTTCTGTAGTCGATATTACCGCCTTTAAAAACTGTGAAAACAAAAATGCAAACAGATCTAATCACAAACCAAAAAATAAGCTCCCCCTAAAACATATCCCTGTATTTTTGCGATCAGGATGATGAAATCTGAATACAGAATCATGTAGCTACACTTGTCAGCCACATTCCCTATAAAATTCAGGGCAAATCCTGCAGTCACGCTTCAGTGAACACGACAAATATGCAAAATTGTCATTTTTTTGAAATTCACAAGACTCGTGCTATGGCTTTGATGCAGTGATATCAGAACATAGTCAACATACTTTAATTTTTCTGCGTTTTAAGGCATGCAACATAAATTTTTATTCGTTACCAAACATGCCAAATGAGTTGTGCACCAAATTTCATGCTTGAGTGAGCAAGAGGTGAAAATGGCAAAAACTGCAGTTTTGACATCTTTTGCGGGGTGAATTTGATCTAATGCGGAGGAATTCATGTTTTGGAAGGGTGTTTGCAACTTTTGCAATTGATACCTGTAAATTCACGGTTGAATGAACACATAATAAAAAGTAAAATATCACCATGTTGAAATTATCCAGTAATTATTGCCTTATTTTTGTGCACTAAAAATCTTACTGATAACATTTTTAGCATGTCTACATGACCGATGTACATGTATCAATGATCTCATGGCATTTGATTGAAAGTTCACGCTTCAATGGGCACGTGGGACTGGAAAAGCTCTTCTTTCACCTATCGACCAAAATTCAATTGCTTAATGTGGGTAACCATGTCTTCTTTCCATTCATTTTGCACACAGAATTTAACATTTTCTTTATTTTCAAGAAAAATAACTCTTGAACAGACTGTCCGATTTTACTCAAATTTTCACTGTTTACTTTTCTTGCTCATCTTTATTCACTAAGAGCAGACTGATGCCTGGAGTGCATTCTCCTTTAAATGTGTAAGTTTAAAAGAGCACATTCTCCTACCTGAAGTTCTGAATAATGATAGGAATACTCAAACTGAAAATTTGTTTGCTGCAAGGCCGATGATTAAAAGGCAAATCGGCTTAAAATCGAAAATCGTAGGTAATAACGAGACTGCTATGACGTCATTATAATTTGGGGAAACAGTGAAAAAATTATTAACTCAAGATTATTTTTTGCAGAAAAGAGCATTTTGAACAATAACAAATTTTCACCCCGGTACTCTTTCAGAAACTCTCCTCCAGAAATTTAAGATCCTCCCCATTTTCCAAAGTGTACAAATTGCAAGTTGCATCATTTATGATGTTGAAGAATGATTTGTTACCTCCCATTTTGGGTAATAAGTTTAAATCGACAAAGGAAAACCATAAACACTTTACAAGACCTGCAAATGATTTTTCTAGGCTAAGGTTAAAATGTCACTCACGCAAACCTGTCATATACTCTGGTTTAACGACCTGAAATGAAAATATGCCTATCACTTGCCTCTTTTAAACGAAGTTATAGTAATAACTATTTCATAAATGAATTTCCACCTTAATCTTGTTTAACCTGTAGCCTACCAATATCCACTCCCACTACCCACTCCTTTGTCATCCTTTCTTTTATCATAATTCACTTACCATGCATACTATGGTTTTAGGAGAGTGCTGGCTCTTCCAATTTCTTAAAAGCTATTGATGTATTTTGTTTATGTAATGTTTGACTTTTTGTTACTGAATACAGGCTAAACTGTTACTTTTTTCATGAGAATTTGAAACAATGAAATTCAATTAAATTGTGCTTTTTCTTCTACAATGAGGCTGGCATGGAGAATCCTTGTAGACCGAGGATCTTATTATAGTCCGAGGGTTTGAAATATCGAATGTCCAATAAACCTAAAATTTTCTTTTAAAAAAAAGAAGAGAGAAACAAACACATACACACACACACGACCGGTGTTGACACTCTAATTCAAAGGTGTAACCATGATCGTTCGGCAACTCAGAATTTGATCCCTATTTCGCGGTGTTTCAAGTACATTTTCAGCCATTGTTACCCCTATTTGGCACAAAACGGGTACAAAGTGGCCTTTTAGCCTTTAAAAAATACCCCTACTACGTATTCCAAGAACACTTTTTTGCAAACAAGGAACAAAAAAACCCACCTTTTTTGATTCTATTTCGAGTAGAGGTCTACAAGCTCAACCCCCTTTTTTTCAATTTCGAGTACAAGTTCATGAAAACAACCTTTTTTTTCGAAATCGTGAACATGCTAAAAAAAGGACCCTTTTTACGCGAAATTTCCAACGATCATGCATACACGAAGTCAATACAGAGTGAAAACACCGGGTACACACGTTGCTCCCTTGCCCCTCATGATTTTTCATAGGGGGCTTGCAGATTTTTTATTCATTTCTCGCAGGGGAAAGCAATAAAAATACTTTCCCCTTTCCCTTCAGGGGCTACCATTTTTTTTTTCTTCTTTTACAGGGGAAAACAACTTTATTCCTCTTCCTTCTTCTCCTCTCCCCTGGTTTTAATCTCCTACCATTATAAGATAATAAGGCAACATATTTTAAGGCGCATATCTACAATTTGAACGCGATAATCCTTGATAGGTTGGACCCTCGGTCTATCAGGCTGTAACCATCTGGCAATAGCTTCGACTTTTTATTTTATTATTAAGACTATTCAGAACGTTGATCATTACATGTTTCTGAATTTTCTTTCAAATGCTTTGCCATTTTTCTCAAATCATATAGTGTTCGGTGGTTTAAAAGGTGATTGCAAAATGGACAGCCAAAAACAAGAGTCTGAAACCACTGGTGTAAGCTTTAATTGCCCTCACCGGCACTTTAATCTACTTTCGTGCACAATTAATTACAATTAGATACGGTTTTTTTGTCCACATAATTTCTGATTATACCATTATCAATCTATGTCTACCATTTCCTTCAATTTTTTTTGCATTGTTCATAAATGATCATTAATTCTGTTTACTCTTACCCATAAATCTCTTTTCCAATACGTAGCTATTAGATCACTCTTTGTTTTTTTTTTCTTTCAAACGTATATTATGAAATTATTTTAATTCCATGTACAGTGTATGACCTGTTTCCTACTTTGGGCTGCTATCATTCAGTGTTTTTTTTTTGTTGTTGTTAATATAAAAATCATTCATTCATTCATTCATTCATTCATTCATTCATTAATAAACCATATAATGATGTAATCGAATCTCGCCTCTTGTTACCCGGCCTCTATTGCCCTAATAAACTAGTATTACATTGACCTTGTTTCCCGATTTCTTGTTGCCTCTCCTTCTTCCAGTAGATGCTACCGGTATAGATTCCCGAAGCTTGTTCGATGAGCTGCCGTGTCCACGTGTTGCCAGAACGCGGGTAACTCGCTAACGCAACGAACGGATAGGTGCCTTCTTTTGCAAGAGATATGTTACAGCAACGGGGATCTACAACCAATTTATCATAAACGGATATAACAACAGTGCATGAGTAATAATAATTAAAAAAAAACGAATACACTAAAAAAAAAACCAGAAATAATAATAATAATACTGGATATTTATATAGCGAACATATCCACCACACAAGGTGCTCAAGGCGCTCCCAATATTATCCCGGCTAAGCTACGCTATCAATTTCAGTGCTCACAGCTTTCAAGGAATTCCTTCCTGCCGGTACCCATAGACACCTGAGTCGAGTGTGGCAAATGTAGATTAATGTCTTGCCAAAGGACATTAGTGCTGCGGCAGGGATTCGAACCCCGTACCTTGTGGTTCAAAGCCCGGAGACTTATCCATTGGACCACAACACCTCAACACCTCTTCCTCTAAAAAAAGTCGAATCATCATTTAGAAGGGTGGAGGAGTGACTACACTTTGAAATACTCTATTCGACACTATAAACCTTTATCAGGTGTTTATGAATTCAGCACGTATAGTGTTGAATCCAGAATGTTCAAAGTGTTAATCTAACATTTTGAAAATGTAGTCAATCTTCCACCCTTTTAAATGGTGATTCAACATTTTAGTTTTTAGAGTGTAGATAGATAGATATTAAAAGTGCCTCCACATCTGATATTGTAGGGCCCATCATTTAACAAATATTCTAATTAAGGTGTTTTAGACAAAATAATTCGGAACTATGCCGCAGATGTAGGCCTACTCTTTGTAAACATGGTACGATTAATTTTAATATTCATGTACCCATGTGTTCCGTACATGGACATCGTGTAATCAAAATTCAGAATGTGAACTGACCTGGAACTGAAGTCCTGTAGAGTGAGAAGTATTCCTTCCCGCCACAATCGTATTTCATATCGCCTGCACAGGGAACGTCACACAGCGAACTGGCTACGTAGGTGAGCAGAGTGGAGGACTGATACACATTAGTGCAGTAACAACGCGTCCCTCTCGTGAGCGCTGCATAGGTGAATTCCTGTAAAAATAATAACAAAAACCCACAAAAACAGAGATAAAGCGGATCAAAATCAATAAACAGAGAGATAATAACAATGACATTAAGAAATTTCAGAAAAATACGTTTTGTTTGAATAACACAGAGACGCATAGCGAAGGGAGAATATAAATATTTTTTCAGGATGTAAGACTTGATCAATAAACTTTATATTTCCCTTTAAAAATTAAAACTTGATAGAAGAGGCTATTGTCTAATTCATTTTAGGCCCAAGACTATTCCACCACTGTTGTGCCAGTGTGACTGGATCATCTGGTACAATTATAAAGAATAATCTTTCAATAAACCATTCATCCAAAAACTTGGGTATTAACATAATAAATTACATGTATGAAAACATGGAATTATCTACTAATTATTTAGTTAACCCACAGACGTACAGTGTCTCCTTTTAGCGACACATTTGGAGTATCTTTTATCCAGAAAGTTAAGAAAAGCTAGGAATCAAGCATTATCCATAAGCAAAAGAAGCAAAAATCACTGAAAATAACTTGAGTCCATTTCGACTTCAGTATGCTGTGCCGTTCTCGAATAAGAGCGATTTAAGAGCAACCAACATTACATTGTAAAATGTATAATCACTATTTGGGGGCATAAATTGATCAATTTTGGCAATTTTCATTCAGATTGGCTCATGTTGTATACATTTACTTGTTTTAAAATCATGTAGGAGTGAAAATAAAAAGTAATTTTTGCCAATTTTAGGAGGAAAATGTGTTTGATTTAGCTCTTAGGATAACTCTGTTCTGCTGTGGGTTAACTTAGGTCCGATTCCGACTATGTCTTTGATCAAAAAAGATAACAGGTCGTTAAAACAAATTTCCTCACACTCTGTCATATCTTTATGACCTATATTGGATCTCTGACAAATACTCGACTCAAAAGCTATAAAGTTGGAATGAATTCCCAAACTGAAGCTGGCTACAGTAGGCGAATGGCGTTGAAATGGTCACAAAATCACAGTAAATATACATTCGAAATTCCACAATTTCCAGACATACGGCGTCCCTGGAGTTGAATAAAGCTCGAATTTGTCTGACATAAAGAAGTAACCTCTAAAACGTGTTTTGAAAAAATAAGAAGAAAAATTACAAAAACTAATATCCTTTACATGTGACATGACACTCCACAATCACAAGAAGTTGAATTATTATTCCTAACATGTTCAACACAAAGGAGAAACAAACAGCTGGCTTCATTTTTATTGGCTGATTCCTATATACTATCGGCCTTATACCAAGAAGCAGTCAGGTGGTTCGGGTTATTTTGTAGTGATAGTAAAGTGCAGACAGAGAAAGGCTTCAGCTGCCGAAACTGCTCTAGAGTCTGTCGCTCGAGGATCGTTGTATACAGTCATCTTATATCATGCCGTAACTAATTGTCACTAATCATTGGACCCAAGTAATCAGCCATCATCATCATGACCATAAAATACAACCTGCTTCCGGGAGCTGTCTCATCACCTTCTTCATTCAATCTGGAACCAAAGAGTTATGTGATGATATGATTTCACCAATGTTTCGAGCAGACGTGGAAGGATCGTTTCTGTAGAACTACGATTTATTTGGTTAGATTCTGTTGATAATTTATCTCATAAATATTTCGTGACTAATCAGTGATCTATCACAGTGGCTTTATTCTTTCGTGCAAACTATGAATTGACGTCTACTGTCAGTGGCGGCACCAGGATTGTTAAAGTGGGGGGGCAAATGGAGGGCAAAAGAAAATGTTGGGGGGGCACCGGCAGTCAATTTTTTTTTTGCGTGTATGGAGAAATTGAGCGTGAAGCGCAAGGTTTTTTTTCCTCTTACACACATTTTAATATCAATTTTGCGAGCGAGCAAAGCGAGCGAACAAAAAATAACCACTTTTTTGGTATTTAATCGCATTTTTTAATAAATATCCTGAAATATGACGAGCGAGCGAAGCGAGCGAGCCAAAAATGGCTACTTTTCTTGTTTTTAATCACATTTTAGAAGAGAACTTTATAGATATGACGAGCGAGCGAAGCGAGCGAGCCAAAAATAACCACTTTTTTTGTTTTTAATTGCATCTTCATATAAATATTCTGAAATATGACGAGCGAGCGAAGCGAGCGAGCCAAAAATGGCTACTTTTACTGTTTTTAATCGCATTTTAGAAAAGAACTTTAAAGATATGACGAGCGAGCGAAGCGAGTGAGCCAAAAATATCCACTTTTTTGGTTTTCAATCGAAGTTTTGAAGAGCAGAAAATGGTATTTTAGAGCACTTCACAGCTTGAATATGATGCTTATGACAACATCTACTTATTTACAAATTACTATATAATTTTTCTTTTCAGTGCTCAAAATTTCTGGGGGGGGGGGGCAACTGGGGGGGGCAAAGCTTCTGAGTGGGGGGCAAATGCCCCCCCATGCCCCCCCTTGGTGCCGCCACTGTCTACTGTGTTATCATCAATGAGTCACAGTGCACTGAAAAATATCCCTTTTATTCCAGGTTCGGATTATTGGTGGCAGACTGAAATCTTCTGATAGCTAAACCTCCTTGTGGACATTCAGTTCCCACTACAAGGTTCACGTAAGTCACTTTTATTTTGATTATGGCATTTTGTTGTAAATCTGACAGATGATATAGTTTCTGATTTAAATAATTATTTCTTTCATAACGATTCAACACAAAGCTGCAAGCATTATTTATCTGGAGTGAAATTGACGATCTGACACTGGGCAATGATAAAAAATATAATAATAATAATAATAATAATAATAATAATAATAATAATAATAATAATAATAACGATAATAATAATGAATATAGCGGTACTCTCAAGAGAACATGGGTGCCAATGTAATTCCCGGCTTTAAACCCCAAATTGTTCTGATTAAGCAGTCTGTTTGGAAGTATTATTGTAAAGCGGTTAAAATTACAACTGTCATCAACATGATCACGCTCTGTAATTTTACCAATTTTCCAATATATAGAATCTTCATTTTCCATTTCCTCTCTCCCTCTCCGTACCCAAGTAACTCACGCCACCTCCCGTATTCCTACCATTTTCCATTATTAATGCCCCCCCTTCCCATTTCTTCTATTTTTATTCATATTGCATTTGACTTTCAGGGCCAAAATAAGCCAGTGGGTACGGAACAGAAGAAACTATTTCTTGGAGCACATCGTGTTAGAGCATGGATCCCGATGCTGAATCAATTTCCCTGGCTGACAGCGTCATATGATGGTAAGAAACAATTACAATACTAACGGACCACTGTTAGCAGATTGTCATAATTAATGATAAATCCCGTCTTGAATTCACGATATAAGTCAAAGAATTTAATATCTTACGGGAATGTATTTGTTGATGATGTTTAATGGTTAGGGTTATAGGTTTCACGTGTATTTGGTATAGATATTTTAGATGAATGTTTTGCCATGGCAACAAAATATGATCACATTGCAGAGCTGCCAACATTGGATAATAGTTGAGAGTGAGATTATACAAGAAGCGAAGTGCGAGGGAGCGAGGCGACCAAGCCCGACTGAGTGAAGCGAGGGAGTGGGGGAGGGTGTGGGAGGGGGGCGACCCCCCTCCCGCGGTGTGGAGCTTTTTTATTTTTCAAGGTGAAATTGTAAGATCTGGAGAGCATTTCATGAAGAGTTTTGTCAGTGATTTTCTCTGACAACTGTTATAAGCTACTGAAAATCCTCGCATCTGATTGGCTGAGAGCAAATTAGTCAGTGAAAATCTACGACAAGACTCTTCATGAAACACTCCCCAGGTGCATACTTTATAGAGTATTTTAACATATACCTAAAGGCATTATGAAGAGAGAAAATTATACAATTTTACATGCAAAGAAAATGATAAACACGGAATATCCACTTGTTGAAAAATGCCAACCATGTCTTTATTTGGTTCCCTTCTCTGTTTGACCCAGGTTGTGGATGTAGGTACTCTTGGGTGCAGATAATGGGAAGATGCAACAAGCAAGCATCCAAACAGAGAATTTATTGTATCAAGCCTCCTCTGTTGCCATCTTCATTGTCATTATGGCTGAAAGTGTTCCATATAAACATAAAGAATTCATGTGTTGTGCGTATACGGTATGGTACGGGCCGGTCATGTCAGGGTATCGATGTATATAATATAGCCTAGCCCTGCTAGGCGCGGATCAGATCTTACCATAGAGATCCTATAAATTAATCTCTATCTTACAAACGCACGCGCTCCAAATGAGATCGAGAGTTTTCGACAAAAGGCGGGAAAACTTTCACAAGTTTTTCAGTGCTTCCTAAATTCTTGAGTTGGTCGCCATTTTATTGAAATGTATCATTTTTTTTAATTATTATATTTAGTTATTTCAGATTCGTGCGTGAGAAATTTCATGATTAGCGTGAGAGCGTGAGGAATGGGTGAAATGCGTGAGTCTCACGCTCAATGCGTGAGTGTTGGCAGCCCTGCATTGATTCTCGCAGTTTGCTATGTCCTGTATGTTTAAAGCTGCTCGACGACCCAAAGCAATTAACATGCATACACACATTCTGCAAGAACTGTCTCACAGATCTTCTTGCATGCTCTTCTAAAAATGCTGCAAATTTGCTGACATGCCCAATATGTCGAAGTACTACATATTTGCAGATGGCAATGTGGGAAATCTTAGTACAAAATATTTTCCTCATAAATGTGTTGTTGATGAAGTGACACATAGCCAGCAACTTTGTGAAATCTGCGACACAAACTCCCTAGCATTACATTTCTGTTGTGATTGTGGTAAGAAGATGTGTAAGACATGTCATAAGCAGCACACAGAATGGCCACCACACCTCAAGCACGAAGTTGTGAGAGTAGAAGACCTCACAGACGGTGGGGTGATCCCAAAGAAGGAAGTCTTTTTGTCAAGAACACAAATCACGTAAACAGGAACATGTCTGTACCGATGTGTGTATCACTTGTAAGAAATTCATCTGCTTGAGATGTCGGATGTTGCACCACGAAAAGAGAGGCCACACTGTTCAAGGTGCTGAGGAATACTATGCGTCCATTGAGACAGAATTCGAATCTCTGCAAGCCCTGGGTGAGACGAAAACGAAAGCCATCATGGATCACATGACGCTTGTCAAAACTCAGAAGAAACGTGCCACTGATCACATTGCCGGCATAAACGCTGAAATCAACAAGACTATTCAAGAATCAATAAAGGTATTAAATCAGAGAAAAGCAGCATTAGACAGGCAGTTAGAAGGTGAGAAAGTAAAATCATGCAAAAGATTGGACGAAATGAAAAATGCTGATGAGAGATTAATTACGAGTATTGAGAGTGCTACTGCGTTGTCGGATAAGAGTTCAAAAGCTCCAATTGGATCTGATATAATTGTTATTCAGGATTCACTAACTGGTGTTTTGAAGGATATGTTAAGTATGGATGATCCTGAGCAGAAGAAGGCTACTTATCTGGCTGATCGTACAGAGAAACTGGTGTTCAAACCCAACAGTCAATGCAAGCACTTCAAAATTGTATAAGTCCAGTCCGTAAAAGGTGATCTGGAATGTGATGTAGAACTTTCTGAGAAAGGCAATATGAACTGCATGGCCCCTACATCACATGACAGAATGGCAGTGGGGTACAGCACTGGAGGAATCGATGTCTTCACTGCTGATGGTCAGCTCCTGCAAACAGTACTTGAGGATGTCCGGATCCGTCGACTGGCCTTCCTCTCCGATGGTCGGTATGTTGTGCGTGATCACAGTAACACCATCACACTGTATTCAAGGGATCGTGAGAAACAGTATGTGAAGTTTGAGACTTTGAGCGAAGATGAGGGTGGGTTCGGAGGCATCACCGTAGACAGTAATGATCGGATCTATGTCACCTACGCGGAAACTAAGACGATCCGGGTATTCCCACCAGTAGGAGGGACGGCGATCAGGAAGATACCATGCTATGGATAATTATGTGCCCGATCAAATCAGTTCTTACAATGACTTCTTAATCATTACCTATGGGAATGCAGTGGGGATAATTGACAAAGATGGCACAATAGGACATAGGATAGTGACCGAGGGGGTTAAAGCATACGCTGCTGTGACTCAGAGAAATTCAGTCCTGATCGCTTGGGTCAAGCATGATGATGGGTTGGTCAGCATCGACAAGTTTACTCTCGAGCTGAAGCACATCAAGACTCTCATTTCTGACCATGAGATTTAGAAGCAAGACAGAAAGTGGTACCAACTGCGAGAGTTTCGATCAGGAGAGATTGCTTTCTGTACTCCTCATAGACTCTATATTCTCTTCAAACTACCAATCACACCAGCTCAGGTGTCATGATCAAGCCCTGCACAAGAAGGGCCTACTTTTGACACGTTGCGTTGGATAATCATCACAGTCAGACTGCAAAGGAGATTACGTCCCTTCTATACACTTGTCACAATGTTGTTAGAACACTCTCCAGGCTTGACTGCGTTGGATGCCTGCTTAGGGGTATCGGTAAACAGGGCCTTGGCAAACTCTTCAGAATAAGTGTGCTTGTATAATTTGTCAAAAAGCCGAAATGGCCTCATGCTACTCCACTACTAAGCGAACTTCACTGGTTTCCCGTTTCTGAGAGAATTTACCGGATACTTGTTTAACTTACAGATCTCTGACAACCACATCTCACTCTTTCAGCAACAGAGAACATCATATTCTCTTCGTTCTTCATCTGCTCCATCCTATGTCATTCCCAAATCCCGGAAACAGGCTGGCTTCGAATCCTTTCAGTATCTTACCCCACGTCTTTGGAACAAATTCCCTGCATTTATACGTAATAGTACTTCACTCGACTTAAAATAGTACTTCACTCGACTTATTCAAAAAAGCATTTTAAAACATAATTCTTAATTGCTCTAAAACTTTAATTAAGTGATAGCGCCCTGTATTGTATAGAAAAGGCACTATATAAACCCAGTTATTATTATGATTATGATTATGATTATTACTGTTATCATTATTATCCTTCCTATTATTATCATCGTCGTCATCATAATTATTCCATACATCTGGCAAAGGCCTTGCATAGACATATCACAAAATCATTGAGACGTTCTTGAACGGAATACCCCTGACTAAGTTCTGGTAATCAGCCAATTATTTTCAAAGAAGCACGTCATGCAACCGAGACCGAAGGTTCAAATGGGCATACTGTACCCTTTCAAACTGTAGGCACTTTTGATGTGTAGTTTTAATTGAGAAGAAGCATGTTTGTAGGCTACTGAGCCAATCTACCTATCTGACAGAAAGAGCAGAGAACTTAACGAATTGAAAGTTAATGGAAAATCCAAGAACAGGGAGAGCGAGAGCAGAATCGCTATTCGGGATGTGACGACCACGTGATTTGAGAATTAAGGGAGGGGGGGGGGGGGGATAAGAAGTGAATGAGAAGAGCAAAATATAATTTACTACCCTCAAATTTCGACACAAAATAATACATGCCTTTATTCAGATGCCCGTTTTCGAATTGTTCTCTAATTTTGACCAAAAGATCTATGAATCTGACTGTATTTGTTTAATGTGTAAGGTTTGTGCGAATATGTGTTTCAGCTTTTGTTTCATTTTTATGGCGTGTATTGTTGCAAAATTTCAACTGTGTGATTAATTGTTATCCATGTATTACATCATTATTACATCATTCATGTGTGCAAGGCCCCCCAAGTGTTCCAATTGCGGACTTAGTTACCCTAGGTAAAATAGCAAATGAAATAAGAAAAAAATGTTGATATACTTTATTATTGTAACGTGTTATCATTATATTCCAATCGCCTTCTCATGATAATAACATTTCGAAATGCATAGATTTCCAATAATTTGAGATGACATGTTAATAACTCACTCCCACAGGAGCTGAAGAACTCAAACTCTTCGACATCCTTTAAGGGCAACCTTAAATCGCATTTGTTTACTACCAGGTAATAGGTTTTGAAGACAGACACTTTCTTTTCTTTGTTGTGATGTGGTTAAACATTCTTTGTTATATCTGTACTTTTTTAAAGTGCCTTGAGCATTCAATGAAAATAGAAAAGACGCTACAGAAATCCTCTGTATCATTATCATTATTATCAATCATGGTGATTGCGATTACGATGACTGAATGATAATGTTAATAATAAGTACTGAAAATGATGTTGATCTTGACGATGACGATGATGATGGAAACTAGTGTAATGATAATTGATTATTATGAGCATGATAACGATGGAAATGGTGATGATAATGTTATGATGATGTTGATGATGATGATAATCCAGAACTTGTAAAGTTCAGAATATTGATATCTCTCTGCGCTTAATAAAGTAACAATTTAATATAGTGACGTGATAATATGATTCCCTAAACTTATTTAAGTAACTAAAGAGTTGACAAAGGAGCAATGATTTAATATGACAGATATCACAGCTAACTAAAGGAATGGGTAGGCCTAATGAATAATGATGATAATGGCAATGATGATGTTGATGGTGATGATAATGGTATATGAATTTGAAAATTACGATGATGATGATGATGATGAAGATGATAATGATAATATGATTGAAAAAGGATGATAATTATGATGAATATTGTGATGATGAGTTTACTTGTCATGAGGATGTCAATAACTATTACGTTGATGACGTTCATGATTTTTTTACAAAGAAAGAAGTTACAAGCAAATGCAATCACACGACTGACACAGTCGCTAGTACACACACTTTTGAATAAACCGCAACTCGTTAACTTGGTTAATGCATAATGACATGAACACTGCAAGAAAAGTAACTGTTTTTTTTTTTTTACCATACCTTCAATTTGCCAAGTGAGCGAGAGAAAAAAAAAAGAATTAAAAGTATACGTAAAATCAATTCACCGTCATCGATAATAAACAGCTGGTAAAGGTGAACAGCATTCCCTATTCAGTCTAATTTGTGGGAGAGCAAATGTTGATTTAAACCAGGATCACAAAACTTGCTATTGTGTGAACTTCATAGAACAACACAATATCAATTCAGTAAAATTTCATGGATAATAAAAATAACATGGCATTACAACAACCCTGCTTTTTGAAGAATCTCAACATCACATTTAAAGGAACAATAGGAAACACACACACACACCCTCACACTCACTCGCACACACAAAAACAACAACTAGCAAACGTTAAACTGTTGCGTTCAAAGAATTTTTCCATTTGTACCCGTAAACTTGGGTTTCGTATATATATATATATATATATATTACACAAGCGCAACACACACACACACACACACTCACACACACATGATCATCAAATTTCCCACAAGTTGGAAATCCTGGTAGTAGAAGTACAAATTTTAAGTACGCCATTAAAAGTTCAAAATTCATTTTCGTAATTTTTCCACCCGCCTCGGGTACGGTCTACTGTACAATGTATATGACAGATCAAAGCAAAGTTAACATTCTTGGTTATAGAGATTTATCATTCATTGAGACATATGAACCTGATAGACAAATAGGAAAGTAAATGAAATAATTGGGTTGGACTGAATTCCCAAACTGAAGCTAACTAGATAGGCAAGCGATAGGCGTTTGGTTGCAAAATATCTACAGTGCGTCCCACAAAAAGTAGTTGAAAAAATTCTCGACATCTGAACTTTTCAAAACATTTGCAGGAAATTTTCATAGCTGTAGATAACCCAAAGACTCTCTATCAAATCATACCTAAAAAATCTCCCCCCCCCAAAAAAAAAAAAAAAAAAAATACGCTTGAGTGAGCAAAAATAACTTTTGTGAAAGGGTATAAAATTCAGACTTGACAGTAGTGTTAACTTTAAGGGCTTAGGAATTTCAATATTTTGAGAGATTTCTGGAGATTTCTCCATCTGTAAGCTTTTTTTGGGGGACACACTGTATAAATGCATCCTAACTACAAAACTTCCAGATCCATGTATACTGCTTCACTGGAGTTGAATAGAGTTCATGTTATTCCAAAGTAGAGCAGCAACCCTGAAGTGTGTTAAAATCGACAAAAATCAATGTCCTATTAACGTGACATGACACCTCCGCAATCATATCAAGTTTAATATTTTCCTAACATGTTCAACACAAAGAGCCAGACAGATGTCCTTCACTGTGATTGTTTGATTCTTAGTAGGATGGGCCTTCAAAAGTAGACAAGGAATCAGCGGGTCCATGTTAATATGTAGTGATATGACGATCAAGAACAACCCACCGTCAGGAGTTCTCTCACCATGCAACTTCTTCACTCAAACTGAAACCAAAGAGTTGTGCGATGTCGTGATAACAACCAGACTTCGGTGCATCGATTTTGCAGTATTACAGTTTATGTGGTAATTAGATTTTGTCACTAAAATGCATTTTAAAAAAAATACTGCCATCTAATCAATGCGCTATTAACCTGGCATTTTTTTTTTCGTGCAAACTATGAAGAAACGACTATCGTGTAAAGTGCAGTGGGTGAGAGTATTACAAAAGAATTTCCTTTTTATTCCAGATCAGCGGATTATTGGTGGCGGACGGAAATCTTCTGATAGCGTAACTTCTTTGTGGACGATCAATTCCAGCTACATCCCAGTAAGTCACGTGTCCTGGTTGTGCTTCATAAATCTGTTCATTAAATTACGAATGACTTTACGAACGACTTGAATATGGCAAGCCAGATGAGATTCTGAATCATTACAAATCGCATCGGCTAAAGATGAAATATGCAGATGTAGATAAACATTACTATTGTTTACAAGCTTTTTTTTTATTGCAAAGTATATTCTTTGCCACAATTTAATTGAGATTAGGAGAAAGGCAGCCAAACTTTAGTAAAACATCAGGAAAACGTTGAACATCCCATTTGGCACTTCATATTCAAGTCGTTCGTGAAGTCATGCTTAAATTTACGAACAACTTTATGAAACACCCCCCCCCCCTCCCCCCAGTCATAGTGATGCTGGCATTTTGCTGCAAAACTGCAACGGTGATGAATGCTACTTTATTCATATGCTTTCATTAGGAGACATGATAGAACAGGAAGCTTTCTTTTTTCTTTTTTTTTTTTGCTGATAAACATAACACACTCTCTAGAAAGCTTACTTACTAAGGGAGTTTCTGACTTTAAATACAAATTTGAAATCTTTTTGATTAAGCAGTCTGTTCGGCATTATCATTATTCGGTATAATTTTAACACTGTCATCACACTCTGTGATTTAACCTCTTTTCTGAAATATAGAATATTCATTTTCTATCTCCTGTCTGTTCCCCGTATTTTCTGTCATTTTTCAAGAATAATCACATCGTTCCCATTTCACCTATTTTTTAAAAAAAATTAAAAAAAGTTTAATATCTCCTTTGACTCTCAGAGCCAGGATCAAACGCGCGTCAGTCCGAAGGGTGCAGAACTGAAGAAACGAGCTTCCTAGATCACTTCATGACCCCCGATGCCTTCTCAATTAATCTTAATGAAGGACAGCGGCGTTTGGTGGCAAGAAGAAATAAGATACCATCCACTTTGAATAAATCATCATATCATGAATGTTTTATACATAATATCAGCATACAATAGCAGAAGTTAAGATTTTATTGGATAGTATTTGTCGATTATTTTTTATGGTTTAGGCTAATTTTATTATAGAATTTTCGTGCTTCTTGTAAAGATTTGAAATGAATTTAAATGGCTACAGTATCTGAACACATTGCCTCACGCAGTCTGCTGTGTCCTGTATGTTTTGATATACTCACCGATCCAAAGAAATTATTATGCACACACTCGTTCTGCAAGAAATGTCTGACTGATATTCTTGCGTGCTCTTCTCAAAATTCTGTGAATTTTCTGATATGCGCAATATGTAGATATTATACACGTGTTGATGGTGGGAATGAAGCTAATCTTGATACAAATGTTCCTCTTAAACGTGTGATTGATGAAGTGAGACATAGCCTACAACTCTGTGATACTTGCGACACAAAGTCACAAGCTTTACATTTCTGTTGTGATTGTGATAAGAAGATGTGTAAGGCATGTCATGAGATCCACAGCCGATGGCCGCCACATCTCAAGCACGAAGTTGTCATGGTAGAAGACATCATAGATGGTAGGGTGATCCCAAAGAAGAAAGTCTTCTGTCAAGAACACAGATCACCTAGAGAGGAACATGTTTGTACTCATGTGTGTATCACTTGTAGGAAATTGATCTGCTTGAGATGTGGAATGCTCAATCACCAGAATAAAGGGCACACTGTTCAGGATGCTGAGGAATACTACGCTTCTATCAAGACAGAACTCGAATCTCTACAAGCCAGAGGTAAGACGAAAACTACAATCATCAAGGATCACATGACGTGTATCGAGACTCAGAAGAAGCGTGTCACCGATCACATTGCCGGTAAAAAAGGTGAAATCAACAGGATTTGTCGAAAATTGATAAAGAAATCAAACGAGAGAAAAGCAGAATTAGAAAAGCAGTTAGAAGCTGAGGGGGTAGAGTTATGTAAAAGACTGGATGAGATGAAAAAGGTTGATGAGAGATTGATTAAGAGAATTGAGAGTGCTACTGCGTTGGCTGCTAAAAATTTGAAGGCTCCATTAGAAGGTGATATCATTATTATTCGGGATTCACTGTATGGTGTCTTGAAGAATGTACTAGATAGTGATAATCCCCCAAAGAAGCTTGCTACTGATGTAGCTGATCGGGCAGAGCAAATATGTTCACACCTAACAATCAACGCGATCAGATCAAAACTGGTGCCGTCAATTTAAACGTGATATCAAATATGATGTAGAACTATCTGAGAAAGGTAAAAATGGCATGTCTCCTATATCAGACAGTAGAATGGCAGTAGGGTACAGCACTGGAGGAATTGATATCTTCTCTGCTGATCGATGGCCAGCTCCAGAAAACGGTAGTGGAGGATGTCTGGATCTGGAGACTCGAATTCGTCTCTTATGGCCGGTATGTTGAGCGTGATCACAGTAACAACATCTCCCTGTACACTAAGGAATTTGAGAAGCGGTATGTGAGGTTTCAGACTATGAATAAAGATGGGTCGGAAGCATCACCATATATAGTGATAATCTGACCTATGTCACCTTCTCAGAAACTAGACGATCATAGTAAGATCATAACACAACATAGTGAGAGTGGGTGTTTAGGGCGTACGTTGATATGACTTTGAGTCCTATATTCAATCCTGATCGCGTTGGTGATGATGATAGGTTGGTCAATATCGAGGAGCATACTATCGGGCCGAAGCACACCAAGACTCTCATCTCTAATTATGAGATTAAGAAGCAAAAGAGAAAGTGGTAAGCCTGCTATCTACATGTACATGTAAAGAACGTGCGATCCGGAGAAATGATTGTTATCGTTGCATGTCGGTGCAAACTTGAACCTTTTATTCTTAGTGTGTGTACTCCTGTTTAAATGGGCATGAATTGGTCTCCAGAACTGTTCATCCTTGGTGGGTCCAGTTTATATGTAGGCCTGTATGTATGTATGTATGTTTGTTTTTGTTTAATTGGAAACCTGTTTGTATCCAAAGGATGGGGAAAGTTTGTTGAAAGTTTTAAAAAGGGAGAAAAATGAAATTAAATAAATTAACAAATAAATAAATAGATAGATAAATAGGAGGGGAGGTGTGAAATAAATTCAACTAGTCGGAATTGAAGCAGAGAGTTAGTTGGAGTTCTAGCTTATTCCATTGAAGAGTTCTTAATCGAAACTTAGTGTACCATTCACCTGGAAAACAATTTGTGTACAGCTAGTACGTATGAAATACCTCCCCCCCCAAAAAAAAACAAAACAAAACAAAAAAAAACAACCCATAATAATAACTCGGCATTTTAGGGATTATCGGTTAAGGGTTTGGAAAAAAGGCAATGGCTTTTCGATTCCAGATGGTGACGTAAAAGGTCGATCCCAGATGTAAATAATCAGATCTGATTGATACATGTCTGTAAAAACCTATTTCAACAACAACATGCAATATCTTTTTGTAGAGGTAATGGACTCTAAATTTCTTCGACTTAACTCAAGGACAATTCCAGAAATGGATTGAAAATCTAAATCTAATAGATTTAGAAATCATCTAATTGATCATAATTTCTTAATCTAATTTTGTAGTTAATCGATTTGGATTAATTTCTAATCTAAGAAATTTAGAGTGTAGTCATTGTGAATATAGGAACCCTAACATATATTGCAAAATGTCTTTTGGTGATTGGTTACTTTAACTTTTAAAATAATTAGAATCATGTGACTCATGTCCATTAACAAATTTTCCCCAAAATACTTATATTCCTGATTAAATTCACCTGTTGGAGCCGCTCAACATTGATCTGATAGAAAAAAGGCTGAACTTAGCGAAATGAGTGGAAAATCCAAGAACAGAGAGGGCAAGAACACAAACCTTATTTGGCTTGTGACAACCATGTGATTTGAGAAGAGCAAGGGAGTGAAAAGTGTATGAGAAGAGCAATATTACAACCCCAAATTTTATAACCCGTTTTCTAAAAATGGTTCTCCTAATTTTTACCAAATTCAAATACACATCTGACTTTAAAAAGATTATGCGATTGTCTGTTTCAACGTTTAATGCGCATTAATGGCATAAATTGTTGCAACATTTCCACTGTATCAGTAATTATTATTCATGTAGTATCATGATTATATGATATTCTCAGGTGTTTTGTGTGCAAGGCCCTCGAGTTTCAATCCCGGAGTACGTTGCCCTGGGTAAAATGGCAGGCTAAATTTTTGCACAACAGCACTTCTACAAAATATTATGGGTATGATCCATTTATTTATATATCGTCCATTTATTATCCAACAATTATCATATCAAGTTCATAAATTTCCTATTGTTTAAATGACAGTGTTGATAATCATGATGATCGCGATTAATACGGTGAACGTAGATAATGAAAATGATGGCCATGATGCCGATGATCATAACAGCTTTTTGAAACTTTATTTAAATTTGGTCTGTATTCGGGATGTAAACTTAATTTTAGTAAAACCGAAGCTATTTGGATTGGCTGTAAAAAAGGATGTCAGAATTTTCCCTATACTAGCCATGGTATTTCATGGAATAAATCTCATTTTAAATGTTTAGGAATAAATTTTTCCTTAAATACAAATCAAATATTTCATTTAAATCATAAAGAAAAACTGAAAAGAATTAAGAAATCTTTCTTTGATTGGTAAAGTGTGTGTTATAAAAACAATTATATTGCCACAACTGATTTATCTTTTCTCGGTTCTTTGTATTAGAATACCCCTTTCTTTTTTTAAAGAGTTGAATAAAATCTGTTTTAAATTTATTTGGAATGGGGGCAAAGACAGAGTTAAGAGAAAGATTATGTGTAATGATTATATCCAAGCTGGTTTAAAAATGATTGACCCCTTAACTTTTGCAAATTCTCAAAAAAATGTTGTGGGTGAAAAATCTTCTTGATGTAAATTTTACTGCTCCTTGGAAATGTATTGAATTATCTTTTTTGGAAAAAATTAATGCAGATGTTTCTCTTTTGTGGAAGTCATTTGCTCCAGAGAGTATCCTGAAATCACTGGGCAATATGCAACTAGCTGAATCATTGCGCATTTGGTATTTATATAGAGAAGAAGCTACTAAAGAATTTTATGGCTACAAATTTTCAGAACTAAGCGCTTGTCAATCTCTTTGGTTCAACAGGTCAATTCGCTCAAAATCTAAATCATATTTTTTTTACGCTTCTTGGTTTGATAAAAATGTATGTACTATCTCTGACTTATTTAACCCTCCATTTCCTGGTCATAAGCTTTTTGAAGAATTAGTATTAGATTTTGATATTCCCTCAGGAGATAGAAGGAAATTCAATTTTTTAATTAAAAGTATTCCAGAAGATTGGATGAAAAATTTTGACGTTGATATTGTTGGAGTTCACGAAACCATAGTCCAAAAGCTGCTAAGTACAAAAAAAGTCCCCAAGAATGCATATACTGTTCTCTTTGGTTCCCATGTTCCTGACAAGAGATATGCTTACTGGAGTGACAACTTACCTGTACCTGTAAACTTAAACTGGGATAAAATACACTATACTAATTTTTTGTGTACTATTGATACAAAAATGAGATCTTTTTATTTCAAGATTTTCCATAAGGCCATTGCTCTGAATGATTTTCTGTACAAAATTAAAAGAAGAGATTCTCCTAACTGCTCCCTGTGTAATGAAAAAGTGGAAACTATGGTTCATTTATTCTGTGATTGTGAGAAGGTCACTCTAATCTGGCATGATCTACTGGATATTATATCTCAGAAATGTGAAAATCCTGTTAATGTAACCAACTTTGAAAAACTCTTTGGAATTTACAGTGATAAGTTTGTCTCGTATTTATTTTTACTTTTGAAATTCCATATCTATACTTGTAAGTTTAAAAACAATCTTCCAAATTTTGCGGTATTTAAATCCTTTGTTAGAAAACAGAGAGAAATTGAATACTTGTTAGCCAAGAAAAGAAACAAATTACCCATTCATTTCAAGAAATGGCGTTTTATTTTATGATTTTTTTCTTTAATAATTTATATAAGTCTTGATTTTTTGTCTTGATGGATCATGCCATCCACTCTAATGTGTAATCTTGATGTATACAATGAATAGTGTGAATATCCAACTGTTGACAATCTCTCTCTCACATACATTTTTTACATGTATGTTATGCCCTGTCTACATGTATGTCTATTTCTGCAACCCTCGACCAAGGTAAATACAAGTATTTGTTCCTTTACCAAGTTTTTATGTAAATCACAAACCCCATGTAATGCCATGATCAGTATTCTATTATTGTCTCCTTTGTGTTGGTTAATGGTAGTACTAATTTCCAAATATGGTACTACTAACTAAGCGATATATGTTCTGAGTCCTGTTTCTGCCCCCCCTCTTTTTTTTCTTCTAATTTTACCCAATCTGTTGTAAATGTTGTAATTTGTTTTCTTTTGCTCACAATTACTCTGATTATTTGTAAATATGATAATTAGTTGTTGATCCTTCAATAAACACATAATTATAAAAAAATTTTCTCATAAAAAGTCAAGAGTTGACCAAAAAAATTGAGTATGAGGTATGACGTCAAAGTGGGTACCCAGCTTCGCGTATTGCAGTTGTGCTGCGCGCTAGACTGTACAATATGTATTATACATTGCGCGCATTTTGCTAGAATTGCGCGACATGGTACCCACTTTGACGTCATTTTGACGTCAAAGTGGGTACCCAGTTGAAACTGGGTCACAGCTGAGGGGTCAAAATATCCTGAAATCTTACCACATTTGGGGGTTTCCTTGGCAACACGATTATTTAAAAAACTTTAGGCAGATGATTTTCTGCTAATGAAATCATGCTCTTTTAAATGAACTAACATTGTTTAAGCATTGGGCACCCCCTTTAAATAACTTAATAATGCTGCTCCTGATAATGGCAGCGATCAATACAGCGACGACAATCATGACATAGATGATGTTGTTGACGATGATGATGGTGATTAATGTAATGATAGGCCTTATAGTCAAGACGATTTTGATCGTCTATAATGTTAAGGACGTTTGTGACGGAAGATTGAACATTGTACACGTAAACTTACAAGATTGACAAAATCGAAAGTATTCACACTTTAATTTGAACCCTCAACTTTATAACCCGGTCACTCACTGCATGTACAATCAGACATTCATGACACGATAAATAGTAGTTTCTGATTCTTTATCAGACCTTCGATTTGCCAACTGAGAGAAAAAAAAATAAAAGAATATATAAAATGCATTCATTGTCATCGATGATGAATAGATGGTGGAAAGAGCGTTCCCTAATCAATCTTTCGTGGGAAAGCCAATGTTGATTTTAACCCAGACCACAAAAGCTGTTATTTTGTGAGCTTCATAGAAACACACGTTACATTTTTCCGTAAGATTCCAAGGGTAATAACATCGATAATTTAAGGCCGCTTTTCACGGGTACGTGAACGATTAACGAAGGATGCGAATGTCGAAAAAAAATGCAAAGTCCAATATTTGTATGCTAGGCTCAAACTAAATGTCGCCAAACATGCGCGGGGTTCGGAAGCGTCGTCCAATGTTCGTTTGTAGTTCGGCGGGAGTTTCAAAAAAGTTCGAAATTTCTTGCGAATGTTTCCTGTTTCCCGCGAACAATCACCCCCCCCCCAAAAAAAAAAAAAAAAAAAAAAAAAATCGCGGCAGTCGATGGTGATAGTTACTTTGTTGTTTCGCTGATCTATTCATTCCACAGTGCCACTATGCGTTATCAATGTACTTTTAAGTACGCGAGAAATAGTGTGTTGCACTCTATTTAGCACAAGCTGTAACTATTTATATTTCCTAGTAGGCTTTAATTTACTTGCATTTTCACATACATGACATGTGTGGAGGTGGAAGTAGAATGCTAGAACATGTATACAAAATCATTTGCTAGTTTCATGTATACAGAGTAGTGATATAGAAAGAAATTATGATGCAGAAGCGAAGTGGTCAGGGGCTGACTGGCTATGAGCAGTTTAGAGAGTTTCTCCACATAAGAAGAGACCGGTCAACAATAAGATAAGGTCCTGTTAAATAACACCAACAATAGTGGGAGGGGGGGGGGACGATCAAAGGGGAGGGCAGATAAAGCAGTAAAAAAACAACAATGATAATGATAATAAATTATTTTTATATTTTCATTTTTAAATGAATTTTCACACTGAAAGAGAACTCACCAGACTGATGCAGCGATTCAGGCATCGGGGTATCGTCATATTGGTGTCGTCAGCAACCATGCCACCCGATAGCTCACGATCAAACACACCGTCTGGTTGGGGGTAGGGCACACAGGATCGGTATTTCCCTGGACTTTCGAAAGATGGCCATGTCATCCATCTCTGATTAAGAGCTACATTTTGAGGAAACAGAACAGTTTCGAGCTCACATGCATGTTACAACAGTCAACAAGCACAAGGGTACCAACAGGCAATGGGCAAGTACATCCCCTCCCCCATCCCGGCCGGTTGAATGAAAGAAAGAAAAAAAATAGGAAAGAAGAAACCGAAAGAAGGGGAAAGGGGGAAAAGAAGGGAAAAGAATACGATCTGATCCTTTCCCACATTTCCAGATCAGTGATCTAGGAAAAGCCAATTTCATTTTCGGAGAAGAAAATAACCAAAAAAAAAAAACAAACAAAAAACACACACAACACCGTAGCCCCCCCCCCCGAAAAAAATACCTCTCACCACAATGCAAGCGACCCTTTATTAGCAGTTGGCACTGCAAAAGTCACGCTTTCAACTAGGCCTAAGTCAAGCGGGTTTTTTTTCACTGAAAAAATGATAATTTGTAATAAAATTTCCTAGAATCAGTACAGTACCAGGGTAGACTTGAGTGGTCAAAGCTTCTTCTTTCGTGTCCGACAATTACAAGTCTAGAATGTTAGATATTTGGCCACGACTTGGCACATCGCAGCCATCAAATCTTCTTGCCTACACTAGTCCTCAAGGTTAGGGCACTGAAGGAGGTGTTGCATGGTTTATGATGTGCCTCAGTCGCAGTTTGTGTTGTCATCACCTGTATATCCTCGCGTTTTCATGTTGATTTTGCATCGACCCAGGTGTCCTGTGGTAGCTGCTCCTATAGGAAGAGGTAGCTTGTCATGATGGTGGTTGCCGATGTGCCTCTTCTCCCACAGTCTACATCTGACCACCTGTGGGGATTCATACGGCGGTTGGACAGAGTGTAGGAAGCTTTTCCTTGATTTGAGCCGTTTCTGAGATGGTTGGATGTCATAACATGGATGACGGCTATCCTGACTTTGTCTGAGACGCTCCTTGCTACTGGCTGCTGACCGGTGTATACCGGGTGGAGCAATGCCGGACAGGTATAGGCTGGTTATATTTGTCGGCTTTAGACAGCCAGAGATTGCTCTGCAGCTATCGTTGAGAGCTGGGTCAAGTTTCTTTGAGTGCGAGGATCTTTCTCAGACTGGACACGGATACTCCGCAGCAGAATAACACGGCGCAAGAGCTGTTACCCGTTGTTGCAGATGCACTGGCACCCCAGGAAGAGTTTGCCAGTTTCTGGAGGAGGTTGTCCCTGGTACTCACTTTCCCCTTCACCTTCTTGATCTGGTACTTGAATCAAGGGTAACGCCAAGGTTCACTGGAAGTTTGCAGTGGTCAAGGGAGTACCATTCCAAGTGAGTCATAGTTTCTTTCCCAGCCTCGCGGTTGCGTAGATGGAATAAGCTAACCTGTGTCTTGGTAGGGTTTGCTTTCAGCTGGTATTCTCTGTAGTATGTTGTCAAGGTTAGAGGGCTGATGTTAAGGTGGTCTCTCTCGCTCTCATTGATTTTGCGGCTCTAAGTGGCAATGCCGAGATCGTCAGCATAGATGAAACTCCTTGTGCCTGGTGAGACAAGTTGGTCGTAGATGCTAAACAGGTTAGGAGCGAGAACACTGCCCTGTAGGGGTCCGTTCCTCTGCATCCCCCACCTGCTGCGCTTTCCATTCAGCTCCATGGAGCACAGAAACGTCTGTTTCCTAGTAGATTGGACGAGTTTGGTCAGATGAATGTCACTTATCATCATGTAGGCCCTACAGCCTATTGAGGAGTAACCGATGGTTCACTGTATCATAAGCAGCAGTAAGGTCTACGAAAACTACACCGGTAGGTTGGTTTCTCTCAAAGCCATCTTCAACGAACTGAGTCCGTTGAGAACCTGACTTGTGCATGACCTCCCAGGACAAAAGCCGGCCTGCTCAGGGATTAGATGTTGTTCCGTAATAGGGCTAAGCCTGTTCAAGATGAATTAGTGCAAAGCTTGTAGAGATGGCTTAGTAGGAAGATTGGTCTGTAGCTTTTGGCTACTTGTGGATCTTTGCCTGGTTTAAGGATAGCGATTACTCGATCTTTCCTCCAGATCTTTGGTAGTTGGGACTGGAATACGCAATTGTCATACAGGGTAAGAAGCCACAGTTGAGCAACCTGTCCAAAATGCTATATAAATACGTCATACCATACCAACCATCTGAAGAGTGAATCTTTCAGGCTCAAATGCTTTCACCTTTCATTAATTTGATAGGGTTTACGATTGTCCGGCATTGTCGGGGTACAACAGGAATCTCTTACACACAGTTGCATACAGGTTAAATTCTCCATGTTCAACAAGGCCTAACTCCATCGTGTAATATTTTCTTGATTAGGAAGTCTACGCAATGACGTAATATGACATAAAGTTACTTGAATTTCGTCTTTTCTGTGACTAATCAGAAACTTATATCTTATCATTATATCTTAAATATGTTTTCATTTAATGGACAATGTCAAACGGTCTTTTTGAGTAACCTTGATAAATGTAACTGCATGAATTAGTTAATCGTTATCCTTGCTTCATAATTCAGAGTATTTTGCTAGACAATAATTTCTGCATTCCCTGTTCAGATAACAGGAGCACTTGTATAGACAAATGAATACCCTGACCAGCTTATTCACACACCAAAGTGAAGGATATGATAGGGAGAGGAAGTACCCCCTGGACCCAGAACCGGTGACAAGACTGTCCATAATCAAAACTACCTTCTACCCGGAGTCACGTACTTTTCCCGGACGTTCCCTCCTCACCTCAGCTAGGAGGATAAGTAGGAAGGTAGGGGAGAGCGGGGTGAACTTGTCCCAGTTCACCCCGGTTACTTTTTGTGTATGTAAGGAAATTGAGCTATAGACGTATTACATGAAAGTAATATTATCTATGCATCACAAAGTCACAATAAAGTCATATTGGTCAATTCCTTTTTACAGATCATTCATACTACTTCAGCAAAACTTAAGAGTGTAACAAAAGACTGCATAAACATTATGATTATTTTTACGAAAAATCTTTTGAATTAAGGTTAAAACTTTCAAAAATGCTCATCATTTCATCCACTAGTTTTTAAGTTGATATGTATCTTTAAGTCAACATTACTACTAATCGCTGAACAAGTTTTTGGGAAATTATATATTAGCTTTAACATTCCTAGCACTTATTTTTAGACAACTACCAGAAAAAAGGAGATTTTTTTTCTTATAGCATTTTAAGAGTTTTGTCCCAATTCTTCCCGACCGTCCCACTTCACCCCTATTACTGTCCCAGTTCACCTCCATGGTGTCCCACTTCCATCCCAAAAGTACCCTATTGATGATTATTTGCATAAAAACTAAAAAAAAAAAAAAAAAAAAAAAAAAAAAGAGGGATAGCGCCAAATACCTAGCTTGTTAGCCTATTATTAGTATTATTTACCATACAAAAATGCATAGGCTACAATGAATCTTTTAAAAGTTACAGAGTAAAAAGTGCCAAATCACGATTCTAGTTCCATCCCGCTCTCCCCTATTGGCCCTATGAGGTAGTGGTCCTGTAGGAGATATTTGAACGACGGATTAGTTGGCCGGAGAGTAATTGTCCTAGGTTGATTGCTTGAATATTCGGTTCAAGCAAAATATCCTCGGACTAAACTTACCTGAGACGAATTCTGATCCCTGCCACTCACTGGAGCCGGAAATCTTCCTCATTGCAGACTGTTTTTTCACAGTTCCTGGTCTATCAGTGTAAAGGATATTATAAACCAAACCCACAGTAAAGATTAAACTGAGCAGACATAAGGCCGATAGCAAAAACAAGCTCCTCCGAAATGATCCCGCCATGTTGGCTTTATTTCAAGTGGATTCAGCACCAATGTAACGGATTCAGTGTATAAGTAACGGGTGCATAATTATGTTGTGGTTATGCAGAAACGCCTCGCATGTCTTTAAATAACAGATATGCCCTTTGGAACACATTATACCATTCGCTACAAACCCGCTAGTACCATGTGGACAACTGATTATATTGACTGCACGTATTTTGGGGGTAGATAATCACTCAGAAACGACCGGTCGTTGAGTCCTAAGAGTGCTTAATAAGTTCTTTCATCAATGTTTGTCTAACTAGACTGTTGCCCTTTTATCCCAATTTACACGAGACTTGTGTTTGTATACAGGTGTATGCATAGGCCAAACAACAAACCTAGGGCCCGCAAAGGTTTGCGATCAATCGCAAATTTAAACCATTCTGACTGGCCCAGGGTCACCTTTTTGAACGAGATGCGCATGAAAAAGTGGTCTTGATTGGCTGTTACAACTTTGCGACTGATTGCAAATCTTTGTGTTAAGGGGCCCAGGTCTACTTCCAGCAAATAATAAAACAAAAAATGGAAACCTTTGCTTTTATTCATTCGTTCAACTTCTCAAAGCTAAAGCGTTTGTTTTTAGAGGTGTGTCCTCCAATTATTTATGTAACCACATTGAATGTTTATTTTTGACATATTTTGTTTAAAAGTACAGTATACCATTTTGCTGTTGTATCATCTTGTTTATCATTTGACTTTTAGTAATTGGAAATAAAAGTGTTTAAACTTGAAACTTGAAACTTTTGGTTATGATTATCTATTATAGTAGGAAGTTATCTTTCGCCGCTGGTAGTAATACTCAGAAATAAGAAATATTTACAAACAAATCTACTGAGAGAAATTGCATTCTAATGGCAAAACAAGATATATATATATATGATATATCAAGATTAGTGACGTATATAGAAATTGCGACGTCCAGGGCAAGCAAAATGCCCCGCCGGTATATTTTGAATTTTACATGCGATTTACGAGCGAATGAGCAGAGCGACAGAGCAATAGATATCAATAGATATAAGATTTTTTTTTTTTCATTTTTAGTCCTCGGAATGATATTTTTTTTTATATTTGTGCACGCTAACAAAGTAAATCCCTGGAGCACTGAATGCATTTTGAGCTGCAGAGATTCTCATTTTGAACATTGATAAACAGTTTTCTATCCATTTCTTCCTCCGGCAAAGGGGACGCCAAATTAATAAAAGCCCAGGAGGAGCTTTGTCCGGAAAGTTCAATATACAAGGCGATTGGAAGTTAAAATTATCCGAACTTGGTGTATAGATGACGCTTCACGAAATCACTGCACGTGATGGCCGAACTAATATCCTATCACTGGCGTAGCTAAGGGGGGCACAAAGGGGCCATGCTTCCCTGTTGATCAGCTAGCAAAAATAATAATAATAATAATAATAATAATAATGGGAAAAAAAAAGGTTCATGCTAGAATTTTCGAAAATCTCCCTACCGTGGGAGGGAAAACCCCTCCAACACCCTCCTCCATTCGGTCGCTTCGAGCTCTCGCCCTGCCCCCCATATGCCACTTCTCATATAAGTTACCTGAATTTTAGTGTGCAGAAAATGCAATTTTCATGCATGAATTTTCAAAAATCTCCTTACCGTGGGAGGGGGAATGCCCCCCTCCCATAACCTCCCCCTCGCTAGGTCGCTTGGCTTCCTCGCCTTAGCCCCCCAATATGCCACTTTTCATAAGTTACCCCTAATACTGAATTTTAGTGTGCAGAAAATGCAATTCTTATGCGCGAATTTTCAAAAATCTCCTTACAGTGGGAGGGGGGAATGCCCCCCCTCCCAAAACCTCCCCCTCACTCGGTCGCTTGGCTTCCTCACCTTGGCCCCCCAATATGCCACTTCTCATAAGTTACCCCTAATACTGAATTTTAGTGTGCAGAAAAAGCAATTCTTATGCGTGAAGTTTCAAAAATCTCCTTACAGTGGGAGGGGGGAATGCCCCCCTCCCATAACCTCCCCCTCGCTCGGTCTCTTGGCTTCCTCGCCTTGGCCCCCCAATATGCCACTTCTCATAAGTTACCCCTAATACTGAATTTTAGTGTGCAGAAAATGCAATTCTTATGCGCGAATTTTCAAAAATCTCCTTACCGTGGGAGGGGGAATGCCCCCTCCCATAACCTTCCCGCCTCGCTCGGTCGCTTCGCTCCCTCGCCTTGGCCCCCCAATATGCCACTCCCCATATAAGTTATCCGTAATACTGAATTTTAGTGTGCAGAAAATGCCATTTTCATGCACGAATTTTCAAAATTTCCTTACCGTGAGAGGGAGATACCACCCTCCCACACCCTCTACCCCTCGGTCGCTTCGCTCCCTCACCTTGGTCCTCCTGAAAATTCCTGGCTACGCCATTGTCTCCTATATTGAATCCGGCATTGCAATGCGACAGGTCCGGGGCAACATAAGATTCCGTATGTAATGGTGAACCTATGCAAATTGTGGAGCAGGAGTTAGTCTAGCTGTAAATTAATCATAATCTGACTGATACATGTCACACACCAATCCTATTTCAAATTAGGGCGCAGTACGGGACAACAGGCCGAGGAAATTTATCATTAGGCAGCGAAGCTACGAATGACACTTTTTTTTCCTCAAATTTTGAATCCATTAAAACGTTCAACTCTAAACTTTAATAGGCTGCGATCCCGAAAGAACATATACACGAAAGCAAAGAGACAGAGAGCTTTAAAAAATGGAAAAAACTTATATTTTGTGCATTTTACTTTGTTCATTTTCTTACCTTCTACTCCCCCCCCCCTCCCTTCAAGTGCCGCTCTGGCTCTACCCGCTCTCCTTATACACGCCACTGATCAATACCATGGAAAACAACTGGGTGCGGTTAAGAGTCAAACTTCTTGCGGTTCTGAATGAGTGACTGTGTACACTTTATTTTGACCTTTGAAAAAAAATAATCATATGATATATAGATATAACCTTTGATTTCTAGGTGCATTCTCGTTAGTTTCTTTTGGACCATCATGAGTTTTGATATTTATATAGCTGTTAAAATAATTTGCAGGTTATTTTCACCGTAAGTGTTTAATACTCGGAAATATTTTGAAAGCAATGATATAATCGCAGGCAGAATTCTGAGGAAAAAAGAAGTGGGTGACGAGAGCAATGGAGATAAAACGAATTAAGGGGGAGAGCAAGAATGAGAGAGAGAGAGAGAGAGAGAGAGAGAGAGAGAGAGAGAGAGGGGGGGGGGGTAATGCGGGAGCATGAGATAAAAGGTTAAAATAATATTGGTCAAAGTGATGGCATATTCTGCATATTTTGAAAAAGTTTGAAAATTTTCTTATTATGTACTCTGTCATTCACTCTCTCTTACGTAAACACCCATACCCACACACACACACACACACACACACACACACACACACCCGCCCACCCTCCCTTACTTATCCGCTCACAAACTCACATCTGGACTCATTAAAACAAAATTAATATAGCATTCAGTGGATTCAAATTTCTTTTCTTTTTGGTAATTCAACTGAAACACCAGCCACAACTATTCACAGAATCAAATAGTGTTTTAAAAACACCCGGAGTTATACGAGATTCACATTTCCTTGATTAATCGATATTTTCTCCTCGGCATTAAAAGAAAGGGATATGGAAATGATAATTCGACATCATTTTCTTTCTTGTTCATGTGTTAAGGATTACTCATCTGTTTTGCTTTTTGAACTTTTTAAAAATCTTTGTTATATTTTCGCGAGATTAATGCTTGCATAACATTATTTCACCTCTAATAAGGAAGGTAACAAATATATACACACGAGATGGTAGACACTATATTCATCAAATACCATGCATGAAACATTGTCACAAAGTCCTTTGGAGTGCTTTGGTTAAAGACATTTTCATAGAAATTCCTAAGACAGTGAGACATAGTAATGAAGTTTGAAGTTTCTTTATTTCCACAATATAATGCAAATAACACAGATCAACGAACATACATATAGTTATTCTGGAATAACAAAATATAAACAAATTCGCATATGAGAAATAAAACATTTTACATATATCTGTAAGTGTTAAATTGAATTAAGAATAATAAATCAGTGGAGAAGTCTATCTAAAGAAGCAGAGCTTGTATTGTATAGACCCCTGTGTGGCTAATAAATAAAATAATGATAATGATGATAATGATAAAATAATGATACAATAATAATGTAATACAAATGTATGTACTTTTATATTATTCCAACCCCCCCCCCCCCCCCGCGCGGCCTTGCCAACACAAAAGAAAGAGTGATGTGACTTGCATTAGTTAATGCATGTAAAATGATAAAGAAAAAACGAATGGCAAGTGACGATTTTACTAGCAGAGACACAGGGAAACAGAGAGAGAAAGAGAAACGAAGAGATATAAGATGAAAGATGATAATGATGAAAATGAGAGATGGAGAATGGAGAATTTTACATTACGATTATCATAGTGTTATTTTCATTGGCAAGTATGTGTTGAAAATATGCATTTCCTATTCATGCTGACAACTAACAGTCGTATCTATCTAAAAGGAACTTTTTAAGTTTACGTTTGAATGAAAAAATAGTTGGGGATGTTTTAACAGAATTATTCAAAGAGTTCCACAACTGTGGTCCTGTGTATATAAATGTCTTTTGAGTAGTAAGTGTTCTGGTCAGTGGGAGATGTAACAAACTGGACTGTCTTGTAGGATAATTGTTAACTTGCTTGTTTCTTGAGAATATCTGCAATACATTTTCCCCCCATATGCAGTGATCAAATTGAGTTACCAAATTGTCAGGAGTAAAAACGGCATAGTATGAAAAATAACGAAAAACCCTCAGCCCCCAAAGGGTTAAATCGGCTAGAAGTATGGTTTCGTGTCTCTGGACCGATCAAACGTCCATACAATTATCACCTTCCCTCTAAATTTGTTCATCTTTTTGCAGTCCCCCCCCCCCTCTCTCTCTCGCTGGCTCTCTCTATCACCCCTTTTCTCATGGTGTTTCTCTATTGCACTTACTTGCTCTTTATTCTCTCTTCTTTTCCCTTTTTCTTTTTATCTCTCTCTCTATCGCCCCTATTCTCATTTCTTTCTCTCTCTCTCTCTCCATCTCTAATCACCCCCCTCTCTCACTCTCTCACATTTTCTCTTCACCGTTTCTTCCCTTTTCGTCTTTCAAAGTCTCTTCTCTCTCTCCCTCTCTCCACCTTTCTTTCTCTTTCATCCCTCTCTCCCTCTCTCTTCTTCTCTCAAAATACAATATGTCCCTTTCTGAATCTAATTTTGACATGATTACTCCGATTTTCTTCGATTGATTCTTTTTAGCAATCTACACGTCGCACTGTTACGTATTGATCCTAGAGTCACTAATTCATATTTATTGCATCGTTGCCTTTCCGAAATTATATCACAAATATTTTGACATGAAAAATGGGGATAAATTCATAGCCAAGGGCATAGCCAGGGGCGGACTGGGACTAAAATTGGTTTGGAGATTTCAATGTGACCTGAGGGGTGTTTCATAAAGCTGTTCGTAAAGTTATGGATGACTTTACGAATGACTTGAATATGGCACACCGAATTCTCTATCATTATGAATTGCATCAGTTTAAGATGAAATATGCAGATGTAGCTTAAGATTACTATTGTTTACAAACATTTTAATTGGAAATTGTACTTTTTGCCACAATTTAATTCAGATTTTGGGAAATGCAGTCACACTTTGTTAAAACGTCAGGAAAAATTTTGGTCGTCCTATTTGGCACTTCATTTTCAAGTCGTTCGTAAAGTCATGCGTAACTTTACGAACAGCTTTATGAAACACCCCAGCCCTCTAACCCACAAAACCGGCCATATCACTGCAAATCAACGGGCCCCCAAACCAAAACAGAGAGAAACCTGTGTGCGAGTAAAAAAAAACCTTTTTAAAGTCTCCTTATTGCCAGTCCACTATCATGACTATTGGGCATAGCTTGATCGTTTGACATCGTCATGATTGTGCAATGACAATCTTGATATATTTCAATGGGAGATTTTTAGTAAACGTTACAATATAGCAAAATATGATTTATCGTGGACTGATAAAGCCCGTGAAATATTTAGGTCATTACATTTATTATGATTATGGTGAAGCTTTGAGCTTAGACTGGGAGCAGAACCTAGTAAAACTACAAATTAATTTTTGAAAGCTTGGCTAAAAGAAATCCATTTTTGGTAGGAAACTGTTTTAAAATGTCTTGCATTTAGTCAAATAATTCAGCTGAGTATTGTCATGATTGTTGACTCGATTCCGCCAAAACTCATGAAAATTCTGAAAAATACAGTATTTAAATTCATTTGGAACAAAAAATCAGAAAAAAATTAATAAGAGATAAGGTGGAATACGAATGGTCGATATACAGAATCAAATGTTAAGCTTTCGTTTAAAATGGTTAGGCAGACTTCTTGATGAAAAGAAAAAGACATGGAAAAAAGGTGCTCTTATTGGTTTGACCTTTTAGGAGCTAGGAATCACTTTGTTGCTGAATTGTAATTATAGTATGAGTATGTTAAACATTAAAAAAAAATCCTACCATTTACAAAGGGATCCTACAGGCATGGGAACTAATTAGGACTTTTACTAACGTAAAAGATGTTGATACATTCATACCTCCAGTGATTCATTAAATAAGATTATTTGGCAAAATAAAAACATAATCAGTGATTATTCATAAAGACTGGTATGCTGGTGGTATCATTTATCTGAAAGATTTATTTGGAAGAAATGGCTACAACTCACATCATGTCAATGATTATGACAAACGAAGAAAATGCACTGTGGTGCTTGATCATACGAGACTGAAAAAAAGCAATACCAGCAGTATGGTTCAGTAAGCTAAATGATGACATTTTTCCTATCACTATACATGAAGACGGATTTAATATTCCGAGTTTGCTAATAAAACTGGAAACAGAATAAAAGACCTCAGTGAATTGAAGAGCAATGTTTTATATATTTTTCCCCCTCACGTAACTCTTTATGCAATGCACGTTACCTGTATTGGGTCACTGGTTAGATGCATTCCCGAGCAAATTAGTAAGTTCCGTTAGTTTAATCTAAAATTGTTGTATAATCTACTACCAGTAAGAAGCAAAATTGGGCTTATCTGGAAAGGCTTTGTATTCAAATTTTAGAGTAAAAGAAGAAACCATCCATGCTTTCACTGAATGTGATTTAAATAGTCCTCACTTATCTGCTCAAGACTTGTAGAAAGTATACTGTAAGAAGTCTACAATGTACAAGCAACCAAGATTAGCTCTTACTCTGCTAAAAATAGAGAGTAAAAATAGAGAGTAATCGTCATTCTAATTTATTCCTGACCATAGCACTCTGTAGTGTACATAAAGTTATTTTTGAACGCAACAAAACTGGAAAAGATTAAAGAGGTTTTGTATTAAAACATATTTTTGAAAGAGAAATAAAAAAAAAAGGAAGGGAAATGCAATGTAGCAAAAAGGATGAAACACAAACGAAAAGAAAAGACGATTTACCAAAGGAATTGCTGAAGTTTATGTGAAAATTTAATATTGATATATGTACCAGTTATATTTGACTTACCTCTACATGTACCTTTTTTGTCATTTGTGTACATGGCCGTACGCAGCGGAGGGGGGGGGGGGCAGGGGGGCAGTTGCCCCCAGAAATTTTAGAAACTTACATTCTTTACTGAAAATTTTCATAAAATCCGTCAAAAACTGCAGCAAATCCTTCAATTTCACTTTTAAAAATGCAAAAGCGCCCTCGTGATCATATCGGTTGCTTCGCTCCCTTGCTTTCGAGTTTTCTTCGAAAAGTTTTACATTTGCCCTCCAAGGAAAAAAAAAATTATGCGTACGGCCCTGTTTGTGTATGATGTTTGCTCTATCAATTTGTAAGATTTAAATGTGAAATAAATTCTCTAACGAGGTCTAAAATTTTTTTTTGGCTATCTTAAGTCGTTTTTAATGAATTTTCGTTTCCGTATGGAAATTCAAACGGGGTCATCTGCAATATATTCTTCCCTACTAAAAATTATTGAAACTAATCCACTAAGATAGAAATTGAGCTTATACTGTGAGACGTTTGCTTAAATAAAGACCTCTACAGCCGTTTCTTGAAATTGAACATTCTAGTTTAAAAAAAAAAAAACACTAAAAAACGGATTATAATCATGTTTTAAATCTCATATGAAACCTGCCGGTCCCC
This sequence comes from Echinometra lucunter, assembly GCA_029962745.1. Classification (NCBI taxonomy): domain Eukaryota; kingdom Metazoa; phylum Echinodermata; class Echinoidea; order Camarodonta; family Echinometridae; genus Echinometra; species Echinometra lucunter. The sequence goes on along the minus strand of CM057159.1, from coordinate 10,262,750 downwards.
CATATTATAAACAGAAAGTAAAAAAATAAAGGGAGGGAACCATGATATGAGACTGCATGAATTTAACAATGCAGGACCAACTACCTTTGACCTAATGCTCTCTCTGAAATAGTTTATGGAGATATTAATTCGATGCCACCTTGCAGATGTAAGGGATTTCCAAACGACTACAGGATTCGTCATTCCAGGACTGAAGGGTATCATCAGCGTCATTCCTGCGCCAGAAACTGCCGCAATCCTCCGTACCGCGGGCGTTGTCAGGCTGACCCGGGATCCAGGATTCAAAGTTCACCGCCGATTCATCAGTCCATTGGAAAGGACCAGTTGAGCCGAGGGTGGGCTGGTAGAAACCGATCCACGCTCCATAGTATGTGTGTCCGGCCTGCAGTATCAAGTACAATAAATCCACAAACAAAAACAGAAGCAAATAAACAAAACAACAACTAGAAAAGGACAAATGCAAAACATAAAGGGTTCTTATCACACTTATGGGAATAGAATTACTGATGGGCTGTTATCTGGTAATATGCATGAAATAGGACCTGGGGGTGACTCATAAAGCTGTTCGAAAAGTTATACGCATGATTTTACGAACGACTTCAATATGAAGTGCCAAATGGGATACCCAATATTTTTGCTAGTGTTTTAAGAAAGTGTGGATGCAATTGCATTTCCCATAATCTTAATTAAATTGTGGCAAAAAATATACTTTGAAATAAAAATATTTATAAACAACTGTAACTTTAATCTTCGTCTCCATATTTTACCCTTTAGCTGATGCGATTTGTAATGATTGAGAATCCCATTTGGCTTGCCATATTCAAGTCGTTCTTAAAGTCATACGTAACCTTACGAACAGCTTTATGACCCCCCCCCCCCCCGGTGAATGCCCCTTTTGGGGTTTAACCCTGGACGACGATGTTAACGAGCTTTTGATCATGTCTTTCTAAGTTTCATTGTAGGAATAATATGAATAAAAATGAATGAATAAATAAATAAACAAATAAAAAAGCAAGCAATCAAACAAGTTATCAATAAAAAAGAAAAAGATCAATAAATAATTTCATAAATACATGATAAGCTATATAGACAATGATTGATGACTAAATTAATAATAAATAGAAAAATGAAATATATAACTCACTTAATAAATACACTTATGATTTACAAATGAATATATAAACACCAACAAACACATGAATAAACGAGACATTTGAATTCGTCATATGACAAATTAGGTGGTCTGTCGGCATCTTTTAGGTTTCGACATGGATTGTGATAACTTCGTTGGTAAGACTTAATAAAATTTTTACGTCTCGATAGGAGACTAACGTCATAGAAATTGGATGATTTGATTTCGCAGCATACTGAAAAGATGATCCAAAGCTTTTGTTCACCTCAACTAGTCAGATTTTCTATAGGGTTGTACATAAACTACTGTGCACTGCATTGCAATTGTCATAACGGGCCAAAATCAGCAGTTTATTTCATTGACTGTGACTCTATATGTAATTATATAGTTAAAGAGGATAGTAATATAACATGTAAAAAAAAAAGCAAAAGGAAAAATTTGCTCCCCTTCCGTTCGGGACTCGAACCAGGGACCATGAGCATGTGAGGCAAGTGCTTTGAAGGTATAACTGAAAACAGCTCATAGAGATAACACGTAGATTTAAAACGGAATTCTAATATCAGGTTTTCCAGCCAAAATTTCGACACGTTTTCGACATTTGCTTAAAAAACATATGAACGCATAAGATAAAATTTTCTCAGCTGCAACATACTTAAAGATGGGCGAAAATCAAGCAGAAATAAGGGAGATGTTGATCAAAGAAGACGAGGATGTAGAATCAGAAATTACGTAAAGGTCATGTCCCATAGAGAATACACGTAAAATGAGAAAAATTGACATTGTACCTTTAATCGTGAATTTAGACCATGATAACGTGATCAAAATCAGAAACAATGAATAAAACATTTATAGAGAATTGTCTAAGCTACAACATATCGAAATCTTGGCGAAAATTGATGAATGATAAGCGAGATAGTCTTGGTTAAAGGCCAAAAATATAACGTCAAAAATAAAAATCAAAATTTTGAGTTCACATAAGAATAGGATGACGTCATAGCATCGAAAGAGTAAAATTTTGTCATGGATTCACATCTACAACTCATAACCTTTCAGAATATGTAAAAAAAAATAGGGGTATCCATGCATTCTGAGGAGCTGTAGCGGATTTTAAAGAGACATGTTTTTGCGTGTTTTTACATTACTTGCCAATAGACGCGCGCACGAATTTTGAACTTTGACGCGTCCGTGCAACCTTATGGTTAGTCGAGATCAGTTCTAAATTAATGAAAATTGTTAAGGAATGTATCAGAAATGCGAATCAAGTGAAAAACGGCGTTTTTACGTCATTTAGGACCTGCGCGCGCGGACGTGAACGCGCGCAACTTTTTGAAATGCTTAAAATGGCCTGAAACGTGTGCAAAATGAATATGAGTCGATTCTGAGCATTTTTAATTTTTGCGCGCGCGCTAACGCGCAGACTTACGCGTACGCGCGCGTCTCAATGGATGAAATTGTTTGAACTGATATGAACATTCATCATGCTAAATACGAGTTAGAATTGACTTTCCGTAATGAAGATATGATCATAACATGATATTTACAAAATGGCGCCTGGATGACGTCACGATGACCCGATGAACATGAAAATAAATTGAACAGCGAGATCTTATTACGACTAATAACTGACCGAAATTTCATGAAATTTGAACCAGCCGATTCTGAGATTTCGAGTGCACAAAAAAAGTGGGTTGAAGAAATAAAAATAAAGAAAGAAAATTCTGACGAAATTAAGAGGTGATCTGTCAAAGATGACAGACCACCTTATAAAGTTAGTTTTTTTATACCAGGGATGATCCTCCTGCAGCCGAAAGGAAGAGATCGTAAGCGAAGGAGTTCTCCTGACGGCTGTGGATGGATACTAGATCTGCTTGTCCATTGATGGAGTAGTGGTCCCTGCATTTTTCCCGGGCTACCTCCCAGGTGACTCGATCCCCAAAGTAACGGTAGCAGCTCTCTTGGAAATGAACCCAGTACTGGGGGCACGGGTCATCTGCCAGACCGAGAGACGCCACAGCTAAAAAAGTCAGCGATGCGAGCAGGAGCTTCATGGTGAATCCTGAGGAAGAAGGGTTAGATAGCAGAAACACTTGAAATTTATTTGAATGTATTTACCTACGTTAAAACTAACATAAATGATGATGATCTTAAAGTGCAGTTTGATAAGTATTTCGGGAAATTCCTGTACATAAAACAGAATAGAAATCACATAAAATCCAAACACAAAGAAATAACACAATCAGGGGCGTCGATAGGTCTTTTTCAATGGGTGGGTGGGGGGGGGGGGGAGGGGGGGGGGGAGGGGGGGGGGGGGGGTGTAGAGGCCACTGATAGCCGACAAACAATGCCACCGATTACCGACAACCAACGTCCATCATAATTCCTTTGTCTTTCCTACACATTTCAGCCGATTTCAACCAAATTTGGTGACTTTTATATGAGCGAGCGCAGCGAGCCAGGAAAAATATATATACTCCTTTTCTTTTAGAAGTGATAATTCTTCATCAAATACCTGATACGATATCAAATGCATATATCATGTCTAAATTATCGCATGGGCATATACGATATCTAAATTATATATTTGGTGACCTCTCCTACACAATTCATTCGCTTTCCCAAAGCATCCTGTATCTAGATATTATACGAGCGAGCTCAGTGACCGAGGGAAAAATATATTTGATCTTTTTCACGGTAGAAGTGAAAATTCTTCATCAAAATACAGGATGGAACTATAAGACATCTGATTTAAACATGTCCATTTGGTCACTTCGCTTGCCGAATTCCGTTTGCTTTCCCAAATCCATCTTGTATGAATATTATACCAGCGAGCGTAACGAGCGAGGAAAAGTATATATTCCTTTTCATGGTAGAAGTGACAGTTCTTCATCAAAATACACGATGGGCATTTAAGATATTAGGTCAACTGTCTTGCCTAATTCATTTGCTTTCAAAGACCATCCTGTATCTAAATATAATGCGAGCGAGCGCAGCGAGCGAGGAAAAAGATACACTCTTTTTCGTGGTACCAGTGTTATTTCGTCATCAAAATACACAAGTAAACAAGCCAAATATGACTCTATTTGGGCACCTTAATTCTCTTTTCTTTTTCCCCTCCTACCTCTTGCCTCTCCTTTTTTTCTCTCTCTCTGTTTTTTGCCTACATCGATCGCAAATTTGCCGACAAGAATTTTGAAGGGGGGGGGGGGGGTGTGTGTCACACCCCCACACTCCCCCCTCTAGCGACGCCCCTGAACACAAAACGGTAGGTTACAGCAAACTGGAATGTGCAAGATAACATGATAATGACATCTAAAGATACATAACATAAGTGTTTGAATAAGTATGATGAAAAGAGAGAGGGAGAGAGAGAGGAAGAAATTGAGAGAGAAGAAAAAGCTTCTAGAGAAATATAAAAAGAGAATAATGCCAATTTGTAAAGTTATTGTCTTTTAAGTAAGTCCACTATCACATAAGAAGTAAGCGTTTTCCTCGGGCCATACAAAAGAATTTTACCAGAGGTATGGCCCCAAAAAACAACCTAAAAAAAACAAACAAACAAACAAAACATTGCTCTGAACAAGGCGAAGAAAGGAAGCAAGTATTTGGAAAATTTTATTCCAAAACAATTTATTGACATGGGTGAAAGATTTAAAAAGATCATTTTTACCCCATTCTAATGTTAATTAAACCTTTCGTTATGTCCGTTTTCTTTTTAAGGTCCCAGAAGACTAGTAATATTAATATTATATATATTTATAGACTTCATGATTCGTTTTGTTACACTGTCAAACAAATTTCTCTAGCAACCATATCAGCTAGACTTCACGCAAGTGTTTTACTTTGGATTGGTTTTTTGCTGTGAAATCTCTTCAGTATTTTTTTCGAAATCTTTTTGATGCCAATCTTAGAAAGTGGCTTCTCATTTTCCCCCTATATTTACTTGCTACTGATAAATTCATGAAGCGAATTTTAAAAAAATCACCCCGTGAAAGGGAAAAATAATATAGGAGGTTTATGCAAAAGGAGAGATAAATTTTTTGTTTGTGGTATACTCACGTGAAGTAGCTGATTTTTGCAGACAAAAGTCGATTGCTGAAATGTTGAAACTTCAAACTCTTCTACAGCTGATCAAGTCGAATGAGCTTGAGATGCCAACCACCGGTCTCATCACCGTCATTTATTGAGAAAATTTACCAGAAGTCAACGTGGCAAAAATCAAGTTTTTCCCAAAGATATAAGAGAAAAGCACACACACACACCCGCGCACCCACAGCCATACACAACAACCCCCAATCCGAACTACCAGGATCACTGCTACAATTACCGCAGACATAAACACCAGATAATACGATACTGTCAAAACAACTTCCATAATCGAATTGTGATTAAAAAGACAATACATGATCACTCATGCATAAACTTTTAAATTCATAAGCCATGTAATTCACTGCAAAAGCCCATATCCATCATGATTTGTCATAAACTCGTCAGACAATCAGCAATTTCTAAACCGGATAATTTGTCATTTCACCCAAGGCATGTAAAGTGGATAGCCAATTCCTGCGTAAACTAATTTTCGTGTCCTTTACAAAAGTAGGCAGTGCTCACCCAAGCATAAAACATTTTCGGACTTTTAGGTGTCATAGAAAAATATGATAGAAGAGATGATCCATATATACAATGTATAAGCAATTTCCCCAAATTCGATAAAAATTTTAATTTGGAGGGCCATTTAAAAAGTGCATCGGTTTTTTGTTTGTTGTTGTTGTTGTTTTTTTGGGTAGGGGGACGCCCTGTATATGTGAGATCAATTGATAGAATAATAGAGTAGCATGAATCAAAGTTCCTCAGAGCTGGCCTACCATTTTTGGATTTTTTTTAAACTTTGCAAAAATTGCAAAAATGGTAGGCCAGCTCTTGGGAACTTTGATTCATCCTAAGCTATTATTCTCTCATTTGATCTCACATGTATTTATTTCCACGAGAGTTGCCAAAGCTGTGGTATATGTATATGTGTGTGTGTGTGTATATATATATATATATATATATATATATATATATATATATATATATATATATAATGTAGACAGTAATAACTTCAAAAAGAGTCGAAGGCACGCCATGTGTAAATCCAACATTAGCTCTTATTGAACAATAAAAGCTAATGTTGGATTTACACATGGCGTACCTTCGACTCTTTTTGAAGTTATTATTGTCTACATTATTTATCATCCAACACGTGGGAATTATTCACAATATATATATGTATATATATATATATATATATATATATATATATATATATATATAAAGGAAGATGTCCCCTTGCAAAACGTGTTGCAGTGATTCATTTTAGTACACAGTGAAAGAAAATAAATGGAATAAATCCAACATTAGCTTTTATTGTTCAGAATTTTCGGCCCACCTCGGGCCTTCCGCAATAAATTATATATATATATATATATATATATATATATACTGAAATGAATGAAAATGGGAGAATAATAATTGCGTAGCTCCCTCAATGTTCCCCAGAGCTGTCATCCATTTCGAATCAAGGGTCGAAAAAATGCCTCCGCCGGGAATCGAACCTAGGTCACTGGCTTAGAACGCCAATGCCTCAACCACTACACCACAAAGGCGGGCCAGCAGTTAGGGTGACAGAATCCAATTGACCGACAGACAGATTTCCAACCCTTTTTGATTCTTTGTTTTGGTGCAGATGAGTTAATGAACAATGAGAAGCCGCTTATTAGTTACAAGGGAGTTGCCAAAGTTGTTTGCATTTGTCAAAATTCTTTCGATTTATATATGTGTATGTCTGTATATATATATATATATATATTCATTTTTTAACAGAGGAAGGGGGCTGTTAGAAAATAAATTATTTGAAAAGATTTCCCATGCGAAACGATTTTGATGAACGAAAACGCAACCTTTTTTTTTATTCAAAAAAGGTTTATAGTTGCAGGGGAAAATATTAAGTGAAAAAGAAGATACACCTACAAGTGTTAACGAAAATAAAAAAAAAATACTTCACACAGGAATGTCAAAGTATCAATAATAATAACAAAAATCTTTCTGGCTGTACCAGGTCCATACCAGCAGCCCAGCGGAACGCCATGTCCTTGTCCTCATCTCAACTCAATCAAGTCAAGATGACAGTCGAGATTAAAGTTTCCATCTCATTTACATTAACATCCGTGTAACATAGTGCATGATTCAGATACTTATAACTATCAGCTGGTAGCGCATATTGATGAAGACTGTGACATGATACACTTGTCTATAGCGAGCGAAGTACAAGGAACGTGTCTGCAAAGATTTTTAAAAGACTCAACCGCAGACACTTTGGTGCCACCTCTTAAAATGTGCTGACAGTTCAAGGACATGAGTACAGGGGCGGCGGAGCGTTTTTGAAAGTGGGGGGGGGCACCAGCGAAAAGGGGCACTTTTGGGAAAAAAGAGGCACTTATATATATATACAAAAGGTGAACACAAGAAGGAAAATATACCCCTAAATTCTATTCAACACACTTTCAAGGGCATTTTGACGTACTAATTTCATCTTTATATGATTATAACTACTTTACAATTTTATACTGCTCTGTCTTACTCATTTGCGAGCGAGCGAAGCGAGTGAGCAAAAATGCAAAGTATTTTTGCTGAAGGCCATGGTATTTGCAGTATATTAAGAATGGCCTAGGCCCTATCATGCCTATTGTGAAAAAACTACCGCAAATTCATTTTTATGGGTGTTCCATAATTATTGTTTTCTTCCATTTACTCTGCATATCATAGTGTTCCTTATGGCTATACCAGACTAAATTATAATGTTTTAAATGCATTATTTTTGGGAGGTCTCATAGCGGCCGATCATATTTCATTAGAGAAAATATACAAAATGAATGGGGCTTTAAGCACAATACCATCAGGAATAGGAAAACAGATATAGACTTTATGGTTACTACACACTACTTGAAGTGCATTGCATGAGATATGATAAGTAATAGCAAACTTGCGTAACGAGCGAGCTTTGAAAAGAAAAGAAATACCCCCATTGCTTCAATTCAAGGTACACCGATCCTTCTAATGAAATTTGTTGGAGGCGCTGTGCCCTTCCCTGTCCCCTCGTGCTCCTCTGCCTCGCTCTGAAAAGCATCTCTGATTCTTCGGAGCTATTCGTAATCGATCCATTTTTCGGATGGGGGGGGGGGGGGGGCAAGACGACCAAGCGGAGATGAGCCCGCTACTGAGATATTATGTACATATATGTACACACACACCCACACACACCCACATACATATATATATATATATGTAAAACACATAGGCCTATGTCAACGTGAAGCATTTCAATTTGGGGAAATAACACACCTTGCTGGACTGTGAACCATCCTGGTTTTTTATTATTATTTTGCGAGCGAGCGAAGCGAGCCAGCAAAAAAAAATTCTTGTTATCAAAATATATGATACCTAATTATTTTGTCACATCACTGGTCCATTGTTGCTGCCCCCGAAATCACTCTGTTTTTTTAATATTACGAGCGAGCGAAGCGAGTGAGGAAGCACACACTGTTTTTGATTGTAGAAGTAGTAACCCCTTCGGCAAATTACACTGTGAGCCCATGAAACATCTACATTATCTATTCGGTCTCATCTCACTTACCTATCTATCTATCTAATTCGTTTGCTTTTCAAAACCATTGATCTCAAACGAGCGAGCGTAGCGAGCGAGGAAAAATATACCCTTTTCCATATGATAGAAGTGTTATTTCGTCATCATAAGATATAATAATGTGATAATAATGTACATGCTCTATACAAGAACGGAATGTTATCATCATTATCATCATCAGAATACACTTTAATCCTGTCATGCCTGCATGATATCTAAATAATACATCCGATCACCAGTGTGCCGAATATGACACTGTTTTAGCTACCTCGCTTGCAGTCCGAATCCATTCTGTTTCTACCATCGCAAGCAAAGTCAACGACTGATCCCGGCAAAATTATATGGATTCGTCACCAAAAATTTGTCAACCCCCTCAATGCCCAAATATTAGGATATTCTGGAATCTCGCTGCTATAATAATCTTCTTGCTGCCCGAAATCATCTTATATCTAGCTTCTACCAACGAGAGTAGCGAGCGAGCTAACGAAATATATTTCTTCTTTTTTTTTTTTTAAATCTAGGCCGTGAAAGTATATTTATTTTTAGGTCAACTGGTCGTTCGATTTCTTGGAGTGATATCTTGTTTTGGTTATATTACTTCCTTTGAGTAGAAGAATAGTATAACATTAGATAGGAACTGTAGATGCAAAACGATTTCCTTTCATAAGAATAGTAATTATCATCGGCATCGGTTAAGATACTAAAATGCGAGTGAGCGAAGCGAGCGAGCGCTTCCAAGTGTCCCATTTTCTTTCTTTTTCCTTGTTTTCCGCTTTCATTTCACTTCCTTCTTTCCCTTTTCTCTCTTTTCTCTTTCTTTTTTCTTTTTCCTATTTTTGGGACATTATTGGGGGGGGGGACAAAATGATATCTTTGTCCCCCCCGAAATTTTCATTTTTTTTTGGGGGGGGGGGGCAACTGCCCCCCTGCCCCCCAGGATCGACGCCTCTGTTCGTATATGGCTCTTTCGAGGATTTAGGGAGCTTAGAGGAGATGAAAGGGAAATTTTAATCGAGAGGAAATGGCTCAAGAGAGAAAAGGGACCTTTATCAGATTCGAAGGGGGCACTGATTAAAAGGAGCATTGTACTATTTTAAACGAAAAAGGGACTGAAAACGGGAACTTATCATAATCAAACCGGACACTCATCAGAAATGAAAAAGAGGCACTTATCAGATTCGAAGGGGCACTACACGAGGAGAGATCAATACATTTACTACAAGGAAAAGGAGCACTTATCACATGGGAATCTATCAATTTTTTGAAAGGGGCACTTCCCCGAATGAAAAAAGAACAGTATTAGAAAACAAAAAGGGCACTAACTGCAGTTATCTTACATAAACAGATAGAGACATTGGACATACTAGAAAAGACAAGGTGCACCTATCAGAAGTAAATGAGGGCATGTATCAGATTTTAAATGGGGTACTTATCAGAGGTGAAAAGACGCACTCTGCAGAAGAGGAATAGCACTATGGAAAAGGAAAAGAGGTAGTCAAAGGGGGCAATAATCACATTGTAAAATGGATTATTAATTTGAAGTGTAAAAGATGCACTTGCAGAAGGGAACAGAGCGCTATCTAAAAGGGAAATGCGCACTAATCAGGCATAAAAAGAGCGGTTTTAAGAAGGGTAACTTATCTGAAACAAAAAAGGACACTTATAAGAAGGCAAAAGGGCACTTTTTAGCGAAGAAAATGGGCCCTCCTAAGATGAAAGGGGGCACTGAACAGGTGTGAAAGGGGGCATTTTTCTTGAGTGAAAAGGGGCACTTTTTGGATGCTTCCAAAAGTGGGGGGGGGGGGGGGGCACTGTGCTCCCCCCCCCCCCGGAGCGCCATCTCTGCATGAGTACGAACTTTATTTTTAATTGTGCATAGAGGATTATACGGACGATGACCTTGCACTAATTAAAACATAAAATTATTTCACCGGTTTTAAGTATTTGTAAATAGATGTTAATAGATGGTTGATTTCCCTTCAGCTTCCTGACTTGTGCTCTATTCTTCCTTGGTTTTTACCTTGTCTACATTATGGACTTCTGGTTTCGGGCCATACGCACCAAACTTTGATAAACAGAATCTGTAAAAGAAAGCCTTCGTATTCAATATTCTCTTTTCTCACGCACGAACCCTTACGGATCTTCTTTTCCTTGGGGGAAAAAAAAAACATATTGGAAATTGCAGATATTCATATCTTCCATTTATTATTTTTATTGATTTATTTTGCACTCACGGGACGGATAGGCCGTGGTCAGCTAAGTAGCCGTTTTTCACAAGGGTCTATGAACCAGGTTATTTATACTGGATAATAAAATGCTTCTTCCTGTTCTTTAGCGATATGTTCTCGCCAAACAAGTTTTCTCAATATTGTGAAAAGGTTGCCCCAATTTGGAGATATTTGTCAGACATAATTAAAAGACACATTAAGAGTTTCAATCTCACCAATTTTGAAAAACATTTAGGTTTATCAAAATCAATTAATAAATTCATTACCGATCTCTTGTTAGTGGCAAAATACTGTATATTTTATACTTGTAAATTTTAAAATGCTGTACCAAATGTTGACCTCTTTAAGAGTCTTATAACAAAAAGCAATAAGAAATTTAGTATCTCTTAGCAAAGAAAGAAACAAAGTTACTTCACATTTTGAAAAATGGCGATTTGAGATACTCGTTTTGGATTTAGTCTTTATTTTAACCTGTGCCCCTTATTCCATTTCATACTGTTGTAGTTCAAATTATGATTTGTATTTGTACAGTGTATACCAAAAAAAAAAAAAAAAAAAAAAAAAACCTAGGCGCAAATACAGTTTACATGTATAGATACAGCGTATGTCGGCTTGTCAGATCCCCCCCAGGATTTTGGTATTTGGTTCAGTGTGGTCTATCACCAACTATTGATTAGAGTATTTTTCTTGGGGAATTCACCCAAACCCTAGTCAAATTACTTAGGATCATGTACGTGTGCGCCTATAAGAGATATCTAGTAATGATTCATACAAATATTTTGTTTCTCGGAATCACCGCAATTTCATGCTTACGGTAGCCAGAAGGTAACTAACCGGGTATTTTGCCGGTTCTCGATCCTCGTTGCCTTCTCCGGGTTATTTCCCTTCCCCTCTGTTCTGGATGTTTTAGGTTATTTCCCTTCCCCTCTGTTCTGGATGGTTTAACGGGTTTCGGAATGTGCTATCTTACGGTCGGGGTACCCTCCAAGTCGGGACGGACTCGATATTATAATTGGAATTTTTGCTGATCATGACACGAGTGTTGAAAAATTGGTGCCATATAATGTAATAGTGCATATAGAAGTAAATCTCTGATTGAATTGAAAGAGTTGTTTAATTGGCTGTGGGGTTACGTTGTTTACTATACTATAAGTGCTATGGGATGTATGGTGAAGGCAGGGAGATAGGAGTTTCACCCTTCTTCCCGGTAAGTGGATATTGGGTCCGTCGCGTTTTGGGGTCCTTGATTGACCAACTAGAAGGCAACCAACTATAGGTACCCAGCTGTGAGGTACCCAACTAGGTACCCAACTATTGGTACCCAACTATAGACCAATTTCACCTCCGGTTCATGTATTTGGTCCTCTATCGGCGACGCCATTGCTGCGTTGGGCAAGCGCGCTGACCGCGATTGGCTCTGTGTAAAAAATGAATGTAAGATATGAGATATGCCCTGATATTGTTCCATTTACTTTATTCTAGATCAATAAAATAAAGCATAGATACATGGATAGATGAGGATAGACAATGGCCATATGTGACAGATAAGGTAGGATGTATTGTTGTACTTTCGATGGTTTTTCAACTTAGTTTTGTCAGTAAAAGTTCGATTGCAGCATAGAAGCCGTAGTAAACGGTAGCCCTCAATCTTACCCTGTTTACAAAGTCATGTTTTCACTCATTAAATTTTACGTCAAAGTACATAATGATAATGTTTCTTGACTTCAAAGTCCTTTCTGTTGATGTTTTTACCCACTGGCGACGAATTCCTTCACATTGCTTACGGAAACCTGTGTAGGGAGTACGGCTTCCCACACAAACAGGCTTCATGAGTCAAAAGCGAGTGAATTTCGCACTCAGCTAGCTTCCAATTGTTAAACTTTCTCCAATTCTTGTGGCATTTGAGCACCGCACAGCTGCGACCTGAACTTCCCTGATAATTTCTCATTGCCAATGTTAAAAGAAATCTGCATATATTGGTCAAAATAGACAACAAATCGAACGAATGTACATAACGCGCTATTGACTTGTGTACTATAAAAGTTGGAGCGCCCACCGCAGTATGTCGAACTGTGTCGAACAGTCTGCTGCCCTCTTGCGTTGTAGGATTGGTCTATAGGTACCCAATCTGTAAAGGTGTTATGAACCTTCTGTTTGAAAAAATAGAATTAAAAATAAAACCTAAAAAATGTCCTCACTGGCTTTTTTTTTTTTTTTTTTGGGTGGGGGGGGGGATGTATGTTTTATTTGCATGTTTTGCTTATTCCGGGTGCTTATTCGGCCAACCAGGACACTTGATTTCATGCTATTCATAAGTCCCGTCCTGTACCTTGTTCGATCTTGACCCGATTAAAAAGTGCCCCATCATAATTATCAAAAATATGGAAAATGGTATTTGAGAAAGTACAGACTTTCAGATTTATTGAGATGTAGATGTTAATGGCTCAAAGTAAACAAGAAAACTAAGGGGTGAACATTGTTATGATTTTTAAAAATCTCATTTTGTTACTTGAAAATGGGATAAACATAAGGGTTATAGTGTAAAAATACCAGTCTGAAAGTTTCAGAGTATAATATCCACAGGAAGTATTTTTAAATATTAGAAATGTGAACCCATTTGAACCAGACGCAAGGAGTGCGAATGCGCGCATGACTCATCCAGGGGCGTCGACAGCGGGGGGGGGGGGGGGGGGGGGGGGGGGATGAGGGGTATGCATCCCCCCACCTCACAAGGTGGGGGGATGACATGTACAATCATCCCCCCAGGTTTTAGGGAACATCAATAATAATAATTATTATTGTTATCATTATAACAACAACAATAACAACAACAACAACAATAATAATAATAATGATAATAATAATAATAATAATAATTAGTAATGTATTATTATCATGCTTATGATAATAATGATAGTTATCATCATCATCATCATCATCATCGTTAATGTGACTGAAATGACGATTACTATCATAACTATATCGATCATTATTCTGATTTATGTAGTTATTTATATTACTTTAGGGTAATTTTGGGGCCGTCACAGTTTTTCTTAAGTGTTGTAACAACAACAACAACAACAAAAAAGAATAGCGTGATGCAAATATGCAATAATGTGTGTCAGTCCATATTCTATATTCGTTTGTCATGGTGCGTATATTTTCTATTTATGTCTGTGCATTCTCGAAATTTAGATTTTTTTACTAAAAATTGTCACAAAATTCAACAAAAGTGTGCACCAAATCCTTCAATTTCATTTTTAAAAATGCAAAAGCGCCCCAATGACAAGCTCGGTCGCTTCGCTCCCTCGCTTTCGAGTTTCTTCGAAAATATTTACGCATCTTGCCCCCACCCAGGAAAAAAATTTCTGCGTACGGCCCTGTGTGGGTGTGCGTGTGCGTGTATATGTAGCTGTATACGAAATTGATCCACGATTTCTGGTGAACGGCAAATCATCCCCCCAGGTGTAAGAACCTGTCTACGCCACTGGACTCATCGGACCGTACTGTGTATTACGCGGTGGAAGGCAGCTAACGGGTTTTTTTTTTTTAATTCGGGCAAGGGGTCCTTTTAGCTTATTGTCTCTCGAGACGAAAACTAATAAAATCGCGGTTTGCGTCTAACTTACAGTTTTTCATTCCACATTATGGTTGGTTTCAGGGTTTTTGAGTACAAATACAAGTACTCATACACGTACTTTCATCTTAGTTGAGAATTGTTCAAATCAGCTGCTCACAAAGTTAGAAATGCCTTTAACGAGAATGAAAAAATGTAAAACTGTGACAGTTACTTTAATCAGTGGTGCAGGTGTTGTGATAATCAATGATTTCGGTTGATGAAGTGGTTAATTTATTCCGAATTTTTGTTATTATTATTATCATTATTTGGTTTGGCATCACCTATGCCTGGGAGACGAAAAGTGAACTGAATCACTGTAACCCGCAGGTCTCTCCTCCTGATATCACTAATTGGGGTGTGCAGGTGGACCACATACACCGGGCACATACACCGGGGTTTCCCCATACTCTTATAGACCAATTTCACGTCCGGTTTATGTATTTGGCCCTCTATCGGCGACGCCATTGCTGCGGTGGGCAAGCGAGCTGACCGCGATTGGCTCTGTGTACAAAATGAATGTAAGATATGAGATATGCCCCGATATTGTTCCATTTACTTTATTCTAGATCAATAAAATAAAGCATGGATACATGGGTAGATGAGGTAAGACAATGGTCATATCTGACGGATGAAGGTATGATGTATTTTTGTACTTTCGATGGTTTTTCAACTTAGTTTTGTCAGTAAAAGTTCGATTGCAGCATAGAAGCCGTAGTAAACGGGAGCCCTAAATCTTACCCTGTTTACAAAGTCATGTTTTCACTCATTAAATGTTACGCCAAAGTACATAATGATAATGTTTCTTGACTTCAAAGTCCGTTCTGTTGATGTTTTTACCCACTGGCGACGAATTCTTTCACATTGCTTACGGAAACCTGTGTAAGGAGTACGGCTTCTCACACAAACGGGCTTCATGAGTCAAAAGCGAGTGAATTTCGCACTCAGTTAGCTTCCAATTTTTAAACTTTCTCTAATTCTTGTGGCATTTGAGCACCGCACAGCTGCGACCTGAGCTTCCCTGATAATATCTTATTGCAAATATTAAAATAAATCTGCATATACTGGTCAAAATAGACAAAAATCGAACGAATGTACATAACGCGCTATTGACTTGTGTCTTATAAAAGTTGGAGCGCCCACCGCAGTATGTCGAACTGTGTCGAACAGTCTGCTGCCCTCTTGCGTTGTGAAATTGGTCTATACGAATAGTGTAGTGGGATCTTGAACGTACAAAGGTGGTGACTCTCCTTTACACGGGACCTCCATTTAACGTCCTATCCGAGGGACGGAGTGTGTTCCACTGTAGCGTAGCCTGCGTCTATGAAACAGGGGAGGGGCACGATAACACACAACGTAGGCTTCAGTCATCCGTCTGGATTGGACTCGAACCCACGATCTTTGTTTCGAGAGGCAGACGCTTTACGGACGCTTTACCGACTGAGCTGACTCGCTCCCTTAATATTAAGCTGATAACTGTCTCTGAGAGCATACCCCAAAATATAAAACAGACTGAAACCTCTGTTTAACAACCATCCACAAAAAGGCATGAAATAACAAACAAGGATTGCGCTTTACGAAATGTATTTATTTTACAATGCAATAATGATCGAAAAGGATCCTGCCTCTTTTTATCTGTTCAAAGAGAAAAATCACCATATTTGAATATATAGAAGTCTTCTAATAGTCTCATGCATGTTAGATCCTGCTTAATATCATGTAATATAAAGCTAGCATTCGGCCCTTTATCATGTTTATCGTGGGGGAAAAGGTATTTCGTCATAGGAAGATACAGGTTCAGTAGGCATGGTAGGTAAGAAAAGAAAATGATTAATATTCGGTTTTAAACAAGGGTCGGAATTAGAACCAGGGGCAGCGCCAGGGTATTTTGATAGGGGATGACCCATAGGTGAGTTTATTTACGTTTTAAAAGAAACATTAAGGGCATTATAAAGTTACATGACCAGGGGAGCGTTTCATGAAGAGTTTTGTCAGTGATTTTCACTGACAACTGTTATAAGCTACTGAAAATTCTCGCATCTGATTGGCTGAGAGTAAATTAGTCAGTGAAAATCACCGACAAGACACTTCATGAAACGCTCCCCCGATCCTCTTTTCCTATACTGTTTTTTTCCTTCTTTCTCCTCGTTTTCTTCTTTTTCTCTTTCCCCCCTTTTTTTCGACACTTGAAAAATCATGGGGGGGGGGCGCTCCCCTGTAGCGCCGCCCCTGATTAGAACTGTCACAGGTATAGCTTTCATTTTTAATGTCAATGGTAAATATACGGAAATAAAAATGCCAATGCCTTTGGTGGAAATTGCACATGGGCAGATACGTGTGGTGCCAACTTGCAAGGGGGTGCAGTATCATTGTTCAGCTGTCACCCTTGCCCTATTTTTTCTGATAAAGAAGGACATTGTCACCTATGTGACATAGTATCCTTTGTCATGTTTACTTTATGAATTTCGTAAAACCCAACGGGACTTTTCTTAGGGAGAAATGTTTTAAAGATCCTAAAAAAAAAAAAAAATTCATATTCCATGATTTAATCACTCTATTAAGTCGGATCAGAACATTTCCATCTGTCAGTATGAGGTACAAGAGGGTATAAGAAAAGAGAATCCGACTTTCCCACCAAATTTGTAAAAGCTTTTTTCTTTCTTTCTTCAATCTCCATGGGCAGGGGCTGCAGAACGTTTTTTGAGGGGGGGGGGGGGGAGGGCTGACACCCGAATAGGCGGGATCCAAGGGGCGGCCCCTGAAGTCCTTGGCTTTTTATGGTTTTGCGAGCCAATGAGCAATTTAGCACCCCGCTTTCGCGACCCCTGATGGGCAGAGGTGGGGGTGGGGGGCTTTTGATGGATATCTATTCTATCTAGTCTGGGCATTTTATTTTTATTTTTTGTTCAAGGTTTGCGCACAAGAACCTGAGGACTCTGGCTACATTTATTTCATGAATACTTTTATGCTTTTTCTTTTTAGGTTTGATGGAAGGAGTGGAAGCTAGTTTTGTCTTTTTTTTTTCTCTCTCTCTCTCTCTCTCTCTTATTTCATTATGATAGTCTACTATATCCAGTCAGAGCGGTACGTTTCCACTGGTCCGATCGTGTTCGCGTACTTTCCGCCAGAGTACTTTCCGCCAGGCATGCTCCTGGTCCCGTGCGTTCATTTTAGCGTCCCGTCCACCGTATGCCGTTTAGTACACTGAAATTTATATAAACAAAAACCAGTAAGGACGATAACAATAATAATGAACTAAAACAATTTGAAAAAAAAAGTGAAGAAGAAAGTAGAAAAGAAAACACAGACAATATGGAGTGTATTACAATGAAAAGGCTTAACGCACATAATTTTGAAAGCATTTAGTTCATAGCTGACAGTGATAAATCTATATAAAAAGCACGAAGATGGTGGTCACTACAATTTTCTCTGCCATTATCAATTGCATCAATTTGTATGTTATCATCATCGTAACTACCATGCTGATGATCATCATCATTTTCATTATTATTACTAACATCATTATTACTATCATTCTATTATTAATATCATTATTAGTAGAGCTAGAAGTAGTAGGCTAGTGCATAGTAATGGTGGTGGTGGTGGTGGTGGTGGTGATGGTGGTAGTAGTAGTAGTAGTAGTAGTAGTAGTAGTAGTGGTAATAGTGGTGGTAGTAGTAGTAGTAGTAGTAGTAGTAGTAGTAGTAGTAGTAGTAGTAGTAGTGGTAGTAGTAGTGGTAGTAGTAGTGGTAGTAGTAGTGGTAGTAGTAGTGGTAGTAATGGTAGGGGTTAGCAGTATTGGTAGTAGTAGTGGTAGTAGTGGTAGGGGTAGTAGTAGTAGTATTGGTAGTAGTAGTAGTAGTATTGGTAGTAGTAGTAGTAGTAGTAGTAGTAGTAGTAGTAGTAGTAGTAGTGGTAGTAGTAGTAGTAGTAGTAGTAGTAGTAGTAGTAGTGGTAGTGGTAGTAGTGGTAGTAGTAGTAGTAGTAGTAGTAGTAGTAGTAGTGGTAGTGGTAGTAGTAGTAGTATAGTAGTGGTATTGGTAGTGGTCCTATCATTCTATTATTAATATCATTATTAGTAGAGCTAGAAGTAGTGGGCTAGTGCATAGTAGTGGTGGTGGTGGTGGTGGTGGTGGTGGTAGTAGTAGTAGTAGTAGTAGTAGCAGAAGTAGTAGTAGTAGTAGTAGTAGTAGTAGTAGTAGTAGTAGTAGTAGTCGTCGTAGTAGTAGTGGTAGTAGTGGTAGGGGTTAGCAGTATTGGTAGTAATAGTGGTAGTAGTGGTAGGGGTTGTAGTAGTATTGCTAGTAATAGTAGCAGCACTCTAAACAAAGAATTGGTAAAAAAATAACCTGTGTGTTGGTGAATATTGTGTCAGACCAAAAATTGGTCAAAATCAACCAAAATTTTGGTACATTTTAAACCAATAATTTGGTAATATTAACCATCACATTGGTTAATCTTTACCAATACATTTGGTCGGACACAGTATTGGTCATTTTGACCAATCCTTTTTAGAGCGTATAGCAGTAGTACTAGTACAATGGTAGCAGTGGTACTGGTAGTAATTGTATTTATCATTACTATTATTAGCCTTTTCATTTTCATCATCATCATCATCATCATCATCATCATCATCATCTTTGTTATTATTATCATTATTATAATTCATTGCTATCATTGTCATTATTATTACCATGATTACTATTGTTATCATCGTTACCGTTATTATCAACAACGTAACCATCATTACCATCAGCAGGATCACCATCGTTACCACCATAATCATAATCATTTTTTGTGGTTTGCAGTTTATACTTACAATATTTTTGTCCAGGCATCAATACTCCTGACACTGGACTATTTGGAAGATAGGGGGTATCCAGAAAATGGCCTGTTCCATAGAGGAGGTGTGTTTGTATTAAATGCCCTTTGCTGATTTTCTCTAGCTTCTTGCGGATCTATTCAAAATTGTTAAAACAGTAGTAAACGCAAATTTTTACACATGAATTTCAGGGTGTCAACATGGTAAAAAAAAAACAGAAGAAAAAAAAAACTCGGTGCCAAAAGTAGTAGTAGCAGCAGCAGCAGCAGCAGCAGCAGCAGTAGTAGTAGTAGTAGTAGTAGGGCAAGTAGTAGTAGTAGTACTAGTAGTAGTGGTGGTGGTAGTAGTAGTGGTAGTAGTGGTAATGGTAGTAGTAATAGTAGTAGCATTTGTAATGGTAGTGGTAGTAGTAGTAGTAGTAGTAGTAGTAGTAGTAGTAGTAGTAGTGGTAGTGGTAGTAGTAGTAGTGGTAGTAGTAGTAGTAGAAGTGGTAGTAGTAGTAGTAGTAGTAGTAGTAGTAGTGGTAGTAGTGGTAGTGGTAGTAGTTGTGATAGCAGTAGTAGTAATAGCAAGGCCGTACGAAGGAATTTTTTCCTAGGGGGCAAGAATATGTTCAATATTTGAGGGAACTCGCAAGCGAGGGAGTGAAGCGAATGAGTGTGAGCTTTTGCACATTTAGAATTGAAATTGATCAATCTGTTGCATATTTTGGGCAGATTTGGTGAAATTCTCTATAAAAACAAAACAAAAAAGGTGGGGTTTTGAAAATTTCCAGGGGGGCAACTGCCCCCTGCCCCCTATTTGCGTACGGCCATGAGTAGTAGTAGTAGTAGTAGTAGTAGTAGTAGTAGTAGCAAGCTAATCTATCCTTTCCTATCAGGATCCTCGACGCATGCTGCGGTGACAATTGCTCTGCGTAAATTTCGTCCTCTAACCGAATACTGAACTTTAACCCTGGACTAAACGCTATGCACCCTAACCTGTTGCAACCCTGGCCCTATAACAGCATGAACGGTGCATCTTCGACAAAACAAAGCCAAGAGCAATTTTGTCGCCGAAGCAGTATGTCGGGTCACCTTCTAATAATTATCAAGGTGCCCTTTCCTCTTTTTAATAGATATTTCCCCTCACTTGCCTTCTATTTTGAATATCATTTATCACTTGTTTATTCTTTAATGACCATCACGTGCTATTAAACAAAATGGAGAAAAGACTATTGTATACCGTTCACGTGTATTCTCTATCCTGCTAAAAGTTCTTGTTCACTCACAGCCTGGGAGCGCCATCGGAAGTGGAAGTGAGCCTCGTCACCATGCTCGAAGAAAAGCAAAGGACAGTTGAGATTCTCAACCTTGAATAAATTTAAAAAAAAAAAATCGTTTTCATTTATCAATCACGCTAATAAGATGTGAGCTGTTTACAGTTTAACATACATAAGAGAATGGATTCCTACACAGCGCTCATAAATGTCACATTTGAAATTAAGGTGGCGTTCCATTAATATTGCCTCGGCTTTACCACGGCGCTCTGGTAATTTCAAGAAGTGAAGTTCATTCCGGCCGAGTGCTTATTCACTTCACCTGGGTCGAGTGTGCCATATAGTGGACCAATGTCTTGCAAAAGAACACGAGTGCCATGACAGGGACTCGAACCCCATACCTTGTGATAGTGCGGAAACTTATGCACTAGCCCACGAAACCTTCATTAGGAAAAATATCAGTAGTGACAAAGATAACTGACTATTACCAATAACATTTCATTCAAGTTAATATTACGACCGGTTATAATTGAATTCGTATCAATTTTATCATTTTTAGGGAAGTTTGAAATACCGTAGGTAACTTTTGAAGTCTGTTAATAGGGCTACAGAATGCATATTTCTAATAGGGCTGCGATGCAACGTCGGTTATTCAACGGGGATAAACGGGGGTAAAGCCTCTCTCTATAGAAAACCTATAAAGAGGCAATCATTAGACCCCTCCCCCTCGATCCCCCCAAAAGAAAGAGCCCCAGTGATGATTGTACAGCCGAATAATTACTCTTGTCTACTTACTTTCTTACTTACAAATTCTGAAGTGCAATTTTTGATGGTGTTTTTTTTTTATTTTTTAATTTAACGTATCGCTTGTTTATATGATCGCATTCCCTTGTCTGTTTATGCCTTGTCTTTTTTCCAGTTTGATGTGTGAGTGCTTGGGTGTGTGTCTGTATATGTATGGGTGTTCATATGTGTGAGTGCTTGTGTGGGTGAATTTGTGGGTGGGTGTGTTTTTGGCTGTGTTTTGTGTGTGTTTTTGTGTATGTTTTTTATGCGTGTGTATACAATTCAGTTACCTATAGACCAATTTCACAACGCAAGAGGGCAGCAGACTGTTCGACACAGTTCGCCATACTGGGGTGGGCGCTCCAACTTTTATAGTACACAAGTCAATAGCGCGTTATGTACATTCGTTCGATTTTTTGTCTAGTTTGACCAGTATATGCAGATTTATTTTAATATTTGCAATGAGAAATTATCAGGGAAGTTCAGGTCGCAGCTGTGTGTCAGATCTAAACACTGTATTTGCTATGTCTGACGATAGATACAATTCTGTATAGTGTAGTAATTCTTCACATCAAATTAAACCATCATGACACTAAATTCTAAGATTTCATTAAAGTAATCTTTTTTATTAAATCAAATTCCTTTTCTCAATTCTATTTGAGGTATTTGAAAAACCATCAACAAACAAAGAATCATCTTCATAACCCAACAATAGATTTCATCTTTCCTTCTCAGAGAGCATGTATATATAACAAAGTTTCCAAATTGGCCATGTGTACTAGTAACTTGGCCCTGTGTACCAGTAGCAATTACAATTCCAAATATTACAATTCCAATTCCAAATATTACCACTCTACATGCTATAATTTTCAAGGAACAAAACTTGAGCGTTTAATGCTCCAAAACAATAAACCCGGGTAAAATTATTACTAAATATTTTACCAAAAATCTGTGGTTTACTGAAATTAAAATGGGCTGCCCATACTTATCACAAGTTCATTCATAGGCCTGTCATCGCGTAAAGTTCAAACTGTGTTGCGATGCTAAATCATACAGAACTAAGTTGACGTTCGCGATCGCGATGATCCCCAAATCATGTGATGCCCTTGTCAAGGTTTATGTAGAGACGATGCCCATGTCAGGTAGCACTATAGAGTCCACGAAACGAAGAAGACGTTGGCCTAGCAAGTCATTATACGAGAATATGACTTGGAGTCAATCGGACGGCCTCTAAGAGCCCAGCTCGTCCATGTCGACAGCTGTTGAAAACATTATAAAACCCAACACTGTCATGGCAACTGTCTCAATAACTCTACTTCTCTGATATTTCACGAAAATGCATCATATAATTAACTTCATCCAATCATCCTACCTGTATCTTCGTACTAAAACATCTATAACTGCATTGTCATGGAAAGTTTATAAAAGAAAATTACTTCTGTAATTTTTCCTGGAAAAGTTTGAAATAAATAAATCAAAAGGTATCTCTCTTGAACAAACTTCTCAAGTTGTCCTCAACATGTTACAAAATTACAAACTTATTAAATGTACACTAATTCGTCACATTATCAAGCAAAATCCCTATTTGACAAGTACTGAATTAAGAAAAATCTTATTCTTATAATCAATTCTCAACAACCAGAAAAATTCTTTTATCTTTCCAAACAAAGTAACACGAAATGCTCCCAAATCAATACTAGTACATACACCTTTCTTATTTGGGTACCAGTTTTTCTACCAAACAAGTAAATGTAATTGCCTTGTTACTGACATTAATCTTTAAAAATCTTCACAAAATCAGGGTACATTGTGCATAAACCTATCATTCAAAAGTCACACAAAAATCAGGAATTTAAATAGAAAAAATATATAATTTACTTACAAAATAATCCTAAAAGAAAGGTGAGTTGCAGAGGAGCCTTCTCCTGGCCTGAGTGCCCGGAATCAGGAAGATGCCACCAGAATTGCAGCGCATCCTAGCCCTTTTTCTCCCACTCCTCTCACAAGCACAGGTACCACATAGGTCTTGCCTTGACCAGTACTTAATTGCAACTGACTCCACCCAAACTCAATCATCCCTCACACTCAACACTATTACACATTCTTCTTATTGGACCTGACTAACATAGTTCCCCTATTCACAGTGTGCACCCTAGCTTTGCTGGTCATTGTTACCCTATCCAAGTGAAGTTAATTCCTATCCCTGTTATGCTTAAGTAGTTTCAAATAGTTCTCATCAGGTCTGAATTCTAGTCACATTGTGACATTTCTCCCCCTTCTTCGAGAAATTAACTACATTTTTAATTTCGATATAACTTCGGAGTGATTTTCTCCATTAATACAAATGTACCAAAAAAAAATAAATAAATAAGTATCCAATCCTGTTTCCAAATACAGTCACAAAATACTTCACAGATCTGGAATCCTGCTGAGATAGTCAGCACCTACATTTTCACTGCTTTTGATGGCAGTGATGGAGAAGCGGTATGGCTGTAAGGCTAATGCCCATCTCAGGATTCTCCCATTTGCTACTTTCGACTTTGCGATGCATTTCAGAGGTTGGTGGTCAGTCTCAAGCTGAAAGTGTTTTCCAAACAGGTATGGCTCAAATTTTTGGATACCCCACACTACCGCAAGACATTCCCGCTCCATTACTGCATATCGCTGTTCCCTGGGTAGTAGCTTCCTACTTGCATACGCCACTGGGAAACGTTTACCTTCATGGTCCTGTAGGAGTATGGCCCCTAAACCTACGTCTGACGCATCTGTCCTCAGGATAAATGGTCGACTTATATCTGGTAGATGGAGAATAGGTTCCTGCGCTAACTTCTGTTTGAGTGTGTTGAATGCCATCTCCTCAGCTGTATCCCACTTTACCTGTGGTGGTTCACCTTTTCTGGTCTTGTCTGTCAATGGAGCTGCTAGCGCGGCGAAGTTCGGGACAAACCGTCTATAGTAGCCTACTAGGCCGAGAAAAGAACGAAGCTGTTTCTTGGTCTTGGGTCGCGGTGCTTCTTGGATTGCTTCCACTTTAGAGGGGACCGGCCTCAGTTCTCCATGTCCAATACAATGTCCAAGAAACTCGACATCTTCACAGCCGATGACACACTTTGTCGGTCTCACCTTTAGGTTGGCTTTCTTCAGATGTTCAAAGACCTCCCTAAGAGTTTCAAGATGTTCCTCAAAGCTGGCAGTGTGGATAAGAATATCATCAATGAAATTATCCACCTTGTCTATTCCACGAAGTAGGTCACGCATGATTCGGCTGAAGCTCGCTGGGGCGTTCACCAAGCCAAAAGGCATGGCCTTGAACTGAAACAAACCGTCTGGGGTCACAAAGGCTGTCAATGGTTTGGCTTCATCCGTTAGAGGCACTTGCCAATAACCCTTTGTCAAATCGATTTTAGTAAAGTACTTGTCTCGAGCTAATTTGCTGAAGATTTCCTCTCGATCTGGGATTGGTTCGGCATCTGTAACTGTCACCTGGTTGAGTTTACGATAGTCACAACAGAATCTGACTGAGCCATCTTTCTTTCGTACCATAACTACTGGTGATGCATACGGCGAGGAGGAGGGTTCCACGATGTCAAGCTCGATCATCTTCTGTACCTCTTTCTTTACTTCCTCCCGCAAGGCATGGGGTAGTGGATATGGTCTGCACTTGATGGGTTCCTTGTCAGTCAGCTTTATGTCATGCTTCCCAAGATTGGTCCATCCTGGCAAATCAGTTATTATATCTTCAAATTCCTGAAGGAGAGCACTGATCTGGTCTTGCTGATCCTGGTTCAAATTAGGGCTGACCTGTACATCACTTATAGTTTCAGATTGGGTGAGAGACGGAAGCTGGAGAAGATCCCTGCGTACAGCTGGCTTCTCCTCATCATCCTCTTCCTCATCCTCTTCCATTTCATCATCAACTACTGATGTACAAGCCACATCTAAGACTCCAGCGTGCTCTTCTCTCCTGAAGAACTTTTTCAATAGATTGGCATGGAAAGTCTTGGTTTTTCCATCCATGTCCAGTTTGTAATCCATCTGTCCTACCTTCCCTATGATCTTAAATGGCCCTCTCCACTGCATCAACAGCTTGTTGTTGTCTGTGGGTAGGAGGAGGAGGACTTCCTCTCCGATCTCATACTTCCTCATCTTTGCCTTCTTGTTGTATTGCTTCTGATACTTTTCCGCAGCCTTGCTAAGATTCTCTTGGGCTACCTTACAGGTTGCTTCAAGGCGATCTTTGAGATCCAAGACGTACTGGTATGTCGTCTTCGTATCAGCTTCCACTGCGTCTCCTGTCCAGAGCTCTTGAAGAATGGCTAACGGTCCACGAACTACTCGGCCATACAACAATTCAAAAGGCGAGAAACCGGTACTCTCTTGAATGGATTCCCTGTAAGCAAAAAGTAGAGGGTTAAGATAACGATCCCAGTCTTTGGGTCTTTCCTCACACATTTTCCTTAGCATCGATTTTAGAGTCCCGTTGAATCTCTCAATTAATCCGTTACACGCTGGGTGATACGGAGTTGTGGTCATCTGACGGATTGAAAGGAGTCTACTAACTTCCTTCATCAGGTTTGATGTAAACTGACTGCCGTTGTCCGTCAGAACTTCACGTGGGATGCCAACTCGCGAGTAGATGTCGACCAGTGCCTCTGCTATAGTCTGGGTATCTATCCTCCGAAGAGCCACTGCCTCTGGATATCTTGTAGCATAATCCATGACAGTCAAGATGAATCTGTTTCCCTTGCTGGTAGCAGGTTCGATTGGTCCGACTAAGTCCATCGCAACTCTACGAAAAGGTTCGTCAATAAGAGGGGTTGACCCAAGGGGAACTTTACTGACCTTACCCTTCGGCATAGTTCGTTGACAAGGTTCACATGAACGGCAGTATCGGTCCACATCCGCACGCATTGCTGGCCAGAAGAAATGCTGGAGTATCTTCTCCAGAGTCTTCTTCACACCAAGGTGTCCAGCCAGAATAGACTCGTGCGCCAGTCTCATTACCTGGACTCTGTACTTGGTAGGCACCACTACTTGTAAGACTGGGTCGGCTCCGGGCTTGGTGTCTACATATTCCCTGTGTAGCACCCCCCTGCTGTAGAAAAAACGAGAAGAATTACCTTGCCGACTCATCTTCCTTTCTCCGGTGTCTGCGCACTTCCTTGGAGTGGACAATGACTCATCCTCAGCTTGGGCTTTGATCAGGTCATCGACAGTCACAACATCATTGAATGGCTGGGGTACATGAAGGGGTGGCCTAGCCCGTGCTGCTTGCCTCTTTTGTTCCCTTGTTTCCACTGCATTCGCCTGATGATTCTGCGGTGTCCACTCAGGGTCAGGGTTGTTTGCTTCCCTAACACCAGGCAAATTTCCTAGAATCATATCGTACACTGGATTTACCATACACAACGCTTCCACTTCGCCTGTGTAGTATGGCGTGTCCACTTGTAGTTTAGCAACTTGAAATGACTTCACTGTTCCATCAATAAGAACACATGTTCTCTCTTCACCACACAACTGATCTTCTCGCACCAAATCCTGGCGTATTACAACAGTAGAGCATCCGGTGTCTCTCAGCACATTCACTGCAGTGCCATTCACAAGGCCCCTACAAACGGGCATCCTGTTACGCTGTGAGCCACATGCCGCTGCAGAAAGTACTGGCAGGGTATCACCTCCCGCTAACTTTACACCTGTTCCATCTTCTGTGAGATTACGCGCTACAATAGGTGACTTGTTTACGATCAAACACATACCTTCCTGGCTTCCTGGAAAGGTGGGGTCCTCTAGACCAGATGTCATGGACTGGGTCTCATCTGTTCCTGTCTCTGCTGGTCTACTGACAGGCCCTCCATCACTCAGGCTTGCCCCTTTTTCCTGTCGCTTCTTAAGTGGGCAGTTCCAAGAAAGATGTCCCACCTTCTTGCACGAGAAGCATGTCTTGTCTTTCTTTGGGCTGGCCTCGGGTGTGGACTTACTACTCTGAGGTCCATGATGCCCCTTTGAACTGCTCGCTTCGGACTGCTGGGCTCCAGTTGACTGTCTGTCTTTCATTCTCCTTATCCGTGGATCTGAGTGAGCATCTTTGTACTGATCTGCAAAGACTAATAGATTCTGCAAAGTGGAAGGTTGACGTTCCTTTATGAACATTAGCAACTCTTTATTGCATGTATCTAACACTTGCTCCTGTAGTACAAGATTCTTGATCCCATCAAAGTTATCACTATATGGACTAAGTTCTAACCATCTATCCAAGTATTTCTCAATCCTACATGCAAATTGGACATATGATTCCCCATGTTGGATTTTAGCATGCCTAAACTTCAATCTATATCCCTCCTCTGTCAAATCATAACCCTTCAATAAGGCTGTCTTAACTGTAGCATAATCCTTAGCCTGTGTGGCAGTAAGTCGAGAGATAATCTGGAGTGATTTCCCAGTCAATAGGGCAGACAAAGCTAGTGCCCAATCATCAGATTCCCATCCTACACTAGATGCATGTCTCTCAAAACGACATAAGTAGCTATCAATATCATCTTTCCCATCTTGGAAAGGTGGGAGAGGGGGAATATTAATCTTAGGTACTTCCTGTAAATTACCTGTGGATCTATTCTCTCTCCTAAACTCTTCAAGCCTAATCTGTTGGACAAGTAACTCTGCTTCCCTCTTCTTAGCTTCACTCTCAGCTGCTCTAGCTGCAGCTCTCTCCTCTCTCGCTTCCTTCACACAATCATCCACATATGCTTTCAGTTCACTCCCACTTAAGCCAAAGGCTTTTCCTTGTTCAAGGAATCTATCCCTTTCCATACTGACATTAAACAGCGCACTTACCAAAATCTAAAATGGTTGTGGCAAAAGCAAATGTCCCTAGGCACTGGCCGTGGTGGAGAAGACTCCTCGAAACTCCAATCAGTCTTTGTAGTACTAACTACAACAAAAGATTATGCACAAAATGACAAACAGAATTAGTCATTGCATAGAACATAAGAACAATTACTACAACAAATTTAACTGTACCCATCAAAAGGATGTCCCTTCGTGGTCGCCAATTTGTCAGATCTAAACACTGTATTTGCTATGTCTGACGATAGATACAATTCTGTATAGTGTAGTAATTCTTCACACCAAATTAAACCATCATGACACTAAATTCTAAGATTTCATTAAAGTAATCTTTTTTATTAAATCAAATTCCTTTTCTCAATTCTATTTGAGGTATTTGAAAAACCATCAACAAACAAAGAATCATCTTCATAACCCAACAATAGATTTCATCTTTCCTTCTCAGAGAGCATGTATATATAACAAAGTTTCCAAATTGGCCATGTGTACTAGTAACTTGGCCCTGTGTACCAGTAGCAATTACAATTCCAAATATTACAATTCCAATTCCAAATATTATCACTCTACATGCTATAATTTTCAAGGAACAAAACTTGAGCGTTTAATGCTCCAAAACAATAAACCCGGGTAAAATTATTACTAAATATTTTACCAAAAATCTGTGGTTTACTGAAATTAAAATGGGCTGCCCATACTTATCACAAGTTCATTCATAGGCCTGTCATCGCGTAAAGTTCAAACTGTGTTGCGATGCTAAATCATACAGAACTAAGTTGACGTTCGCGATCGCGATGATCCCCAAATCATGTGATGCCCTTGTCAAGGTTTATGTAGAGACGATGCCCATGTCAGGTAGCACTATAGAGTCCACGAAAACGAAGAAGACGTTGGCCTAGCAAGTCATTATACGAGAATATGACTTGGAGTCAATCGGACGGCCTCTAAGAGCCCAGCTCGTCCATGTCGACAGCTGTTGAAAACATTATAAAACCCAACACTGTCATGGCAACTGTCTCAATAACTCTACTTCTCTGATATTTCACGAAAATGCATCATATAATTAACTTCATCCAATCATCCTACCTGTATCTTCGTACTAAAACATCTATAACTGCATTGTCATGGAAAGTTTATAAAAGAAAATTACTTCTGTAATTTTTCCTGGAAAAGTTTGAAATAAATAAATCAAAAGGTATCTCTCTTGAACAAACTTCTCAAGTTGTCCTCAACATGTTACAAAATTACAAACTTATTAAATGTACACTAATTCGTCACATTATCAAGCAAAATCCCTATTTGACAAGTACTGAATTAAGAAAAATCTTATTCTTATAATCAATTCTCAACAACCAGAAAAATTCTTTTATCTTTCCAAACAAAGTAACACGAAATGCTCCCAAATCAATACTAGTACATACACCTTTCTTATTTGGGTACCAGTTTTTCTACCAAACAAGTAAATGTAATTGCCTTGTTACTGACATTAATCTTTAAAAATCTTCACAAAATCAGGGTACATTGTGCATAAACCTATCATTCAAAAGTCACACAAAAATCAGGAATTTAAATAGAAAAAATATATAATTTACTTACAAAATAATCCTAAAAGAAAGGTGAGTTGCAGAGGAGCCTTCTCCTGGCCTGAGTGCCCGGAATCAGGAAGATGCCACCAGAATTGCAGCGCATCCTAGCCCTTTTTCTCCCACTCCTCTCACAAGCACAGGTACCACATAGGTCTTGCCTTGACCAGTACTTAATTGCAACTGACTCCACCCAAACTCAATCATCCCTCACACTCAGCACTATTACACATTCTTCTTATTGGACCTGACTAACATAGTTCCCCTATTCACAGTGTGCACCCTATCCAAGTGAAGTTAATTCCTATCCCTGTTATGCTTAAGTAGTTTCAAATAGTTCTCATCAGGTCTGAATTCTAGTCACATTGTGACACTGTGCGGTGTTCAAATGCCACAAGGATTAGAGAAAGTTTAAAAATTGGAAGCTAACTGAGAGCGAAATTCACTAGCTTTTGACTCATGAAGCCTGTTTGTGTGAGAAGCCGTACTCCCTACACAGGTTTCCGTAAGCGATGTGAAGGAATTCGTCGCCAGTGGGTAAAAACATCAACAGAAGGGACTTTTAAGTCAAGAAACATTATCATTATGTACTTTGACGTAAAATTTAATGAGTGAAAACTTGACTTTGTAAACAGGGTAAGATTTAGGGCTCCCGTTTACTACGGCTTCTATGCTACAATCGAACTTTTACTGACAAAACTAAGTTGAAACACCATCGAAATTATAAAAAAACATCATACCTTCATCCGTCAGATATGACCATTGTCTTACCTCATCTACCCATGTATCCATGCTTTATTTTATTGATCTAGAATAAAGTAAATGGAACAATATCGGGGCATATCTCATATCTTAGATTCATTTTGTACACAGAGCCAATCGCGGTCAGCGCGCTTGCCCACAGCAGCAATGGCGTCGCTGATAGAGGGCCAAATACATAAACCGGCCGTGAAATTGGTCTATATCATGGATTCTACTCCATGCCTACATGTAGCCCATATTATGTAGTATATTTTTGAATGACATATTGCCTGTGTGTTTGTATTTGTATTTTTGTTTTTGTCGTTCTGTCATGATTGTAGTGTATGTATGTGTTTATGTTTCCAAATAATTTGTACACTGATCCGTTCAGTTTGCTGCTTATCAATCATTTTATGTACCACTTAATACATAAATGAATACATAAATAAATAAACAAATCAATACTTCTCGCAAAAGAATGCGAATTGATCGACTTACCGGTGCCACTTGATCATGATCTTCTTTCAAGCCGACATCATGCGCTGTACGTGACCACAACTTACTATCGTCATCTTGCCAGAAATGAAAACAATTACTGTATCACAGATGAAAGAGACAAAAACAAAAAGAAAAATATAATATTCTCTCACCTGTAACCTATTCTATGTCTCTCCATCTCTCCCTTCCCATATTTCTCACCATCTTTTCTCCTTTTTGAACGAAAGCTTATTGACCATACAATTCCCCCTCGGATTTTTTCCCAGTTATCTGAAAAAATAACTTTAATTTATGCTGAACAGGTTTGCGTGTGTTAGTGTTTTAAGACTGTAATATAGACAGTACCAGTAGATAAACCTTCTCCTCCTCCTCCTCCTCCTCCTCCTCCTCTTCCTCCACCATCTTCTTCTTCCTCTTCTTTTTCTTCTTCTTCTTCTTCTTCTTCTTCTTCTTCTTCTTCTCCTCCTCCTTCTCCTTCTTCTTCTTCTTCTTCTTCTTCTTCTTCTTCTTCTG
The DNA here is from genome assembly GCA_029962745.1 of Echinometra lucunter. Classification (NCBI taxonomy): domain Eukaryota; kingdom Metazoa; phylum Echinodermata; class Echinoidea; order Camarodonta; family Echinometridae; genus Echinometra; species Echinometra lucunter. The sequence goes on along the minus strand of CM057159.1, from coordinate 10,231,055 downwards.
CTTCTCTTCTTCTTCTTCTTAGGATCATCACCATCATTATCATCATGGATGATGATGATTATTATTGTAATCCTTATTTATCATAATGATTTCCCGTCCATTACTTTAACAACTCTTTCATTCATTTCAATCAAAATGTACTCTGAATGCATTTTCTTCTATAATTTTGATGTGCAAGCCCGACCATTTTTTATATTTCATTCAACAGTTTAATAATTTAAAGTATGTATGTATATATAAATATACATATATATATATATATATATATATATATATACATACATATATAAAATTCATTCAATTCAACGAACGCATAAATGAAGAAATGAATAACGAATAAAGAATGAATGAAAAATTATAAAAAGATATGCTAATATAAAGATTTTCCCGCCTATTTTCGTCAATTCTTTAACATTCTTCATTCGATTTCATCCATTTCAAATTAATTTTGTCAAATTGTCATTCTTATTCGTGTTTTGTGCAAAATTATAAAGTAAATACGCGCTGTGCATCATATGGCTTCGTTATCCGCCACTATCTGTGAGAAGATATAGTGAATTTTTGACCAAATGAATGCCAACAGACGGAAATTATTTTCCTGTTTAGTACTCAGCTGCAGTGACCGACAAATATGAATTGTAAATGATGAAAACGGGTGACAGAGTATAAAAAATTGAATTATAATGTTTCAAAATTGATAGACCGAAGGTGAAATTGAAACGAAGATTCGCTCATTTCAGTGTCCGTGAAGAAATCAACATAAATAAAGAATTGATAAATACATTCTTTAAAATTGAATGAAAGGGTGACGAAAATGGGCGGGAGATCAAATAATAAAAATGAATAATAAATGATAAAAATAATTATGAAATCAAACAACCAATTGTTGAATGGAGGAAAAATAAATATATGAATGAGAAGTAAATAAGCAATGCTGGAATATGATCTGGCTTAGGCTTGTTATTGGGTACTCATCATTTATCTTTTGAATACTCAGAATGTTTGATTTAGGGAGAAAGCGAGAGAGAGGGGGGATTGAGTGAGTGAGAGAACGTGAGAGAGAGAGAGAGAGAGAGAAAGAAAGAAAGGCATAATAGGTGAGGAGAGAGAAAATTAGCATAAAAGTTGGAGAGGAAATTAAGGCCACAATAAAGTTTTTTCAAAGCAAAAACTGAATAAGGGGATAGGAGATATAAAATTATCAAACATTCTCATAACCAGAGATGGCGCCTAGAGGGAAGATGACCCACATGTAAATTTATTTACGTTTTAAATGAAAAAAAAAAGGTTATTTTATAGTTGCATGGCCCAGCCCTCTATTTTCCCATACACTTTTTCCTTCCTCCCTCCTCCTCCTCTTTTTTTTTTTTCTTTCTTTTTTGATCACTTGAAAAATCAAACACCCCCTGTACAGCCGCCCCTGCTCAAAACTTCTCACCTACCTTTTTCTTTCGATATAAACCATACCCCTTCAGCTCGACCCATCCTCACAGTAACCCTCTCTACGTAATCAGCCAGATACCACCTCTCTATCGATGTCGATGCCAAAATTTCCCCGTCCTCTTCCATCCCGTTGTCGAGCAGGTCGATGGTGTAACGGAAAGGGTGTGGTGATGTCGTACTTGACGAATCGTGGGCACTTGCTGGCGATGTCGGGCGTAGGTTGGAGACTCCATAAGAGGCCATGGGGTTCGATACCCATGTAGCTACCATTCAAGGAAGGGTCTTTCTTAACTGTTAAAAGTCAAAGTGATGATTTCAGTTTGATAATTTAAATGAACATTAAAACACAGAAGTACAGTATTTAAAATACTTGACAATTTTGGAAAGCAGTGGCGTATCGTAGACCAAGTCACAATCACGGATGAAATATACGGATTAACAAAGCCGCTAATTCTAATGAGGATGTATAGGCAGGGGATTGGCCATGAGAGTTTGTGAGCTTTCCCCTCTTGCCCTCAATCATGTCAGTATTTTGGCTAGAAGGCCTGTTGACTGGTGTTTTGAGGGCCGTTTTATTGTATAGGTTAGAGGGCAAATCACACCAAAATTCCCAAATCGAATTTCAGTCCCAGGCTGTAACTGGGAAGGCAGCCTCCTAAAAAAAAAAGTAAGAAAAATGTTTTCCACAAAAGAAACATCGATAAAAGTGTCTGAATTATAATATATCAACATCAAAAAGGCTCATAATTTCTAAAATGCAAAAGGGTCCATGATTAGGGCCATAATAACGAAGATGAAAATGAAATAAAAACCCTCTATCGTTTTCGGAGTTACAAACCTTCGAAATGATAAAAGTTTATTTTCTCAATTACTGTGAATCCTATTCCATTTTTAGAATCAGGAAGACTATTGATTTTCGAAATTATGAGCTTTGTAACATTTCGGGAATTACGATTCCTGTTCTATTTTCGGAATCATACACCCAACTTTATATTGAAATTATGAACCCCCTGGTAAAATTAATTTGTCATGTTTGTGCTTCGGATTTATGAAACTTTCCCCCAAAAAGGGAACTCCTTCCTCCATAAGCTGCTTTTCACAAAGTGCTTTGGAGTTCTTTGGTTAAAGAAATTTTGATAGAAATTCCTAGGGCAATGAGATATAGGAATGCCTCCCATATATTGTGATCAAACTAAGTTCCCAAATTGTCAGGAGTATTGATATTAAAGCCGCGTAGTCCGAGGAAGAAGGCCCCCCCCCCCCCCCCCCCAGGCCAAATCTCCCTGTCTTTGGACCGATCAGACGTCAAAATCATCTTCACTCTCAATTGTTCATCTTTTCACAGCCCCCCCCCCCCCTCTCTCTCTCTTAGGGGATTTGACACATCGCCGGTTTAGATGGCGGTTCATGATTGCGGTTTGGCAATCCGCCGTGCTCCATCAAAGACTGCGTTATACACCGTACACAAACCCAGTCATCCGTCATCAATCCACGATGATCCCCGAGAACCGCCGTAGACACATCGCCGATTTAGATGGTGTTCAAGATGGTTTGAGAACCGCCGTGAACCGTGTCAAAAAGATGGCGCAAAGCCTATAAACGCGGTGTGAATACGTTACAACACGATTTAACGCGGCAGTAACACGGACTCTGGTGGAAAGCAGGGAACATCCCTGGAATGCGGCGGAGTCGACACGGAGCCTCCGACGCAGGCTAAAATTAGTTCATTTTGTTGCTGACGAGGACTCAAATATCAATGTTACAAGCCATGTCTATCTATGCCGGTGACCCAAATATTTTGTCTTGGTCATGAATCTTTTCCTTTTGTCCATAGTTATGCAGTGCAGTTGGCTATTAGCACTTTTTCATTTGTGTGTTTCATGCCTTGCATAACTCAGTGTAAGGTAGCTTTAAATAGACTCTCTTCCAAGTTCTAAATTCTAATCCCTATTGAATGTTAGGATGGTTCAGATAGTTTTCTTGCAAGGGTTTTGCTATAAGCAGGTGAATGCAATATTTAAGTAGCTTGGGTTTAGATTGGAATTCTTGTATGGGAGGAACCCTAGTTAAAATTGATAGTTGTTACTTGAAGCTTAGGAATCGGAGAGGCAAGACCTCAGAGTTCTCTCTAAGAGCAGCCACAGCAGCTAGCCTGCTAGGGTTTGGTAGCATCAGCTAGGCCGACAGGGTCGGGCGACGACAGCATGTTTAGGCTGTACATCTAGAAACAAGGCGTGGCAGTTTCTTAGTTTTTCTAGCTATGTTGCACCACGTTTGTCTGTACTGGACATGGGCTGCTCCGGTCTTCCAAGCTTTCTTGTCACAAGTTAAACTGTAAGTGAATTTGAATTGTTACTTTTTATAATGGTTTCATTAGGCAAATTGTTGAGAGATATTTATGAAGAAGGAAATCAAGTTTTGGGCTACATTGCAATCATTGAAATCATTTAAAGATTGATTTGAAATTGTATTACACATATGTATGCTTTCCATTAAGTGGATTAAAGAGATTGTTGATATCTAAAAGTTCATTTGACTTGAAGCTGAGGAATACTATTGCAAACATTTTAAAGATTATATTCTTGTAAGTTCGATTATTATCCTTAAGTGTCAAAGATATTAATTGTTCTTTTCCAAATGGATGTTGCTTAGTATAAACCTTTGCTTGTCATAATGTTACTAGAAATCAGGAGTTGTTTTAAAGAAATAGTATGAGGCTGAATATTCTTGATTGTTCTTGTGATATTTGAGATAATTATAGTATAAGGTGAAGCTTATGTCTTGTTAGGGATAGGTAGTTTTTATGCCTTGGTATTTTATTATCTGTAGATGGCGTTAACCCCGTAGACGTTGACCACGTTGACGTTGATGTCGACAGTTTTAAGGACGACGTTATGATGTCCATTGAGTGAAGGCGTTTCTCAAGCATAGAGGTGTAAACCCGATGTAAACTACAGTATGATGTAAAGTCTACACTAGTCAAGTTGAGTCAGTCAAGGCGAACGTCGAAGGACTTCGGCCATGTTAGACGGTCAACGAGTTGATTCCAATATTCCAAAGAAGTTCTTCAGATCAGGTTCCATATTTTAAAGAAATGAAGATATAGAAATAAAAGAACTTTGGACTTTTAGGAGTAACAGAGTAAACTGTTTGGTTATATTTGGATATATTGATCATTTATATAATGTATTGATCAGGAATAGTTAATGGTTGCATTACTGGATTGTATTGCAAGGTATGATCTCCACTGAATTTCATGATTGTTTTATATTGAACACTTTTCCATATTTTATGTTTTGAAGTAATGTAATTGTTCCAAGGAACACTTGAACTTGGAGATTGAAATTAAATTTAATTTCCTTAAAATATTGTCTCCATTGTTACTTTGTCTGAGTTCTGTATTTAAGAAGTTGCCACTGGACCAACAAGTCAATCACACCCTCCCATGGCTGTGACATTTGGGGGCTTGTCCGGGAGACAACTGATTAAATACAATAGTTCTCAGTCATTGTTCATTTTAATGTATGTTATTCTCTGACCTCTCGCATATCAGATTTTGTCATTTTACAGGAAGTCTTGGAACAGTTTCCGTGACAGTACAGACAAGTGGTTTTGGTCTTCTCATTGTAGGTTTTTTGCTCTGCCATAAGAGAGATTGCGTAATTGCTTAATTGCTGCGCATTTAAAGTAAAGTGTTGGTACTTAGGTCTTGAACTTTTGTTAGGCATGGATCTTACAAAACAATTGTTAGATTTAGGTAAGGAGTTAGGTCTCTCAGGACAGGGATTGTTAGAGTTTGTAGACAGTAAGGAAAAGCTAGCTAGAGAAGAAAGAGTTAGAGTGAGGGAGGATAAACAAAGAGAATTAGAAATTTTAGAGAAACAAATTGCCTTAGAAAATGTCAGGAAAGAGAACGCGTCTCTTAACGGAGACAGAGAGTCACGCCATAGTTTAACTTTAACAAAATCCCCTAAGTTGCCCCATTTTGTAGAGGGCAAGGACAATATAGATGCATATTTGGAACGCTTTGAGCGATATGCTACAACTCAAGGATGGCCAAGTGCGACTTGGGCTATCAATTTGGGCACTCTGTTGCAAGGAAAAGCCTTAGAAGTATACAGTAGGTTAGGCTTAGACGAGGCCCATGATTATCCTGTATTGAAGGAAGCTTTGTTAAGGAGATTTCAGTTGTCTGCAATTGATTTTCAGAAAAAGTTTTATACTGCAGAACCAGAGGCTGATGAGTCAGCACGGCAGTATGTAGTTAGACTAGAGCATTACTTTGATAGGTGGCTAGTCAGTAGATCTAACAGGAACTAATAGGACCTATGATGATTTAAAGGACTTGATAGTTAGGCAACAATTTCTAGATCGGTGTGGTCCAGGGATGTCAGTGTTCTTGAAAGAACGTACCCCTAAGTCGGTTAAGGAAGTAACAGATTTGGCGGAAGTATATGTTGCCGCACATGGAGGTCAGTTTAAGGTCCCAAAACAAAATCATAGGCATAGCGTTGGTAGTAATAGACCAGCAGATTCTCATAAAGAGAAATTAGGTTCGCAGAAACCTGTAACTAATCCTAGTACCAAAGATAGGAAACAAGTAGGACCCTGCTTTGTATGTGGTAAGAAAGGGCACCTAGCTAAGGACTGTTGGAGTAAGAATACGTCCCAGGCAAGTGTAGGTCTTATAGAAAAGGAATCTAAGAAACCAAATCGTCATAAAGGACGTAAAGACAAACAGGGTGAGGAAAGAACTAAAGGGAACAATGAATGTGCTTCTTGTCCAATTCATTCCTCTTCTGCTCAGGATAGTGAAACTGAACAGGGATTGTTTCTCGTTACAGCGTCGATAGAGCCTGCGCAATTAAAGAGACGCGCTGCGAAGAATAAAGCTAGAAAGTGCTTGAAAATGTGCGCATCATGTAAGGAAAAGTTGCGCTCGCGTATGAAACATGTGTATGACGGCAGCATAGGGTCTCATAAAGCTACAGTGCTTCGCGATACTGGTTGCTCAGGTGTTGTAGTTAAAAGGTCTTTGGTGAAGTCTAGCCAAATGACAGGCAAGACTAGGTTGTGTATCTTGATAGATGGTACTCTTCGTAGGTATCCCACCGCGAAAGTTCACATACACACTCCGTTCTTTTCTGGAGATGTGGAAGCCCTTTGTATGAAGTCCCCAGTCTTTGATATAATTCTAGGGAATATAGATAATGTGCTACCACCAGGGAGTAGTCATGATTCAGGGAGACTTAAAGCAAGGGTAGACATTGCTACACAAACTGAAGAGTCAGATGATAGTAGTATCAGTAGAGATGATTTAGTCAGTCCTAAATCGAAAGTAAATGTAGCTACAGAAACCGATGTTTCCACTGGAAGTGAAGGTGCTACAGTTGTAGGAATGGCAATGCAAACTCGTGCACAGAGTAAGGAAGGTAAGAAACCCCCTAAGGCTCTTAAGGTTCCTTTGCCCATTCCAGATTTGTCCCCAGATGACATAAGGAAAGCTCAAGAGGATGACAAAACACTAGATAAGTTAAGGTCCTATGCGAAGTCTGGGCTTGATAGAAGTAGAAGTGATTCATATTGTTTCATAGAAAATGGATTACTATATCGGAAATATGAACCGAAAAGTGTAATACAGGGTAATGCAGTAACCCAACTTGTCGTGCCCCAAGTGTACCGTAAACTTGTGATGAAATTAGCCCACGAAGGACTGATGGGAGGTCATCAAGGAGGTAAGAAAACTTGTGATAAAGTGTTATCATCTTTCTATTGGCCAGGAGTGAATTCTGACGTCACCAGATTTTGCCAGTCTTGTGATGTCTGTCAGAGGACAATTCCGAGAGGTAGGGTACCCCGTGTCCCCTTAGGTAAGATGCCTGTCATAGATGTACCATTTAAACGGGTAGCTATCGATTTAGTGGGCCCCATTCAACCTGTTACCGCACGTAAGAATAGATATATCCTTACAGTTGTAGATTGTGCAACAAGATATCCTGAAGCAGTGGCTTTGCCGAATATTGAGACAGTTACCGTGGCAGAAGCACTTGTAGATATATTTGCGCGAGTTGGTATGCCAAGCGAGATTTTATCTGATCAAGGCGCTCAATTTACGTCTAGTCTCTTTAGCGAGGTCAGTCGGCTACTTTCCATTAGGCACCTCACTACCACGCCATACCATCCGGCTTGCAATGGCTTGGTAGAGCGCTTCAATGGAACGCTTAAGCAGATCCTGCGTAGGATATGTGCAGATCGCCCCTCCGATTGGGACCGCTATCTTGCATCCGTCTTATTTGCATATCGCGAGGCTCCTCAGTCTTCTATGGGATTTTCCCCATTTGAGCTCATATATGGGCGCAGTGTGAGAGGGCCCCTATCAATCTTGAAAGAACTTTGGTCAGGTCAGTTACCTAATCATGAAGTTAAGACAGAGTATCAGTATACTGTTGATCTTAGAGAACGTCTAGAGATGACACTAGATGCAGCTCAACAGGAACTTAGAAAGTCAATGGCTAAGAGTACCAAGTACTACAATAGAAGGAGTAGAGATAGACAATTTAGGCCAGGTGATAAGGCACTTCTTCTTTTGCCCACAGATCACAATAAATTGCTGCTCCAATGGAAGGGACCGTTTAGTGTCGTTCATAAACTAAGTGATCAGGACTATAGGCTAGATGTAAATGGAACAATGAAGACGTTCCATGCCAATATGTTAAAGAAATACATAGAAAGAGAAGTAGATGTAAGTCAGGAAAGGTCTCAGTCAAATATTGAGTCCAATCTAGAAGAAATTGGTGCTCAGGCTACCATTGTAGATGAAAGTGAATTTAGAGTAGGATCAGGACAGGAAATGTTTCATGTCGTAGACTCGGAACCAATATCCCATAAACTCGGTATCCAACTTCCGGTCTTTGAACCAACAGAAACGATTAAGGATGTTTCGTTAAGTGCTGATTTGAATAGGGAACAATTAGGACAGGTAAAGTCCCTTCTGACTAGCTTTCAGGATGTTCTGACCGATGTTCCAGGGAGGACAAACTTAGGAGAGCATTCGGTGAAGCTCACCTCTCCTGACCCAATTAGGCAGAGACCATATCCTGTGCCTCATTCCATGAAAAATGTAATTGAGGAAGAAACACAAAAAATGATCAGAATGGGTGTTATAGAACCATCAGACTCGCCCTATTCATCCCCCATAGTTCTAGTTAGGAAGTCTGATGGAAGTAATCGGTTTTGTATTGACTTTCGCCTACTTAACCGTATTACAGTCTTTGATGCTGAACCATTACCCAATCCAGATGAGATATTTGCTAATCTCTCAGGATCGAAGTTCTTCTCCAAGCTGGATTTGTCAAAGGGCTATTGGCAAATACCACTTTCGCAAGAGGCGAAGGAGAAGACTGCATTTCGAAGTCCAAATGGACTTTATCAATTCCGTGTTATGCCATTCGGGCTAGTGAATGCTCCCGCGACTTTTAGTAGGGTCATGCGTGCGCTTTTGCAAGGAATGTCCAATGTTCATAACTATCTTGATGATGTACTTATTCACACAAGTACTTGGGAAGAGCATCTGCAAGTTCTGCATGAACTATTTGCTAGGCTAAGGACTGCAGGTCTTACAGCTAGACCTAGCAAATGTCAGATAGGTTGTAAACAAGTAGATTTTCTAGGACATGTAGTAGAAGAGGCCAAGTTGAAACCTCAACAAGACAAGGTAGAGAAAATTCTTACTGCCCCTAGACCTGAAACCAAGAAGGAAATGAGATCCTTCATTGGACTTGCAAGCTACTACCGCAAGTTCATACCTGCGTTTGCATCTATTGCAGCTCCGCTCACAAATCTGACCAAAACTCGTAAGCCAAACCAGCTTACTTGGGGAGAACAGGAGGAAGAAGCCTTCCAGAAGTTAAAGGCGTGTCTTAGTTCAGCCCCTATCCTTAATTTGCCAGATCTAGATAAACCTTTCATTTTGCGTACAGACGCATCATCAACCGGAGTAGGTGCAGTGTTGCTACAAGAATATGATAATGATAAGTACCCTGTAGCCTATGCGAGTAGAAAGCTTTTACCCCGTGAACAGGCATATTCTACCATCGAGAGGGAATGTTTAGCTTTAGTTTGGGGAATTGGCAAATTCCAAGTGTATCTAGAAGGCAAGGAGTTTCTTATAGAGACTGATCATCGTCCACTCTCTTATCTCAACCAGGCTAAGTGTACGAATAGTCGAGTAATGAGGTGGGCCTTGTCACTTCAACCATTTAGGTATAGGATCGAAGCAATCCGAGGCTCAGAAAATGTTGGAGCTGATTTTCTAAGCAGAATAGCCAGATAAATTAAACTGGACAGGCACAATTTGTTATTTCGTTAGAATTTTCTATCCATATAGGATACATGTATATGTAATTTTCTCAACAAGGTGTCGAGAATATATGCTTTAATATTAGACTTAATTGGATTGAAAATTATCAAAACTTGAGGCATATATACTGTATAATAGGTTTTTATTTCTTTAGATAGAAATGACTGTAATTTTGAGAAGAAAAATATGAAATATTTTCTAGAAAGTGGGGGGTCGTGTTACAAGCCATGTCTATCTATGCCGGTGACCCAAATATTTTGTCTTGGTCATGAATCTTTTCCTTTTGTCCATAGTTATGCAGTGCAGTTGGCTATTAGCACTTTTTCATTTGTGTGTTTCATGCCTTGCATAACTCAGTGTAAGGTAGCTTTAAATAGACTCTCTTCCAAGTTCTAAATTCTAATCCCTATTGAATGTTAGGATGGTTCAGATAGTTTTCTTGCAAGGGTTTTGCTATAAGCAGGTGAATGCAATATTTAAGTAGCTTGGGTTTAGATTGGAATTCTTGTATGGGAGGAACCCTAGTTAAAATTGATAGTTGTTACTTGAAGCTTAGGAATCGGAGAGGCAAGACCTCAGAGTTCTCTCTAAGAGCAGCCACAGCAGCTAGCCTGCTAGGGTTTGGTAGCATCAGCTAGGCCGACAGGGTCGGGCGACGACAGCATGTTTAGGCTGTACATCTAGAAACAAGGCGTGGCAGTTTCTTAGTTTTTCTAGCTATGTTGCACCACGTTTGTCTGTACTGGACATGGGCTGCTCCGGTCTTCCAAGCTTTCTTGTCACAAGTTAAACTGTAAGTGAATTTGAATTGTTACTTTTTATAATGGTTTCATTAGGCAAATTGTTGAGAGATATTTATGAAGAAGGAAATCAAGTTTTGGGCTACATTGCAATCATTGAAATCATTTAAAGATTGATTTGAAATTGTATTACACATATGTATGCTTTCCATTAAGTGGATTAAAGAGATTGTTGATATCTAAAAGTTCATTTGACTTGAAGCTGAGGAATACTATTGCAAACATTTTAAAGATTATATTCTTGTAAGTTCGATTATTATCCTTAAGTGTCAAAGATATTAATTGTTCTTTTCCAAAATGGATGTTGCTTAGTATAAACCTTTGCTTGTCATAATGTTACTAGAAATCAGGAGTTGTTTTAAAGAAATAGTATGAGGCTGAATATTCTTGATTGTTCTTGTGATATTTGAGATAATTATAGTATAAGGTGAAGCTTATGTCTTGTTAGGGATAGGTAGTTTTTATGCCTTGGTATTTTATTATCTGTAGATGGCGTTAACCCCGTAGACGTTGACCACGTTGACGTTGATGTCGACAGTTTTAAGGACGACGTTATGATGTCCATTGAGTGAAGGCGTTTCTCAAGCATAGAGGTGTAAACCCGATGTAAACTACAGTATGATGTAAAGTCTACACTAGTCAAGTTGAGTCAGTCAAGGCGAACGTCGAAGGACTTCGGCCATGTTAGACGGTCAACGAGTTGATTCCAATATTCCAAAGAAGTTCTTCAGATCAGGTTCCATATTTTAAAGAAATGAAGATATAGAAATAAAAGAACTTTGGACTTTTAGGAGTAACAGAGTAAACTGTTTGGTTATATTTGGATATATTGATCATTTATATAATGTATTGATCAGGAATAGTTAATGGTTGCATTACTGGATTGTATTGCAAGGTATGATCTCCACTGAATTTCATGATTGTTTTATATTGAACACTTTTCCATATTTTATGTTTTGAAGTAATGTAATTGTTCCAAAGAACACTTGAACTTGGAGATTGAAATTAAATTTAATTTCCTTAAAATATTGTCTCCATTGTTACTTTGTCTGAGTTCTGTATTTAAGAAGTTGCCACTGGACCAACAAGTCAATCACACCCTCCCATGGCTGTGACAATCAACCACCCTTCGTTACCCAGCAACTAGGAGGAAGATATGACTGGTGGATCTTGGCGGTGTAACACGGTGTTATCACGGATCTCGCGGTGCTAACACGGAGGCTGGCGTTCTTTACACAGTGATCGACGTTGTGAACATGGTCCATTTCAAACACGGTCCATTTCAACCGCCAAAATCGTCGTGTTTCCCCGTTCCCCACGGTTCTCAGGGTTCATGGGTGACGGATGACCAGGGTTTGTGTACGGTGTCAACACGGTCTTTGGCGGAGCATGGCGAACTGCCAACTTAAACCGCCATGATCCGCCGTCTAAACGGCCGATATGTGAAACCACCTAAAATCAAACATGTTCAGTTTTTTCATGGTGGTCTTGGTGGTTTGAAATGGACCGTGTTCGCAACACCATAGACCGTCTTCACAACGCCGTTCACCGTGTTGACACCGCAAGATAACACCGCCATTATTCGACAGTCATATCTTCCTCATGGTGTGAGGTAACGTAGAATGATTGAGTCCTAGACTGCATCAAAATGAACTAATTTCAGTCTGCGTTGAAGGCTCCGTGTCGATTCGGCGCCTTCTATAGGGATGCTCCGTGGCTTTCCGCTAAAGTCCGTGTTACTGCCGCGTTAAATCGTGTTGGCGCCGTGTTCACATCGTGTTGAGAAGGTCTTCACAAGGTTTTCCGCCATCGTTTGTTTACGGTGCACGGCGGTTCTCAAACTGCCATGAACCGCCATCTAAACCGGCGATATGTGAAAGCCCCTTTAGACTCTCACTGTCGCCCCTTTTCTCACGGTTTTTCCCTCTCTCGCTCGCTCACTTGTTCTTTATTCTCTATTCGTCTCTCTTTCTTCACCACTCTGTCTCTCTCCATCTCTGCCCCTCTCCTCCCACTCTCTCTTTCTGAAATATCGCTACTTTTCTCCGATTTTTCTCTTTCACACTCACTTGCCCTTTACTCCCTCTTCTCCCACTTTCTTTCCACCTCTCTTTCTCTCCATATCTAACCACCCCCCTCTTTCCCTCTCCCTCTCCCACTCTTCCTTTTTTTCCTCTTTATACCTCACTTCCTTACCGTTTTCCTTTTTCATCTTTCAGTCACCTCTCTCTCTTTGTCCAGTTTTCTCTCATCCTTCTTCCCCCTCTCTTCCTTTCTCAATATATAATATTTTTTTGCATCCCATTTTTACACGTCTATTACAATTTTCTTCTTATTTTCTTTAGCAATCTACACACCTCACTGTTACATTTTTATCCCAGAGTTACTAAGTTATATTTCTGGCATCATTTCCTTTCCGAAGCATTCATGTCAAAAAAATTTTGACTTGAAAAAAAAAATAGGATAAAGTCATAGGCAGGGGCATAGCAAGGGGTGGATTGGGACTAAAATTGGTTGGGAGATTTCAGTGTTGGTTACCAGCCCTCTAACTCACCAAAGCCAGGTAAAAGCGGCCTACAAATCGACGCCCCCTTCAAGGTCGTACGAAGGAATTTTGTACCGGGGGAGAGGGGTGGGGGAGTATTTCAGTATTTGAGGGAACACGCAAGCGAGGGAGCGAAGCGACCAAGAGGGAGCTTTTGCATTTTTGAATTTAAATTGGACGATCTGGTGCACATTTAAAGCAGAATTTGGGGAAATTCTCAATGAAAAATTTTAAAACTATAAAAAAGTGGGGTTTTGAACATTTCTAGGGGGCAACTGCCACCCTGGCCTCCTATGTGAGTCAGACCATGACCCCCTTAATCAAAATATAGAGCAGCCGGGGGGGGGGGGGACTTTTTCAAGTCTCCAGGTCCAGTCCGCCATTATTGTTCAATGACGAGAATTATGTAAGAATATTCTCTACGAAAAAATGACAAATAATACGATTTGGGTTATCTATCTAGGCTGTCTTTTTTGTCATTTTATTAGAACTTATACTGCTTATACTGCGAGACTTTTGGGTATAATAGGCCTATATTATAAAGAGCTTTCTTCCAAAAGATGCTAGGTCCATGTTGACACCTTGAGAGAAAATGCATTTCTTGTCCCGAATTTACACACGTGTCGAAGGAAATTAAGAAAATTACAAAGTTAGCACATCCTATTTCTTGATAAATTTGCTTCAAAATTTTATTCATAGCAAATTGCTCCAGCTGAATAACAAAGTCAGAATGACGTCAAGCACTCAACTTTAATGAAAACTTTGGAAGCCAGCTCTTCATATACATTTAGTTGAAATTGAACATTCTAGTAAAAAGAAAAAAAAATATTATACAAAGACGGATAATAATCAGGTATCAAATCTTATTTATAAAAATTGAAATACGAAACATGCTCGTCCCCCGGGCTCGACCCCCATGTAAAAATAAAAAAAGTCACAAAGTCATGGAGCAAGTCTGCAAGAATTATGACTAACCAATTAGAACCAACTACGGTTGCCGTAATTTTCTCTTACAAATAGTTATTGAGATATTAATTCCGTGCCACCTTGCAGATGTAAGGGAAATCTGAACTGCAGGATATGTCATTCCAGGACTGAAGGGTATCATCAGCGTCATTCCTGCGCAAGAAATGGCCGCAATCCTCGTGATTGCCGGAGTTGTCAGGCTGACCCAGGAGCCAGGACTCAAAGTTCACCGCCGATTCATCAGTCCACTGGAAAGGACCAGTTGAGCCGACGGTGGGCTGGTAGAAACCGATCCACGCTCCATAGTTTGTGTGTCCAGCCTGCAATATCAAGAGCAATAGGGTCAGAGAGCCAGAAAACCTATCACAATATGATATGTGTTTCTAGCTCTCCTCATTCATTTTGTATTATATCTGTCATGATAAGAATCTCCGAATTTTTTTCCCCCCATATTTTTGCCCCAATGGGCAATTTTATTTACAATAAATGAAAACTTGCACGTTTACAGAAGTCAAATCACATACATTATTCAAACAAATGTTTCAGGATACTCCATTTCAAAGTAAAATCTTTTCTTTTCCCATTCATATCGTAAATGTAACATTCATCTAAATAATAAGTTTGTATTACCTTTTGTATCTTCTTAAAATCGGGCATAGTCTTGTTCAGCCTTGAGAAGAATAATTGTTGTTTTACTAAAATGATAATACAATTCAAAGCATCATTTCGCTTTTCTTTGTATCCAAACAATATATTCTGATATTTCCTATCAGTAGTTAGTATATATTTTTACATCCCTTTTTATCACGCATTATAGGAGAAATATAAGGCATAACAAATGGCTCACATATTCTATGACTTAGGTTTTGGAAGTTTCGATTAAACGCACATCTTAGAGCCTGACATATTGAAAAATATTGCAAAAAATTGACCTTTAAATCAAACTTAGATTCACATTCAGTTAAAGATATAATATTTCCTTCTCGATCTATTAAATCATTAATAAATCTTATACCCTTATCCTGCCACTGTTTGAAATAAACAGACTTTCCATCTATTTGTATTTTGCTATTTTTCCATAAAGGTTGCGCTAACCAATTTATATTTTCAGATTTTTTAAATATCAAAAACAGCATGGAAAAAATTTCTTTCCAAAATGGATTACTAATTTTTTCCGATATGTTATAAAAATATTCGTCTCCATAAAATAGGTGGAAAGGCTGTCCTTAAAAAAAATCCTAATAAACTTTCTACGTCATCACATTTTCTTAAAAGAAATCTTCTCAACCATGTCAATTTTAATGCTTTGTTAAAACATTCTATATCTATCATTTTCAATCCCCCTTCTTCGTATGAACCAAGTATTTGTTCCCTACTAACTTTGTCTGGTTTTCCACTCCATACGAATTGAAAAAAATTAACTTTGATATTTTTCATTAATTGAGCAGATGGAAATTGATTGGTCCAATGGCCAATGCGCATCAGTGTTGCCAGGTTCAAGATGCTATCATACCAGAGAGTCAAAATTATCGTTTTTTGGAGAAAATTATGGTACACATAGCTAACTCTATAAGTCACAGTAAGTAGGTGGCTGCAAGCAGTAACGGCGATTTCATGTGACGAGTGGGGGGGGGGGGGGGGACACCAAAGGGCACCAACGGATATCTGTTTCAAGGAGTGGAAGGGGGGGGGGGGGTTGATCGAACTTTTTATTTTGACAACATTTGTTACTCACACTCGAGTAGCCTATACACAACTCCTTGCCCGCCTGCACATATACAACCGACTTACTTTTATTTTTTTCATTTTGTGGGCGAGCTTTTGGAAGAAGATGACTTATTTGGCCATCTAAATACACTCTAGGCCTAGACTATAATTTCTTAGTCACCTCACTCAAAATAGGAAACTAAGCTTTATAAATCGCAGGGGGACATCCCCCTCCCCTCTGGGATCGTCGACTACTGAGTATAATTATGGAGGCTGCAAGTTCAATGATTAAACGCGTAGACGGCCGGAGGCCTAATCAAGAAAATAGATCTACAGGTGGTATGCAATTTATGCATATACATTGCACGAGCTTTTGAGTATGTTGAAAGTAACAAGAAAAGCAAAATATACGCTAATCCCCTTTGTATTCATTTTGAAATGTTTTTGGACATGGGAGCACAAAAAAGGGGTCAAATTGAGTGGGTCTGCTATTTATATTACCTCTTGATTGCCAAAAGGGTAAAATTATCGTACATTTGACCCTTTTTTTTTTGTTGAATTATTGATTACATCGTACGGAGGGCCAAATTATCGTACAAATACGATTATCATCGTACACCTGGCAACGCTGATGCGCATCATGCGATAAAATACAATTCCCATTAGCCATGTTAGCCTCATGCAAAGGAGCAAATTTGACATGGAGGGCAACATCTGACGTCGCCCTCAAAGTGCCCCTGTGGTAAAAATGCACAGATATTTTTAAGTCCCCTGAGTGAGGAAGCATTTTAACGAGATTTGGTTGGAATCATCCTTAAGATGAGGGCATGGAAATTGTTCAGATGCGATTCACTTCCTAGTGAAAGGGTAGGGGTAGCACCCAAAGTGCCCGTGAGGCATCGAATACGCACATTTCAGGGCTTCTCAATAATGCACAATTTGAGTTTGATTATATTTTATGTATCATCCAAGCAGTGGAAGTTTAAAGTTGTTCAAATTAGGTAGGCCTACATATACCACACTGAGGGAATAGGCGAAGGGGCAAGGGCCGGGGGCAAGGGACAACATTCCTATATAAGTGCCCCTGTTGCTAAAAATGACAAATCATATTTATCAATAGGCCTATGAAAGCACAATCAGATTATGAACAATTATAATTTCCATTTGTAAAAGGATGATTCCTACCAAGTTTGGTCAAAGTCCAGCTGCATCTCAATGAAAAAATTAACTCCTATCTATTTCTGCTCCATGGGCACTTTTAGGCGGTGCTGCCCCAACAAACACATTTCCCAGTACACATTTACCTAATTTAATAATTCTAAATTCTTTCTGGGTTAGGGATGATTCCAACCAAGTTTGGTTAAAATCTAACTATCCATTTGGCAGGAAACTGTTCATATTTATTATCAAAGGGGCACTTTGGTGTTTCACCCTTACCCCCTCCCTTCCTTCCTCCGGGAGGTACACATTTGTATCCCTGTTAGCAAATGTTTCACTTCTCACCTTGTGTCTTTTTTCCATCGTAAAGCTCACCCAATTTGCATACAATGTACATTTAAGCACCTTATGCTAGGAGTCCACTGGGCCGGCGCCAGTTCGCGCCAGTTCGCGCCAATGCAATTTGCTGTGGCGCCTAGTGTCGCCAATAAGGTGCCTAGTGGCGTGCAGTGGCTCAAACTGCCTCCCAACTGGCTCGTGGTGGCTCGTAACGGCGCCAAATTTGAATTTGGCGGCAAGGAAATTTCAAACTGTTTAAAATTTTCGTCGCGCCACTTGCATCGAGCAATCAGCTCGAAGTGTCCACCAAGTGGCACCAAATGGCGCAAACAATCCGCCTATTGGAATCCACTGGAATGTAATGGCGCACACCATGTGACACCTAGTTTATTCCACTTGGCGACACACAACATGCCGAGCGGACATTAATTCGGCGCCACAGCGAGCCACTACGCGCCAATCACATAGTCTTTGGCGCGAACTGGCGCGAACTGGCGCCGGCCCAGTGGACTCCTAGCATTAAGGGGCCATCCCTCCCCCTTATAGCAGACGGTCGTCTTTAAGACGTCAAGAACTGATCATAAACTCGTCCACTCGTCATATATCGTATACACGACTATTTTACGACAACCTTATGACGTCTTAATATAACCAAAATTTTCTCAAATTTTGTTTGAACATAAGAAGACATATATTTTACGTCAAATATTTACCACTTTTTAACGTCTCTTTTAAAGACCAGAACAAGACGTATTTTTACGTCACTTATTTGTTTATTTCCCACTTCATAACAGCTTTGTTCAAGACCATAACATGACGTGTTTACGTCAGTTTTACGTCGTGATTCGATTGTAATAGTTGATCGTGATTCATGAATATTCATTTTATCTTGTTATCTTCCATTGTTCAACTTCGTGAAAAAAGGAAGATAACATTTGAATTTTAACATTTTATTCAATGATTGCATTGCTGATTTAATGCACAGTGTACTTCCATGTTGAACACCATTCAGTTAATGTCATGGGCAGGGTATTTCAGAATGCATCAAGAAATCCTAATTTCTAACTGTTTTTTTTTTTTGAAATACTACACTACAGTCCATATATATAGTAATGTCGATACAAAGCATCAGTAGTTAGGGAAAAGGATGTAGGATGTTAGGATATAGTGCTAGTATAGGACAATCTATAGGCTAGAACAGGGGCGTAGACAGCGGGGGGGGGGGGGGATGAGGGGTATGCATCCCCCAGGTAATAGGGAAGGATGTTTGCAATTAAACTGAATTAACATATTTAGAAATGATAGGAACAGCAATAATGATGATAATTATTATCATATTAACAACAACAACAACAATAATGATAATAATAATGATAATGATGATGATGATAATTAGTAATGTATTATTATTATTATTATTATGCTTATGATAATAATAATAATAGTTATCATCATCATCATCATCATTATCATCATCATCATCGTTAATGTGACTGAAATGACGATTACTATCATAACTACATCGATTATTCTGATTTATGTAGTATTTATATTACTTTGGGGTAATTTCGGTGCCGTCACAGTTTTTTCTGAAGTGGTGTAACAACAACAACAACAACAACAAAAAGATAAATAGCGTCTGTGCATCATTGGCGTAAATCCTGGGGGAATGGGGGATATATCCCCCCACTTTTTTGAGAGGGGGGATGGCCTGTACAAATATCCCCCACTTTTTAAGGAAGAAATGATATTTGAATTAATCAGTTAATAAAATTCTTAATCGTCTGTCGTAAACAACCATCATATTTTAGAATTTCTATTTGAAAATGTGATTTAAAACCAGAAAAGCGCTTATTTTTGGCTTGCTCGCTTTGCTCGCTCATCATATTTTAGAATTTTGTTTGAAAATGTGAGTGAAAACCAGAAAAGTGGTTATTTTGGGCTAGCTTGCTGTGCTCGCTCATCATATTATAGAATTTATATTTGAAAATCAGAAAAATGGTAATTTTTTGCTCGCTCGCTTCGCTCGCTCGCAAATTATAATCAAAATATGTGTAAGGGGGTCTGTGCAGGTGGGTGAGGGCGTGTGTTTATACTTAAGTTTGAGTTCGACAGAAAAAAAAAATCGGCAAAATAGTCGATCACCCCCCCCCCCCACTCCTCAAAGTGGATTTACGCCGGTGCTGTGCATTCGGGCGTATGTGTGTGGGTGTGCGTGTGCGTGTTTGTGTATCTGTATACGAAATTGACCCTCGATTTCTCGTGAACGGCAAATGATCCCCTCCCCCCAGGTGTAAGAACCTGTCTACGCCACTGGGCTAGAAAATTAACAAAGAGAAAACGTCATAATGTTGCATACATTCTAAAATATTTTATAAACCAGCTTTGAAGCTTTGTCGTCTTGATGACGTGATTTTTTACCAGTCTGTGAGCTTCCTTTGGGTCGTAAAGACGTCTTAAAGACGTTTTTTCCGACCAATATGATGTAAACTTGACGTAAAAATATGACATCTTATTTTACGTCGTGTGCTGGCGCAAAGTATCGTCTTAAAGACATATATATAATACGTAAATAAGACGTATGACACGACTTTAAAAAGACGTAATTATGATGTTATTCTTACCAGTCTCTGCTGTCAGGGCCCCAACCCCTAACTAACGATCGGACGTTTTCTGAACGTTCTAAAAACGTTCCAAGTTGGTTCTTTGGACGTTTCGTAAAAACGTTTTTTGGACGTTTTTGTGGAAGGTTTTGGACGTCCCTAAAACATTTTATTGGACGTTTTTAAAACGTTATAAAAATCAATAGAAAACCCATTATGCATTTGCTTTTCAGTTCAAGGATCTGCAGAAAACTTTTAAACGTTTTGAAAACGTTTTGAGAACGTTCAGAAAACCTTTCTAGAACGTTTCAAAAAACCTTACAGACTTTGTAAGAACGTCCAGAAAACCTTTAATAATTAGAATGTAATAAAAAAAAAACAATAGTGAAGCTCTTTAAGCACAATCCATCCACTTAATGGTCTATAATACTATCCTCCTATATCCTGTTCTATCCTATCCTAAACCTGTCTACTGAAATATTGTCAGGTCTTTCTATAATAGGGACCAGATTGCAATGACCGTCAAAAGATAGTTTAAGATAACAATTTTTCAGTTTAGACTTAGAAATACCTCGTAAAATTGCATTTTGGGCATTACAATTACTTTAAATACATTTTGCATTGTAGCTCAAATTGTATTGCCAAAATAGATTGCCATTATCCATTTCAAAATATGATTTTGGTCAATTATGGTCTTTTGTGAATATTCATGAATCATGATCGATTATCATGTCCATGTCAACTTTTGAACGTCTATAAAACGTTTAAAAAACGTTCGGAAAGAAACGTTTTGTTAAGGACGTTTTAAAAACGTTCCACGAGATGTATGTTCACAATGTCCCATTTTGGAACGTTTAAAAAACCTTTCATAAACGTTATAGAAAACATATTTTCGACAAATGGTAAATTTCCATTTGGACGTTCTTAAAACGTTTTTCAAACGTTCATCTTAAGGACGAAGACCTATGGACCTAGAAAAAACTTTTTAAAACGTTTCAAAAACGTTTGGTGTTTGCTGGGCCCTGCCCCTGACCCCATCATCGGTTTGGGTGGTTACCCTTCCAAAATTTAAAATTTAGTCCATAAGGAAGCTTTGTGCCCCAAATGGTGCCTTTAGCCACCTTGTAATGATACGATATCCCTCATCAAAAATCAGATCCAATTAGATCAGGGCACCGTTTCATGAAAGTTGTCAGCACTGACAAGTTGTCAGTCACTGACAGTTACCATAGTAACAGTCAGTGATTAGTGCTTCTCAGCCAATCAAAACCAAGGATTTTACTGAAATTGTCAGTGACAGACAACTTGTCGGTGCTGACAACTTTCATTAAACGGTGCCCTGGGTCTAGATCTATAACTGAAATTCAAAAGCAGTAATCGCACTCGTAAACTGCAGTAGGCCTAGATTTCTAGACTAGTCTAATTGTCAGCAGTCTAATCCAAACATAGTCCATACATCGAACTCCAACACGTCCAAAGTTAAGACAAGGCAAATTATACAACAGACTAACTCTCGGCTTCGATTCTGAAAGTAGCCATTAGCGAGCTTTAGATTTGCGACGCGAGTCCTGTGACGCGGAATCTTCCTGGGTTGACTTACGTTCTCCTCTCTATTTATTTATTTTATTTATTAAAACATCTTTATACAGGATTACATGTTCAGATAAGGTCCTGTCAATATGGTTAACACTTGTTTAAGATAAGTAAAAGAGTTTATCAATACAGTCATCAAAAAGCATAAATATAATAACATATTTAAATTTAGAAAGTGGTAAAAATCAGTACACAATAGATAAAACCATCATAGGGAATAAGATAATATTATTTAAAAGCATTCCAAAAATATCTACAATTTAAAATATAACTTCTTATAAAACAATTTAAAAGAATCGACTGTTTGAGCATTTTGTATAAAGTTAGGGATATCATTCCATCGTTTGGCGCCAGAGAATTTAAAAGCTTAATTGTTTACAAATTGAAAAATTAACTTTAGATGGAATTACGTTTGGACTGTCGGCATTTCTTGTCCGGGCGCTGTGTCTATCACAAAACATTTCAATATCGTTACAAAGTCGTGGAGGGGCTAGTCCGTGTATACATTTGAACATTTGTATGGCGAGAAAGTAATCTTTTCTTTCATCAATTGTATGCCAAGCTAAATCTTCTGGAAATGTTATCGTTGAGACACCAGGCTCAAAGTTGCCAGTTACATACCTTGCGGCTCGTTTTTGTAATCTATTCAGTTTTATGTTAAGACAGAAATGCCGTTGTCACAAGCAAGTCATTTGTTTTATTTAGCACTAAAGCTAAATTCTAAAATTTGTTTGTTTTACATAGAAAAATAAAATGTAAAAAAGTAATGATGAATTACTCATTTTGGCCTTGTGATGGCAGTATTGCTAATTGAGTTGTATAATGAAATCCTATGTATTTAGTTACTTTAACTAGGAAGGGCTATAATGTATTCAGCTCTTGCAGGTCCTTTTGTTGTAGGTTCCAGGTTCTAGTAACAGGTGGAATAAACACTTGACATTCCAAGACCCGCCCAAGGTCTATTGATTGTACAGTGTACCTAATTGCTCTGCACAGAGAGTAGGATCACTTTCATTTTGTTACTCGTTGAGAGAGGTTGTATCCTGAGGAGCAAGGAAGAAATGACCCTCAGTTTTTGTTAAGTTTGGAGTTTTTCTACCCACAATGGTGGTGAGTCTATTTGATATTTTTATTAGTAACCCTGATAGCAGACGGACGTCTTTAAGACGCCATGAAATGGTCATAAACTGGTCCACACGTCATGTCGTATACACGACTAAATTATAACAACCTTATGACGTCTTTATATAACCAAAATTTTCTCAAATTTTGTTTGGACATGAGATGACATATATTTTACGTCAAATATTTACCACTTTTTAACGTCTTTTTCAAAGACCAGAACAAGACGTATTTTTACGTCAATTATTTCCCACTTTATAACAGCTTTTTTCCAAGACCATAATATGACGTGTTTACGTCAGTTTTACGTCGTGATACGATTGTAGTAGTTGATCGTGATTCATGAATATTCATGAGTGACCAAAAATGACTAAACTTCGTGAAAAAAGTAATTTTAACATTCTATTCAATGATTGCACTGTAATTTAATGAACAATGTACTTCCATGTTGAACACCATTCAGTTAATGTCATGGGCAGAGTATTTCAAAATGCATCAAGAAATTGTAATTTGTAACTGTTTTTTTTTCGAGTGCTACACTACAGTCCATATATATAGTAATGTCGATACAAGCATCAGTAGTTAGGTATTGGATCTAGGATTTTAGGATATAGAACTAGTACTAGTATAGGACGATCTATCATCTACAGGCTAGAGCATTAACAATGAGAAAACGTTATAATGTATATATTCTAAAATATTTTTTAAACCAGCATTGACATCTTTATGACGTGATTTTTACCAGTCTGCGAGCTTCCTTTAGGTCGTAAAGACATCATAAAGACGTTTCTTTCTGACCATTATGATGTAAAATTGACGTAAAAATATGACGTCTTATTTTACGTCGTGTGCTGGTGCAAAGTATCGTCTTAAAGACGTATATACAGTACGTAAATAAGACGTATGACACGACTTTAAAAAGACGTAGATATAATGTTATTCTGACCAGTCTCTGCTATCAGGGAAATTTCAGCTGAAAAGAAAGAAATATTAGATTCTTCAATCTAAAAGGTTATTTTGGACTGTATTTTTGATCCAAATCTTGTAATAATTTTATCAAACAGATGCCTGTTTTCTGTCAATAACTTTGGCATAATATTACGCTGTGAGTTTTTAATAATTTCCGGCTTTAAATAATTATCACAATTATATTGCAGTGATGAAATGGTTGTATTTCAGTATTTTTCAGAAGTGAATTTATGTCAGCTTTTTAGGATTGATACATTTTGCTGATGAATTAATACTATCTAGATATTTGGTTGATGCTTATTAAATAATAAGAAAGACATGTATTGATCAAATGATTCATAAAGTTATATTTGAAATGTTGAAAGTTAGGATTTGCCATTTTGGATAATGGGAATGTATTCAATTTTCAAGGGTCCTTTGGTCAGGGAGCTGTGACCCATGGTCAGCCATTATATCCTGGAGCTATGTTAGAAGCCTTCAGTTGTTGTCAGCCCTGAGCCATGATGATTTTTCCTGAGTTTTCAACCTTGAGTTCCTCTTGAGTTCTTCTTGAGTTCTTCTCGACGTCATGCGTCAGGTCGAAGGCACCTAATCTTCGGTGACGCCATTTTTCGACGGTCCTCGTAGATCTTCGGTATTCGTCGATATTCGTCGTTCTACGTCATCGGTCTTCAAAGTCATCGGATATCCGAAATTTCAGTCAACTCGTCGCCATTTTCAACGACATCATTTGGAATGCATCCATGATTAACCAGGGAAGTCCTATTATTTAATAAACCCTTTAATCTTGTCCGGACAAAGTATTATTTTTCCCATCCCATATTGATTTTTTTCCCATTCCAAAACTGAAATTCTCGACCGATAAAATCAAAGCTATTTTTTTTATCATTTGAAAGTCAATGTCTTCTATATGTGATATAATGTTGCATTGATTGTTGAAATTTTCATTGGAAAAAATCATCTGATTTGGAAACGAAATGATATAGTTGTAATAAACAACTTTAAACCGGAATGATTGTTGTGCAGTGCATTTACTTATGTGTACTTTGACTACATCATAGCTCTCTTCACTTTAAAAAAGGATGCTTGGGGTATGTGAGGTTGTTTATGTGATTTGGGGTGATTGGTGACCCAATCTTTAGGTAAACAAAAACCCAGGTTTGATCCTGACAGCCGTAATCTATACATGGTTGTATCATACACTTATAAATAGAATTCAGTAGAGAAGAATTTAATTTTTTTCTTAATTTTCCAAGTGAACGAATCTTAAAACCAATTGATCTGTATAGATTATTAACATGAATATCCTATTTCAAGTTTTCTTGAATCTCAACACCTAAATATCGTATGGACTTAACTTGTTCAATTCCATCAATATAAATTTTCATATTTTCATGAGAACGTGCCAGAAGTAACATGCTTTTTGTCTCATTAATCTTTAGATGGTTTTCTTTGTACCATTCGTTAATAGAATTCATATTTGATTGTAATTTAGAAGTTATAGTTTGCACATCTTTCCCAGTTTCAAATATTATAACATCATCGGCATATATTGTTATAACTCCTGGGGGGTGTAACATAAAGAGATACATGTGCCCCCCCCCCCATCGGCTGGCAAAAAAAAAAGGAGGAGAGAAAGAAAGGAGAAGGAAAGAGAAAAGAAAGAGGGAGAAAGGAAAAGGAAAATGGTACACATCGTGAAGCGCTCGCTCGCTTCACTAGCTAGCATTTAAGTAACTTAAGCAATGCCGATGCTATTCTTATGAAAGGAATCAGTTTGCACCTTGTGTGTCAATCTGATGTTATAGGCTGCTATTGTTCCACTCACAGAATGTTAGTAATAACCACTCCAAGACGTTTTCCTAAAAAGGGCCCTTTCATTAGATGGCCTAGACAAAATAAAACAAAAATTCCCATACATCTATACATGGGGGGGGGGGGGCGTCGCTGACTTTGCTCGTTTGTGAAAACAGATTGGTTTCAGACGGTGAGCAAGGTACCTAAAACGGATTCATATTCAGAACACAGGGGATCGAATTGATTATGTTTATATTTCGATGACGTAATATCACTTCTACAAATGGAAAAAAGTAGGCCTATATTCTCCTCGCTCTCTGCGTCCGCTTGCTAAATAATTGTTGAATGGTCTTTTTTAAGCAAACAAATCGGGTGAGTGAGGTGACCAAATAAATAATGTAGATGTTTCTTATGCTCACAATGTAATTTACTGAAGGGGTAAGTGTGTGCTTCTTCGCTCACTTCCCTTGCTCGTAATGGTTAGAGAGATGATGGTTTCGGACAGAAAACAATAGACCAGGGATTATATTTTATTACCAAAATACACTATCGGACCACCATAGGTCAATATATTTTTGGTCTAGTCACCTCGCTGCCAATGTTTTAGCGCGTCCCTGGTCTATCGTTTGATTTGATTTGATTTGATTTGATTTATTTTTCCGTTTAACAATATATACAAGCAAAATTATGAATACAATCTCATTGAGACAAAAGTAATGGAAATGACATAAAATAAAGAATAGAACTATAATGAGATACTTATAAAAAATACTGACCAGACTGAGAAAAAGGATATGGCAAAACGGAGGGGCAAGCTAAAAAAAAACAATGCTTGTGAGGTGCAAGCCCCTGAAACTTAGTTATATAGTACATAGTACATGAGGTCATAAGCGGATACTAAAGCAAAACAAAGTTTTCTGTCCGAAACCATCTTCTCTCTTACCAGTGGCGTACCGTGGGTCAAAGCATTTGGGGGGGGGGGCACCAAGCATGGCTGTACGCATATTTTTTTTCCGGGGGGGAGCAAGGCGCGTAAATTTTTTAAAAGAAATACGGAAGCGAAGGAGCGAAGCGAGTGAGCTGGTCATGAGGGTGCTTTTGCATTTTCTAAATTGAAATTTAAGGATCTAGTACACACTTTTGGCGGATTTTTTTGGACAATTTTCAGTAAAAAAAAAAAAATTAAGTATTCAAAATATCAGTTCAGTTTTTATTTTTTTCTCATTTCTAACAAACTAAATACAAAATCCATACAAAAATCATGAAATTGAATATTTACAGAAGAATACATGCAATATAAAACATCAAAATTATAAATTTCAAAATGAACTGATCAATTAACATTGCAATTTAAAACTACACAAGATTGTCAGTTTGCTGGAAATGGAGAAGTCCACTGAGAAGCAGAGCTTGTAAGTCGTGGACTCCTCAGATAACAATAATATAGAGTAGAATATTACATAATGAAGGAAAAGAAAGGTAGTGGCCAACAGAGAGATAGGGGGAAAACAGTTTAAAAATAGAGCAAGAAAAAAGAGAAGAGAAAGAGAACAGAAATGGACTGCAAGTGGACTAAATAAAGAGATCAGAAGTGATAAGGAAACATAATGTAAATTGAGTGCGCAACATTATTCAAATCGCAATAGAAGGAAACCAACTGTAATAATCATAATGATGGTAGGCGAGTGGTAACGAAATCTTTGGAATAAAATAATTTCTGTATAGTTTTAAGTGGAGACGGTCTACTAAAAGCTATACCACAAAGGAAGCTAAGTATTGTATGGGGGGGGGGGCAAACTCCACCCTGCCCCCCT
This sequence comes from Echinometra lucunter, assembly GCA_029962745.1. Taxonomy (NCBI): domain Eukaryota; kingdom Metazoa; phylum Echinodermata; class Echinoidea; order Camarodonta; family Echinometridae; genus Echinometra; species Echinometra lucunter. The sequence goes on along the minus strand of CM057159.1, from coordinate 10,203,840 downwards.
GCCGCGTACAGCCGTGGCACGGGGTGGAAAAGTTTGTGCGTGTGTGTGGTTATTTCTATCATGTTAACAATAACATGTCGTAGAGGTGCCGTAGTCGAGTGGTTTAAGAGGCTTGGCTGGAAATGCGAAGGTCCGGGGTTCAATCCCTGGCACGGCACTTATGCCCCTGAGCAAAGAATTTTATTTACATTGCTGTTTTATCGTCTATCAAGTAAAGTGATGTGCTACATGTGCATATTGATACCAACGTGTGCATGTGTTGTGTTTTTTTTAAACCAAAACAAAAACAAAAAAAATATAAAAACACAGTAATGACAGTAAAGGTGTCTTTAGGGACGTGAAGCGTTTTAAAATTTTGTGAAAATGATGCAACTTGCTAGATACCACCCCGTTTTTAAATTTTGCGAGTGAGCGAGGCAAGCGAGCCGAAAATTACAACTATGTTTGCTATAAAAGACATCTTATTTTATCATCAAAATACACTATCGGACCACTGCAGGCCTATAATGATATTTTAATTAAATATCTAGTCACCTCGCTGCCAATGTCTCTAACCATTACGAGCAAGCTAAGCGAGCGAGGAAGCACGAACTAACCCCTTCAGTAAATTACTTTGCGAGCATATGAAACATCTTAATTATTTATTTGGTCACCCCAATCACCCAATTTGTTTGCTTAAAAAGCCATCAAACAATTATTTAACGAGCGAGGAAAAGTATACTTTTTTTCATTATAGAAGTGATATTTCGTCATCGAAATATGAATATCTAAATAATCAATTCGATCCCCTGTGTGCTGAATATGAATCCGTTTAGGTACCTTGCTCACCGTTCTAAACCATTCTGTTTTTACAAGCGAGCAAAGTCAGCGACGTGCCCCCACCCCTACAATTACAAAATATGTATAGATGTATGGATTCGTCAGCAAAATACAGATTTTTTTTGGTAATTTTGTGAACCTCCTCGCTGCCCAAATGTTATGATACTTTGCTAACTCGCTTCTGAAATATGACTGCCGTGCCCGAAATCACTTTGTTTCTAGCTAGCTAGCATTTACTATAGCGGGAGTAGCGAACTAGCGAACGAACAGGTGGGAATTTTGTTTGTTTGTTTTTGTTTTGTCTAGGCCATCTACTGAAAGGGCCCTTTTAAGGTAAACTTCTTGGAGTGAAATCCAGATGTGGTTATTGCTAACATTCTATGAGTGGCTCAATACGAGCCTATAACATCAGATTGAGACACAATATGCAAACTGATTCCTTTCATAATTAGCATCGGCATTGGTTATGTTTCTTAAATGCTATGGAGCGAAGCGAGGGATCGTTTCCCGGTTTACCATTTTCCTTTTCCTTGTTTTCCCCCTCTCTTTTCTATTTCCTTCTCCTTTCTCTTCTCTTCTTCTTCTTCTTCTTTTTTTTTTTTTGCAAGCAGATGGGGGGGGGGGGGCACGTGCCCCCCGTGCCCCCGTAGTTACGCCACTGTCTCTAACCATTACGAGCAAGGGAAGTGAGCGAAGAAGCACACACTAACCCCTTCAGTAAATTACATTGTGAGCATATGAAACATCTAAATTATTTATTTGGTCACCTCACTCACCCATTTTGTTTGTTTAAAAAAGACCATTAAACAATTATTTAACAAGCGAACGCAGAGAGCGAGGAAAAAAATATATTTTTTTCATTTATAGAAGTGATATTTCGTCATCGAAATATAAATATAATCAATTCGATCCCCTGTGTGCTGAAAATGAATCCGTTTTCGGTACCTTGCTCACCGTCCGAAACCAATCCGTTTTTACAAGCGAGCAAAGTCAGCGACGCCTCCCCCCCCCCCCCCTGTAAAGATTCGTCAGCAAAATACAGTAGAATTTTTGGTAACTTTGTGAACCTCCTCGCTGCCCAAACATTATGATGCTTTGCTAACTCGCTTCTGAAAATATGATCGCCGTGCACGAAATCATTTTGTTTCTAGCTTTTACTAGCGGGAGTAGCGAGCTAGCGAACGAACAGATGGGAATTTTATGTTTTATTTTGTCTAGGCCATCTTATGAAAGGGCCCTTTTTAGGTAAACTTCTTGGAGTGGAATCCAGATGTGGTTATTACTAACATTCTATGAGTGGAACAATAGCAGCCTATAACATCAGATTGAGACACAAGGTGCAAACTGATTCCTTTCATAAGAATAGCATCGGCATTGGTTAAGTTACTTAAATGCTAGATAGCAAAGCGAGCGAGCGAGCGCTTAGCGAGCGAGCGCTTCATGATATGTACAATTTTCCTTCTCCTTTCCCCTTTCTTTTCTCTTTCCTTCTCCTTTTTTCTCTTCTTCTTCTTCTTCTTCTTCTTCTATTTTTTTGCCAGCCGATGGGGAGGGGGGCACGTGCCCCCCGTGCCCCCCCCCCGTAGTTACGCCACTGCCCACAAACAAAATCAAAATCAAATAAACGAAAGAAAAACTATTTTAAAAAAACGAAGGCAAAACAAAAATAGGTTCTTATCTTGCTTAGCTGGTTAGTGGGCCTAGACTTGCTGCTGGGTGTGAATTATCAGGGAACGCTCTTGACTGTCACGAGAGATGTTTTAGGTTCAATATGATGTGAATGAGCTTTTGCTCATCATGTCTTTCTAAATATCAAGTATGATTCTAGGAATAATATGAATGAAAACTAATGAATAAAATAAACAAATTAAAAAGAAAATAACTCAACCAATCAATCAGTCAACAAAAAGAAAAAAAAGAAAAAGATGAATGAATAATTTTGTTAACATAATGGTAAGCTATGAATATATGAATAATGAAAAGACAAATGAAATATAACTGAATGAAGACACTAAATATGAAGAAAGAAAGAAAACAATAAAGAAAGCTAGATTTATATTGACCAGAGATGATCCTCCTGCAGCCGAAAGGAAGAGATCGTAAGCGAAGGAGTTCTCCTGACGGCTGTGGATGGATACTAGATCTGCTTGTCCATTGATGGAGTAGTGGTCCCTGCATTTTTCCCGGGCTACCTCCCAGGTGACTCGATCCCCAAAGTAACGGTAGCAGCTCGCATTGAAATGAACCCAGTACTGGGGGCACGGGTCGTCTGCCAGACCGAGAGACGCCACAACTAAAAAAGTCAGCGATGCGAGCAGGAGCTTCATGGTGAATCCTGAGGAAGAAGGGTTAGATAATGAAACACTTGAAATTGAGTGGAATTTATCGGGTGATGTTCGTTATTCCGAAGGTTCATTAATCCGAAAAGGAAATAAGGTTCGTTAAAATAATTAACGAACTAACGTACCTTATTTCATTTTCGGACTAACGAACCTCCGGCATAAGGAAATTTTTTCCATTTTCGGACTAACGAACCTTCGGAATAGCGAACCTTATTTCATTTTCGGACTAACGAACCTTCGGAATAATGAACCTTCGAAATAACGAATCTTCGGAATAACGAACTGTAACCGAATTTATCTACCCAGTCATAAAAATAATTTTTAAAAGATTATTTTCAGCAGGTGCCTAAAAACTTACAGACATCATAATCATAATCAAAACACAAGGAAACAACATATGGTGGTGTGTACAAACATTGCGGGTGTCCATATTTCGCACACAGGGTATATCTAAAAAACTACATAGGCCTATAGAAAAGATTTCCAAAATCAGATAACATTTGAACAGAGGAACTTCAATTACCACAGGATGATTTTCCTTTCAGTGGGGAATGAATTATGAAAATACTGACAAAAGATCGGTAGATTTTGTAACAAACTTTTCATCACACTTGTTGGTAAAAAGTGAAACCAAATAATTTTTATAGTATCTTGCCCTGCTAGTGATGCAATCATCTTACCTTTGATGGATCTCTGTTTTCGATGAATTATTTGTTTATTGGAGTGCGCGAAGTTGGAACTATGTATTTCAGGGTTTTTTTTTTTTTTTGGTTTTGTAACATTCTTTATTGCATTCGTTCAGTACAATGAAATAAAAGAAAGAATGATGACTTGATATACATAATAAATCAAAATGCATAGAAAATTATACAGCCTTCAGAGGTAAATAATTCATGTACATGTATCAGTGTATAATTAATACAAATTTTAGTACATATAACAAATTAAAATTGATCTATGCCTGCATAATCAAATCTGTACTGGACCTCTATAGTGCATGTAACCCTGAAATTGGTCACACTTTTTTTTTCTTTCATGTGTATCAAAATGCACAGATATTGTACAGCCTTCAGAGGTACATAATTCATGTACATGTACATGTATAATAAATAAATAATCACATGCCTGTATAATCAAAGCATACTAAAGTGCATACAACACTAAAATTGAAAATACTGAATGAATATTATAGATCCTAGCAATCCCCCATCCCCTTCCCCCAAACACACACAAACTAACAAGCAAAACAGAGAAACAGAATAAGAAGCAAAAAGAAGGGGCAGTCTATAGCGGCAGAGAGCAGCCGGCCGCACACGATCGCGGAAACAGGGCGCCCCTCCCACTCCACACCCATGTTGCTACGTGCTACATGCAAAATAATGTTCCCACTTTTTATAATGACTTGTCAACGTTTTTCGGTCAGTAGCAACCTTTCTTTCTTCTTGTTTATTTCTAAGTAACTTTTCTCTTCCGACACTAGGAGGTTTTTTTTTTTGTTTTGTTTTTTGTTTTGTTTTTTTATTTCTACTAAAAAAATAACAAATATTTGATTAGTAAAATAACGCGATTGATTATTTGCCTGTATTCGGTTATTTCATCTAAATACATTAGAACTTCTTTCCAACTTATATCTTTAGGAATCAGAAGATCCAACGTATTGCTGCAATCTACCCATAATTTTCTCATAAATTCGCATTCAAAAAAATATGTGCATATATGTTTCCTCAGTTTTTTTTTCCACAAAATTTGTCATTTGATACGTATTGAAATCTGTAGAGATGATGATTAACATAAGCAATATTATAGAACAATTTAAACTGGAATTCTCTTAGATTATTATCTAGTGTACTTATTCTGAGGCGGAAAGAAACCCTTTTCAATCTCTTTAATTGACATAATATTGTATGATACTTGTAAATTTCGAAAAGGAACAGGAATATTACCTGCCATTTTTTGTACGCAAGCCCTGTATAGATTCTTTGAATAAACTGATTCAAATTGAAAAGTATTCTTTGAAAACATAAATTCTATTTTTAGACCATCAACTGAAGTATGATTTCTTAATTCAATTCTTTATTTTTCAGGTGTATCCGCATATATTCCTTTAACCACTGCTATTTCCTCTGCATTTAGTCCCATACTCCTGGAATAATTGTCTGACTTCAATAATCATTCTTCATCTATAATATGAGGCAATTTGTATGTATTTTTCAAGAGAAGATTTTCATCAAAATATGTTTTTCCATCCTTATGAATATACCTATTATTGAAAAAATGTTCATTTCTTTTATTCCTTGCATCTTTTCTTAATAAACACATTCATATCAAACCATATGTCTAACATTTCCTGGTAGTATTTTGGTAGCTGTATATTGATCATGTTAGTAAGTAATTACAATAGAAAAATAAATTTCCTCCCATTGGTCTCAGTAGACAGTGGTAGAAATTTGAAGTACTTTTTGCATTGCGATACGACATCGAATGTTGCGATCGCGATATCTCTAAAATTCTTTTCTGCAAGTCAATACCTTTTTTTCTTGCACCCATTCGAATTCTTAAATTTTGCTTTCCTATTAGTATCTATCGCTCTCAATAATTTTGGTAGAATATAAGAACTTATGGATAAGTTAAAAGTTAAAATGTGCTCAAAGTTTGGTCGCCCCATCATAATGAAAATAGGCCCGGCACAACAACGCGAAATGCTCAAGATAACCATGATAACAATAATAAGAACAAACATAAAAGAAACATGATACAGGATGTCTTTCTTATTTCAGTAGGTAAGAAAATAAAAGAAAATAAAAGAAAAAGGGAGAGAGAGAGGGGAAGGGTAATAGAGAAAGGTATCAAGAGGGAAATTTGAATAGTGAGAGTAAAGAAAGAGAGAGAGAGAGAGAGAAAGAGAGAGAGAGAGAGAGAGAGAGAGAGAGAGAGAGGAGAGAGAGAGAGAGAGAGAGAGAAAGGCGTACGGTATTAGAGAACAGGAGACGTGACAGTCCCCGAGGAAGGGACTGAATATTTTCTAAGGCAAGCAGGAGAACTTAAGTGAAAATTATTCTGAAAGATAGCATATGAAATCAGCACTTCGCTTTTTATATTTTTCCACCTTTAAATCAAAACACACATGAAATAGTATATAAACATATATATGTTTTTATAACAAGTTTTTTACATGAATTTGCTAAATTTGGGGGATAAACAGCTGAATCTGAAATAAACACCAATTATTTTAATTTTCTGATGCATCAACTAAATTACACTAAAGGTCTCTTGCAGTATAACATTAAACGTGATCAACGTTTCAAAATCCTTTAGACATGGAGATTGGAAAAGTAATATACTCTAAAGGAGCAGAATTGGTTAATAATTAGCATGAATAGAGGTCTTTGCCGAGGAGGTTCCTACCAGCTGTTTGTGGTATACTCACGTGATGTAGCTGATTTTGCAGACAAAGTCGATTGCTGAAAGCTTGAATCTTCAAACTCTTCTGAAGCTGATCAAGTCAAATGAGCTTGTGATGATTTGCGCCAACCATCGGTCTCATCACCGTCATATATAGGCCTACCCCCCCCAAAAAAAAAAATCTTCCATAGGTGTACTTTTCAAAAACTCGAAAGCTTTTCAGAATATCAGTGAAATGGTCAAAGTCCAAGAATACTTCCGTTTAAGGGGTATTGCTAGACCCCTTTGAATTGGTCATTTTTCAAAGTATTTCTTCCAAGACCCCCCCCCCCCTAAAAGATCATAGCTCCTAAGCTGCTAATAAATTTTCTTTCCTTAGCTCAAAGCGGGTGATTATTGACAAACATAGCTTTTTGAAGATACAAGGGGCAATTCTTATGTTCTTGCATATACTTTTGGCTTTTATTCCCTCTTAAACTGGCTGGCTTGTTTTACTCGCTGGTACAGGCAGCTTTTGAGAGATATACCAATGACATACGCACTGCCATGACCTCGGCCTTCATGGATGCTACTATCCATGGCCTTATATGTACGGTCAAATTGTCCGTCAAGATTAAAATTTTTCGATCCAGTTCACACTTTGGCCCCGGAAAGTTTGCTATTTGTTATTTGCTTGTTGTTGTTTTTTTAAATGAAAACAAACTCTTGAACTCTTAAACTCTTGAAGGCACTAGAGCATGTACATCCATTATAATTTTGACTGTGACATGCTAAACCTGTTCACGTAATCAAGTCAATTAGTCAGTCACGATGTCCATCTATCTTATAATGTGTATCCATTTGACCTAGCGTTTGACTGTGACTTGATACTCTTGTTTTTAAGATAAAACAGTGAAGTAACTAATGCTTTATCTAATGCTTTCTCTAATGTTTTATCTTGTAAACAAGTGTATCACATCACAGTCATATGATGAGTAACAAGGATGTACCTTGGCCTCATGTCCTTAAGTCAAGATGTCAGTAACGATTACAATTGCTTCTAACATGTCTAATTTAACATGTAATACATCATAGGACTGTGATATAGATACATTTGTTTACAAGTTGAAAGAATATTGATGTACCGTATACAAGGAAAACAGTTGGAAAGATTGAAAAATAAACCTAAGCATGGGCGTCGATCCGAACTTGAGCATGGGGGGGGGGGGGACACAATAGTTTGTCACCTTTCCAGTTACTTCAGAAGTTATACCTCATTATATTGCTATAACCCCTCCTCGCCCCCCTCTCTCTCTATCTCTCTAGTTATGCTCTTGTCCATATTAAAGGGGAAGTCCAATTTTAAAAATTTCACATCAGGTATAATACATAAATCAAAAGAGTTACATACAGATTTGCGGAATTTATTGTGGTCCTGGAAAATGGCATTTTCTGCACACTACAATTCAATATTAGGGGGTAACTTATATGAGAAGTGGCATATGGGGGGGGGGGCAAAGCGACCGAGCAGGGGGAGGGTGTGGGAGGGGGTATCCCCCTCCCACGGTAGGGAGATTTTTGAAAATTCGTGCATGAAAATGGTATTTTCTGCACACTAAAATTCAATATTAGGGGTAACTTATATGAGAGAGGCATGGGGGGAGGCAAAGCGACTGAGCAGGGGAAGGGTGTGGGAGGGGGTATCCCCATCTCACGGTCGGGAGATTTTTGAAAATTAATTGCATGAAAATGGCGTTTTCTGCACACTAAAATTCAGTATTAGGGGTAAATTATATGAGAAGTGGCATAATGGGGGGGGGGGGGGCAAAGCGAGGGAGCAAAGCAACCAAGCGGGGGAGGGTGTGGGAGGGGGTATCCCCCTCCCACGGTAGGGAGATTTTTGAAAATTAATTGCATGAAAATGGCATTTTCTGCACACTAAAATTCAGTATTAGGGGTAACTTATATGAGAAATGGCATATGGGGGAGGGGGCAAAGCGACCGAGAGGGGAGGGTGTGGGAGGGGGGGGGGTATCCCCCCTTCCATTGTAGGGAGATTTTTGAAAAATCGTGCATGAAAATGGCATTTTCTGCACACTGATATTTTGTATTAAGGGCAACTTATATGAGAAGTGGCATACTTACGTTTTACTTTCATTTTGCAGGGTAGGGGTAGGGTAAGTTAATGTGAAGTGGACTCGATGTTTTTTTTTTCTTTTTTTCCTTTTTTTTCCTTTTTTTTCTTTTTTACCCTTTTTTTTCTTTTGCTCGCCGATCAACAGGGGGGGGGGGGCATGCCCCCCTTGTGCCCCCTCCCCTTAGCTACACCAGTGCTTTCAACTACTGCACTTCAGTCATGCATGAATGACTCAGGCCAGTGGGTGCACACGTGTACGCCGTCGTATACAGTACAGTACAGGAACAGCATAGAGGGGTGAGCACGCGCGGCCAAACCCCGCCAATGCTGTAATGGTCAATCCCGACTCAATGCACTGCACTTTGCCCTATCGTCCAAAACTGAGAATGCACTGAAAAGTTTAGTACATGACAATTTTTGACATTATTAATTAGTCAATGGGAATTTAACTCTCATCTCCTTGGCAAGGTATACAAAATCACTGTCCCCGGTGGTCCCCCTCCTTTTCTGACAAAATACGGGGGGGGGGGACATTTGATATGATTTCCCCACCCCCAAAATCGTGGGGGGGGGGGGGACGTGTCCCCCTGTCCCCCACCGATTAACGCCCATGAACCTAAGACACTTCGAAGTATGGAGTATATCAACTCAAATCTGCGAAACGTAGTGGGAAATGCTACTAAATACGAATGCGATTGCCAAAGGCAAGACACAAGGGTCGGTCCAGGACAATATCCCCTTTGCAGTTACCCCAAGACAGCACCCCCCCCCCTCCCCTGGCACTTTATACCCAAGGACAGTTAGCCCCTGTAGATTACCCCCTGGACTTTTACTCCCAGGACGAATATCCCCGAATAATTATCCCAAAGACAATTACTCCCAAGACAATTACTTTCTAGGACTATTGATTATCATGAATGTGAATGTGAATGTTTTGAAGCTTAAATACTTCAGAAAAAATGGCTTGGGTTTCATTCATTTACATTCATTTTCAAAATCGTCCCTAAACTACCGTGTTCTTTGTGATAAAAGCACCACACACTCAGATACACTTATAATAATTAAATTTAGATGTAGAGACATCTCAGATTCCGCGCCGATAGGAATTTGGGCCATTTTTAAATATTCCTGCAGTTAAGGCGCTTTTGAAAATATAAACAAAGTTTTATGAAAACGTGTTAAAGGAAAGTCTCAATTACTTGTAAGTGTAAAACTTGGATTTCATGTTAAAGTGCCAAAATATTCTGGGGAAAATGTTAGGTTTCCTTTTTATGAAATAAGAACGCTCACATTAATGTCAAATTTAATGATAAAAGAACCAAACTGTTATAAGCTACTGAAATCTTTGCATCTGACTGGCTGAGAGCAAATTTGTCAATACAAAATCCCTGAAAAGACACTTGATGATCTGATGATAGCTCCCCAGATGTACAGACATTTCTGATTTCTCCTTGAGCCTGACAGCCATGGTGGTCATCTTTCAGAGTGGCCGCAACGGCTTATTTACTCAAATCCGTACTCCTTGAAAAAAATCCTCTACAATGTGTTCCTAAAAAAGGTAATCAAAGTTCAAAGGTCAGGCATATGAAAAATGCAAAAATTGATTTAAGTTAATTGGGAGAAGAGGGCAGCTCCCTGGCCTTCATTTGACACCATACGTGCTTCATCGATACCGAGGATTACTGAATTAGACGCCCCTGAAGGTGATAGGTACAAAATCTATTTTTCCAAGTTTTTGGAAAATTAGTTCTATCAATTACCATTCATTCAGATGAATGTGGGGTTTTGCTTACCTGACCTAGCAGCTGGGAAATTACCTTGTTAGATGAAAATGTAGCAGTCATTGCCATTCATCTCTCAATTTCATCCATTCAGAAGAATGTAAGAAGGGATGTGCTCACCAGAGATTGCATTGTTATGTTTCATAACATTATTCCTTCGCAGAAAATTAGATGGGATAGCATTTCATTGAAATGAGATGCCCAGTGAGAAAAAGTGATTAAGCCAAAACTTGGAAAGAGTAGGTTAAGTACTCTTAACCTTCGAGGGAGCCTTATTCTAAAGTCCGTGACAATTTCGATGCAAACGAGGTCAAATTAAAGCTGATGAGTTACTTCTTATTTCATTATACCTCTTACAAGAATGAACTGTGTTTTCTTGATATATTTGGCCTTTGAACTTCGGTTACCTTTTTAGGAGCATACGGTATTTCAATAGAGTACAACATTATTGTCAGTCTACAGAAATGTAAAGTCAGTGACATGAAGAATATCAGAATTACACTTTTCACTGCCCGTGGCCCGTATATATCGTAGGCAGCATCGCACAATTCCCGCACGGGCAATGCACGGAACCCTCGCGGCTCTACGGTCACCGTGCATCCTCTGCACGGGCTCCGTAGGATTTCCGTGTGGAGGCTGCGGAGATTGCACGATTACCGTGCAATCTCCGGGCAGCCTCTGTACGGACCTCCCACGGCCTGCCCCCCCCCCCCCAGGACCAACACGGTGACCGTAAATATATGCTAACACTAACGCCGTAGCCCGTAGCCACATACGATGCCCGAAATATCGCACGGAAAGTCGTAAACCAATTTATCGCACGGCGCCCGGAGGAAATGTAATTTAGGCATAAGTACACTGCTCATACGTCCCAACATAGAGCTGGGGGTGTTTCATAAAGCTATTCATAAAGTTACGCATGGCTTTACGAACGACTTGAATAGGAAGTGTCAAATGAGATGCCTTTCCTGGGGGTGTAACATAAAACATACAATCAATCTTACGATTGATATCAATCGTAAGTCTATGGCAAACCATGTACTAAAGAGATACAACTGATTGTAAGATTGATTGTATCTCTTTATGTTACACCCCCCTGGTGTTTTAATATAGTGTGACTAGATTTCCCATAATCTCAGTTACATTGTGGCGAAAATATACTTCGCAATAAAACTGTTTATAAACAGTAGCAGTGTTAACCTATACGTCTATATATTTTACCTTTAGCTGATGCGATTTATACTGACTGAGAATCCCATTTGGCTTGCCATATTCAAGTCATTCGTAACTTTACGAACAGCTTTATGCCCCCCCCCCCGGTCTAATTTTTTTTATACCAGGGCTGTACTTTTGCGAAGACTTGACGTCCTTCTGGTTTTAAACACAAGATATTTGGAGCTATGTTAGTCGTTCTACCTATGAGGATTTTACAAATATATTAATATTTCCATAAGTTCATAATTCAGAAAATAGGGAGCCACTCCTGAAAGGAAAAAAGGCTCATAATTTCGAAAATGCAAAAGGGTTCATGATTAGGGCCATAATAACGAAGATGAAAATGAAATAAAAACCCTCTATCGTTTTCGGAGTTACAAACCTTCGAAATGATAAACGTTTATTTTCTCAATTACTGTGAACCCTATTCCATTTTTAGAATCACTATTGAATTTTCGAAATTATGAGCTTTGTAACATTTCGGGAACTACGATACCTGTTCTATTTTCGGAATCATGGACCTTACTTTATATTGAAATTATGAACCCCCTGGTATAAATAATTTGTCATGTTTGTGCTTCGGATTTATGGACCTTTACAAAAAAAGGAACTTCTTCCTCCATAAGCTGCTTTTCACAAAGTGCCTTGGAGTTCTTTGGTTAAATAAATTTGGATAGAAATTCCTTGGGTAATGAGATATAGGAATGCCTCCCATATATTGTGATCAAACTAAGTTCCCAAATTGTCAGGAGTATTGATATTAAAGTGGCGTAGTCTGAGGAAGAAGGCCCCCCCTGTCAAATCTGCCTGTCTTTGGACCGATCAGACGTCCATACAATATCATCTTCACTCTCAATTGTTCATCTTTCACAGCCCCCCCCCCCCCTCCCCTCTCTCTCTCTCTCTTAGGGGATTTGATTTGATTTGATTTAGATGGCAGTTCATGATTGCGGTTTGGCAATCCGCCGTGCTCCACCAAAGACTGCGTTATACACCGTACACAAACCCATTCATCCGTCATCAATCCACGATAATCCCCGAGAACCGCCGTAGACACATCGCCGATTTAGAGGGCGGCTCAAGACGGTTTGAGAACCGCCGTGAACCGTGTCAAAATGATGGCGCAAAGCCTATAAACGCGGTGCGAATACGCTACAACACGATGTGAACATGGCGCCAACACGATTCAACGCGGCAGTAACACGGACTTTGGCGGAAAGCAGGGAACATCCCTGGAATGCGGCGGAGTCGACACGGAGCCTCCGACGCAGGCTGAAATTAGTTCGTTTTGTTGCTGACGAGGACTCAAATATCAATCACCCTTCGTTACTCAGCAACCAGGAGGAAGATATGACTGGCGGATCTTGGCGGTGTAACACTGTGTTATCACGAATCTTGCGGTGCCAACGCGGAGGCTGGCGTTCTTTACACAGTGATCAGCGTTGTGAACACGGCCCATTTCAAACACGGTCCATTTCAAACCGCCAAGACCGCCATGACCATGATGTTTTTTTTTTTTTTTTTTCTCCGTTCTCCACGGTTCTCATGGTTCATGGGTGACGGATGACTAGGGTTTGTGTACGGTGTCAACACGGTCTTTGGCGGAGCATGGCAAATTGCCAAACCGCCATGGGCCGCCGTCAAAACGGACGATATGTGAAACCACCTAAATCAAACATGATCAGTTTTTTCATCGCGGTCTTGGCGGTTTGAAATGGACCGTGTTCGCAACACCATAGACCGTTTTCACAACGCCGTTCACCGTGTTGACACCGCAAGATAACTCCGCCATTATTCGACAGTCATATCTTCCTCATGGTGTGAGATAACGAAGAATGATTGATATTTGAGTCCTAGACTGCATCAAAATGAACCAATTTTAGCTTGCGTTGAAGGCTCCATGTCGACTCCGGCGCCTTCTATGGGGATGCTCCGTGGCTTTCCGCTAAAGTCCGTGTTACTGCCGCGTTAAGTCGTGTTGGCGCTGTGTTCACATCGTGTTGAGAAGGTCTTCACAAGGCTTTCCGCCATCGTTTGGTCACGGTGCACGGCGGTTCTCAAACTGCCATGAACCGCCATCTAAACCGGCGATATATGGAAGCCCCTTTAGACTCTCGCTGTCGCCCCTTTTCTCACTTTTTTTCCCTCTCTCGCTCACTAGTTCTTTATTCTCTATTCGTCTCTCTTTCTTCACCCCTCTGTCTCTCTCCATCTCTACCCCTCTCCTCCCACTCTCTCTCTCTCTTTCTGAAATATCGCTACTTTTCTCCAATTTTTCTCTTTCACATTCACTTGCCCTTTACTCCCTCTTCTCCCACTTTCTTTCCATCTCTCTTTCTCTCCATCTCTAACCACCCCCTCTTTCCCTCTCCCTCTCCCACTCTTCCTTTTTTCCCCTTTATACCTTACGTCTTTACCGTTTTTCCTTTTTCATCTTTCAGTCATCTCTCTCTCTCTCTCTCTTTCCCCAGTTTTCTCTCATCCCTCTTCTCCCTCTCTTCCTTTCTCAATATATAATAATTTTTTTGCATCCCATTTTTACACGTCTATTCCGATTGTCTTCTTATTTTCTTTAACAATCTACACACCTCACTCTTACATTTTTATCCCAGAGTTACTAAGTTATATTTCTGGCATTATTTCCTTTCCGAAGCATTCATGTCAAATTTTGACTTGAAAAAAAAAAGATAAAGTCATAGGCAGGGGCATAGCAAGGGGTGGGACTAAAATTGGTTGGGAGATTTCAGAGTTACCTGGGCTGCGTTTCACAAAACCGTCATAAGTCTGACTTCTTGGATATCCCATTGAAACGTGTGTTGTAGAATTAATGCGCATTTCAATGGGATGTCCATGAACTTAGACTTATGACGGTTTCGTGAAACGCAGCCCTGGTTACTGGGCCTCTAACTCACTAAAGCCAGGTAAAAGCGGCCTACAAATCGACGCCCCCTTGAAGGTCGTACGAAGGAATTTTGTACCGGGGGAGAGGGGTGAGGGAGTGTTTCAGTATTTGAGGGAACACGCAAGCGAAGGAGCGAAGCGACCAAGAGGGAGCTTTTGCATTTTTGAATTTAAATTGGACGATCTGGTGCACATTTAAAACAGAATTTGGGGAAATTCTAAATGAAAAATTATAAAATAGAAAAAAGTGGGGTTTTCAAAATTTATAGGGGGCAACTGCCACCCTGCCCTCCTGAGTCCGGCCATGACCGCCTTAATCAAAATATAGAGCGGCCGGGGGGGGGGGGGGGGGGACTTTTTCAAGTCTCCAGGGCCAGTCTGCCATTATTGTTCAATGACGAGAATTATGTAAGGATATTCTCTACGAAAAAATGACAAATAATACGATTTGGGTTATCTATCTAGGGTGTCTCTTTGTCATTTTATTAGAACTTTTACTGCTTATATTGCGAGACTATTGGGTATAACAGGCCTATATTATAAAGAGCTTTCTTCCAAAAGGTGCTAAGTCCATGTTGGCACCTTCAGAGAAAATGCATTTCTTGTCCCGAATTTACACACGTGTCGAAGGAAATTAAAAATTACAAATCTAGCTCATCTTATTTCTTGATAAATTTGCTTCAACATTTCATTCATAGCAAATTGCTCCAGCTGAATAACACAGTCAGAATGACGTCAAGCACTCAACTTAAATGAAAACTTTGGAAGCCAGCTCTTAATATACATTTAGTTGAAATCGAACATTCTAGTAAAAAAAAAGCAAAACAAAAACAAACAAAATTATATTATACAAAGACGGATAATAATCAGGTATCAAATCTTATTTATAAAAATTGAAATACGAAACATGCTCTTCCCCCGGGCTCGTCCCCTATGTAAAAATAAAAAATTCACAAAGTCATGGAGCAAAGTCTGCAAGAATAGGCCTAATGACTAACCAATTAGAACCAACTACGGTTGCCGTAATTTTCTTATCTCTTATGTAAGGGAAATCCAAACTACAGCGTGCGTCATTCCAGGACTGAAGGGTATCATCAGCGTCATTCCTGCGCCAGAAATGCCCGCAATCCTCGTTATTGCCGCCGTTGGAAGGCTGACCCGGGAGCCAGGACTCAAAGCTCACCGCCGATT
Organism: Echinometra lucunter; assembly: GCA_029962745.1. Taxonomy (NCBI): domain Eukaryota; kingdom Metazoa; phylum Echinodermata; class Echinoidea; order Camarodonta; family Echinometridae; genus Echinometra; species Echinometra lucunter. The sequence goes on along the minus strand of CM057159.1, from coordinate 10,188,073 downwards.
CATCAGTCCATTGGAAAGGACCAGTTGAGCCGAGGGTGGGCTGGTAGAAACCGATCCACGCTCCATAGATCGTGTGTCCGGCCTGCAGTATCAAGTACAATAAACCCACAAACAAAAGCAAAAGCAAATAAACAAAACAACAACTAGAAAAGAACAAATGCAAAACATAAAGGGTTCTTATCACACTTATGGGAATATAATTACTGATGGGCTGTTATCTGGTAATATGCATGAAATAGGACCTGGGGGTGACTCATAAAGCTGTTCGAAAAGTTATACGCATGATTTTACGAACGACTTCAATATGAAGTGCCAAATGGGATACCCAATATTTTTGCTAGTGTTTTAAGAAAGTGTGGATGCAATTGCATTTCCCATAATCTTAATTAAATTGTGGCAAAAAATATACTTTGAAATAAAAATATTTATAAACAACTGTAACTTTAATCTTCGTCTCCATATTTTACCCTTTAGCTGATGCGATTTGTAATGATTGAGAATCCCATTTGGCTTGCCATATTCAAGTCGTTCTTAAAGTCATACGTAACCTTACGAACAGCTTTATGACCCCCCCCCCCCCGGTGAATGCCCCTTTTGGGGTTTAACCCTGGACGACGATGTTAATGAGCTTTTGATCATGTCTTTCTAAGTTTCATTGTAGGAATAATATGAATAAAGATGAATGAATAAATAAATAAACAAATAAAAAAGCAAGCAATCAAACAAGTTATCAATAAAAAAGAAAAAGATCAATAAATAATTTCATAAATACATGATAAGCTATATAGACAATGATTGATGACTAAATTAATAATAAATAGAAAAATGAAATATATAACTCACTTAATAAATACACTTATGATTTACAAATGAATATATAAACACCAACAAACACATGAATAAACGAGACATTTGAATTCGTCATATGACAAATTAGGTGGTCTGTCGGCATCTTTTAGGTTTCGACATGGATTGTGATAACTTCGTTGGTAAGACTTAATAAAATTTTTACGTCTCGATAGGAGACTAACGTCATATAAATTGGATGATTTGATTTCGCAGCATACTGAAAAGATGATCCAAAGCTTTTGTTCACCTCAACTAGTCAGATTTTCTATAGGGTTGTACATAAACTACTGTGCACTGCATTGCAATTGTCATAACGGGCCAAAATCAGCAGTTTATTTCATTGACTGTGACTCTATATGTAATTATATAGTTAAAGAGGATAGTAATATAACATGTAAAAAAAAAGCAAAAGGAAAAATTTGCTCCCCTTCCGTTCGGGACTCGAACCAGGGACCATGAGCATGTGAGGCAAGTGCTTTGAAGGTATAACTGAAAACAGCTCATAGAGATAACACGTAGATTTAAAACGGAATTCTAATATCAGGTTTTCCAGCCAAAATTTCGACACGTTTTCGACATTTGCTTAAAAAACATATGAACGCATAAGATAGAGAATTTTCTCAGCTGCAACATTATTAAAGATGGGCGAAAATCAAGCAGAAATAAGGGAGATGTTGATCAAAGAAGACGAGAATGTAGAATCAGAAATTACGTAAAGGTCATGTCCCATAGAGAATACACGTAAAATGAGAAAAATTGACATTGTACCTTTAATCGTGAATTTAGACCATGATAACGTGATCAAAATCAGAAACAATGAATAAAACATTTATAGAGAATTGTCTAAGCTACAACATATCGAAATCTTGGCGAAAATTGATGAATGATAAGCGAGATAGTCTTGGTTAAAGGCCAAAAATATAACGTCAAAAATAAAAATCAAAATTTTGAGTTCACATAAGAATAGGATGACGTCATAGCATCGAAAGAGTAAAATTTTGTCATGGATTCACATCTACAACTCATAACCTTTCAGAATATGTAAAAAAAAATAGGGGTATCCATGCATTCTGAGGAGCTGTAGCGGATTTTAAAGAGACATGTTTTTGCGTGTTTTTACATTACTTGCCAATAGACGCGCGCACGAATTTTGAACTTTGACGCGTCCGTGCAACCTTATGGTTAGTCGAGATCAGTTCTAAATTAATGAAAATTGTTAAGGAATGTATCAGAAATGCGAATCAAGTAAAAAACGGCGTTTTTACGTCATTTAGGACCTGCGCGCGCGGACGTGAACGCGCGCAAATTTTTGAAATGCTTAAAATGGCCTGAAACGTGTGCAAAATGAATATGAGTCGATTCTGAGCATTTTTAATTTTTGCGCGCGCGCTAACGCGCAGACTTACGCGTACGCGCGCGTCTCAATGGATGAAATTGTTTGAACTGATATGAACATTCATCATGCTAAATACGAGTTAGAATTGACTTTCCGTAATGAAGATATGATCATAACATGATATTTACAAAATGGCGCCTGGATGACGTCACGATGACCCGATGAACATGAAAATAAATTGAACAGCGAGATCTTATTACGACTAATAACTGACCGAAATTTCATGAAATTTGAACCAGCCGATTCTGAGATTTCGAGTGCACAAAAAAAGTGGGTTGAAGAAATTAAGAGGTGATCTGTCAAAGATGACAGACCACCTTATAAAGTTAGTTTTTTTATACCAGGGATGATCCTCCTGCAGCCGAAAGGAAGAGATCGTAAGCGAAGGAGTTCTCCTGACGGCTGTGGATGGATACTAGATCTGCTTGTCCATTGATGGAGTAGTGGTCCCTGCATTTTTCCCGGGCTACCTCCCAGGTGACTCGATCCCCAAAGTAACGGTAGCAGCTCCCTTGGAAATGAACCCAGTACTGGGGGCACGGGTCGTCTGCCAGACCGAGAGACGCCACAGCTAAAAAAGTCAGCGATGCGAGCAGGAGCTTCATCATGTTCATGGTGAATACTGAGCAAGAAGGGTTAGATAGCAGAAACGCTTGAAATTTATTTGAATGTATTTACCTACGTTAAAACTAACATAAATGATGATGATCTTAAAGTGCAGTTTGATAAGTATTTCGGGAAATTCCTGTACATAAAACAAAATAGAAATCACATAAAATCCAAACACAAAGAAATAACACAATCAGGGGCGTCGATAGGTCTTTTTCAATGGGTGGGTGGGGGGGGGGGGAGGGGGGGGGAGGGGGGGGTGTAGAGGCCACTGATAGCCGACAAACAATGCCACCGATTACCGACAACCAACGTCCATCATAATTCCTTTGTCTTTCCTACACATTTCAGCCGATTTCAACCAAATTTGGTGACTTTTATATGAGCGAGCGCAGCGAGCCAGGAAAAATATATATACTCCTTTTCTTTTTAGAAGTGATAATTCTTCATCAAAATACCTGATACGATATCAAATGCATATATCATGTCTAAATTATCGCATGGGCATATACGATATCTAAATTATATATTTGGTGACCTCTCCTACACAATTCATTCGCTTTCCCAAAGCATCCTGTATCTAGATATTATACGAGCGAGCTCAGTGACCGAGGAAAAAATATATTTGATCTTTTTCACGGTAGAAGTGAAAATTCTTCATCAAAATACAGGATGGAACTATAAGACATCTGATTTAAACATGTCCATTTGGTCACTTCGCTTGCCGAATTCCGTTTGCTTTCCCAAATCCATCTTGTATAGACCAGCGAGGTAACGAGCGAGGAAAAGTATATATTCCTTTTCATGGTAGAAGTGACAGTTCTTCATCAAAATACACGATGGGCATTTAAGATATTAGGTCAACTGTCTTGCCTAATTCATTTGCTTTCAAAGACCATCCTGTATCTAAATATAATGCGAGCGAGCGCAGCGAGCGAGGAAAAAGATACACTCTTTTTCGTGGTACCAGTGTTATTTCGTCATCAAAATACACAAGTAAACAAGCCAAATATGACTCTATTTGGGCACCTTAATTCTCTTTTCTTTTTCCCCTCCTACCTCTTGCCTCTCCTTTTTTTCTCTCTCTCTGTTTTTTGCCTACACCGATCGCAAATTTGCCAACAAGAATTTTGAAGGGGGGGGGGGTGTGTCACACCCCCACACTCCCCCCTCTAGCGACGCCCCAACACAAAACGGTAGGTTACAGCAAACTGGAATGTGCAAGATAACATGATAATGACATCTAAAGATACATAACATAAGTGTTTGAATAAGTATGATGAAAAGAGAGAGGGAGAGAGAGAGGAAGAAATTGAGAGAGAAGAAAAAGCTTCTAGAGAAATATAAAAAGAGAATAATGCCAATTTGTAAAGTTATTGTCTTTTAAGTAAGTCCACTATCACATAAGAAGTAAACGTTTTCCTCGGGCCTTACAAAAGAATTTTACCAGAGGTATGGCCCCCAAAAAACAACCTAAAAAAACAAACAAACAAACAAAACATTGCTCTGAACAAGGCGAAGAAAGGAAGCAAGTATTTGGAAAATTTTATTCCAAAACAATTTATTGACATGGGTGAAAGATTTAAAAAGATCATTTTTACCCCATTCTAATGTTAATTAAACCTTTCGTTATGTCCGTTTTCTTTTTAAGGTCCCAGAAGACTAGTAATATTAATATTATATATATTTATAGACTTCATGATTCGTTTTGTTACACTGTCAAACAAATTTCTCTAGCAACCATATCAGCTAGACTTCACGCAAGTGTTTTACTTTGGATTGGTTTTTTGCTGTGAAATCTCTTCAGTATTTTTTTCGAAATCTTTTTGATGCCAATCTTAGAAAGTGGCTTCTCATTTTCCCCCTATATTTACTTGCTACTGATAAATTCATGAAGCGAATTTTAAAAAAATCCCCCCGTGAAAGGGAAAAAAAATATAGGAGGTTTATGCAAAAGGAGAGATAAATTTTTTGTTTGTGGTATACTCACGTGAAGTAGCTGATTTTTGCAGACAAAAGTCGATTGCTGAAATGTTGAAACTTCAAACTCTTCTACAGCTGATCAAGTCGAATGAGCTTGAGATGATATTATGCCAACCACCGGTCTCATCACCGTCATTTATTGAGAAAATTTACCAGAAGTCAACGTGGCAAAAATCAAGTTTTTCCCAAAGATATAAGAGAAAAGCACACACACACACCCGCGCACCCACAGCCATACACAACAACCCCCAATCCGAACTACCAGGATCACTGCTACAATTACCGCAGACATAAACACCAGATAATACGATACTGTCAAAACAACTTCCATAATCGAATTGTGATTAAAAAGACAATACATGATCACTCATGCATAAACCTTTAAATTCATAAGCCATGTAATTCACTGCAAAAGCCCATATCCATCATGATTTGTCATAAACTCGTCAGACAATCAGCAATTTCTAAACCGGATAATTTGTCACTTCACCCAAGGCATGTAAAGTGGATAGCCAATTCCTGCGTAAACTAATTTTCGTGTCCTTTACAAAAGTAGGCAGTGCTCACCCAAGCATAAAACATTTTCGGACTTTTAGGTGTCATAGAAAAATATGATAGAAGAGATGATCCATATATACAATGTATAAGCAATTTCCCCAAATTCGATAAAAATTTTAATTTGGAGGGCCATTTAAAAAGTGCATCGGTTTTTTGTTTGTTGTTGTTGTTGTTTTTTGGGGTAGGGGGACGCCCTGTATATGTGAGATCAATTGATAGAATAATAGAGTAGCATGAATCAAAGTTCCTCAGAGCTGGCCTACCATTTTTGGATTTTTTTTAAACTTTGCAAAAATTGCAAAAATGGTAGGCCAGCTCTTGGGAACTTTGATTCATCCTAAGCTATTATTCTCTCATTTGATCTCACATGTATTTATTTCCACGAGAGTTGCCAAAGCTGTGGTATATGTATATATGTGTGTGTGTGTGTATATATATATATATAATGTAGACAGTAATAACTTCAAAAAGAGTCGAAGGCACGCCATGTGTAAATCCAACATTAGCTCTTATTGAACAATAAAAGCTAATGTTGGATTTACACATGGCGTACCTTCGACTCTTTTTGAAGTTATTATTGTCTACATTATTTATCATCCAACACGTGGGAATTATTCACAATATATATATGTATATATATATATATATATATATATATATATATATATATATATATAAAGGAAGATGTCCCCTTGCAAAACGTGTTGCAGTGATTCATTTTAGTACACAGTGAAAGAAAATAAATGGAATAAATCCAACATTAGCTTTTATTGTTCAGAATTTTCGGCCCACCTCGGGCCTTCCGCAATAAATTATATATATATATATATATATATATATATATATACTGAAATGAATGAAAATGGGAGAATAATAATTGCGTAGCTCCCTCAATGTTCCCCAGAGCTGTCATCCATTTCGAATCAAGGGTCGAAAAAATGCCTCCGCCGGGAATCGAACCTAGGTCACTGGCTTAGAACGCCAATGCCTCAACCACTACACCACAAAGGCGGGCCAGCAGTTAGGGTGACAGAATCCAATTGACCGACAGACAGATTTCCAACCCTTTTTGATTCTTTGTTTTGGTGCAGATGAGTTAATGAACAATGAGAAGCCGCTTATTAGTTACAAGGGAGTTGCCAAAGTTGTTTGCATTTGTCAAAATTCTTTCGATATATATATGTGTATGTCTGTATATATATATATATATATATATATATATATATATATGTATATATTCATTTTTTAACAGAGGAAGGGGGCTGTTAGAAAATAAATTATTTGAAAAGATTTCCCATGCGAAACGATTTTGATGAACGAAAACGCAACCTTTTTTTTTTATTCAAAAAAGGTTTATAGTTGCAGGGGAAAATATTAAGTGAAAAAGAAGATACACCTACAAGTGTTAACGAAAATAAAAAAAAAATACTTCACACAGGAATGTCAAAGTATCAATAATAATAACAAAAATCTTTCTGGCTGTACCAGGTCCATACCAGCAGCCCAGCGGAACGCCATGTCCTTGTCCTCAAGATGACAGTCGAGATTAAAGTTTCCATCTCATTTACATTAACATCCGTGTAACATAGTGCATGATTCAGATACTTATAACTATCAGCTGGTAGCGCATATTGATGAAGACTGTGACATGATACACTTGTCTATAGCGAGCGAAGTACAAGGAACGTGTCTGCAAAGATTTTTAAAAGACTCAACCGCAGACACTTTGGTGCCACCTCTTAAAATGTGCTGACAGTTCAAGGACATGAGTACAGGGGCGGCGGAGCGTTTTTGAAAGTGGGGGGGGGGGGGGGCACCAGCGAAAAGGGGCACTTTTGGGAAAAAAGAGGCACATATATATATATACAAAAGGTGAACACAAGAAGGAAAATATACCCCTAAATTCTATTCAACACACTTTCAAGGGCATTTTGACGTACTAATTTCATCTTTATATGATTATAACTACTTTACAATTTTATACTGCTCTGTCTTACTCATTTGCGAGCGAGCGAAGCGAGTGAGCAAAAATGCAAAGTATTTTTGCTGAAGGCCATGGTATTTGCAGTATATTAAGAATGGCCTAGGCCCTATCATGCCTATTGTGAAAAAACTACCGCAAATTCATTTTTATGGGTGTTCCATAATTATTGTTTTCTTCCATTTACTCTGCATATCATAGTGTTCCTTATGGCTATACCAGACTAAATTATAATGTTTTAAATGCATTATTTTTGGGAGGTCTCATAGCGGCCGATCATACTTCATTAGAGAAAATATACAAAATGAATGGGGCTTTAAGCACAATACCATCAGGAATAGGAAAACTACACACTACTTGAAGTGCATTGCATGAGATATGATAAGTAATAGCAAACATGCGTAACGAGCGAGCTTTGAAAAGAAAAGAAATACCCCCATTGCTTCAATTCAAGGTACACCGATCCTTCTAATGAAATTTGTTGGAGGCGCTGTGCCCTTCCCTGTCCCCTCGTGCTCCTCTGCCTCGCTCTGAAAAGCATCTCTGATTCTTCGGAGCTATTCGTAATCGATCCATTTTTCGGATGGGGGGGGGGGGGGGGGGCAAGACGACCAAGCGGAGATGAGCCCGCTACTGAGATATTATGTACATATATGTACACACACACCCACACACACCCACATACATATATATATATATATGTAAAACACATAGGCCTATGTCAACGTGAAGCATTTCAATTTGGGGAAATAACACACCTTGCTGGACTGTGAACCATCCTGGTTTTTTATTATTATTTTGCGAGCGAGCGAAGCGAGCCAGCAAAAAAAAATTCTTGTTATCAAAATATATGATACCTAATTATTTTGTCACATCACTGGTCCATTGTTGCTGCCCCCGAAATCACTCTGTTTTTTTAATATTACGAGCGAGCGAAGCGAGTGAGGAAGCACACACTGTTTTTGATTGTAGAAGTAGTAACCCCTTCGGCAAATTACACTGTGAGCCCATGAAACATCTACATTATCTATTCGGTCTCATCTCACTTACCTATCTATCTATCTAATTCGTTTGCTTTTCAAAACCATTGATCTCAAACGAGCGAGCGTAGCGAGCGAGGAAAAATATACCCTTTTCCATATGATAGAAGTGTTATTTCGTCATCATAAGATATAATAATGTGATAATAATGTGCATGCGCTATACAAGAACGGAATGTTATCATCATTATCATCATCAGAATACACTTTAATCCTGTCATGCCTGCATGATATCTAAATAATACATCCGATCACCAGTGTGCCGAATATGACACTGTTTTAGCTACCTCGCTTGCAGTCCGAATCCATTCTGTTTCTACCATCGCAAGCAAAGTCAACGACTGATCCCGGCAAAATTATATGGATTCGTCACCAAAAATTTGTCAACCCCCTCAATGCCCAAATATTAGGATATTCTGGAATCTCGCTGCTATAATAATCTTCTTGCTGCCCGAAATCATCTTATATCTAGCTTCTACCAACGAGAGTAGCGAGCGAGCTAACGAAATATATTTCTTCTTCTTTTTTTTTAAAATCTAGGCCGTGAAAGTATATTTATTTTTAGGTCAACTGGTCGTTCGATTTCTTGGAGTGATATCTTGTTTTGGTTATATTACTTCCTTTGAGTAGAAGAATAGTATAACATTAGATAGGAACTGTAGATGCAAAACGATTTCCTTTCATAAGAATAGTAATTATCATCGGCATCGGTTAAGATACTAAAATGCGAGTGAGCGAAGCGAGCGAGCGCTTCCAAGTGTCCCATTTTCTTTCTTTTTCCTTGTTTTCCGCTTTCATTTCACTTCCTTCTTTCCCTTTTCTCTCTTTTCTCTTTCTTTTTTCTTTTTCCTATTTTTGGGACATTATGGGGGGGGGGACAAAATGATATCTTTGTCCCCCCCGAAATTTTCTTTTTTTTGGGGGGGGGGGGCAACTGCCCCCCTGCCCCCCAGGATCGACGCCTCTGTTCGTATATGGCTCTTTCGAGGATTTAGGGAGCTTAGAGGAGATGAAAGGGAAATTTTAATCGAGAGGAAATGGCTCAAGAGAGAAAAGGGACCTTTATCAGATTCGAAGGGGGCACTGATTAAAAGGAGCATTGTACTATTTTAAACGAAAAAGGGACTGAAAACGGGAACTTATCATAATCAAACCGGACACTCATCAGAAATGAAAAAGAGGCACTTATCAGATTCGAAGGGGCACTACACGAGGAGAGATCAATACATTTACTACAAGGAAAAGGAGCACTTATCACATGGGAATCTATCAATTTTTTGAAAGGGGCACTTCCCCGAATGAAAAAGGAACAGTATTAGAAAACAAAAAGGGCACTAACTGCAGTTATCTTACATAAACAGATAGAGACATTGGACATACTAGAAAAGACAAGGTGCACCTATCAGAAGTAAATGAGGGCATGTATCAGATTTTAAATGGGGTACTTATCAGAGGTGAAAAGAGGCAGTCTGCAGAAGAGGAATAGCACTATGGAAAAGGAAAAGAGGTAGTCAAAGGGGGCAATAATCACATTGTAAAATGGATTATTAATTTGAAGTGTAAAAGATGCACTTGCAGAAGGGAACAGAGCGCTGTCTAAAAGGGAAATGCGCACTAATCAGGCATAAAAAAGAAGGGTAACTTATCTGAAACAAAAAAGGGCACTTATAAGAAGGCAAAAGGGCACTTTTTAGCAAAGAAAATTGTTCCTCCTAAGATGAAAGGGGGCACTGAACAGGTGTGAAAGGGGGCATTTTCCTTGAGTGAAAAGGGGCACTTTTTGGATGCTTCCAAAAGTGGGGGGCACTGTGCGCCCCCCCCCCCCCGGAACGCCACCTCTGCATGAGTATGAACTTTATTTTAAATTGTGCATAGAGGATTATACGGACGATGACCTCGCACTAATTAAAGCATAAAATTATTTCACCGGTTTTAAGTATTTGTAAATAGATGTTAATAGATGGTTGATTTCCCTTCAGCTTCCTGACTTGTGCTCTATTCCTCCTTGGTTTTTACCTTGTCTACATTATGGACTTCTGGTTTGGGGCCATACGCACCAAACTTTGATAAACAGAATCTGTAAAAAAAAGCCTTCGTATTCAATATTCTCTTTTCTCACGCACGAACCCTTACGGATCTTCTTTAACCTTGGGGAAAAAAACGTATTGGAAATTGCAGATCTTTATATCTTCCATTTATTATTTTTATTGATTTATTTTGCACTCACGGGGCGGATAGGCCGTGGTCAGCATTTAGGTTTATCAAAATCAATTAATAAATTCATTACCGATCTCTTGTTAGTGGCAAAATACTGTATATTTTATACTTGTAAATTTTAAAATGCTATACCAAATGTTGACCTCTTTAAGAATCTTATAACAAAAAGCAAAAAGAAATTTAGTATCTCTTAGCAAAGAAAGAAACAAACTTACCTCACATTTTGAAAAATGGCGATTTGATTTATGATACTCGTTTTGGATTTAGTCTTTATTTTAACCTGTGACCCTTATTCCATTTCATACTTTTGTAGCTCAAATTATGATTTGTATTTGTACAGTGTATACAAAAAAAAAAAAAAAAAGCCTAGGCGCAAATACAGTTTACATGTATAGGTACAGCGTATGTCGGCTTTTCAGATCCCCCCAGAATTTTGATATTTGGTTCAGTGTGGTCTAGGTGAACGCCCTTTCTGCGTAAGTTACATTTGTAGATCCGTTGCAGGCAGTAAAGCCCTTAACAAATATTCTACATTTTAATGCATTTCTTATCAAAATCCAGTTTTGACACTCTAGTGAATGTTAAAGAGCAACATTGTCATTCGTTTTGGATGTAATTGATAACTTGTGAAGAAAATAATAAAGCATTTAAGGACGAATTATCTTCTTTCTCGATTTGCGAAGAATTGTCTTTTCTGTCAAGTAGCTCTCTCGCGCCGCCTAAGGGCCTTTCTGCGTTGATGCGACGAATTTAACAAATTCATTTTGCTTAAGATTTGCACATTTTCTTAAGCCAAACCATATCATGTAGGAGTGTTTTCTCCACAACATATTTGGGATAATGGCACTGAAAACATGTGATCTTCAAGAAAAGAAAGAACATGTGAAATTCTGTAAACAACATACTGAGTGTTGTCCACAACTCTTAGCTAAGGTAGTGTCAAAAATAGAAAATTTCATATAGGCATAACATTCTTATTCCGTGTCCGATTTCGTTCGAATTCTCGATGATCTGTTTTATTCTGTCTTGGCTTTAACTTAAAAAAACTACTTGACCTGAGGACTTTGGTTTCCTTTAAAACTCTTTTCATTTCGAACAGGGGAGGGGGGGGGGGGGTCATGTGGAAGGACACTGAAGCTGTATACAGCCCCCGTTCCCATGTCAAAATTGTTGAATGAGCAATAAAAGAGCATCATGAAAAATCATGTATCACTGTCTTTTGTCTTTATCCTTTGTTTATTTTGTTTAATCGAAATTAAATGCAATTGCATCATTCATGACTTCCATACGCAACCTAATTTTGAAATGACTCAATTGATAGTATTCATAACTATTCATATACGTGGCGATATCATAGCATATTAAATTCTGGTAACATGTGAAAAAGAAATAATTGATCTTTGACATGAGTTATACAAAGTTATCAGGGCATAATTACTTCCGAGAAATCGTTGGTTAAAAAAGTAGGGTTTTCCTTTTAAAGAAGTACACTGCATAATTAGATTGATCACTGAAATTAATATACTATCAGTGTCATAAGCGAAGCTACAGGGGAGAGAGAAGGGGGCAAATGCCCCCCCCCCGACTTACTTCGAATGCCGATAGTTTCAGGTAGATAGTGTTCTCTTTACTACTCTGCTGGAGTGGATGGTAGTAGTTATAGGCGAATAAAGCAAAACCATGCGAAGATAGTACAGCGGCACGGTCAATCACCAACGAAGATGCAATTCCACGGACATCCAGTACCACTGGCAAAAGGTCAGACCGACCTGCATAATTATCAATTAATATGAAAACTAACTAGCAAACTAATTAACTAACTTGCAATATATGGATAAATAGATAAACAAACAAATAAATAAATAAACAAATAAATAAATAAATAAATAAATAGATAAATATATATATATATATATATATATATATATATATATATATATATGTGAAAGAAGGGTAAGGTACAAGATGACGCAGGTCTGGACCACAAGATTGATAAGCTTTCGGCCCTAGGCCTTCATCAGATTTATTTGCTATGTAAATCAAAACAAAATGAAACAAAATAAATAAAACAAATTATAACAAATTATAATGATGAGCAACTTGACAGGCAACAAAACGGAATCAAGATGAATATAAATAAAGCAACATGATCATGATTAACGTAAGGAAAATAAATATTTTAAATCAATCGGAATAACAAAGTGGCATGATTCAACGATTCAGCAATATATGTATATATATATATATATATATATATATATATATATATTGAAAGGAAATTTGACAAATGCAAACAACTTTGGCAACTCCCTTGTATGTATATATATATATACATACGAACGCATAAATGAAGAAATGAATAACGAATAAAGAATGAATGAAAAATTATAAAAAGATATGCTATTAGATTTTCCCGCCTATTTTCGTCAACTCTTTAACATTCTTCATTCAGTTTCATCCATTTCAAATTCATTTGTCATTCTTATTCGTGTTTTGTTAATGCAAATTTATAAAGTAAATACGCGCTGTGCATCATATAGACAGCTTCGTTGTCCGCCACTATCTGTGAGAAGATATAGTGAATTTTGGACAAAATGAATGCCAACAGACGGAAATTATTTTCCTGTTTAGTACTCAGCTGCAGTGACCGACAAATATGAATTGTAAAGGATGGAAACGGGTGACAGAATATAAGAAACTGAATTACAATGTTTCAAAATTGATAGACCGAAGGTGAAATTGAAACGAAGATTTGCTCATTTCAGTGTCCGTGAAGAAATTAACATAAATAAAGAATTGATAAATACATTCTTTAAAATTGAATGAAAGGGTGACGAAAATGGTCGGGAGACCAAATAATAAAAATAAATATTAAATGATAAAAATAACTATGAAATCAAACAACCAATTAATGAATGGAGGAAAAATAAATGAAAAAAAAAAGATAGTGGAGAAGAGATATGAATGAGAAGTAAATAAGCAATGCAGGAACATAATCTGGCTTAGGCTTGTTATTGGGTACTCATCAATTATCTTTTGAATACTCAGAATGTTTGAAATAGGGAGAAAGCGAGGGGGGAGAGTGAGTGAGTGAGAGAACGTGAGAGAGAGAGAGAGAGAGAGAGAGAGAGGGAGAGAGAGAGAGAAAAAGTCATAATAGGTGAGGAGAGAGAAAATTAGGATAAAAGTTGGAGAGGAAATTAAGGCCACAATAAAGGATTTTCCAACAAAAACTGAATAAGGGGATTGGAGATATTAAATTATGAAACATTCTCATAACCAGAGACGGCGCCTAGGGGGAAGATGACCCACATGTAAATTTATTTACGTTTTAAATGAAAAAATAGGGTTATTGTATAGTTGCATGACCCGGCCCTCTATTTTCCCATACACTTTTATCTTCCTCCCTCCTCCTTCTCTTTTTTTCTTTTTCGATCACTTAAAAAATCAAACACCCCCCCCCCTGTAGCGCCGCCCCTGCTCATAACTTCTCACCTACCTTTTTCTTTCGATATAAACCATAAACCTTCAGCTGGACCCATCCTCACAGCAACCCTCTCTACGTAATCAGCCAGATACCACCTCTCTATCGATGTCGATGCCAAAATTTCCCCGTGCTCTTCCATCCCGTTGTCGAGCAGGTCGACGGTGTAACGGAAAGGTGTGGTGATGTCGTACTTGACGAATCGTGGGTACTTGCTGGCGACGTCGGGCGTTGGTTGGAGACTCCATAAGAGGCCATGGGATTCGATACCCATGTAGCTACCATCCAAGGAAGGGTCTTTTCTAACTGCTAAAAGTCAAAGTGATGATTTCAGTTTGATAATTTAAATTAACATTAAAACACAGAAGTACAGTGTTTAAAATACTTGACAAATTTGGAAAGCAGTGGCGTATCGTAGACCAAGTCACAAACCCGGATGAAATATACGGATTAACAAAGCCGCTAATTCGAATGAGGATGTATAGGCAGGGGATTGGCCATGAGAGTTCGTGAGCTTTCCCCTCTTTCCCTCAATCATGTCAATATTTTGGTTTGAAGGTCTGTTGACTGGTGTTTTGAGGGCCCGTTTTATTGTATAGCTTAGAGGGCAAATCACACCAAAATTCCCAAATCGAATTTCAGTCCCAGGCTGGAACTGGGAAGGCAGCTTCCTAAAAAAAGTAATAAGATAGAACGCTTGAAAAAAAAGTTTTCCACAAAAGAAACATCCATAAAAGTGTATGAATTATAATATATCAACATAAAAAAAGGCTCATAATTTCGAAAATGCAAAAGGGTTCATGATTAGGGCCATAATAACGAAGATGAAAATGAAATAAAAACGCTGTATAGTTTTCGGAATTACAAACCTTCGAAATGATAAACGTTTATTTTTCTCAATTACTGTGAACCCTATTCCATTTTTAGAATCATGAACACTATTGAATTTTCGAAATTATGAGCTTTGTAACATTTCGGGAATTACAATTCCTGTTCTATTTTCGGAATCATGGACCCTACGTTATATTGAAATTATGAACCCCCTGGTATAAATAATTTGTCATGTTTGTGCTTCGGATTTATGAACCTTTACAAAAAAAGGAACTCCTTCCTCCATAAGCTGCTTTTCACAAAGTGCTTTGGAGTTCTTTGGTTAAAGAAATTTGGATAGAAATTCCTAGGGCAATGAGATATAGGAATGCCTCCCATATATTGTGAACAAACTAAGTTCCCAAATTGTCAGGAGTATTGATTTTAAAGCCGCGTAGTCTGAGGAAGAAGCCCCCCCCCCCCCGGCCAAATCTGCCTGTCTTTGGACCGATCAGACGTCCGTACAATATCATCTTCACTCTCAATTGTTCATCTTTTCACAGCCCCCCCCCCCCCCCCCCCCCTCTCTCTCTCTCTCTTAGAGGATTTGACACATCGCCGGTTTAGATGGCGGTTCATGATTGCGGTTTGGCAATCCGCCGTGATCCACCAAAGATTGCGTTATACACCGTACACAAACCCAGTCATCCGTCATCAATCCACGATGATCCCCGAGAACCGCCGTAGACACATCGCCGATTTAGATGGCGGTTCAAGACGGTTTGAGAACCGCGATGAACCGTGTCAAAATGATGGCGCAAAGCCTATAAATGCGGTGCGAATACGTTACAACACGATGTGAACACGGCGCCAACAAGATTAACGCGGCAGTAACACAGACTTTGGCGGAAAGCAGGGAACATCCCTGGAATGCGGCGGTGTCGACACGGAGCCTCCGACACAGGCTGAAATTAGTTCATTTTGTTGCTGACGAGGACTCAAATATCAATCACCCTTCGTTACCCAGCAACCAGGAGGAAGATATGACTGGCGGATCTTGGCGGTGTAACACGGTGTTATCACGGATCTTGCGGTGCCAACGCGGAGGCTGGCGTTCTTTACACCATGATCGGCGTTGTGAACACGGTCCATTTCAAACACGGTCCATTTCAAACCGCCATCCACCATGAGCATGATGGTGTTTTTCCCCGTTCCCCACGGTTCTCAGGGTTCATGGGTGACGGATGACTAGGGTTTGTGTACTGTGTCATCACGGTCTTTAGCGGAGCATGGCGAATTGCCAAACCGCCATGAACCGTCGTCTAAACGGCCGATATGTGAAACCACCTAAAATCAAACATGTTCATTTTTTTCATGGCGGTCTTGGTGGTTTGAACTGGACCGTGTTCGCAACACCATAGACCGTCTTCACAACGCCATTCACCGTGTCGACACAGCAAGATAACACCGCCATTATTCGACAGTCATATCTTCCTCATGGTGTGAGGTAACGAAGAATGATTGATATTTGAGTCCTAGACTGCATCAAAATGAATCAATTTCAGTTTGCGTTGAAGGCTCCGTGTCGACTCCGCCGCCTTCTATAGGGATGCTCCTTGGCCTTCCGCTAAAGTCCGTGTTACTGCCGCGTTAAATCGTGTTGGCGCCGTGTTCACATCCTGTTGAGAAGGTCTTCACAAGGCTTTCCGCCATCGTTTGGTCACGGCGCACGGCGGTTCTCAAACTGCCATGAACCGCCATCTAAGCCGGCGATATGTGAAAGCCCCTTTAGACTCTCACTGTCGCCCCTTTTCTCACGGTTTTTCCCTCTCTCGCTCACTTGTTCTTTATTCTCTATTCGTCTCTCTTTCTTCACCCCTCTGTCTCTCTCCATCTCTACCCCTCTCCTCCCACTCTCCCTTTCTGAAATATCGCTACTTTTCTTCTATTTTTCTCTTTCACACTCACTTGCCCTTCACTCCCTCTTCTCCCACTTTCTTTCCACCTCTCTTTCTCTCCATATCTAACCACCCCCTCTTTCCCTCTCCCTCTCCCACTCTTCCTTTTTTTCCTCTTTATACCTCACTTCCTTACCGTTTTTTCTTTTTTCATCTTTCAGTCATCTCTCTCTCTTTGTCCAGTTTTCTCACACCCCTCTTCTACAGTTTTCCCTCATCCCTCTTCCCCCTCTCTTCCTTTCTCAATATATAATATTTTTTTGCATCCCATATTTACACGTCTATTACAATTTTATTCTTATTTTCTTTAGCAATCTACACACCTCACTGTTACATTTTTATCCCAGAGTTACTAAGTTATATTTCTGGCATCACTCCTTTCCGAAGCATTCATGTCAAAAAAATTTTGACTTGAAAAAAATAGGATAAAGTCATATGCAGGGGCATAGCAAGGGGTGGATTGGGACTAAAATTGGTTGGGAGATTTCAGTGTTACCTGGGCTGCGTTTCACGATACTGTCATAAGTCTGACTTCTTGGATATCCCATTGAAACGTATGTTGTAGAATTAATACGCATTTCAATGGGATGTCCATGAACTTAGACTTATGACGGTTTCGTGAAACGCAGCCCTGGTTACCAGCCCTCTAACTCACCAAAGCCAGGTAAAAGCGGCCTAAAAATCGACGCCCCCTTCAAGGTCGTACGAAGGAATTTTGTACCGGGGGAGAGGGGTGGGGGAGTATTTCAGTATTTGAGGGAACACGCAAGCGAGGGAGCGAAGCAACCAAGAGGGAGCTTTTGCATTTTTTAATTTAAATTGGACGATCTGGTGCACATTTAAAACAGAATTTGGGGGAATTCTCAATGAAAAATTGAAAAAATAGAAAAAAGTGGGGTTTTGAAAATTTCTAGGGGGCATCTGCCACAATGCCCTCCTATGTGAGTCCGGCCATCACCCCCTTAATCAAAATATAGAGCGGCTGGGGTGAGGTGGGGGGGGGGGGGCGGGGGGGGGACTTTTTCAAGTCTCTAGGGCCAGTCTGCCATTATTGTTCAATGACGAGAATTATCTACGAAAAAAATGACAAATAATACGATTTGGGTTATCTATCTAGGCTGTCTTTTTTGTCATTTTATTAGAACTTATAATGATTATACTGCGAGACTTTTGGGTATAACAGGCCTATATTATAAAGAGCTTTCTTCAAAAAGGTGATAAGTCCATGTTGACACCTTGAGAGAAAATGCATTTCTTGTCCCGAATTTACACACGTGTCGAAGGGAATTTAAAAATTACAAAGCTAGCTCATCTTATTTCTTGATAAATTTGCTTCAACATTTCATTCATAGCAAATTGCTCCAGCTGAATAACACAGTCAGAATGACGTCAAGCACTCAGCTTTAATGAAAACTTTCGAAGCCAGCTCTTCATATACATATAGTTGAAATCGAACATTCTAGTAAAAAAAAACAAAAACAAACAAAATTATATTATATAAAGACGGATAATAATCAGGTATCAAATCTTATTTATAAGAATTGAAATACGAAACATGCTCGTCCCCCGGGCCCGTCCCCCATGTAAAAATAAAAAAGTCACAAAGTCATGGAGCAAAGTCTGCAAGAATTATGACTAATCAATTAGAACCAACTATGGTTGCCGTAATTTTCTCTTACAAATAGTTATTGAGATATTAATTCCGTGCCACCTTGCAGATGTAAGGTAAATCCGAACTACAGGGTGCGTCATTCCAGGACTGAAGGGTATCATCAGCGTCATTCCTGCGCCAGAAATGCCCGCAATCCTCGCGATTGCCGTAGTTGGAAGGCTGACCCGGGAGCCATGACTCAAAGTTCACCGCCGATTCATCAGTCCACTGGAAAGGACCAGTTGAGCCGACGGTGGGCTGGTAGAAACCGATCCACGCTCCATAGGATATGTGTCCAGCCTGCAATATCAAGAGCAATAGCGTCAGAAAGACAGAAAACCTATCACAATATGATATGTGTTTCTAGCTCTCCTCATTCATTTTGTATCATATCCGTCATGATATGAATCTCCGAAATTGATTGGTCCAATGGCCAATGCGCATCTGCGTTGCCAGGTTCAAGATGCTTATATTATCATACCAGAGAGTCAAAATTATCGTTTTTTTGAGAAAATTATCATACACATAGCTAACTCTATAAGTCACAGTAAGTAGGTGGCTGCAAGCAGTGGTGGCGATTTCATGTGACGAGTCGGGGGGCGGGGGGGGGGGGGACACCAAAGGGCCAAATTATCGTACAAATTCGATTATTATCGTACACCTGGCAACGCTGATGCGCATCATGTGATAAAATACAAGTCCCATTAGCCATGTTAGCCTCATGCAAAGGAGCAAATTTGCCATGGAGGGTAACATCTGACAACACGAGCCGTGAATAGTACGTCGGATCACTATGGTCGGGGCCTACTATTCACGGATACTATATACGGCGTATGACATCACACACAAAAAATGTGTACTAGATTTTAAACGTCTTTGGTGACGGCCCTAGAGATGCTATATATTGACACTAGAGCACTCACTACGCATTTGCGCGCGCGCAATGCTGCTGTGCGGAATTGAAGAGATAGGCCGGCATCTTAATCTGGGTAAAAACTCCCCTCCTGACCGGATTAAAACATGTGACACCATATGGAATATGTCAATTTTCTTTACCATTTTCCTCGGTTTCAGGCATGGAAATTGTTTAGATGCGATTCACTTCCTAGTGAAAGGGTAGGGGTAGCACCCAAAGTGC
Organism: Echinometra lucunter; assembly: GCA_029962745.1. Taxonomy (NCBI): domain Eukaryota; kingdom Metazoa; phylum Echinodermata; class Echinoidea; order Camarodonta; family Echinometridae; genus Echinometra; species Echinometra lucunter. Next base: position 10,168,399 of record CM057159.1, on the reverse strand, counting down.
CCATGAGGCATTGAATACGCACATTTCAGGACTTCTCAATAATGCACAGTTTGAGTTTAATTATATTTTATGTATCATCCAAGCAGTGGAAGTTTAAAGTTGTTCAAATTAGGTAGGCCTACATATACCACACCGAGGGAATATGCGAAGGGGCAAGGGCCGAGGGCAAGGGACAAGATTCCTATATAAGTGCCCCTGTTGCTAAAAATGACAAATCATATTTATCAATAGGCCTATGAAAGCACAATCAGATTATGAACAATTATAATTTCCATTTGTAAAAGGATGATTCCTACCAAGTTTGGTCAAAGTCCAGCTGCATCTCATTGAAAAAATTAACTCCTATCTATTTCTGCTCCATGGGCACTTTTAGGTGGTGCTGCCCCAACAAACACATTCCCCAGTACACATTTACCCAATTTAATTATTTTAAATTCTTTCTGGGTTAGGGATGATTCCAACCAAGTTTGGTTAAAATCTAACTATCCATTTGGCAGGAACTGTTCATATTTATTATCAAAGGGGCACTTTGGTGTTTCACCCTTAGCCCCTCCCTCCCTTCCTCCGGGAGGGACACATTTCTATCTGCTAGTCCCTGTTAGAAAATGTTTCACTTCTCAACTTGTGTCTTTTTTCCATCGTAAAGCTCACCTAATTTGCATACAATGCACATTTAAGCACCTTAAGGGGTCATCCCTCCTCCTGATAGCAGACGGACGTCTTTAAGACGTCAAGAACTGGTCATAAACTGGTCCACACGTCATATATCGTATACACGACTATTTACGACAACCTTATGACGTCTTTATATAACCAAAATTTTCTCATATTTTGTTTGAACATAAGAAGACATATATTTTACGTCAAATATTTACCACTTTTTAACATCTTTTTTAAAGACCAGAACAAGACGTATTTTTACGTCACTCATTTGTTTATTTCCCACTTTATAGCAGCTTTGTTCAAGACCATAACATGACGTGTTTACGTCAGTTTAACGTCGTGATTCGATTTTAATAGTTGATCGTGATTCATGAATATTTATGAATGACAAGAAATGACCAAACTTCGTGAAAAAAAGGAAGATAACATTTGAATTTTAACATTTTATTCAATGATTGCATTGCTGATTTAATGCACAATGTACTTCCATGTTGAACACCATTCAGTTAATGTCATGGGCAGGGTATTTCAGAATGCATCAAGAAATCATAATTTCTGTTTTTTTTTCTTCGAAGTACTACACTACAGTCCATATATATAGTTATTTCGATACAAAGCATCAGTAGTTAGGTATAGGATGTAGGATGTTAGGATATAGGGCTAGTATAGGACAATCTATAGGCTAGAACATTAACAAAGAGAAAACGTCATAATGTTGTATATATTCTAAAATACTTTATAAACCAGCTTTGAAGCTTTGACGTCTTGATGACGTGATTTTTTACCAGTCTGTGAGCTTCCTTTGGGTCGTAAAGACGTCTTAAAGACGTTTTTCCGACCAATATGATTTAAAATTGACGTAAAAATATGACATCTTATTTTACGTCGTGTGCTGGTGCAAAGTATCGTCTTAAAGACGTATATATAATACGTAAATAAGACGTATGACACGACTTTAAAAAGACGTGAATATGATGTTATTATTTTTTTTCCTCTTTTTTCCCCCTCCAAAGGGATTTTATTGATACATTTTCAACATAACAATATAATTATACATTTTCAACATAACAATATAAGTAAACTTACAAAGATAACACAAAGTCAATCAGACATATCAAATACATTCAATTTGAGAAACAATAATAATAATCACAAACTGCCGGGAATTATATAAGCTCAGTTAGTTATGTTTTTAAATAAACACCATTTCTTGTCAAATTGATTATATCTTCCATTTATCTGTGCTATATATTTTTCTTGCAAATAATATTGTATAATGGACGATTTACATTTCGCAAAAGAAGGTGGCTTTCCAAATTGTCTATAATTATACAACGTTTGTTTTACTTTAATCAAAATACAATTTAATGCGTTATTATTTGATCCCCTGAATCCAAAAAGTATGTTTTCTTTCGTAAAGTTTACATTAATACTGGTTTTCTGTAAGATCCAACGTTGTAGTTGAGACCATAAAACATAAACTTGGCTGGCATTCACAAAAAAAATGAATTATACTCGCAGGATAAGATCGACAAAAAGAACATTCTTCTTTATCTACTACTTTAAATTTTAATAAAAATGTCATTTGTATATAAGATTCTGTTAAGTAATTTATATTGAAACCACCTTAAATCAACAACAGTGGAGCATTTAAATGGTACTAGAGAATATTCTCGCCAAACATTTTCGTCCAAATTAAAAGATCGTCTCCATTTAATCAAACTTTTTTGCTCTGTTCTAAATTCAGCCAATAAAATAGAATATATATGAGAACAACCTTTATCGTATTTACATATTAGAGATACAATATCTGGCCTTATTGGCTGTTCAACCCTTTGAAATTCTTTATGTCTGCCAAATCCTTCCTTTATTGATCTACAAAGTCCATGATACTGAATAAAATTCGTCGTGATAGTATATTTCTTTTGAAAATCGTTGAAGGATAAAAAATTACCATTGTCATCTAAAAGATCATTAACAAAACGCACGCCTTTATCATCCCATTGCTTAAAATATACGGGGGAATTATTGATCTTAATAAAGCCGTTTTTCCACAGAGGTTGACAAGAAGCAGGGGCGTAACAGGAACCTGTTATCAGGGGGGCAGAGCCTAAAAATTTCCCGGTAATTAGTCTATGTCTAGAATCTGTGGCGTAGCTAGGACTGCATTTTAGGAGGACGGTAGTGCTCCACCAGCGTAAATCCAGTTTGAGGAGTGGGGGATTAAAAACTTTTTTAATGATTTTTTTCCCTCTTACACATATTTTGATATCTATTTTGCGAGCGAGCGAAGCGAGCGAGCCGAAAACAATCACTTTTTTGCTTTTGAATCGCATTTTCGAATAAAAATCCAAAATTATGACGAAAGAGCGATGCGAGCGAGCCAAAAATAACCACTTTTCTCGATTTCAATCGCATTTTTGGATGGAAATTCTAAAATATGATTGTTTATGACAGATATATATTCAGAATTTTTACTAACTGATTAATAATTAAAATATATTTTCTTCTTTAAAAAGTGTGCCTGCATGGCGGGAAATTTGTACACACCATCCCCTCTCTCCCCCAGGTGGGGGGTGATAGATCCCCCACCCCCCGGAATTTACACCAAGAGGGGAGGGTGCAGGGAAGGGGGGTGTTTCCCCTCTCCCGCGCGAAGCGCGGAAGCTCCGACGTTTCTTTGCATTGTTAGTTGTCGGTAATTAAGTCTATCTTCTGCGGCGCAACTAGGATTTCATTTTAGGAGGACGGTAGTGCTCCCTAGGAGGGAGGGTGCAGGGAGGGGGGAGTTTCCCCCCTCCCGCGCAAAGCGCGGAAGCTCCGACGTTTTTTCGCTGTCAGTTCCCGCTCTTCTTACGCTCTCTGCCTGTTATCGGGGGGGGGGGGGGAGGGGGCATACGCATAGCCAAAAATTTCCCGGTAATTAAGTTTAGAATCAGTTGTGTGACTAGGATTTTCTTTTAGGAAAACGTTAGTGCAAAGCGCGCTCCCTAGGCATGCTAGGGGAAGGGTGCAGGGATGGTGATTTTCCCCTCCCGCGCGAAGCGCGGAAGCTCTGACGTTTCTTTGAATTGTTCGTTGTCTGTTACCGGTCTCATACATTATCTGCCTGTTATCGGGGGGGGGGGGGGGTAGAGCCGAAAATTTCCCGGTAACTAAGTCTAGAAATAGAATATGCGGAGATAAGCCCGCACCGCGAGTTGCTTGTTGCAAAGCCTTTAGCGGGTGGGGCCCAGGGTTCTGGCTTAGGGGACCTGATGGGGGTCTACAGGGAAGCCACTGCTGGGGTCCAGGGAGTGGAGCACCGGGAAACTCCGGGTTTGGTACTAAATTTTCCCTCATTTTTTTTGTTTCCCTTTGCTTTCTTCTTTTTTCCCCCTTTCCCTCTTTTCCCTCTCTCTCTTCTTCTTTCTCCCCTTTCTCCTTCTTTCTTTCCCGTTCTCCTTCTTCCTTTCCCTTTCTCCTTCTTTCTTTCCCTTTCTCCTTCTTTCTTTTCCTTTCTTCTTCTTTCTTTTCCTTTCTTCTTCTTCCTTTCCCTTTCTCCCTTCCTTTTTCTTCCTTTCCCTCCTTTTCATTTTTTCCCGGTGGTTTGCTGGATTTTCCCTCTGAAATCCTTCGGGGGGGGGGGGGCACTCTGCCCCCCTGCCCCCCCCCCCGGCTGTTACGCCACTGACAAGAAGGTGTATTACAATTATTCAATAATAAATGATTATAGGCACTACAAACGTCTTTCCAAAAAGGATTTTTCACTGCCAAAGATTGCTTCTGTAAAAAACAATTTCCAAAACAAGCATTAAAAGGAGGGGTTTCTGGCAAGAACGATTCCAACAAAGACAATAAACAGTTATCCATGGTACCATTGTAAATCCTTCGAATCCATGAAACTTTTAACGATTCAGCATGTAAATATATATTAATCATTTTAGCTCCTCCTTCAGAGTATGGTTGTATTAGTTGTTTCCTGCTTATCTTATCTGGTTTTCCTTTCCATACAAAATTATAAAATAGTTTATTAATTTCTGCCATCATACTGTCTGGTGGATTGGGTAAGGACAAAAATAAATAATTCAATTTTGCTACCAGCAAGGATTTGATTACTGTAATTCTACCGAATGCCGTCAGTGATCGCTTTGCCCATATTATTATCTGAGATTTTATTTCTTTGATTTTTTTATCATAATTCTGTGCTACCATTGCCTGAACATTATTTGAGAAGTCTATTCCTAAATATCTAAAGTTTTCATTAAATGTCCAATTTAGATTTCCTCCCCCACACATTTTATCTTTTCTGTTCTTAAAATTTCCAATCCATACCGCACTGGTCTTTTCTTTATTAACTTTCAAACCAGAGACAACAGCATATTTATCAAGAATTTTGAGAGATTCTTCTAAGTCTTTCTGCGAGCCATTCAGGGTTAAAATGGTATCATCTGCATATTGAAATATTTTATATTGTGAAGTATTTATTTTCAGATGTTATTATTATGATGTTATTCTTACCAGTCTCTCCTATCAGGGCCCCAGCCCCGAACTAACGATCGGACGTTTTCTGAACGTTTTAAAAACGTTCCAATTTGGTTCTTTGGACGTTTCGCAAAAACGTTTTTGGACGTTTTTGTGGAAGGTTTTGGACGTCCCTAAAACGTTTTATTGGACGTTTTTAAAACGTTTTTTAAACGTTATAGAAACCAATAGAAAACCTTTTATGCATTTGCTTTCCAGTCCAAGGACCTGCAGAAAACTTTTAGACGTTTTGAAAACGTTTTGAGAACGTTCAGAAAACCTTTCTAGAACGTTTAAAAAACCTTATAGACTTTGTAAGAACGTCCAAAAAACCTTTAATAATTAGAATGTAATTAAAAAAAAACAATAATTATAACCTGACGTGAAGCTCTTTAAGCACAATCCATCCACTTAATGGTCTATAATTACTATCCTCCTAGATTCTATCCTATCCTATCCTAAACCTGTCTACTGAATATTGTCAGGTCTTTCTATAATAGGGACCAGATTGCAATGACCGTCAAAAGATAGTTTAAGATAGCAATTTTTCAATTTAGACTTAGAAATACCTCGTCAAATTGCATTTTGGGCATTACAATTAATTTAAATACATTTTGCATTGTAGCTCAAATTAAATTGCCAAAATAGATTGCCATTTTCCATTTCAAAATATGATTTTGGTCAATTATGGTCTTTTGTGAATATTCATGAATCATGATCGATTATCATGTCCACGTCAACTTTTGAACGTCTATAAAACGTTAAAAAAACGTTCGAAAAGAAACGTTTTGATAAGGACGTTTTAAAAACGTTCCACGAGATTTATATTCACAATGTCCCATTTTGGAACGTTTAAAAAACGTTTTATAAACGTTATAAATAAACGTTATAAAAACATATTTTCGACAAATGGTAAATTTCCATTTGGACGTTCTTAAAACGTTTTTCAAACGTTCGTTTTAAGGACGAAGACCTATGGACCTAGAAAAAACTTTTTTAAAACGTTTAAAAAACGTTTGGTGTTTGCTGGGCCTGGTTAAACTATGGTGCCCTCAGTAACGCGTTACTTCGGGTACCATAATTTTCAACCAGACCACCTTACGGCCGTATACAGTGCGTATCAAAATAAAGGTAATCCAAATTTACAGGATTCTTATTTCAAGGTTACTGACTTTGACAATTTATAGGCAGTTTAGATTAAAAGAGCAACTCTTCCTCCTTCCAATGATACCTCATTTTCATCATATATGTTACGAATGACCGAGTTCATTTTTGTTGAAGAGAACAGGTACGAATTCCATTTTTTTTCAAGTTTTTGAAAATGCACGTAAGACTATAACTCCCCTCTTCCAACGGAGCCACTCATAACCTTTCTTACTGATTATGACCAATTGCACAGTAGTTTTCTGGCAATTTTTATTTAAAACTCACAATTTACGCGGCATTATACGCTCTTAGTAAGTCTGATCATCAATGGTTATGATCAGTGATCGTTAAGAAAATGGTCCAATTGACGGGAAAATAACACTTTCAACTTTGAAGGTTGCATCATTTTACCACAAAGAAGGGAGTTTGCGGAGAACAAGAGGATTTTAGAGAACATCTCCCGAAAAGTCTCCAGTAGTTTTGTTTTCAGATTTATTTATTAACGGGAATGAGATACCTAAGCATGGTACTAGCCTTATCCAAAACCCAAGGTAATCCGGTAGAAAGTGCACTGAGTGTTCAGGGAAAAGTCTGCTGCGACAAGGCATCAATTTCCCCAGGATATTACCAAAAACGAAGGTAATATTCCATACACTAACGAAGAGCTTATACCTTTTAAACTTGTTAGGAAAAAAAATTAACTTGTCACAATCAATGGGAATGTAAACAAACTTAATCGTGTGTAAACTGGCTGAAATCCTTCACTTCATTAATTTTCCCAAACTCGCAAAAAATGGAGCAGGGGGGGGGGTTGTTACACCCACCCCCCCCCCCCCTCCCAATCACTGCTCAGGATATCGACGGTAAATCTGCGCTGCCGTCGGGAAAAATGAAAAGGGGGAGAGAAAAAAATGAGAAGGGGAAAGAAAAAGAAAGAGAAAAGGAGAGAAGAAGAAGGGAAAAGAAAAGTAAAAGAGAAGGAAGGAAAAGAAAAAGATAAATGAAAAAGAGAGGGGAAAGGAAAAAAGGAAAAAAAGGAAGAAAATGGATAAAAAACACGATGATGACAAGGTAAAGAGAAGAAAAGTCTCGGAGAGAGAAAGAGAGGTTCCGAGGTTGTGCTTGCGCGGGTACGGTGCAGACGTTGAGTCGGGGGGAATGATGGACTATGTCGGGTCAGGGAAGGGCTGTCCTGGCTGTACTTTGTCGGGTATTCTTGCTTGAGCCTTCATCATCCTTCGCAAGTTTGATATAACGCAATTGGCGTGCTCTCTGTATACCGACGATAGTGTACCGTGATGATGGGGTCGTCCAGTAATCGGGTTACCCAGCCCTCCATCGAGTCCGGACTGAAATCTACAGTGTTTATAGAAAATACAGCATTATTTTGTCGGTTGCACGCTTCGCCCTGATGTTAGAAACAGCAAGCGAGGTGCCCAGATATTTGGCAAATAGGCGATCGAATATTATTTAGATATCTTATAGGAGTGTATTTTGATGACGAAATAAGAATTCTACCATTAAGAAGGGTGTATAATTTGCCTCGCTCGCTACACTCGCTCGTATAGATGATGGATGGTTTCTCTTTCTTGGCAAATAAATAATCGAATACATAATTTGGATATCTTATATGTTTAAATGTATTTTGATGACAAAATAACACTCATTCTATGGAAAAGGGTGTAATTTTCTCGCTCGCTGCGTTCGCTCGTATATTATTCACATACGGGATCGTTTAGGAAAAGCAAAAGATTTCAGCAAGCGAGGTTACCGAATGTATGATTTAGATATCTTACTGGCCTAAGTGTATTTGACGAAATAGTGTGTATTTTTCCTTGCTCGCTGCGCTGGCTCCTATAATATTAAAAAACGGGATCGTTTTGGAATATAATTTAGATACCTTTCGGCCCATCGTGTATTTGGATGATGAATAAATAATCACCTCAACCATAAAAGGGAGTGTATACATTGTCCAAGCTCGCTTTGCTCGCTCGTATAATATTTAGATACAGGATAGTTTTTGCAAGCTAATGAATTCGGCAAGCAAGGTGACCGAATATATGATTTAGATATCTAATACTGTATTTCGACGAAATAACATGAAGAAGGTGTATATTTTTCCTCGCTGGCTGCGTTCGCTCGTATAATATTCAAATATGAGATCGGGCAAGCGAGGTGACCAGATATATAATTTAGATGAAAAATAATCACTTCAACCATGAAAAGGAGTATATTTTTCCTCCTTCGCTTCGCTCGCTCGTATAATATTTAGATACAGGATAGTTTTTGAAAGCGAACGAATTCGGCAAGCGAGGTGACTAAATATATAATTTAGATACCTTTCGGTCCATCGTGTACTTTGATGAAGAATAATCACCTCAACCATGAAAAGGAGTGTATAATTTTTTTCCTCGCTCGCTTCGCTCGGTCGTATCATATTTAGATACAGGATGTTTTTGAAAGCGAACGAATTCGGCAAGCGAGGGGACAAAATAATCTAGATATCTAATAGGCCCATCCCATATTTTGATGAAGAATTATCACTTTTACCATGATAAAGAGTATATATATTTTTCCTCGCTTGCAAGCGAGGTGACCGAATAGGCTATGATTTAGATATCTTACTGTTCAAAATGTATTTTGGTGACAATATACAGTCTGTCCAAGTCCGTATGCTAATGAGCAAATACGTCAGATTTATCCAAGTCGTCTCGTAAATAGTTCAAGTTCAAGTTCAAGTTCAGGTTTTATTTCCAATATAACACAAGACATAAAATATTTTTTCTTCTTTTGAACAGAAATATCGTAAATTAACATACAACGTTTTTTTTTCCTCTTACTTAACATGACATAAAACAGCATGACAAAAAGTGTATATTTTTTCTCGCTCACCGCGCTCGCTCGTATAATATTTAGAAACAGAATGTTTGGAGAAGGCGAAGTGAGATTTGAATATCGTATAGGCCCATCTCGTATTCTGATGAAGAATCATCACTTCTTAAATGAAAAGGAGCATCATTTCCTTGCTCGCCTCGCTCGCTCGTATAAAAATCACCAAATCTGGTTGAAATTGAATGAAAATGTGTAGGAGAGACGAAGGAAAATGTGACAGAGGCACACAATTGAAAGTGTCCCATGGGCCTTAGACGGTTTAAGTTATAGACATTGGTCGTCGGTAATCGGTGACAATGTTTGTCGGTAATCAGTGGCCTCTACACCCTCCCACTGAAAAAGGTCTAGCTACGCCCCTGTTCGTACCTGTCGTCTTCATTAAGATGAATCATGATACTCACTCAAGCGTAACAGCAGTGTTGCGAGTGAGGCATCATGGAAAGAGGAAGAGTGGTACTTTTGAAATGTGCCATATTCAAAATAGAAATGTAAATAACCTTGGAATAAAAATCCTCTAAATTTGGATTACCTTTAAAAAAGATTTGCATACCATGACGGAAACGATGGATCAGAACGAAACGATGATAAACGTATAATTCAATCATTATTTTTACATAAAAAAACTAGAAAAGCCAATTCAGCGATTTTTCTGGGGTTGGGTAAAAGAGGGAGCAAGTTAATAACTGTTATGATATGCTACCCCCCCCCCCCCCGACACACTCACACAAATGAAACAAACAACAGCAAACAAATGAATAAACACAAACAAAACAAAACATCAGCCACAATAAGAAACACTTAATACAATCAACCCACAAACAAAATCAAAATCAAATAAACGAAAGAAAAACTATAAAAGAACAAAGGCAAAACAAAAGTGAATTCTTATCATGCTTAGTGGGCCTAGACTTGCTGCTGGGTGTGAATTAGCAGGGAACGTCTTGACTGTCACGAGAGATGTTTTAGGTTCAATATGATGTGAATGAGCTTTTGCTCATCATGTCTTTCTAACTATTAAGTATGATTCTAGGAATAATATGAATGAAAACCAAGGAATAGAATAAACAAATTATAAAAAAAATCAATCAGTCAACAAAAAAAAAAAAAAAAAAAGAGAAGAAGATGAATGAATAATTTTGTTTACATAATAAACTAAGGATAAATGAATAATGAAAAGACAAATGAAATATAACTGAATGAAGACACTAAATATGAAGAAAAAAAGAAAAAATAATAAAGAAAGCTAGTTTATTGACCAGAGATGATCCTCCTGCAGCCGAAAGGAAGAGATCGTAAGCGAAGGAGTTCTCCTGACGGCTGTGGATGGATACTAGATCTGCTTGTCCATTGATGGAGTAGTGGTCCCTGCATTTTTCCCGGGCTACCTCCCAGGTGACTCGATCTCCAAAGTAACGGTAGCAGCTCTCTTGGAAATGAACCCAGTACTGGGGGCATGGGTCGTCTGCCAGACCGAGCGACGCCACAGCTATGACAGTCAGCGATGCGAGCAGGAGCTTCATGGTGAATACTGAGTAAGATGGTTAGATAGCAGAAACACTTGAAATTTATTTGAATATTTACCTACGTTAAACTAACATCAATGATGATGATTTTAAAATACAAGTATTTCGGGAAATTCCTGTACATAAAACAAAATAGAAATCATATAAAATCCAAACACAAACAAACAACACAATACGGTAGGCTACAGCAAACTGGAATGTGCAAGATACATTGGCGTAAATCCCGGGGGATGGGGGATATTTCCCCCTTCCACTTTTTGGAGAGGGGGGGGGGGGGGCGTGTACAGATATCCTCCCCATTTTTTTTAGGAAGAAAATGTATTTTGATCAATCAGTTAGTAAAATTTTTGAAAATCTGTCATAAACAACCATCGTATTTTAAAATTTCTATTTGAAAATGTGATTTAAAACCAGAAAAGTGGTTATTTTTGGCTCGCTCATTATATTTCAGAATTTCTGTTTGAAAATGCGATTGAAAAACCAGAATAGAAGTTATTTTTGGCTCGCTCGCTTCGCTCGCTCATCATATTTTAGAATTTCTATTTGAAAATGCGATTGAAAACCAGAAAAGTGGTTATTTTTGGCTAGCTCGCTTCGCTTGCTCGCAAAATGAATATTGAAATGTGTGTAAGGGGGTCTGTGCGAGTGGGTGAGGGTGAGTGTTTATACTTAGGTGTGAGATCGACAGAAAATATCGTCAAAAAAGTGGATACCCCCCCCCCCCCTTCTCGAAGTGGATTTACGCCGGTGGAAAGATAACATGATAATGACATCTAAAGATACATAAGTGTTTGAATAGGTATGATGAAAAGAGAAAAGGAGAGGGAGAGAGAGAGAGAGACAGAGAGAGACAGAGGAAGAGAGAGAGAGAGAGAGAGAGATAGAGGAAGAGAGAGAGAGAGAGAGAGAAGAAAAAGCTTCTAGAGAAATATAAAAAGAGTATAATGCAATTTAAAAAAAAGTTATTGCCTTCTAAGTAAGTCCACTATCACATAAGATATAAGCGTTTTCCGCGGGCCTTACAAAAGAATATCAGCAAAAAAAAAAAAACATTAAAGAAAAACCCAAAAAAAAAAAAAAAAACAACAAACGGTGCTCTGAACAAGGCGAAGAAAGGAAGCAAGTATTTGGAAAATTTTACTCCATATTGACATGGATGAAAGAATAAGAAAAAAAGATCACTTTTACCCCATTCTAATGTTAATTAAACCTTTCATTATGTCCGTTTTCTGTTTACGGTCCGAGAGATGTAATATTCATAATTCATGTACATGCTGTAAAAACCCATTTATAGACTTCATGATTCGTTTTGTTACACTGTCAAACAAATTTCTCTAGCAACCATGTTAACTAGACTTCATGCAAGTCTTTTACCTGCGTCTTTTGCTGTAAAATCTCTTCAGTACAGTTTTCGAAATCTTTTGATGCAGATTCTAGAAATGGTGTCTTCTCCTAATGCCCTTTATTTACTTGCTACTGATAAATTCATAAAGTGAATTTTAAAAAAAGGTCACCCCTTGTAAGGGAAAAATAATCTAGGAGGTTTATGCAAAAGGAGAGATAAAATTTGTTGTTTGTGGTATACTCACGTGAAGTATCTGATTTTGCAGAGAAAAGTCGATTGCTGAAATGCTGAAACTTCAAACTCTTCTACGGCTGATCAAGACGAACGAGCTTGAGATGATTATGCCAACCACCGGTCTCATCACCGTCGTTTATTGAGAAAATTTACCGGAAGTCAACGTGGCAAAAAATCAAGGTTTTCCCAAAGATATAAGAGAAAAGCACACACACACACACACACACACACACACACACCCAACCCGAACTACCAGGAGCACTGCTACAATTACCACAGACATCAACACCAGATAATACGGTATTGTCAAAACAATTTCCATAATCATTGTGATTAAAAAGACAATACATGATCACTCATGCATAAATTTTTGAATTCATAAGCCATGTAATTCACTGCACAAACCCGTATCCATCATGATTTGTCATAAACTTATCAGACAATCAGCAATTTCTAAACTGGATAATTTGCCACTTCACCCAAAGCATGCAAAGTACCTAATTTTCGTGTCCTTGACAAAAGTGGGCAGTGCTCACCCAAGCATAAAACATTTTCGGACTTTTAGGTGTCATAGAAAAATATGATAGAAGAGATGATCCATATTATATAAACAATTTCCCCAAATTCTAAAAAAAATCAATTGGGGCCATTTTAAAAGTGTATCGGTTTTGTTGTTGTTGTTGTTGTTGTTGTTTTTTTTTTTTGGGGGGGGGGGGGACGCTCTGTACATGTGAGATCAATTGAGAGAATAGCATGAAACAAAGTTCCTCAGAGCTGGCCTACCATTTTTGGAATTTATTATTTACAAAAATTGAAAAAATGGTAGGCCAGCTCTGGGGACCCTTTGATTCATCCTACGCTATTATTCTCTCATTTGATCTCACATGTATTTATTTCCACGAGAGTTGCCGAAGCTGTTGTATATGTATGTATATATATATATATATATATATACTGAAAGAAATGAAAATGGGAAAGTAATAATTATAATTGCGTAGCTCCCCTCATTGTTTCGGATCAAAGGTCGAAAAAATGCCTCCGCCGGGAATCGAACCCGGGTCACTGGCTTAGAACGCCTTAACCACTAGACCACAGAGGCGGGCCAGCAGTTAGGCGTGACCGAATCCAATTGACCGACAGACAGATTTCCAATCCTTTTTGAGTTTTTGTTTTGGTGCAGATTGAGTTAATGAACAATGAGAAGCCGCTGAAAGAAATGAAAATGGGAGAATAATAATTGCGTAGCTCCCTCAGTGTTCCCAAAAACTGTCATCATTTTGAATCAAGGATCGAAAAAATGCCTCCGCCGGGAATCGAACCCGGGTCACTGGCTTAGAACGTCAATGCCTTAACCACTACACCGAAGAGGCGGGCCAGCAGTTAGGCGTGACAGAATCCAATTGACCGACAGACAGATTTCCAACCCTTTTTGATTCTATGTTTTGGTGCAGATGAGTTTATGAACAATGAGAAGCCGCTTATTATTTACAAGGGAGTTGCCAAAGTTTTTTGCATTTGTCAAAATTCTTTCAATATATATGTGTATGTCTGTATATATATATATATATATATATATATATATATATATATATATATATATATATTCATTTTTAACAGAGGAAGGGGGCTGTTAGAAAATAAATTAGTTGAAAAGATTTCCCATGCAATTACGATGAACGAAAACGCAACCTTCTTTTATTCAAAAAAAGATTCAAAGTTGCAAGGGAAAATATGTAGTGAAAAAGAAGATACTCTTACAAGTGTTAACGAATATAAAAAAGTAATACTTCACACGGGAATGTCAAGTATCAATAATAATAACAAAAAATCTTTCTAGCTGCAACAGGTCCATACCAGCAGCCCAGCGGAACGCCATGCCTTGGTCCTCATCTTTACTCAGTCAAGTCAAGATGACAGTCGAGATTAAAGTTTCCATCTCATTTACATTAATATCCGTGTAACATAGTGCTAGATTCAGATACTTATACTTATCAGCTGGTAGCGCATATTGATGAAGACTGTGACATGATACATTTGTCTATAGCGAGCGAAGTACAAGGAACGTGTCTGCAAAGATTTTAAAAGACTCAACCGCAGACACTTTGGTGCCACTTCTTAACATGCGCTGACAGTTCAAGGACATGAGTACAGGGGCGGCGGAGCGTTTTTGAAAGTGGGGGGGGGGCACCAGAGAAAAAGGGCATTTGGGGGGAAAAAGAACCACTTATATATATATATATATAATACAAGAATCAGAGTTGGTAGTAGAATGCAATTAAAAAATAAAATCAAAGATTTTAAAAGAAAACGGAGCATAGCTCTCAAAAATAGAAGGCGAAGTCACACTCTTCGTCAGTGCCCACGGTGTGAAAAAAAAGATGTAAATCAAAATCCGTTTCTAAAACAGACGAAAAAACACGTCTGTTCATGGGCAGAAAAATCAAAGCGCCACTACACCGCAGAGGCGGGCCAGCAGTTAGGCGTGACAGAATCCAATTGACCGACTGACAGATTTTCAACCCTTTTTGATTCTATGTTTTGGTGCAGATGAGTTTATGAACATGAGAAGCCGCTTATTATTTACAAGGGAGTTGCCAAAGTTTTTTGCATTTGTCAAAATTCTTTCAATATATATGTGTATGTCTGTATATATATATATATATATATATATATATATATATATATATATATATATATATATATATTAACGAATATAAAAAAATAATACTTCACACGGGAATGTCAAAGTATCAATAATAATAATAAAAAATCTTTCTAGCTGTAACAGGTCCATACCAGCAGCCCCGCGGAACGCCATGCCCTGGTCCTCATCTTAACTCAATCAAGTCAAGATGGCAGTCGAGATTAAAGTTTCCATCTCATTTACATTAACATCCGTGTAACATAGTGCTAGATTCAGATACTTATACTTATCAGCTGGTAGCGCATATTGATGAAGACTGTGACATGATACACTTGTCTATAGCGAGCGAAGTACAAGGAACGTGTCTGCAAAGACTTTAAAAGACTCAACCGCAGACACTTTGGTGCCACTTCTTAACATGTGCTGACAGTTCAAGGACATGAGTACAGGGGCGGCGGAGCGTTTTTGAAAGGGGGGGGGGGCACCAGCGAAAAAGGGCACTTGGGGGGGAAAGAGGCACTTATATATATATATAACAAGAATCAGAGTTGGTAGTACAATGCAATTAAAAAATAAAATCATAGATTTTAAAAGAAAACAGAGCATAGCTCTCAAAAGTGAAAGGCGAAGTCACACTCTTCGTCAGTGCCCACGGTGTGACAAAAAGATGTAAATCAAGATCCGTTTCTGAAACAGACGAAAAAAACACGTCTGTTCATGGGCAGACGGATTTTGAAGCTCACCTTTCAAAAGAAATCAACGCGCCGATGGAGATGGCGCTTTGATTTTTCTGCCCATGAACAGACGTGTTTTTTCGTCTGTTTCAGAAACGGATTTTGATTTACATCTTTTTTTTCACACCGTGGGCACTGACGAAGAGTGTGACTTCGCCTTCTATTTTTGAGAGCTATGCTCCGTTTTCTTTTAAAATCTTTGATTTTATTTTTTAATTGCATTCTACTACCAACTCTGATTCTTGTATTATATATATATATATATATATATACAATATATATATATATATATATCCATACATACATATATGGGTATATATATATATATATATATATATATATATATATATATATATATACATAAATATATATATATATATATATATATATATATATATATATATATATATGAGATCAATTGAGAGAATAATAGCGTAGCATGAATCAAAGTTCCCCAGAGCTGTCCTACCATTTTGGAAATTTTGCAAAGGTTGAAAAAATGCCTCCGCCGGCAATCGAACCCTGGCCTTTGGCTATGAACGCCAATGCCTTAACCACTAGACCACAGAGACGGGCCAGTGGTTTCGGCGACTCCAAATTCGCTTAACCGACAGATTGACAAATCTTCAACTTTCACTAATTAATTCCTTTGTCGGTGGCAGATGAGTTTCGAACAATGACCTGCCGCACACCTCAGCTGGATCCGAGCGAATGCTTTGGGATACATGTGTATGTTGGAATAATTAACATTTGTGATCAGGTAACATATACAACAGCTGTGGCAACTGTCGTGGAAATAAATACATGTGAGATCAATTGAGAGAATAATAGCGTAGCATGAATCAAAGTTCCCCAGAGCTGTTCTACCAGTTTGGAAATTTTGCAAAGATTGAAAAATGTCTCCGCCGGGAATCGAACCCGGGCCTTTGGCTAAGATCGCGGAGACATCCTTTGCAAAATTTCCAAAATGGTAGGACAGCTCTGGGGAACTCCGATTCATGCTACACTATTATTCTCTCAATTGATCTCACATGTATTTATTTCCACGAGAGTTGCCAAAGCGTTGCATATGTTACCTGATCACAAATACATATATATACATATATATAGTGAAAGAAAATAAATGGAATGAAGCTGACGTAGCTCTCGATCATGTCCTTGTATTGTAATGGCAAGCTTTCGGCCAACATGGCCTTCATCAGGTCTGAACACATCTTTCTTTATATATATATATATATATATATATATATATATATATATATATATATATATATATATATAAATGTATTTATAATTCATTCAGTCAATCAACGAACGCATAAATGAAGAAATGAATAACGAATAAAGAAGGAATGAAAAAAATATTTGAAAAATATGCTAATGAAAAGATTTTCCCGCCTATTTTCGTCACCTCTTTAACATTCTTCATTTAATTTCATCCATTTCCAATTAATTTTGTCGAATTGTCATTCTTATTCGTTAATCAAATTTATAAATTAAATACGCGCTGTGCATCATATGGACAGCTTCGTTGTCCGCCACTATCTGTGAGAAGACATAGTGAATTTTTGACAAAATGAATGCCAATAGACGGAAATTACCTTCCTGTTTAGTACCCAGCTGCAGTGACCGATGAATATGAATTGTAACTGACAAAAACGGGTGACAGATTATAAGAAATTGAATTATAATGTTTCAGAATTGATGGACCGAAGGCGAATTTGAAACAAGATTCGATCATTCCGGTATCCGTGAAGAAATTAAACATAAATAAACAATCAATAAACAGCGTTCTTTAATGAAAGGATGACGAAAATGGGCGGGAGACCAAATAATAATAATAAAAAAGTATATATATATATATATATATATATATATATATATATATATATATATATATATATTTCTTTTCAAATAAACATTTGTCACAAGCAAGTCATTTTTTATTTAGCACTAAAGCTAAATTCTAAAATTTGTTTATGTTACATAGAAAAATAAAATGTAAAAAGTAATGATAAATACTCATTTTGGCCTTGTGATGGCAGTATTGCTAATTGAGTTGTATAATGAAATCCTATGTATTTAGTTACTTTAACTAGGAAGGGCTATAATATATTCAGCTCTTGCAGGTCCTTTTGTTGTAAGTTCCAGGTTCTAGTAACAGGTGGAATAAACACTTGACATTCCAAGACCCGCCCGAGGTCTATTGATTGTACAGTGCACCTAATTGCTCTGCACAGAGAGTAGGATCACTTTCATTTTGTTACTCGTTGAGAGAGGTTGTGTTTTGAGGAGCAAGGAAGAAATGACCCTCAGTTTTTGTTAATTTTGGAGGAGTTTTCCTACCCATAATGGTGGTGAGTCTATTTGATATTTTTATCAGTAAATTTCAGCTGAAAAAAAAGAAATATTAGATTCTTCAATCTTAAAAGGTTATTTTGGTCTGTATTTTTGATCCAGATCTTGTTGTAATAATTCTATCAAACAGATGCCTGTTTTCTGTCAGTAACTTAGGCATAATATTACGCTGTGAGTTTTTAATAATTTCCGGCTTTAAATAATAAGAAAGACATGTAGTGATCAAATGATTAATAAAAGTAATATTTGAAATGTTGAAAGTTAGGATTTGCCATTTTGGATAATGGGAATGTATTCAATTTTCAAGGGTCCTTTGGTCAGGGAGCTGTGACCCATGGTCAGCAGTTATATCCTGGAGCTATGTTAGAAGCCTTCAGTTGTTGTCAGCCCTGAGCCACGATGATTTATCCTGAGTTTTCAACCTTGAGTTCTTCGTGAGTTCTTGAGTTCTTCTCGACGTCATGCGTCAGGTCGAAAGCACCTAATCTTCGGTGACGCCATTCTTCGACAGTCCTCGTAGATCTTCGGCATTTGTCGATATTCGTCATTCTACGTCATCGGTCTTCAAGGTCATCGGATATCTGTAATTTCAGTCAACTTGTCGCCATTTTCATCGACATCATTTGGACTGCATCCATGATTAATCAGGGAAGTCCGTTAATTTAATAAACCCTTTAATCTTGTTGGGATGAACTATTATTTTTCCCATATTGAATATTATTTTTCCCATTCCAAAACTGAAATTTTCAACCGATAAAATCAAAGTCAATTTTTTTTTTCATTTGAAAGTCAATATCTTCTATATGTGATATAATGTTGCATTGATTGTGGAAATTTTCATCGAAAGAAATCTGATTTGGAAACGAAATGATAAAGTGGTAATAAACAACTTTAAACTGGAATGATTGTTGTGCAGTGCAATTACTTATGTGTACTTTGACTACATCATAGCTCTCTTCACTTTAAAAAAGGATGCTTGGGGTATGTGAGGTTGTTTATGTGATTTGGGGTGATTGGTGACCCAATCTTTAGGTAAACAAAAACCCAGGTTTGATCCTGACAATATTGCTCACGGTTGTTCATATTTTGTTTCTTTTGCAACTTATAACTTTTTAAGTGCTTACTGATATGTTGTTCTCTATCATACACTTGTTTCATGTTTAGATTTTAATTTTGACAATGTGAAAACGGACTCGAGCTGCCATGACTCAACGATGCTCAAAGGCACTACGAGACCATAAACTGAAATGGAAGACATATAAGTTTTTATAAAGCTATCCGCTCCTTTCGTAAAAAATTGAATACATAAACGACACAAATAAATAGTTGCAATTTGGATGAATGGGATTCCATAGATGTTCGCCTGTAAACGGAATTGAATGTTTAAACGCTACCTCCGAAGGCGAAATTGAATGCTTTTTACCTGATTTTCTAATTTGAGTGATGTTATTCCAATTCGGTTTGACAAAAGTTGGCAATCGCACGATGAAAAAAATCAAAGCGAACAACATAATTTGTTATTTGAAAGATGATCCTGATCGTCATTCAATTCTTTCTAAATTGCGTGCTATTATCTAAAATTTGGGTGTTATTTCGACGAGACTTGACGGGAAAATCTTTATTAGTATCAAGTATTTGGCGTCACCTGGGCCTGGTAGGGGAAACGCGAACTTAATCATTGTGACCCTCGGGTTTCTCCTCCCTTATAACTTATTGTTATTGGGATGTGCAGGTTTACCACCATTTAACATTCTATCAGAGGGAAGGGTGTTTTCCACTGAAAAATAGCCTGCGTCTATATCACAGGAGAGGGGCACGTTAACACACAACGCAGGCTTCAGTCATCCGCCCAGGGTGGACTCGAACCCACGATCTTTGGTTCGACAGGCGGACGCTTTACCGACTGAGTCAACTCGCCCCCTGCAACTGCAAGGCTGCAATGAAATCGTACAAGCGTAAAGGTAAATAGGGCCTATAAGTTACCTGAAATATTCCCTTGTTCGTTAGCTTTGTACATTGCATGAGACTCGAACCCATATCTCTCACATTCCGACTTTGTCCTTGCCCGTAGTGTGACCACTTGACCACTGCTCAGACCACTGACCCGTATATCAAGGGCCCTGTCGGCTAGGCTACTTGCTGGATGAACACGTACAGAAGGAGGTGGATGCTTCAAAGTTGATGTCGAAAATGTACTTGTCGCTGTTCTGTACGAGGTAATACAATAATTATAATAGTAGTAATTATAGTAATACATGTAGTAATACTAATATAGTAATAGTAATAGTAATAGAAATACTAACAGTAATAATTATAGTAAAAGAAAAAGCAACAGTAATAGTAACAGTATTCATAGTAATTTCGATAGAAATAGTAAAGTAATAGCAATAGTAAGCCCGGTGGTGGAGTTATTGGGGGGGGGGGGGTGGCACAGGCCATATGCTTCCCAGTCGAATAGGGAAAAGAATGAGGGAAAGAAAGGAAACTAAAGGAAAAGAGTATAGACAGATAAAATGAGAGGCAGAAGGGGAAAGGGGGGGGGGCAATATGTCCCCCTCGTGAAAGAGAGAAAGAAATAGATGTATAAGAAAATAATAGAGAAAGATATAGAAGGATAGGAAGAAGGGGGAAAGGACTTGTAAAGAGGAAGACGGGACCACCTCCCACATCACCGCTCACTCGCTAATCAGTGGCCAAGCTTACAAATTTACATCGGGTCCCCCCTTCCCTACCCCCGCCCCCTTAATGCCATAATGCCTTGAAGATGAGCCCACGCAATGCCACTTTGACCTTGATCTTGGAACATCAGGGCTTGAGGGGGGAAAAAGTACAGACCTTCGATGTATATCTTCACTAACCATCTGTAAAATCTCGTGCTCGAACTTTGGACTCTAGCTAGCTTTGTTTATTTTTGTTAACCATAGGTAATTTGTGCAAATTGTACTTACCGTTGTTTACTTCTACAAAGTTGGGCTTATAGTATCATTTCCTTATTAGATCTTGTTTCATAGTACCCATCGTCGACGTATTGAATAGTAGTAATTCCAAAACAGAAATAACCATTAATATTTCTGTTAATCGATGAAGTGAGGCTTAGCAAAAGGACCCCGCCCCCTTTCTTTAATTGGATCGGTGGCCGGCTGCTATTAAGTATACCAAGTTTACACCACATTAGGAATAATAATACCAAATAAAAATCTTGCCAAAGTCAACATAGCTACCCATCCCATACGCTACTCCAAGAATATGAAATATCATGCTGCATATTAATAGGACATATTTCATCAACAGTAAATAAATGTCATGTAGAAGTTGAAGATGATTTTATAAAAGTTGTACGAAACTTGCCTGTACGGCTTTCCCAAATATCAATCCTTGATTTCGAAACACAAAGGATTGTCCGAAGGAAGAAGGACCTCGTAATAAATTAGTTATCAAAACGCCAGAACGCCAGACCGACGATTTAGAGTCATAATTTTGTCGTAATACATTAGTTATCAGAACGCCAGACCGATGATTTAAAGTCATAATGTTTTAAATGCTCGAGTATAGATCTATGGCGCACAAAGAAAATGTGTCAAAATACACTGTCCAAACATCAGCCAAATTCTACATCTGATTTGGACTTAATTAGACTATATGCACACCAGAAAACGATCTCCGATCGATGGTTACAGTAATATTAGTCAAAACTACAATAATGATATGCCTTCATGTAAACTTGCATTATTCTTGCATGATGTTTATTCGGACATGTGAGATATGAATGGCCTTTGAGTCACAGTGCAACAGAGAGATCTGAGGGGGCATACATGTACATGTAAAGTGGGGTGTAAAGTGTAAAGTGTACAGGGGGAAGGGGTGGCCCCTCCCTATGATTTTTTGAGTGATCACAAAAAATGAAGAAGAAGAAGAAGGAGAAGGAGAAGGAGAAGGAGAAGGAGAAGGAGAAGGAGAAGGAGAAGGAGAAGGAGAAGGAGAAGGAGGAGGAGGAGGAGGAGGAGGAGGAGGAGGAGGAGGAGGAGGAGGAGGAGGAGGAGGAAGGAAGAAGATCGAAGAAGGAAGAAGATCGAAGAAGGAAGAAGATGGAAGAAGGAAGAAGATGGAAGAAGGAAGAAGATGGAAGAAGGAAGAAGATG